>OZ038380.1:74147138-74747138 GCA_964036045.1 Eutreptiella sp. 'Long Island Sound 2002' | reverse complement strand
AATTGGTATTTTTTTTCAGAATTGAAACTAAAGGCAAAATGAAACCACACTTTTAAACAATTCTGAAGGTAATGGTATATGCAAAACGGCGTGACGCGACAGTGCCAAAATTTTACTTTTGCGAAGGGAAAAGCCAGCAACAGCGCCAGAAGGGTCTGACAGTAGCTTAGGACAGTGCCTGCTAAAGGGAGCACGTGGGGAAACAATGATAGAGGTCAGGGATGCATGACTGCCTTCCGCTCGCCTCTGCCTTGTGCATGCTTAGGCCAATTAACAAACACGGCCACGATTGCCCCACCGTGCGCGCGGTAGCTCACTGAATAGAGGGAAGAGGTCACAATGGCCTCAGGGTAAAACAGCCGCTGCAAACACTAGGCACAAGAAAAAAAAACGGGTACGATGCCCACACCTTCCACCTTCGTGCTTTAGACAGCTTATGAGAGCTTGTATGTGCTTGATGTTGCTGGATGTGCTTGATCTAACCCTTGCATTAACGAGTGAGTTCTTGCTTGTGAGATGTAAGCTTGCTTGCTCACTTGCTTGTAAACACTCAGACAAGGCCTAGCCAAATGCCCACTTGTAAACTGACCCGACACACAAGGGAGAGGACTCTGTGAGGTGTCAGTGGAATGGAACGGATGGATGAATAGAACGTCAAGTGCCAGAAACCAGCCACGGTTGTGGCTGAACGTTACGGGCACGGCTCAGCCAAGGGCCGTGTCCGTGTGGATGCTTAATGTAGCATGTGTGTCACACGTGATGCACCACGTAGAGGGTAAATGAGGAGGTAAGGAGATGGGATGAGGGTGTGAGTAGACACACTTAAATAGACAAACCTCATAACCATAGAAAGATAACCTGACCTCACTTCTAACCCTCCACCTAGGAGCCATATTACGTATATATATCAAATATACACATAACAGAGCGATGCACGCTGACAAACACAAGACATACTTGTGCGCGCACACCCATTGGCAGGGCCCGGAGGCCCACACTCGCCCGGAGGGCATCACAGGGTGCGGGTCTCGCAGTGGCGGCCTTGAGGCACATGTTTCCACACGCTCACACACACAAGATCTCCCACAAACCACTCACGTACATACAACAAACCGTAAACACACCCACAATAGAACACGTGTATAGATATGCCACTTTGTTGCTTGGTGTTCGTGTGTGTCTTGGGGGCTTGGGTATAGACACTTAGGTTAGCTTGAGCGTTACCTTTGTCGGTGGGTGTGTTACCGGCGGGCAGTAAGGCAGGGGGTCACCTCCGTGTGCAAATGTGTGGAGGTCGCCCGTACTGTCTCGCTGGTATATCAGCCCACCCAGCTCCCTGGGGGCACAATGACACGCCCCGAAGGAGCCTTTTACTCCCCCTACCCCCATACACCGTGTATGACGGTGCATGTTTACATCTCCGTGTGTAAACTTGCTACGGTGTACACGGTTACAAAACCCAAAGGTAGGTCAACCTAGGTCTTGCTCGATGGGGGGGCGGGTGATAACCCACGTAATATGTAACCATTTGCTCCTGTAATTAAAATAAGCGCATGCACACACACGCACGCGATCAAACAGACACGGGGCACACCCGGTTTTGGTGTGTCACGGAGAGGGAGGTCCTTGTGTGTTCTGGAAACCCAAGTCCACGCACGGGCCTCCACAAAAACATGCCACGCCCATATCCCAACCCCTTTGGTTGGGCGTTGGGATAGAAGACACCTCGGGTGTTGTGGAAATCCACTTCCACCCGCGGGGAACTCTAGAGAAAATATCAACATACATATCCTCTCATAAACATATGCATGTGCACACTTCTCCTTTTCGTCATGTTGTTTGTTCCCTCTCGTTGCAGGCAGGAGTATCCCCCGTGACATTCATCAAAGACATGAAGAGAACACCCAGCCAGCATGCGGCCCCATGCAATGGCAATGGAGGGTACCCACTCCCAACCCGGGCACGCATAGCGACCGGGGATAAATACCCAGGCGGCGGAGATGGCCCAAATCCGCGACGCCATTGCCTTTGAAGACCCTACCCACTCATGGAGTGACGGGGCAAAGGCACCCATTGCGATTCATATTAGAATACTTGTATTGTAGAGGATGACCCCCCCCTCTAGGCTTAAATCCTCGCCGTATGTAGTGGCAATTTTGCACGCCACGATATTTTTTCCACGTAATGTGAGCCACACGAGTACTTCGTACCTTGTATACCTACCCTCGTGTGGACAAGGGAAAATCGGTGGAAAACCATCATGCCCAACACAAAAAAAGAAAATTGGTTGTAGCCGCCAAGTTCTCAAGCCTTCGCCATTTTGAGCAAATGTTTTAGCTCGTTTGCTTGGGTTACGGGTCAGGGGCGGTCGTCGGGTCGTGGTTTCGGTACGGGGCGGCACTCCGAAACCTTGCAAGAACCGCCATGCGCACAATCCGGTAGAGTCTTCGGGAAGTGCTTGCCACTTTGTTAGCAGCCTTGACGGGGGGCGTCATCGTGGGCAGGACTTTGTCCTGGTGGTGGTAGGAGTGCTTCAGTAAGACCCAAGGATAGGGGTTTGAATGGCATTAAGACCCCGAAAGAACACGTCCCACTTCCGCCCCAGGCTATATGCCACGCCACCCCACCCCAAGGACTCTCAAGCCTTTAGCAGTGAGAGAGGTAGACGGTGGTGTAAACCTGCGGTACCCACCGCCCTGCTCCGCTGGGGATTTTTGTAACCGAGGAGAGCGCCGTGCATGCACGTTCTCTTCATATTCTTTCCTGTCTCCCACCGCTTCTTGCTCTCTCCTTCCTTCCCCGAACAATAATATATCACCATATTGGTTAGGCTTTTCTTTTCGTGGCACGCTCATGAGAGCGGTCGACCAAGGTAGGCGAGGAGGTCAATGATTTGGGTGAGATTCTGTTTCTGCAAATAACCTCTGCAAACTGTATTGTAGGACGGTAAGAAGGTTTCAACAGGTTCCTTGGTATCCCAATCCTTGGTATAACCCTCCCAGCGCACATTGAAGAGAGGTCTCTTGCGGTGAGTACGGTGACCCAATATTTTCTTGACATTATAGGTGTCCTCCCCAAACTGGGAGGGCACTCTAGCAACCTCCTCCGTGTAATTTAGAGGCACGGGGGAGCGAGGGGAGTTGACCGTATTGATTAAGCAATCAACGTGGACGTCAACTAATCTCCGTTGGTCCACTTGAATAACATAGAGGTCGTGTACATTCTTGGCGTCAACCTCATAGGGCCCATCCCAATAGGGGCAAGTCTTATCGCCAAGATTTTTGCGTTGGCGACGGACCCATACGCGGTCCCCTTCTGAGAAATTGGGGGACATCCTCCTCCTCTTCTTATACTTATGAGCCATTGTCACTTGCACTTGAATCATAGCCCTACGTGCAAGAGCAATAAACTCCTCACGCCGCTGGAAGTAGTGAGCGGCGTCTTTGGCAACCCCCTTCGGCATAGCAAGAGGGGGCCCCTTAGTACAGTTGTGTTTACCAAACACAATCTCGTTAGGCCAATAACTTGAAGGACCCGTAGTCTCATGCCACGCTCGTACAATGGCGGGCAAAACCTCTACCCAATTAGTGCCCTTCTTCAAGGTAGGGGCTTTAGCAACGGCACGCCTTAGCCGCTTGCCAGTATTTTCGGCTTTGCCATTACCTTGGTGCCTACCCGCGAGACACATAGTCGAGCGGGCACCAATCTTAGAACAAAGGGTTTGGAAATATTGGCTCACAAATTGTGGCCCACGGTCGGAGCATATTTCACGAGGGGCTCCGAACCTATCAACCCAGCGCTCCATTACAAAATGGGCCGCTCTTTTCCCTGTTAGCCTATCAGCCTCGTCTTCATGACGGGGTTTAGGAATAGGGATCGCGATGAGGTAGCCCGAAAGCCGGCAAACGCATAGGAGCATTCGGTCATACACCTCTCCATCATGGGAGGTGGAAGGGTAGTCAAACACATCAAGCGCTATGGAATCCATGGGCTCCATAGGTATAGGCATAGGGGTCATGTACCCTTGCTTGCGCTTGGTGTCATGCGTGTGAATGGCACATGAGGGACACGTTTGACATTGCAGTTCCACTGCTTTCTACAACCCCTCACCTTCCACGCCATGGTTAATTTACTTCCAGTGTTTTTCCACACTGGGGGTAGTTAAGTGAAGTGCATCATGGTATTCGGCCAACAAACGATGCACTAGCGGCGTAGGAACACACCACAGTCCATTACGGACAAGCTTGTTATCCACCGACCTCACTCCATGTTGGAAGCTCCCATTCAAGGCATCTTGCCACATTTGTTTGTAGTGTTGACAATTTTGGTAGTGTTTAGCCCAATTTATCTCAAAAACATTGGGAGCATCCTCCCCATGTATAGGAGTTGCTTTCTTGTGGGACTTCCAATATTTTCTTATCTTGACAATTCGCTCCAGTCTCCGAAGCTTTCTCTTTTGCTTCCTCCCCCCCCCATTGGAGCCGAAGCCAGAGGGGGTGGATCACACGCGGGTGCCCCTTGAGCCCGAGGCGCCGCTTTAGACCTAGTAACAACGGGCGCCACAACTGCCCTAATTACAAGGGGGCGGGCGAGAAGTTCCTCCTTCTTGGCCGCCATTATGTCCGGCACATCCCCGGCCGCTTGGGCTGTCCCATGTATGGACACATCACCCAACGCCGGGTTAGCAGGGTAAGCCCAACGGGACAAGAAATCAGCCACGGGGTTCACGGGCCCCGGAATATAAACCACATGTAGGTCGAATTTAGAGAACATCTCATGCCAACGTGCTTAGCGCGGAGAGGGACCCCCTACGGTTTTGAGGTCGTCTGTAGCCCAATTTTCAAGGCTACGGTGGTCCGTACAGATCTCCACGCGCTTCTTCCCCACCCAACCATGCCATTCTAAAAGCGCCGCCACTATGGCGTAGCATTCTTTCTCCCGAGGGCTCCAATTCAATTGGCTGCCTGACAACTTACGGGAGAAAAAGGCAAGGGGGCGTAGAGCACCATCGGGACCCTCTCGCTGTAGGGCCGCACCCACCGCCCAGTTACTAGCGTCTGGGGTGAGGACAGAGTCGTTAGCCCAATCGGCTAGTTGGAGGGGGAAAATATCCGTGATAGCACGCTTGAGCTTCAAAAAGGCCTCGTTAGCCGAAGCATTCCATGTTAGGCCTATTTCTTTTTCTGTTCTTATGCTTAGGCAAATTCCTCAGCATCTCAATCATAGGAGTAGCTATGGAGGCATAGTTTTGGACATAGCGCGAATAATAGTTGGTGAGCCCCAAGAACCCCCGGAGCTCCGAAACATTATCCCTTTTTTCCCAACGTTCAAGCGCCAACATTTTCCCTGGCGCCGGCCGACGTGTGCCATTTTCCAACACATGGCCATAAAACTCAACTGAAAGAACAAAGAAATCGGTTCTGCTAACCGAAGCAACCAACTCTTCTTGTCGTAGCCTATCCAACACGGCACGCACGTCGCGGTCGCGGTTGGCCAATAGCTCCTCCTCCGTTTCACCGGAGGGACCAATAATAATATCTTCAATATATACGTCCGCACAATCCAAACCCTGTAAAACATGGTCCATGACCCGTTGAAAAATAGCGGGCCCATTCTTGATACCCATAGGCATAACACGCCATTGGTATCTCTTACCCGCCAAATTCATGGCGGTCTTAGCCCCTGGACTCAGGGTGAAGGGGAATTCGATGAAACCCTTTAGTCAAGTCCACAATAGTGAAAATTTTGTGTTTGGATTGATTCTCCAACATGTTTTCAATGAGGGGGAGGGGGTGTGCGTTGGGCAAGGTAGCCTCATTAAGTTGGCGATAGTCCACAACGACGCGCCATTTTCCCTTCTCTTCCTTGGGCACAACGAAACCGTTGGACGCCCACTCGGAGGCAGGGCACGGCTCAATCTAGCCACGAGCGAGAAAGTCCTCCACTATTTCTTGCTCCGCCGCGGCACGCTTCCCCACCAACCGTATAGGCTTCACCGACTGGGGTTTGGTGTTCGGGTATAGGTCAAGTTTAGCAAACCCCAACCGCTCCGTACCACGGACCTTAGGGTGTTCCTGGCCCGGACGGAGACGAACCTCCCCGCTAAAAACATCCCGCTCATAGTCCGCGAGGATGCCTCTCCTCATGAGCTCCAACTCCGGAGACACAATAGGTGCCTGGGTGGTGACAGCGCCACCGATACGAAAAGCCGCGAACAATCGTGTGGCGCCTTTAGTTTTTCCGTATCGCTTAACGGTAGTGGCGGCCCCACCCAATAACTCTTTTTCAATTTTTGCAATGCGTGAACGCACGCATTCTTGTGCCTCCAAATGGTCAGGGATAGGGTCAAGAATGACGGACGCGAGGAGTTTTTTATGGGTCGCCTGATATGTGAGGGTGTGCACCGAAGCCAAATGGTTAGGCATCCTTTCATCCTCCAACTCTTCCTCCGTGGTCATGCCCGGCTCGTCATCCGTATTGGGGTTAGAGACGGCAGGCGCCAAAACGGAGGCCACATGACATTCCGTGGCCGCCAAATTTTCCTCCGCAATACCACCGTCCACATATAGCGCCACCGTGGACCAGCCCCGTTGAGGAAGGGGTGTGAGGCGGTCATTATGATAGAGACAGGCCTTAGTCTCCAGCCCGGGAAGGTGGTACCCTTGCAAAGTAATTCCCATAAGGGGTTTCCACCACTCCCTATGTGTCCACTTCGGCCCTACAACAATGGCTCGTAGTTTTTCTTGCCGAACTTTCCGAACACAATCGGAAAACAAATGATAGGGAGGGCACATCCAATACAATTTGGAGGGGTCCGCGGGAGTGGAAAAGAAATCTTCAAGCGGCGAAACCCAACGAGTAGCCTGGGTCATACCCGGGACCCTATTGAAGGCGTCCACATCAGGGTTTTTGCCAAATTGTTTTTTGACACGTGCGGCCCAATATGGCGTGAGGCCATAGGCAGACTGAGTCCACATGGACCCATCACGCCGTGTGGCCAGAACATCACGGGCAAGGGTTTCGGGAGCAAATTGAACGAGCTCCGAAGCACAAGCCCAATCCTGTACGGGGGCCACGGAGGAAGCGGTGAAGGCATAGGATATGTGCTTCTCGGCCTCAACACGGTTAGGCCGTTCACCACCAGGGGGCGGAACCACAATGGCCGGGGCCGGGTGCATAGGAGTGACCGCCCCAATGATTGGAACGGTTATGCCCCACACGGACTGACATGACACTTTACCATGAATGGGTTTAACCAAAAATGGCTTGCTGGTTCGTGGGGCTTCACGGAAGTCCTCAATCCAAACACGGGGGTGCACTGGATGGTGAGAGTACAAACAATTGAAACGGGCAAAATGGCTCACACAATGTTCGTAACCCCATGGGTGCCCCAAAACCATATCCCAAGGTAAATTCGGGACAAGGTACGGGGACACGCCATATTGGGCAACACAAGGAAGTGAAACACTACCATCCACAACCCCCGTAAATCCGATTTTGACGTCTATTTACTCGTTCTGCCCCCGGCAAAGGCGTCTCATTATCGGCTTGGAGTACGTGCCTCCGTTGGGGGGATTCATATTTTTCGGAGATTAGGTCTCCAAAAACATTGGGGTTGGCCAAAGCTACCGCTTGGCAGCCAAAATCCACCAAAACACGGAGGGCCTTGAATTCTCCATTGGGCAAAACAACCTGAACGGAAAGTTCGGTTTGAATCTCACTAGTCACTATATGCCCCTTCATGACTCTCGATGAAACGAGAGCCACGGTAGTGTCACAGGGGTGCCCGCGGATTTCTTCTTTCGAAGGGGGCGCCTCTGGGCACTCCTACCAACGTCCACGCCCGTTCGGCGCTCCTTTCCCTCCTTTATCGCCCTTGCTGCCGCCACCCTTATGACCACCACCACCCTTATCACCACCGCCACCCTTATCGCCACCCATAGGCTTACCACCCTTAGACTTACCCGCAGTGCTGCAATGAGTCTCATTGCATCGAGAATTTGGCTTACACGTCCAAAGGGTGCTATTGGTGGCACCCCAATCAATCGGAGACATGTCCATCTCTGTTTGCTTACGTGTTTTCCAATGTTTGGAACACGGAACCCAAAAGGTAGGTGGCGGTTTGGGCCCGGGGTCGACGGTTTTCTTCGCCGGAGGTTTAGGGTGACCCACGGCGTTGACGGAGGTGTTAGCGGGTTCGAAGGTGTTAGGGTCCGCCGTAGCAACCGCATTAACCGCATTCACCGCGGTTCTATTGTGAGAAGGGCGATGATTGTACGCCACCGTCGTCTTGTCCCCCTTATTGAGGCGTTCGAGAGCTTCTCTCTCCGATACGCTTTTATGGGCAGGGGCGTAAATTTCCTCAGGCCTCAAGCGAGGCCTACGTTGCTCCACTTTCATAGTGTAGCCGCGTGTGTGAGGTGTGTTGTTGAGTTTCAAGATCCACTCCTGTAGAGCCGGGTCTTTGCAGTCAACTATCACCCCCGGCCCAGAATAGAAAACAATCTCAGGAACCATAGTGCAACCTTGAGCGCTATATATCCTGCGTTCTTTTTCGAATGGGGCGCGACCCGGCGAAGGGTCAAGGCCACTAAAATACACCACATAGCTGTCTGGGCTATTCCTAGCCTCTTGCCTGACGACCTTCTCCTTGATCCACGGGAGCTTGTTTAGGAGCTGCTCCCGGATCACGTGGGGACGAGTCTCATTGCTCAAAGGCAACAAATGTTGCCAACGAGGGATGAAATCTTCAAGGTTGATGAGGGTCACTTGCCCTTTTACCAACCTGGGGGTGAGGGCTCGCCACCTTTCATCGGCCCTTGAGGGGTCATACTCTGGAAACGTTGTTCCAAAAAGTCCCACACCTCTTTGAGGGTGGGGGCCGTTCATGTGTGGTGGGTGGCCTCGGCAACCAAGGTGTTGATGATCGCTTTTAGCCATGGGGGCAAGGTACTCAAAATCATTTTTGCCTCGTTGGCCTTTCGGTACATGGGATCACGCCCCCCGAACCATTGTTGAAGCTTCTCCACCCACTCGTCGTAGCTCTCTAGCTGCTTATCAATTTGCGGTTTAGGCATATCACTATCCTCCACCGCTTTGGTGTAACTATTTTGCACCATTGGCTTTTGGTACGGGTGGTAAGCAGGGGGAGCGATGGTTGGGGGTGCACCTTCACTTGCACTTGGTGCAACCTTCACTGGAGAGACTGTACACGTGTCCGTAGGATGAGAGGGCATGTACGAAGGTATCCCAGGGGAAGTGAAAACATTTTTCGTGAGGGGATCAATGTTCTCCAACGAAGAGGTGTTCTCCTCCACATTGGCTGACGGGGCCATAGGCTCCGTGGGGTGTTCTTCGCTCTTAGGTGTCGCCCTCCACTCGGGAATAGCAGGTTCCTTCTGCTTTTCGTTGATTTCCCTCCACGAAGTAGGTTCTTGGAGGTTGGGGTGTTCGTGGTGTTCTTCCCCCCCCCTCGGCCACCCCGAATCCGGACAAGCGTTCGGATGGTAGATGCAATCGTGGGATGGATGGACGGAGAAAGGAAGGACACACCTACCACCGGATGAACCGGATGGCGCGCCCATGGGGGCCGTAGTCGCCGCCGGTTCAGGATCAGAAACGGGTGGAGGCGCCGATGGCGGGGGCAGGACCACTGTAACGGGTTCCGCAGGCCTGGAGTACCAGTGGTCTCACGCATCGATCCTAGATGCAACGGCGACGTAACGCGTAGCGAGCGAGTCCTCTGCGCTAGAGCACTTAGCCGTGTCGCTGTTGGACATCTTAAGATGATCTGCCACGCTAGCCTCCATCACCTTAGAATCCCGTCGGTAGCCCTGAACCGCCGCGTCAAGCTTAGCCAATGTAGACAAGATTTGGGTCATCCGGTCCCCGTAGGACTGACTGATGCCCGCGGTAGAGGCTACTGCCTGAGAAAGTTCCTGATGGGATCGCTGCAACTCTAGATTCTGAGTTCGCAGGTCTTTCACCTGTGCCATCAGAGATTGGATCCACATTTCATAGTGCACCACACACCGGGGACAGCCACAGGTGTGCTGTAGGTCGTGCCCCCCCGTGTTGGAGTGGGGCCCCCAGAATGTCGAAACGATGGACCCCCCCCTCCATGAGGAGGAGATGACCCACCACCACCCCATCCAGCAGCCCCCCCTGCCACGGAGGGACCAGAGGGCCCCCCCACAGGGCGAGACGGGGTGTGGGGCGCGCAGCAACAGATGGTGGCGCCCCCCCACTAGAAGAATGCCCCCCCCCCGAACCCCCACCACAAGATGGCCGAATCAGGTGCGGGATTCCTTGCACTTGCTCGATGTAAGCCACCTGGCGGGGGCGGGGTGACGGCGGAGGGGGAACAGGACCAACAGTATTCGGCTGCGGCGGTGGCGACGGGGACTCGTCCACGACAATATATTGTGGTGACTCATGAACCACCATACGTTATTGGGTTCTCGGATGGGAAGCAAAAACAGGCTCCGATCCTGTTGCAACCTCTGGATCCCCCCCCCAATTGGGCAGTACCCGCAGTTAGTTGTGGGGGGAGAGACCAAGTTTATTGGGAGGGTTGCTGAACCCCCCTCCACCGGATTCCCTCCCCCCAAGCACAGATTGTTGACCTTCGGCATTGCCGGAGAATCATCCACTAGGGATGGACGATCTTTCGTGCCACTCATACACACTGGAGATGTAATACCGGCCCGGTCCTCCGTAGGCTCTGGAGATTCCTGTAGCAGGCACGGAGAGTATGCCAAGGACAGTTTTCTCGATCTTCTGATTCTGATCCACTTCGGTCTGATTTCGCAATAAGACCCTTCATAGTGCTATAGCATGTACCCTGTATAGCGTAAAATCAGACATGTTTCAATAATCAAAACACGCAATATGCAATGCATAATCTGAGTATCTATTCATTATCTCAGCGCACGTGCTCTGCACTTCAGGCACGCATGTGACTGCTGCACTCCCCTCCCAAGACACTACATGGGGAGTGGCTGAGACTGAAATTCAGTAGCAGTCACATAGGCTACATACACCAAAACAAAACCAAATCGTTTTTTCCGTGAAAAAAATTTCATGTTGCATGTTTGTATACCACCGGTCCCACTGTCTTCTTGTAATGGGTGTCTATGGTGATGGGGATCCATATATCTCAGAAGTCTGCTTTACAATTTTCAGTGGGGCTCCTGGCAAGTGCTTGCACATGCAAATGCAAACTCAAATGCAAAGGAATCAAATGTGCACCACAGCAATCAATGTGCACAAACAAAGAAACATTAATGCTAATATACAAAGCCCACTCACTGAAGTCATATATAGATTAAATTAGTTCTGAGATTCATTCTTTGGATCCTTCATTTGACTTTGTGGACTTCGCTTGGACTCCTAGGCAGAAGTCACAGTGGTTGGCTTCAAATTCAAAAAGGCGTTGAACCCAAAGAAAATGGTGGCATACCATGGTAACGTCATTTTGACTTTGTGCCTCACAAACTCTCTTTTGAACTCTCTTGACTCCTGAATGAATCTGAAAGATAGGCAAGGAGGAGGAAGCAAGTTGGTGTAACCTTTATTAGGGCCCTGCCCATTCCTTGGGTGGCCCACCCTCTTGATTTGGTCACCAATACATTACATACCGCCATGCAGAACACAAACACACACCCTGACGCAACCCTTGCGCTGTGTGTGCCATGCACCATTGTTTAAGTGCACCCATGCACCTGATCTAAAGGATCAGTCACAACTACACTTCCTATATTCCCCCTACACTAGTACACACACATACAGCAGAGCGCATGCACTCAAACACTGTGCATGTGCATACACACGCGTGAGCGCAAGCACTCGAACGCTAGGAGCGCAAGCACTCCAGTGCATATATGCCAGAAATTCAAATTTTCTAATACAGTCAAAGTCTTTGAAGTGCCAAAAACAATGCAAAGGTGCTTGTCTGACCAAAACTGGTCGCTGAGACAGAAGTCACTTTTACAGTCAGCTCATTTCAGTGAGATCAAGGCCCAAAACTGGCGAAACTTGCAAAAAAACCGCGCACCAACACACGCCATGTTCAACGGAGAACCTTTAGAAAACTTTCTATATCACCTTCAAGTCGACGCTTCTTCCTTTTGTCGTTGTCCTCAGATTCGAAGTCCTCTTGTCCGCGGTTGTGTGGTTGCCTCACTGGTACTCGTGGACTCTTGCGTTGGCTTCCCTCCTGTGGCGCCACTAGTGGACCTCAGTGGCGCCTCTTCGTGCGCGCCGGCATGCGTTTGCGCAAACTCCAAACCTTCGGGACGACTTGGGCACTCTCTCGTGGACGCCGCCTGGTGTGATTGGTTGTCACCTTCGTGCTGATGCTGAACTCCTTCGTCAGCGCTGCAGCCTCGCCACTGCTCTTGACTTTTTTCTTCCGTCGTTATATGAGCAGTGTGTCCCTCTGCACTTTGCGCTGTTTTCTGAGCGCAACCCAGCGCTTGTAACATACAAAGTCTTCGAACGCTGCAGCTGTTTTCTTCCCAGGGCCTTGACGATCTTGGCCCACCCAACACTGGCGGCAAACCCAAATCCAGCGCTAGATCATACGCTTTGCTTAGCGCTACAGGTTGACACATCCTCAGAAAGGCCGCTTCATTATATTCACGTTCACAAACGGAAGTTGCATACCAAGACTCTTCTGTCCCCAATTCTCGCAGCACGTTGCGAAGCTTTCGCTGGTTCTCACCGTCGAGCATTCTGCTGCTGCTGCCCTGTAACGTTGACCTGTTTGGAACCCACACAGCTTCAGAAAGGACCCTGCAACCGTCAACGCCGCTGCACTCCTGTCTGTCCAAGTCACTCAGAAAGCAAAACAAGTTGCGACTAGCACTTGAAGGGGGATCGTCCAAACTTACGTAAAAATGCAGACTTACACTGCGCTCTCCGCCAGCTCCGAGATCCTGATCGATCAGAAAATTGCGAAATTGTAGCAGGCACGGAGAGCATGCAAAAGACAGTTTTCTCGATCTTCTGATTCTGATCCACTTCAGTCTGATTTCGCAATAAGACCCTTCATAGTGCTATAGCATGTACCCTGTATAGCGTAAAATCAGACATGTTTCAATAATCAAAACACACAATATGCAATGCATAATCTGAGTATCTATTCATAATCTCAGCGCACGTGCTCTGCACTTCAGGCACGCATGTGACTGCTGCAATTCCACCACAAGACACGGGTAATTTTTGACACCGCTCATAGGCACCGGAGATGCTTCCACAACGTTACACTGAGGGGCCGGAGAGTCCTCCACCATGATCTAGTGGGGAGCCGGGGATTCTTCCACAAGCATGGGGCGATCCCTGGTCCCTGACATAGGTTCAGGCGGTGCAGGCGACGAGGCAACGGGAATAGGGGAATGATGGAGTTGATGACGTTCCAGCACTCCAATCTCCTCCTCCTCATCGTCGTTCCCCTGTTCCAATGCCAGGGGGAACCACTGGTCACACTCATCCTCCTCGACTTGCGTTGGGGACTCGTCGATAATCGTAGGATTTAGCCTGGATCCGCTTGGGGGATTGGGATACGCTCCCAAGGCAGGAGATTCCTCCACCAGGGAGGAAAACCGCCGCGATCCACTCATTGGAGTGGGCAACGATTCCACCATAGTGGGGTTCTGCCTAGTACCGGACAGGGCTTGCTGGATCAGGGCCACGGCCTCTCGAGCCGGACCGAGATGGCCATGGGGATCAGGCGTGAGCGCGAGGACTCAACGGTTTTCAGTGTCGAGTTGGTCAACAATAGGGCTGATGGGCCCTGCTGCAAACATGCTTCTTCTGACCTGAGGCTCTGGCAACCCCCCTAGCGACAGAGGAGTTCCAGAGTTGAACACGATGGGCCCCATTGGCGAAGCCATCGTACCCCAGTCGGCAGTGCGTGAAGGTGCAGCGTTCGTACGCTCGATCACCCCAGTAAAAGAGTCGATTATTGCCCGATTCTCGGCGCTAATAAAGGTTCCCGAGCCCGTAATAGGCAATTGTGGTCCTCTTATCGCTCCCTGCGGGTGGCCGTCTATTTCCCCCCCAACCATCCCAGGTACACCAGCTGGATCTCGAGGATGGGGGGCCCCGATGGGAACATTCGGGGATTTCGGAAACTTAGGATTTGTAGCCACTTGGGGCTTGGCCCATTTTTGCGGCCCCTGCCCAGTCGATGGGGTTAGGGCCGAGGAGGTCCTGAGAGCGGGGACCTGGACACCCTCAGCTATCCCTTCCGGGGAGAGATTGGAATTTGAATTTTGTCCACGATGTCTTGGACCGATCGCTTTCCGCGATGCCAAACGCCCAACAGAGACGAACAATTTTCGCCTGTGCCACCATGAAACCAGACCGAGTGGTTAGGAGCAGAAGTCGCAGTGGCATGGGCAGCAACATTGCTTGGCACAGAAGACATAACGATAGTGTTGACTGAATAGTATCCTGCAAACAGATATGGTACACATAGCCAATGAAATACCTGATATGCACATATGAGAAATCCACCCTATCATCCACTAATTGATATAACTACTATACATCCAAGATTGCCTTATCTATCCCACATCCTATGTTCCTAATAAGGAAATGGAATATGATATACCCTATCCCATATATATCACATATATAGGGCCATATAATGTTCCCTTAGGGGTAATATGCCAGGGTAGGGTTGTCACCTGCTTCAGTGTGTGGCCCCCCTCATCATGGGGCGTGCTGCGTTGGTGTGCGGCCCCCCGCATGGTGGGGCGTGCTGCGTTGGGGTGGGGTGTGTTGTGTTGTGTGGCGCTGTGTGTTGTGGTGGTGTGTGGCCCCCCGTATGGTGGGGCGTGCTGCGTTGGTGTGTGGGCCCCCTCATGGTGGGGCGTGTTGGGGTAGTGTGTGGCATCTCACAGGCTAGCCATTTGGGCTTGTGACCGGAGCTCTTCATCAGCACCAACCGATGAGCTTGCGTGTAGGAGTGGTAGTCCTGAGTGGGGGCCTGAGCCAGTTGACAAAGTGCTCGCCCACCAAGGATGGTGCCACTGTAGAGTATGTAGGACCTGTAGTGCGTGTGTCACTGTCCCACCCGTTTCCTGCAATTTTAGCGTGGTAACTACTAAGCGTCTTTGGCCTAACAGGGACGCCACAACGCGTTTCCCCGCTAGGGCTTGGATGGAAGGAGTGCTCTTTTGGCGTGCACGGCGCAGATGTCGATGGAGTCGGACTCCCTGCTCTGCCAGAGACAGAGGCGGCGTTATTTGTTTGGTGTGTTCGGCGCCCTTCTTTAGCAGGGCAGGAAAAAAAAATTGCTGCTGCAACAATCACTTTGACCTTCCCACCTGTAAAGCGGAGGCAAATGAAGGACAGTTTGGGACTGAGGAACCGAGACTACCTCCACGTGTTATACGCTTCTCATGTAGCCCTATAATACGCTGTTCCCAAACTGCCCTGTCAAGCAAGCAAGGTTAGGGAACTCCACCCGTTCTCTTGAAGAGCGTAGGGTGGAGCCACTGGGTAACCTAAACAAGGATTACCGTGCGCAGTACGCCTGGCCCACCCTTTAATGCGTGTGTGAATGCATGAGCATGCACGGGTTGTTCTTATTTTTTCAAGTTTTGTAAACATCATACTTAATCTTACCCACAATCGAACAGAAGCTCCACCAGGGGGTGGCCCCACCATGGGCTTACCTACCTTACTTACCGCTAGAAAGCGAAAGCAAGTGTGGAGGAGACGAAACACGACGCTATGCATATGTGTGTATGTCTAATTACCCTGAACGTTCCTCTAATCATCTGCAATCTTCTAATCTATCCCTCTATCGTGCGTAAGCGGTGCTACACGGCTGGGACACGGAGACACGAGGCAAGCCATGTGCATGCTGCATACGAGATGAGCACACCTGTGGTTTATACCTGATTCATTAAAGTCTTTTTGTTGATTCTTGGATTCTTTGATTTTTGATTATTTTTGTCAGTGTGGGTGGAATTTCGATGTCTATTTAATTATGTGTCTCTCGTGATTTTCTTCATTCCGCGTGACATACGTTTATAATCTTATTACTTCTTTGTGTTCCGGGGCCCGGTTAGGTTGCGCTCTAGCGGGCCGTGATTTTTTGCGTGGGAATTTCCTCATTCAAGTAAACAGGAGATGACCCCAATTTTTATAAAAATGTGCATCCGATGCACAATGGAATTCTGGTCAGGTGTGTGTTTTCAGAAATATTCTAGGCCATCATTTGACTGATTTAGGTGTTGTCGCTTCCCGTTTGTGTGGATTCGTCCCTCATCCTCCCATTTCTCTCTGCCCAGATATCCTCGCGACGTGTCGCTGAGTAGGCCGCAGTTCTGGCTGAAAAGCAGCAGTCAGGAGACTGACCAGAACCCAAGACCCCACCAAGGGGCAGTTTAATTTTTTCGTCGCCAGCACGCCCTAAGACCAGGACAGGTGTCGCCTGCAGGTTTCAAGAGACTCAGAGCGAGTGTCCAATAAGAGTCTTGCGTTGGGTTGTGTCGCGCTGCAGCTTGCAGGGAGGGATGCATATGCATATATCTTTGCATACCCTAATGTAACCCAACCAAGCCACAGGAACCCCTGCAGCGCCATGAGCGCTGGGCTCTCTGTTGGGAATTGTCATGAACAATGCAGTAAGAGTCGCTGGCCATGGTAAAGCGCAGTTTTCCAGTGTTGGGGAAGCTCTAGGTATTTTACAGTAGGTGTGGAAACCAGGGAAAGGCTAACAAAAAATCCCTTTTTCCTGATAATGCGACAGTGGTGGCAACCACAGCACATTGGAGGAGGAAGAAAAAGTGCTTTTCCCATGCTTTATGGTATACTTTAGTTGTATTAGATGTGCTCTAAGCACTGAGCATTTTTATCTTAGTATTGGCCTAACCAAAATGGGTGATAACACATTTTGACCTATAGAACCAAACACTAAATCAGGATGTTGTGTGGACCCCTTAATCCCCAAGCAATGTGAACTAAAACATCTTCTCCTGAGTTGAATGAGGCATTGATATACTGAGGCAGAGACACCAGACGCCCCTCACAAAAGTGGCAGGCCATCCCCCCCCCCCGGGGAAGGCCCCCCACCACCCCCGCGGAACGCAGCCCCCACAGGGCGTGCAGGCCAAGCGGGGTAGGGAGAAACCGGGACCGGACCGCCCCCCCCCCCGAGCACGCCACACGGAGCAAGGGACCGGGGCAGGACACGCGGAGGGGCACAGACCACGTGGAACGGCCCTACCAGCGCCCAGTGCCGGGACCGCGCGAGGTGCGCGGGCCAGACCACCCTGGGGGGGGGGGGGAGCGGACGGCCCCCTTCATGGTGGGGCTGTGTTGCGTTGTGTTGTGTGGTGTCCCGTTGCGTTGCGGTGTGTTGTGTTGTGCTGTGTTGCGTTGTGTTGTGTGTGGTGGTGGTGTATGGCCCCCCGCATGGTGGGGCGTGCTGCGTTGGTGTGTGGCGCCCCTCATGGTGGGGCGTGTTGTGGTGGTGTGTGGCCCCCCTCATGGTGGGGCTGTGTTGCGTTGTGTTGTGTTGTGTCCCGTTGCGTTGCGGTGTGTTGTGCTGTGCTGTGTTGCGTTTTGGTGTGTGTGGTGGTGGTGAATGCCCCCCCGCATGGTTGGGCGTGCTGTGTTGGTGTGTGGCCCCCCGCATGGCGGGGCGTGCTGCGTTGGGGTGCGGTGTGCTGTATTGTGTTGCGTTGTGTGTTGTTGTGGGGTGTGGCCCCGTATGGTGGGGCGTGCTGCGGCCGTGTGTGGCCCCCCTCATGGTGCGGCGTGTTGTGATGGTGTGTGGCCCCCCTCAACGTGGGGCTGTGTTGCGTTGCTGTGTGTTGTGTCCCGTTGCGTGGCGGTGTGTTGTGTTGTGTTGTGTTGCGTTGTTTTGTGTGTGATGGTGGTGTGTAGCCCCCCTCCTGGTGGGGCGTGCTGCATTGGGGTGCGGTTCGTTGTGTTGTGTGGCCCCCCGTATGGCAGGGCGTGCTGCGTTGGTGTGTGGCCCCCCGCATGGTGGGGCGTGTCCTGGTGGTGTGTGGACCCTGTCATGGTGGGGCCCTGTTGCGTTGTGTTCTGTTGCGTCGCGTTGCGTTGTGGTGTGTTGTGTTGTGTTGTGTTGCGTTGTGTTGTGTGTGGTGGTGGTGTGTGGCCCCCCTCATGGTGGGGCATGCTGCGTTGGTGCGTGGCCCTTCTCTTGGTTGGGCGTGCTGCGTTGGGGTGCTGTGTGCTGTGTTGTGTGGCGTTGTGTGTTGTGGTGGTGTGTTGCCCTTCGTATGGTGGGGCGTGCTGCGTTGGTGTGTGACCCCCTCATGGTGGGGCGTGTTGTGGTAGTGTGTGGCCCCCTTAAACGTGGTGCTGTGTTGCGTTGAGTTGTGTTGTATCCTGTCGCGTTGCGGTGTGTTTTGTTCTGTTGTGTTGCGTTGTGTTGCGGGTGGTGGTCGTGTATGGCCCCCCTCATGGTTGGGTGTGCTGCGTTAGTGTGTGGCCCCCCCCATGGTGGGGCCTGCTCAGTAGGGATGCGGTGTGTTGTGTTGTGTGGCCCCCCGTATGGCGGCGCGTGCTGCGTTGGTGTGTGGCCCCCCTCATGGTGGAGGGTGTTGTGGTGGTGTGTGGCCCCCCTCATGGTGGGACTGTGTTGCGTTGTGTTGTGTTGTGTCCCGTTGCGTTGCGGTGTGTTGTGTTGTGCTGTGTTGCGTTGTGTTGTGTGTGGTGGTGGTGCGTGGCCCCTCGCATGGTGGTGGGTGCTGCGTTGGGGTGCGGTGTGCTGTATTGTGTTGCGTTGTGTGTTGTGGTGGTGTGTGGCCCCGTATGGTGGGGCGTCCTGCGTTGGTGTGTGGCCCCCCTCATGGTGCGGCGTGTTGTGGTGGTGTGTGGCCCCCATCATGGTGGGGCTGTGTTGCGTTGTTGTGTGTTGTGTCCCGTTGCGTTGCGGTTCATTGTGTTGTGTTGTGTTGCGTTGTGTTGTGTGTGGTGGTGGTGTGTGGCCCCCTCCCTGGTGGGGGGTGCTGCGTTGGGGTGCGGTTTGTTGTGTTGTGTGGCCCCCCGTATGGCGGGGCGTGCTGTGTTGGTGTGTGGCCCCCCTCATGGTGGGGCGTGTCGTGGTGGTGTGTGGACCCTGTCATGGTCGGGCCCTGTTGCATTGTGTTCTGTTGCGCCGCGTTGCGTTGCGGTGTGTTGTGTTGTGTTGTGTTGCGTTGTGTTGTGTGTGGTGGTGGTGTGTGGCCCCCCTCATCATGGGGCGTGCTACGTTGGTGTGTGGCCCCCCTCTTGCTGGGGCGTGCTGCGTTGGGGTGCTGTGCGTTGTGTTGTGTGGCGTTGTGTGTTGTGGTGGTGTGTGGCCCCCCGTATGGTGGGGCGTGCTGCGTTGGTGTGTGGGCCCCCTCATGGTGGCGCGTGTTCTGGTGGTGTGTGGCCCCCCTCATGGTGGGGCGTCCGTTGTTGCCTTGTTTTGCTTGGTTGTTTTTTGTTGTGGTGGTGCTGCTGCTTGGACGGGACGGGCGGGCCGGCCTCCCGAGCGCGTGCTGTGCCCCACCCCTTTGTCCTTGCCGGGACGGACGGGCCGGCCTCCCGAGCGCGTGCGTCGCGCCACTCCGTGTTGTTGTTTGGCGGTCGTCGTCGCCCTGCCGCTCGTTTTCCCTTGTTTCGCTTTCTTGTGTGTGCGCGGTTTTTGGCCGCGTGTTGGCGTGTGCCCTCTTTTGCCTATCCCCCCCCGGGGTTGTGCCTGGCGGGTGTTGTCGCCGCCCCGCTGTTCTTCCTTTCTCTCCGTGCTTGCTGGTTTACGATCTGGTCCGCCTGCAGGCTGTTGCTGCCGCCAGTGGTGTGTAATGAGGGGGGATATAACACCCAGACAGACAGACAGACAGAAAGAATTCTCTGTTCCGCAGTCGCAGAATTGTCCGCAGAATTGATCCACACAGACAGACAGACAGAATTCTCTGTTCCGCAGTCGCCGACGTCGCAGTCGCGACAGTGACATGGCATCATGAGAATAAAGAAGAAGAAGACGACAGAATAAGGATTGCAGGTAAAAGTCTTTTGCATGATTTTAAAGTGCGAAAGGACAGCAGACAGTCTCAGGTTTTTCTGTTCGCACAGGAAACAGAGGTCATGGTGCGAAGGGTATTAATGGGTTTATTACAAGCATGGAACCATGGATTCCATGTATGTTTGTTCCCTTCTCCGTTGCATGCATATGTGCATATGTATTATGTAGGCGCGTTGCGTTGGATAGAATAAAGTCGCTTCGTAGCCTTGTCGCTTCGTAGCTTGTTTCGCTTTTGTTGCTTCTCTTGCTTCACACTTCCTTGTAAGTAGTGAGTGGGGAGCGGTGCCATGAGTGCATCAAGACACTCACAAATATTCGAATCCATAATGAGGTGTGAGTGCATCGAAGCACTCAATGTTCGATTCCAAACAAAGGTGTGAGTGCATCAAGGCACTCAAGGTTCGATTCCAAACAAAGGTGTGAGTGCATCAAGGCACTCAAGGTTCGATTCCAAGCGAGAATGCGAGTGACTTATAACCCTTAATGTGGTCCGAATCCAGAGTAGTGTGAATGCATGAGAAAAGATGTGGTGAGACAACTTTATCGGCTTGGTGAGAACTTATGGGATGAATAAAGGATTTCAACAACGAATCTTTGTTAATTAAGACGACTTAATTTTAATTATTTTGTCGGTTAGTTCTGTTGTTCATTGTTGACATACTTATTCCGTTCGTTCTCGGTTTGTTGAACGTGCACGCCCCGTGTGCACTTGTGATGTTTATAATTGTTTGCTTGTGTGATCGCACAAGTAGATACTTGCATGGCGTTGTCTATGTGTCGAATTTGGGTTCGCTTTGGAGTCATGATGTCTTGTGATCTAAAGCTAAAGACCTGACAAGATATGGTTCAATTGTACCAAGTGTTAGATGGGAAGTCTTTACACTTTCGTACACAACCATATGAATGCATGTTTCGTCTCTCCCCTCTCCATGCCATATTTGGTATTCGTGTTACACTTTCAGATTTCTCTGTACAGGACTCCTATATTTGGATTTATTCAATTTCAATTGAATTCAACAATGACGAACTACATAAATCAAGTTCAAATCAAGTACATCTGGGAAAGTGTACATCCGAATTGTATGAGCCCATTCGAGATTGGACAAGCAATTTTCAGTGGACAAGGTAAATAATTGTGCATTGGAATTGGATTGTTCGCTTCGTGTTGTTGTTGTTGGTCGATTTAAATTATAAAATCTCCATTTTTATCCAAAGTTCAATTGGGATCTACGAGTAGATCAAATGGAAGAACCACAACAAAATTTACATGATGGACTAGATTACCCAGGGTCAAGTCTATTACATGGTAGCTTCGTAGGCAAGGTTCTGCCCGAGGAAGAGCCCGACAATGAAGCCAAAAAGGATGAAGTGGCGCTGCCCACAATGGGATATGGCCCTAAAAAGCAGCCCCGTCCTTCCGTAGGCAAAAGTCAAGACTTGCTTGAGCTGAACGAGTTTTGGGACGACAGTGAAGTCGGTGATGAGCACATGTATGATGTGCCCAGTTCGAGCAATACCCAACGGAGGAGATCCAAAGAAGTGAAGGTGCAAGGACCGGAACGGAAATGGTTAACGCATGGGGCGGCGCCGGTACTATTCACATCCCAAGAATTTGTTACAAAGAAACAAGTGATACGATTGGTGAAGGAATATGTCAACCGAAAAATTCATCAAGGGAAAGTGCCGGGACGCCAAGTGGAAGAACCGGCACGGCTGTCATTAACAATTATCAAAGAGGCCATTGAGCGATCTAAAGTTGCTGATGATTCGGTGACGTTACTCAAGCGGCGGTTGGAAGAAAGCCAACAGGGGGTCGCCACACTCAAGGCGTCAATCGAAGAAGTACAATCACAAAACCGAATGAGTGTGGGACGCGGAAGACCGAGTGTGGGCGACAGTGAAGCCCAACGAATTCAAAAAAGGTTGGAGGAAACCAATGGCATGGTTGAAGAAGTACGACACGAACTTCAGGAGTTAACGGAATCTGCACCACAGACCCGTACCATGGTGAAGGATTTGCAGCAAGCCTTGGACAACGTAGGGACCGAAAACAAGCAAGGCCAACGACGTGTGGAGAAGTTGGAGAAATCAGTGAAAATGTTGGACCAGGTGCAAAAAGACCAGCACAAGCGGGTCGGACAAGCGGATGAATGGCTACGGGATGAAACACGGCAAAGTCAACAAGAATGCGATCGGCAAGGAGATCGAGAAGACAAAATAAGCCGATGGATTGAGAGCTTGGAGACCAAAGTGGATCTGCTGAAGCCCAGGTCTGTGCAACCAGCATCTCAGGGCCATGGGACCGAACTCCACACAACCGGGGGCCCAGGAGTTAAAAGAAGCCATCAGTGGAGTTAAGCGACACATGGAAAGGGCGAAGAGGATAGCCAAACGAGCTGAGGACAGCTTGCAAGGGGCACTGGCAGTGGCACAGGAAGTGACCACCAAAGCAGGAGACGTCACAGTGCATGCCCAGGCGGTTCATGAGGAGTTACAGGATGCCCGACAAGTATATGAGGACACCGTCAAACTACAAGAGGAGGTGTCCAGGCAGACCAAAACTGCCGTAACCAAGATGGAAAACCTGCATCGACAGGTCACGGGATTGGCCCACAAAACAGCCGAAGAAAAAAGATACTACCGTGAAAAGGCGGAAGCCATGCGAAAGGAGCTCACCCACAAGATGGAGGAAGCCCAAAGGGAGTGTGCAGCCCACATCAGTGCGGCCCACACCTTTGAGACCAGCTTGAAAATGCATGCGGAACAGGCCCAGACAATTGTTGAAGTGGCGGAAGCAGAAAATGAACGTGATGGTCGCCAGCGTCCAGAGGAGTTGACACAGGCCACCAAACTGGTGCAGCACCATGCATCACAGGTGTGGCAGTGGCTGCAGACAGCTAACAGGGAGGCCGAGGATCACCGCAACAACTCCAGAAATCACACCGTGAAGTTGAAGAACGAGTCACCAGGTATGAAGAGAGGGTGCAGCAAAGGGGAGCATCAGGGAGTCCGAGCCCGGGCACTGATGATACTCAGCGCTCCCATTGCGCCACACAACAGGACCTGGAGACCGTACAGGCCCACTTGAGTAACAAAATTCTGCAAGTGAAGCAGGACATGCTGCAATACCAGGAGACGAACCAGCGTGCGGTTGACGACGCCCAAGGAAAGCAGCGTCATCACCACTTTGAGGTGAAAACCGCTGTGGAAAAGGTGCAGACCGCGCTGAACCAGAAAATTCAGGACATGGAGAACAGTGTGGAGATGCACCACAGGAAAATGAACAAGGAACGGCAAGACACCCAAGAAAAACTACGCCATTATGAAAGTGAATTGTTGACGACCAGGGAGAAGAAAATCCAAGAGAGAGAACATACAAAGCACGCTACACCCGATGACGCAGGCCGACGAATCCAATCCATCAAGGACGAGTTGGAACAGACCAATGAAGTTCTGGAGCGATTGAAGGATCAAATGGAAACCAGTTCGACAGAAAATGCCGGGGAGATTCAGGCGCTCACGGTGAAGATTGAGAGGGTGAAAAACAATCACCGTGAGGCCTTTGAACGTCATAAACGAGGCGTGAAAGACCAGTTGGAGAATTCCACGGGCGTGGCCAGAGAGAAGTACCAACAGGTGCAGGATCATTGCATGACAGAGATACGGAAGGTGATGGACGACACAGCACGATTCAAGGAGGAGGTGGCTGAGATGGTGGCCAAAGGTGCTGACAGTATGCCACCAAAAGTCACAGCCAGCGTCGAGGGAGTCAACAGACGTCTGGCGGAAGACACAGAATCTGTAGCGACGTTGTTCACGGTGGATGCCAGCAGGACAGTGGCCAGTGAAGCAGTACGCCTCCGCATAGGACCATCATGGATGCCGTCAGTGAAGTCCGAAGTGCTCAGTTGGTACAACGAAAGGTATGAAGACAAAACCACATTCCGGTGGCGACAGATCGGATGGCTCTTTACTGAAGACCATTTCCTGGTGCCAGGCCGAGCCCTTAAGCCGCCACCATCGAGGAAGGGTCGATCAGTACGGCCCACAGGAATATGGGAATGTGCTGCTTTCTTGGAGGTGAGACCGGAACGCCAATACGGGACGGAAGCGCATGAGCTGGACCCCAGCAAGCGAGATGAACCTGGGGTATTCGGCAAAGAGGGTCATACATTGATAGATGATGAAAACAAAGACTCCATGCAGCAAGAGGCCAAGGTGCCACATTGGGCCTGCACAGTAGAAACAAAGGATAAGTGGTCCAAGCAGTTCTTGAAATGGCGGCATCGCAGGCGTGGACGGTTCAGTCCTGCATATCAGGTTGAACTTTTGATCTCCGTGTTGGATAACAAGAATTTTAGAGAGGCAAAGGAGCAACAACTGGAAGATGGGAGTTTTGAAGATGACTTTGAATTGGCGTGGAACATCGTGACTGGAACAGTGCTTCCACATGAATATAAAGGAAAGGCAGAATTCCGAGATCTGCAGATTGACGTGTCCCAGGACATGACTTCAGAACGATGGGTTACCTTCTGGGCGGAGTTTCAGCAAAAGGGCGCCAAAGTCAAAGGAGGTATGACCCATCAGTTGGCCAAGGAGGCATTGCTGCAACATTTCTATTATTATCGTGCAAAACGTCCCCAGACTAATTGTGGGAAAGAATGGAGCGACGACTACATGAGGATGAAGCTGCGTATGCCCCTTATTCCTATGTTGAGATGTTTGCGTGGATATGCGGGCAGCTGGTCAACAGGGACCAGGCACAAGAGTCACGCCGACAAATTTCTCGGAGCAGTGAAGTCTGACCAGACACAGGTTGTTCGGAGGTTGAATCGCGACGTCACGAGGCGAAGATCATCGGAAGACAAGTACAAGAGTAGGTCAACAAATCGGGACAATCGAGACTATCACCGAAGTCGGGACAACAGGCACGGCAAGGACGACAAACGGCACTCCAGCGCAGACAAGAGTCGCAGAGAGTTCCGACGGTCAGGTGACAGCCGCTCCAGGGACCGATATCAGGAGGATAGACACCGCAGTTCCCGTGACCGATATCAGGATCGACAAGGAGATCGTGATCCGAGAGAACCGCGGCGACGAGATGACAGACGGTAGAGCACTGCATCCGATGGTTCTGTCAAAACGCAAAGATCATGGTCGTCAGGGAAGACGTCGACAACAGCATCACGAACAACGCGGGGTAACAGCCCACATGGGTCGGAACGATCAATGAGGACGGAAGACCACAAATGTTTTGGATGTGGCAAGTACGGTCATCATCAGAAGGATTGCCCAGGCGACAGAAAGGACAGAGATTCAAAAAAGCGAAGTGATTCGGAGAAAAATGAGAGGGACAAAAAGTATCGGAAGGGTTCCGAAAGCAAGAGACGACAGACGGGCAGGCTGCGGCAAGTTGAGGCCGAGGAGGAGACCGCGAGGGGGGAGATTACAGAAACAACTCCTCAAGCAGTACAGAACCCTTAGGGGCACAGGCGGCCCCGTAAGCGGCGACGCTATCATGACGTCTGTCGCACCAGCGCCCCAGGGTCACAGCCTGTACGGGCCAGCAACAAAAAGGCGATCTGGCATTTGAATATCAACAAAGTCGTCAACGTGAGAATCTCTGAACGAAGGAAGGTCAAGATTGATCTCAATGAGATACAAGATGAGGTGGTTCGACCCCGGATACGACGAGGAAAATCTGGAAAAGACGCGGACAGGACCGAAATGATTATTCCAGCCCGGGTCCAATTCCAGCAGACGGCGCTGAGCCTGAGCGACAAGGATCTGGAAGCTTTAGTCGACACAGGATCCGAAATGGAGGCCTTGGCAGGCTTCGAGCTTCTTGGCAAAGGGGCACTGGAAGATGCTCAAAGGCCAGTGGCCCTCATTGGGGCAGGCAAAAGCCGCATCAAAGGCGGCAATCAGGGCGTTACGGTCAATTTGACCCTGCCAGTATGCAAAACTGATGGCAGTATTGTAAGGTACAAATGCCTCAGGGTTTTCATATGTGTTGCAGACATAGGACGAAAGTTGATTCTTGGATTTCCATTTTTTCTTCGTTTTAATTTGTGTGTTGTACCGGGCATGCCATCGTTGATGCAAGTGCCACGATTCGTGCATCGCACACCGCACTATCAACATGGGAAGCCTCAATCAGTGCATCATGTTGATCTGGTACAGGTTCAACCACCAGAGCAATCAATCCAGGATTATGATGAAAGAATTCAGGTACAACGCAACACGATTGCTAATGTCCGCATGACGAGGCATATGAGCAAAATCAGGTATATGCACAGTGAACACAGGCAGAAAAATACAGGGGGGAAGCGGCTGAAGGGCTTCTCCAGCATTCATGAATACTGCTGGCAGATTCCATGCACGAATGCTGACTGCCCATGTGTCTTTCACACATACAGTGTGTGGGCGGATCCATTTTTCAGAGATATTCCTCATCTGTGTGAGCGCTGTGCACCTCGCATGATTCTGAACGCTAAGGGGAGGGTGTACAGTAAGGAGCCGTCTGTGAACCCCCCCTCTGATGGAGTTCATCACAGCAGATTGCCAAAGGCAACATCAGCCAGACCGGTGGTGGTTTGAGGACCAGTTATACACAGAATGGCTTTTGAAAAGCATGTAGAGCTGGTTCCTCAGGAGGTACAGTGCAGGCGTAGGAAGGGGGTGCGGAAATTGACGGTGGCACTTCATTCCATTGAGGGTAAAGTGCCCAGCCCCCCTTCATCACCCCGCCCCCCCTCTCCTATGGGACATCAGGGCTCGCGACAGCGGGAATGGCCCGAAACTGATCTCACTCACCAGGATGCGACGCAGGACACACAGCCTGAGTTTTTCGAACACGGATTGTATGTTCAGTTGTTGAGCTCACAAGCCACGCCCCCCACATCTGCGAATTCTGAAGATGCAGGATATGATTTGTATTCTGCAGCAGATGTAACAATTTTGCCTTGGAGCAAAGAGCTGATCCCTACGGATATAGCCATCATGGGACCAAAAGGAACTTACGCCCGCATAGCAGATAGGTCTGGCATGGCTTTAAAGCACAGCTTACATGTGATGGGAGGGGTCGTTGATCGCCCATACAGGGGAAATGTGCAGGTCATTCTTTATAATGCATCGCAAACCCCATACCACGTGAGAGTAGGGGACAAGGTGAGTCAGTTTGTTCTGGAACAACACCTGAAGCCTCCCATCAGCGTCGTTGAGTCACTACCTGCAACAGCCAGAGGTAGTGCAGGATTCGGCAGCACTGGATACCGTTCCACAGAGTCCTTGCAACACCTGTTAACCCATGTGCAGCTCAAACCGGGATTAAATGAGGGACTCGGAACTCCTGTGGGACCCAATCCGCTGTTAACGGACCCCTCCACCCAAGTATTACACATACTACGGTTTATTCAGCTTTTTTCAGAGTTACAGAAAATACCTATACCTATGCCTGATAATCTCCCGTACAAATCTCAACTCCTTGAAGGAGATACGCACGATGTCCTCCCGCTGTTGCTGGTGTTCGCGGCAGTGGTGGCAGTGACAATGGCCGATGTGGTACGACAACAATCTCTGCCGCATTTATTGGGAACCAACACCCACACCTCAAGTCGCTCTTCGGAGGCGCCGATCATTCCGTCACAGGATATTGGATCGACTCAGGCACATTGCGAGTGGAGGCAGCTGCCTGAGGTTCAGAACAGCAGTCAGGACAGATTTTCAACAACTGTGGAACCGCCAGGCTAAGATCAGGGACCCGTTGAACAGTGGGCACCAGATGAGTTTCAGGGCAACTGGGGATATGCCAGGATGCCCAACACGTCAGCGATTCAATCAGTACCTTGTATGGTTGCAGACATGCAAGAGTTGGATATCTGGTCCGATCCTCCTGGGTTGCAGGAGGCCAGGGAGTGGAGACCCCTGTCTGACAAGGTTTTGAAGGTAAAATCACACCTCATGAGGAGGGTTCAGGGCAGCTACCTGGATAACCGGAGCCGCCATAGAGAGGCCACAGCGAAACAGAGAAAGTACAGGAGTAAAGACACAGTGTTGACTGTCAGGCAGGAGATTGTTGACAGAATAGCCGCTTGGACGGCCACTATTGACCCAGATCACCAAGATTTTTGCATCCAGCAAGATGTGTTTGGTTCCCAGAAAACAGCACGGTTCACGACACCCTTTGGGGGTGGGGAGAAGTCATTTTACAGGGACTGGGGACAGAAACCAGTGTGGCTTCGGCCCTCCCGACATCAGTGGGAACGTTGTGTCACAAAACTTTTCGTTGACGGAGCCAAAGGTATTGCAGTACTGCCAGTAAGTAAAAAAGACCCATGGTTTTGGGCCATGGGTGAAGTAGTCATTGACTGGGTTGACATACCCATTGGAACCCCCTTGTTTGTATCTTGTAGAGGTAAAGTGGTATGTACTGCAGTGCCTTATCGCATTTGTTTGTTTGATGCATATGGGCGAGAGCCATCACACAGTAAGACACACACACAGCCCACAGTAAATAGTGATGATGATCGGACGAAGGACAGTCAGGACATGTTGCCTGCTATGCCTAGTGCTGAGGATCTGATGTCGGAGGTATGCTCTACTTCTGATTCTGATTCACAGGATATGGATGAACCTCCAGGTACAGGCCTCAATCGTCGACATCGGAGGTTGCTGCGAATCATGCGCAGGAAGAAAACAGAGCAACAGGTATCGTCTGAGGAAGGATCTCCAGGGCCAGAGAACAGTTCAGAGTCAGAATTCGAATCATCATCCAGGCACCAACCACCAACATCCATAGGACATGGATGCCGGGAAGTACCCCGGGGGGACATACATGTGTCACAGGAAGTTGCACAAAAAAGTTGCTGTGAGGGTACCCATGAGTGTGGTGCTCGGTATCATCAGCACTCTCTACAGGAGGACAGACAGGCTCACCAGACAGTCAGTACGCGATTGGACCGATGTCCTGCTTTATCCTTATCCATTTCAGTACAACAGCGTTGCTGCTGCGTCGGACAGGATTTTTGTTACAGATGTTTAGCAGTGAATCAGATTACATTATTACAGCGTCAAACTACTGAGCAGGAGGGGTGCCATACTCCTGATGCTCGGATCTGTGTGGTTAACACCCTGCCTCAACAGGAGGTTCACCACCTGCAGCAGGCAATCCTGCACTTATCCATTGACAAACACGCTGCCTCAGTTCAGGGCAGCCACAGGACTGAAGCAGGTAACTTGGTGTACAATCGACACGTGAGGTCTGTGATACAGGCTGATGAGACCTGGGCAGGGACAGAGGAATACAGGAAACGACTGCTGAACCGTTTTGGGAAAACAGTATTTCAAACAAGACATTCAGCTTCCATTTCACCTGAAGCACACAGGGTACGGGGTGACCATGCGAAGGTGAAATTGGAGTTGATCCACAATGCAGAGCCTAAGGCTCAAAAGCCCATTAGGGCAGTGGGGTTGAGGGAGACAATGATGGACGAAAAGTTGAAAGACTTTCAGGCACGTGGTTTTCTGAGGGAGTGTACCGGTAATCCCCAATGGGTTGCCAGGGCTTTCCTTGTCCCTAAACCTGGGAATAACAAGTGGCGATTAGTCATTGACTATCGCTGGCTTCATTCCCAGCTTAAGGGCAAACATTTCCCCCTCCCCGTCATCGAAGACCAGCTGGCCAACCAGCATGGCAATTTTTTGTTCACCCTGCTGGACTTGGAAGATGGCTTCCACCAAATGCACCTTGAGGAGGACAGTAAGCATTTGACAGCTTTCTGTACCCCTTTTGGTGTATTTGAGTGGAACGTCCTTCCCATGGGGGTGAAGGTAGGGCCTGCGGCCTACCAGGAAATCGTTCAGCGCGTCACCCGCCGATGCCCTGCGGCAAGGCCATATATAGACGATATCTTGGCTGCCTCAGGTAGGGAAAGTATTGATGGGGCACAGACTGTTGCAGACAAACAGAGACCAGGTACCCTGGAAAAATACTTCAGTACTTTCAGAAACATTTTGATGAAGTCTGGCAGCTATTCGAGGCTTTGGAAGCTGCCGAGTTGACAGTGAAACCTGAGAAATGTCATTTCTTCAGACGCACTGTCAAATACGTGGGGCACATACTCAGGGATGGGAAGAAGAATATAAAAAATCACGAAAAAGACGCACAACCAGCAAAAATAAAGCGCAAAATGGATTTTTCCGACCTCAGAAACCCTTAGAAACATTTTACGCCGCTGTTTGGCGAGGTCGAAAAATTTAGGACACTCACAGAAAAAGCACAACAACAGGGTCGCGACGGCGACGAAGTTGAGCGTTGCATGCCCCAAAACACCTAGCAAAGTGCGTGCCCTAGGGGCTAGGGACTTGTGCGCGCTCCAACAACAAAGAGGAAGATTAGAGGCGAGAGTAGGGCCAAAACGATGGCGTTCGGCCAGGGAGTGGTTGACATGGGGGGCTAACGGTCCTGTCTTGCGGTGCAAAGCGGGGCAACCATGACAACCGCTCTTACACACCACCCCCCTTTTTTTGTAGCGCAAAAGAGACGCCAAGACGGGAAAGCGGAACGTTGCGTGCCCCAAATCACTTAGCAAAGTGCATGAAATAGGAGTAGGGGACTTGTGCGCGCCCCAACACCAACCAAAGAGTGAGTGGCATATGCCGCCATGCATGCATTAAGACACGCTTACTCTTGGGCGTCGCATAAAACAAAGAGTCCAAGACATGAAGAATAAGTGGCATAGCATGAATGCATTAAACAAACACGCCTACTCTTGGGCGTCGCACAATGCAAAGAGTCCGCAAACCAACGCGTAAATAGCATACACCGCCATGCATGCAATAGGACACGCTTACTCTTGGGCGTCGCCAAAATCAAAGAGTCCAAAACGGGAAGAATACATCAGACGCCATAGGAAGCAATGTGTAAAGAAAAATGTTTCCGCAAAAAAAAAAGTCCGCAACGAACGCGGCCACGGTATGGCACACGCGAGCACGCACCCACACCCACACTGCACACACCACGCAACACACCGAGCACGCGCACCGGTGAACAGGGGCGGGGAGGCCCAGGACACCGCACACGCAACACCGCACACCGGACACACACACACCGCAACACACCGCGACACCGGAGAACACGAACCAAGTGTCCCAGGACACCACACGCACAACACAACACGCACTACACGAGCGCAAAAGGGCCAAACGGCACACGCAACACCGCGCACAGAGCGTGCACACCGGTGAACAGGAGCCGGGAGGCCCAGGACACCGTACACACAACACCACACACAGAGCGTGCACACCGGTGAACACGAGCCAAAAGGCCCAGGACACCGCACACGCACCACCACACACAGAGCGTGCACACCGGTGAACGGGAGCCGGGAGGCCCAGGACGGCGTACACGCACCACCACACACAAAGCGTGCACACCGGTGAACAGGAGCCGGGAGGCCCAGGACACCGCACACGCACACAGAGCGTGCACACCGGTGAACAGGAGCCGGGAGGCCCAGCACACCGTACACGCAACACCACACGCAGGGCGTGCGCACCGGTGAACAGGAGCCGGGAGGCCCAGGACACCGTACACACAGCACCACACGCAGAGCGTGCACACCGGTGAACAGGAGCCGGGAGGCCCAGGACACCGCACACGCAACACGACACGCAGAGCGTGCACACCGGTGAACAGGAGCCGGGGGGCCCAGGACACCGTACACGCAGAGCGTGCACACCGGTGAACAGGAGCCGGGAGGCCCAGGACACCGTACATGCAACACCTCACACAGAGCGTACACACCGGTGAACAGGAGCCGGGAGGCCCAGGACACCGTACACACAACACCACACGCAGGGCGTTCGCACCGGTGAACAGAAGCCAGGGAGCCCAGGACACCGTACACGCAACACCAGACACAGGGCGTGCACACCGGTGAACAGGAGCCAGGAGGCCCAGGACGCCGTACACGCGACACCACACACAGAGCGTGCAGACCGGTGAACAGGAACCAGGAGGCCCAGGACGCCGTACACGCAACACCACAGGCAGAGCGTGCGCACCGGTGAACAGGAGCCGGGAGGCCCAGGACACCGTACACACAACATCACACACAGGGCGTGCGCACCGGTGAACAGGTGCCGGGAGGCCCAGGACACAGTACACACGACACCACACGCAGGGCGTGCGCACCGGTGAACAGGAGCCGGGGAGCCCAGGACACCGTACACGCAACACCACACACAGGGCGTGCACACCGGCGAACAGGAGCCGGGAGGCCCAGGACGCCGTACCCGCAACACCACACACAGAGCGTGCACACCGGTGAACAGGAGCCGGGAGGCCCAGGACGCCGTACACGCAACGCCACACGCAGAGCGTGCGCACCGGTGAACAGGAGCCGGGAGGCCCAGGACACCGTACACGCAACACCACGCACAGAGCGTGCACACCGGTGAACAGGAGCCGGGAGGCCCAGGACACCGTGCACGCAACACCACACACAGAATGTGCACACCGGTGAACAGGAGCCGGGAGGCCCAGGACGCCGTACACGCGACACCACACGCAGGGCGTGCACACCGGTGAACAGGAGCCGGGAGGCCCAGGACGCCGTACACGCGACACCACACGCAGGGCGTGCACACCGGTGAACAGGAGCCGGGGGGCCCAGGACACCGTACACACAACACCACACACGGAGCGTGCACACCGGTGAACAGGAGCCAAGCGGCGCGGCACACTACACGAGCAACCCGCCCCCAAAACGAACCCAGCCCACGCCGCCCTGCAGGAAAGAAACACCATGTCAGACCGCCAAGACCAACCGACCGGCCAAGGCCAACCCAGCGGGTACGAAGAGGGTGGGCAGGCAGGGCAGGCCGGCGAAGAGGGACAGAGGGACAAGGCGGGGAAAACGAGAAGAGGGGTCCGAACCCCCCCCCCCCGACGTGCACACACCCCACTGCCGCGCGCCGGGCCACAGCCGGGCACCAACAGGGCCCGCCATGGAGCCAAACGGGCCCGCCAGAGAGAGGGTGTGTCCCCGCGCCTGCGCAGCAGCACGCCCGGGCAAGGAGCGCGCGCCACACACAGGCCAAGCAGGGCACACACGCAGCACCGCACGCCAGCACGCACCACGGCACAAGAATACGACACCACCACGGCAAACACCCACACCCGACGACGAACGAGCCGCCAAGAACAAGTCCAAGCCCCGCAAACCCCACAGCGCGACAGCCGCCGTCCGGATGGACGTGTGTGCGCCCGGCAGTGAACCCAGCCCCTGCCGGCTACGAACCAGCCGCCGTCCGGATTAACGTCTGTGCGCCCGGCAGTGAACCCAGCCCCTGCCGGCTACGAAACAGCCGCCGTCCGGATGGACGTGTGTGCGCCTGGCGGTGAACCCACCCCCTGCCGGCTACGAAACAGCCGCCGTCCGGACGGACGTGTGTGCGCCCGGCAGTGAACCCAGCCCCTGCCGGCTACGAAACAGCCGCCGTCCGGAGGGACGTGTGTGCGCCCGGCAGTGAACCCAGCCCCTGCCGGCTACGGAGCAGCCGCCGTCCGGAGGGACGCGTGAGCTACCGGCGCCACCTGCCGGACGGGCTACCGGACCACCGGGCCCGCGCCGCCCGGAGGGGTGAGTGCTCAGTTATCACAAATCACACGCCCAACAGTACCACACCCAACACCACCCGCAAGGACACACCATCACCACCACCAAGCACGCCCACCCGCCACCACACACCCAGGGCCCGTCATCAGGGCCACCCGCCGACACCACAACCACCGAGCAGTCCAGCCACAACCACCACCACCACCCGCCAACGGCCGCCCACAACATCACCTACAACACCCTCCCCCCCGGCAGCACTCGCGACGCCGTCGCCAAGCACACCACCATCCGCCCCGCACCACACCTGCCACACCCCCACACTCCACACCACCCACACCGGAAACCGCCAACACCACCGTCCCACCCTTACCACCTGCAGCACCGTCACCATCGACGTCGCCAGCGGCACCACCATCACGCCCGACTGCACCGCGCGAACGACACGCCCACAAGCAGCACCCAACCCCAAACACCCACACCGACACCACCCACGCCGACCAGACCACACAACACCCACGCAACGCACACACCGGCCACGCTCCACCAGACAACACAAACCACCACACGCACAGCAACAGCGCACCCGACGCCCGCAGACCCCCCGCAACCCGCGCCGCGTACACACCAACACGCACACCCACACCCGACCACGCCCACCAAGCGCCCGGCGCACCGACCACCACGCGCACAGGCAACCGCCCAACGCCGGCACCGACTCCGCGGGCAGACAGGCAGACGAACCACCCCGTCGGCATCACCAACAGCACCATCACCCAAGCCACCACCTGCGGCACCAACGCCACCATCGCCCGTTGCACCAACGGCAAACCCCCCTCCGGCCCCCCACCACCCGTTCCCAACGCGTCACCTACGGCACACACCGGCCTCACCGTCACCCAGTGCATCGCCTACGTCACCCTCGCCATCGGCACCACCGACGACACCACCGCCCACAGCACCCCCGGCAACACCCTACGTAGGGACAGTACCAGCGGCGCCACCAGCCGGCACACCACCCGCAACACCCACATCAACATCACCACCACCCATGACATCACCCACAGCGCCCTCACCATCGACGTCACCGGCAGCACCCTCACCGCCGGCACCACCAGTCGCGCCACCACCCACTGCACCACTTACAGCGACCACCGGAGCCGCAGGCCCCCCCAGCGCCCGCCTTGTCACCTATAACACCAACAGCGTCACCAACCCCGTCGCCGCCCGGCGCGTCACCCGAAGCACCCACGTCAACAACACAGACCCGTTTCGACGCCTACAGCACCCTCCTGTAGGCGTCACCAGCATCTCCTCCACCCATTGCATCGCCCACGGTGCCCCAGCCAAACCCACTGCGCCTTCGGCGCACACATACCCGACACCCACACAAACCAACCACGCCCACACTGCCCACCACCCCATCAGCCCACGCCACGAACACACCCACACGCACGCCCACGCCCGGCCACGCCACCCAGACACTAACCGGGAGCCGCAGCCACCCACGCAAGCGCCACACCACCACTGCCGCCAACCATCTGCCGTCAGCCCCCCCCGGACCGGCGCCCTGGGAACCGGGAGCCGACACCGGCACACACCAACACCCAAGCACAGCACCCCAGCCAACCCCCCGAGAAAAAAAACAAAAAAAAACAAAGCCAAACAAGCCAGCAAAAAGAGAGGAGTAAGGGACAGGCAGAGGAAGGGGCCACGGGGGGGGCAGAGGGCAAACACGCAAGCCCACACACGCGTGCCCCCCCCCCCCAGCCAACCCGACCCCGCATGTCCCGCACCCTCCCAGGAACCGCAAAGCCCAAGACCACCCCCCAGGCACCACCACAACAGACCACCATGAGGAGCCGCCGAGGACGACACACGACACACTGCCGCCAAACACACGGTCGACACCGACACAAGCCCCACCCCCACAACCCGCCGCACCCACCGCTGCGGCGCCCCAACACACAATGGTGCCCCCATGGATGCGGTACACCCCAAAAACCCCCTTCAGCCAGCCGACCAGACGCCACCACGGGACGCACCACGGGGACGCCGCGGAATACCCACCCACAATGCGGCCCCGACACCCGCTACCCGCCGGCAACCTACCACGGGCCCACCCCACACCCGAGAAAATAGCCCCCCCCCCACCGTGGAAACGATACACCCCAGCCACACACCGCCACTCACCACCCGCGGGCACCGCACCGGGGCCACAACACGCCCAAGCAGCCGCGACCCACCGACCCGCGGACCCCGCAAACGCAATACCCCACACCACCGGGCCCACCCAACGGCGGGCCGACACCCCCAAGCACCACACGAACACACCCCCCTGGTTGCGACACTCCAGTCCCGCACACTCCGCCCCAGGGGACCCCAGGCCCCACGCCACACCGACCCTGCACAGGCCACGTACTGACACACGCCAGGAGGACGATCAAGAGACCACGCGGGGCTGCCCCACACCGCCAGAGGACAAACCACGGGCGACAGCCCACCCCACCAGACCTGGACACGGTGCCCCCCCCCCGAACGGGAAGGCCACCACACAGCACAACACCACCATACCGCACCGCACCCCCCTCCCCCACCCGGGGGCACGGGACACCACAGCCCACCAACACAGGAACGAAGCCGCGCCCCGCCGACTCCGCACCCCACCCCACCGGCACCACCCCTGGAAACCCCGCACACCTCGCGCCAGCTCAACACCCACCACCGGCCACAACCCAAACCGCACACAGGGGCAACACCACCGGCCAGGACAGCCACCAGCGTGCAGCCGCACACGACAACCACGCCAAACGGCGCGCCTCCCCCGGGCGCGACCCCGCACCGGCCGCCGCACGTGCCCCGAACACCAGCATCACACGCCCACCGTGCCATGAAGCAGCACCCCAGCACGTGAACACGCACGATGACCCCATGGCCCTGGACATCGACAGCCTGCTAGTACTGGAACTCCAACACCCGGAGGACACGGAGCATCATATGGACCTCACCCCGCCGGAGCTCGAGCCCACAGCAAGCAGCCCCAACGCCCTGCGGCGCCACCACCCCACCCACGAAGCCAGCAACGGGCCCGCCGAGTACCGGGCGTCACTCGAGCACGACCTGCCCGACGTCACGGGGCCGGGACTCCACGGGTACACCACCGCCCCCCCCCCTCCAGGCACCCCCACACAAGAATGGGAGGACGAGTACGCCGTCGACGTCACCGACATGACGGCATACATGGAAAGCGTGGAGGACCCGGAGCAAGACACCGTCCTCAGCCTCCTCGCCTACCACAGCTGGAGATGGGGCCACCAGGTCACCCTCCACCGACCGCAGGACGGGCCCCACCAGTGGTCCCCAGAGCAAACGGCGAAGTGGGACATCGTCCTCCAACTCACCCCCGAGGGCTTCTACACCCTCACGCACAGCGGATTACCCGACGCCGCACCCAATGCACAGGCGCTGCCGCTGGCCCAGCCCCAGGAGGACGACGCAGACGCACCCCCACCGGAGGAATGTAATTGGGACCCCCCCACAGCCACCACTGAACGCATGCCGCACCGGCTCACCAAACGTCACCTCCCCCACGACTACCATGCCACCAACGACTCGCGGGGACGCCGCACACTGCCCCTGCAGTGGGCATCACCCGAAGGCACCTTCACGTGTGGGGAAATCCTCCCCGGCGCCGTGGCGCTCACGTACCTGTGGCTCCAGGACGCGGAGACGCACGCGCAGCCCCCCGGCACACACCTCCTCCTCACCCTGGAGGGAGAGGCCGCCGTCGAAAATGTCCACACAGCAGAAGGAGAGGACTACGTGACAGCGAACGCAGACACCGCAGTATGGCTACACGCTCACGAGCACACCACAACCCCCACCGTAGTACCGGGGTCACACCCCTGGCACGTGGTCATCGTGCGACTGCCCACAGGAGCAGACACAGAAAGCGCCCAACAGGGATGGGCGGACAGGTGGGCACATGTGTGCGCCTCCCTGCACGAAGGGCTGCACAGACCCTCCCTCACCAGTGACACCCTCGAGCCGGCCCCAACCACGGCCGAATCCCACACCGGGGCGGCCCCCCCCACCGGAGTCTGGGCCTACACGCGCACCCTCCACCGCGAGGCAGCGGAAGCCCTCAAGACCGCCATCTCCAACCACCAGGGCCTCGTGCACACCCCCCAGGATCACACACAAAAGGGCTACACCCTATGGTGGCACCACCCCGCACCAGAAGGGGGCCTGCAACCGCCGGCAGACCAGCCTGGCATCGGCCCAGACCTCACAGCCATCGCCCGCGCAGTCGCCGCCATGGCCCAGCAAGTTGGGGCGCCACCCCAGTGGGCACCGTCCATCATCAAGGAAACGGCGACACGCCACAACCCAGCTTTTGCACACTTCCGGGGACGCCCCATTCATCCCACCCTACCGGACCTCAACCTCCCCGCCCACCATGCGTGGGCAGTCCACATCCTGGTGCCCCACGACACCGCGCCCAAAACAGGGGACGCGACGGCACGCATCACCAAACAACGCCCCAATACCGCACTCCACTACGACATACCAACGCCCAACGTCATCGTCACCCACAACACGGGTCGCAACCACTACTACCTCCAGGCCACGCATGAGCGCTCCCCCATCACCGTATACACCTTCACCACCTACCCTGGCCTCCAGCCACCGCAACACCACCCGCGCCCGGCATGGAAGCATCCCCTACACGTCGCCCCGACCCCACGCAAAAGGCCCACCCACCACGCACCCCCTCCCGCCGACAGCACCGCCCTCCACACCGCCCGCAGACGGGCCGCGGCACACCACCAAAGCCACCTGCTCCCACGCATTAACGCTGGACCCGGCACCGTCACCGAGGCCACCCACAAAAGCACCTTGAACCTACTGGCCCGCAAGCTACGCCCCAAAATGGCACTGGAGGACACGCTCTGGATATACTATGGCGAAGGCCGCACGGCACGGGTGGCGGACCTCCGCAACATCATCCCCCGCCACATCCAGCGAGCGGTAGGGCCCTTCACCGTGTACGCGGTACCGCACCCCATAACAGCCCCATGCACCCACTGCAACCCTCGGTGCGCGCTACCATGCGCAGGCGCTCTGCAGCAACCCCTGCCCACCCCTACCTACAGGGGGGGCATATACCTCGGCACGGTACCCGGGGACCCACACCCCTACCTCCTGCCCGCAGCGGACCGCCACCACGCCATACCACTACACCTTGTCGAGAACCTGGCGGTGGGACCATCCCCCTTCCAGAAGCGCCCCCCCCACACCCCATCCGACGGACGCCCGCCAGATGAGCCGACACACGCCACCCCTGGACCCAAACGCGCCATCGCACACCTCACCCTAAAGGCGGAAGCCGCCATCCCCCGAGACCCGGAGGGGGAAAACCACCTCATGGTGGAGGGGCTGACGGAACACGTCCTGATCGCAGCCATGTACGCCACGGCGTCCGCATCCCGCCTCTGGGAGGACCGCCCCTCCCCACCTCTAGCCCAAGCAGCGCAGGACGCTCCCGACACGGGCCCCACCGCCGAGGACATCCACCAAATCCTCAACATGCGAGCACCCCCGAAGACCCACTCTGCGGTCCGCCCCATCCAGCTCGTCAGCTGGGACGCCATGGACGCCCCCCCGACCACCACGGAGGTCCACATCCTCAAACACCGGGACACCTGGTGGACGGTGGAATGGGACGACCACGGCAAGGTCAGACGGGCAACGGCACACGCCCCCGACGGCGAAGTTCCGCCCCCACCACGCGGAGGAGACCGCTTGTGACTCGCCGCACGCATCCCCCACACCCCAGAGGCAGCCTGGGAAGCGCTGCACTACGCCCTTTACTGGGCGCAGGGGGCGCCAGAAGGCCCCCTCCCCCCGGAACGCACCCCAGCGTGGACACGCCACGCCACCCGCTACACGGCCCACATGCGCCGCCACGGGGCAGGCACCGGGCACCGGCTCCACACCTGGCCCACGGACCCGCCCGACGCCCTGCAGGAGGCCGAGGAAGTGCTTGGCCTCATGACCAAGCAAGTGTTCCAGCTGACGGACCCCGTCCCCACGTCCAAGCCCGACGTCCCAGCCGCCCGCGAACACCCCGTGTTTGCACCGGGCCACGCACCCGTACAGCGGCCCCAGGGCGCACCTCCCCAACGGGGACAACCCGCTGCCTGGCGCTGCCAAGGTGCGCAGAAGCGCAAGGCCCCCACACAGGCCAAACCCGCGCCAAAGCCAAGGGCCAAGCCGAAGAGCTGGACCAAAGAGGAAGCCGCTGCCCTGTATCCCGAATACGCCATCAACACCCGGGTGCAGCTGCCCTTCGAGTACCCCACGGCCGCGGGCCCCTCCAAGTGGATATGGGCCGCAGGGGAGGTCAAGCACCGGTACCTCGTCACCGGGGACCACCAGGGGTTCAAGATCCACGTCAAGTGGGACCCGGCCACCCCCAACGACAAGAAGCTGGGGCGCACCATCGAGCTCTGGCGAGACCAAGCCGGTCGTGAGATGGTCCCCATGCAGCTGTGCACCCCCGACACGGAGCACCTCACCGGCACCGAGTACACGGGCGAAGTCCACAATGCATGGGCCCTACCCCAGCCCCAGAAGCAGAACCGCAGGGCACCCGCAGCTCAGGGCGTCATCGACCTCCTCGACGCGTGACGGGGCCAGGGCCGGACACGGCCCACCCACCCAACTACCGGTCCCCAGAAACCGGCGCCTGCGGAAGCCCACGCCCGCATCAACATCCTCAACGAGCCCGCGGTCACCTACGACCCCACCAAGGCCGCCACACTGCAAGCCATGCCCGGGCCGCAGCCCCAAGGCGCAGACCTCCTGGGGTTCCTGGAGCAAGCCCTCCGCAGAGCGGACCAACCCGAACCAGCACCGATCCTGGACCCGGAGGGGAACAAATATCACGCCCACTGGGAACGGGGGGTACCCCTCTACCACAAGACGTCGGTCACGGTACGGAGTGGATGGTCGCCTCGGGGCGTACGAGTGCGTGGGGCCCGGATGGCAGCTAAACGTGCTACTCACGCACGTCCCGTTCGGGGAGGAGACCAAGGACTTCCTGGACACCCTGAGCCTGACGTACCGCCGACTCTCCCTCCTGGCACCCACCATCATCATAGGCGACCTAAACGCCGCCCCCACTGACGACGACCGCACTGGCCCACCCACAGCCACCGACACAGCTGTCCTGGACACCATGCACCAACTGGGCCTCACCGACCTCACGGCAAGACTCACCGGCACACCCTCCCATTACCCCCACCAAGCCGGCACCCACCCATCCCGCATCGACAGGTGCTACGGGGACCCAACCACGGTGCGCGTCCACGAAGCAGCCTACGGGGACCTCCCGCCGAAAGGCACGGGCCACCGGCCCCTCTACATCGACCTCATCATCCCCAACCTACCCCCACCCGCGGCCACCCTGCCAGACGACACCCTCCCTCCCACACTGCAGTTCCCGGCCGAGGACGACCACGTCGCCTGGCACAGGTATAACAGGGCCCTACACGCCATCCTGCGCCGCCCGGGTGCACCGACACTCACCACCGCCATGCGCCGGGCGGCACAAGCATGCGGCATGGAGCGTGACACCAACCACACGGGAGCACCACCAGACCTCACCCTCCAGCAACTCGTCCATGACATCTGGACCACGAAAGGGGAACTCGCCACCCTGCTACGCCCCAGCACTCCGGAGGCACGAGACCAGGACGCCCACCTCCGTGCGCTCCTCACCACCCGCCGCCACCAACTCCAGGAATGGCACGCCCACCGCATAGCGGCCGCAGCTCAAGAACGCGAAAGATACGGCAGAAAAGACACGCCGTACAAGTCCTTACGGTACGTCAGCCGCATCCTGGAGGACACGGGGCGCCGTACCATCCACGCGGTACGCACCCCCGAAGGAGGCCTCACCAATGACCCCAACGCTGTCCTCCAGGCAGTCCTGGACAGCTTCCAGGCACAACACGGGGACGCCCTCCCCGAGCTCGACCCCCGCACCAGAAACACCATCCGCGAGCATGTGCCCAGGGTCTTCAACCGGGAACAGCGGCGCGCCATCGAACACGACTCCTTCAGCATCTCAGAACTGCAACGCGCCCTAGACCGCCTGAAGAAGGGGGTCGTGCCCGGCGTCGACGGTTTGCCGGCCGAAGCGTACCAACGTCTCACCCTGCCCATCAAACGCCGCCTGGCAGCCCGCCTGTGGGACATCGTCACGGGCGCCACGCCCATCCCCCCTGAGTGGGCCAACCTGGTCCACCCCCTCTACAAAAAGGGGGACTGGGCGCAGCCGGGGAACTGGCGGCCCATAGTCTGCGCCACCACCGAGGTCAAGCTGGTGTGGACGCTCATCCTAGGCCGCATCGCGCCAGCGGTCTTCGCCCACGTGCCCGCCAGCATGTGGGGAGCCATGGCCGGCAGGTCTCCCCACGAGGCCATCTTCCTCCAGGACACCGCACTGGGGATGAACCCCTACGAGATGATCATCGCCTCCCTTGATGTCCAAGGCGCGTTCCCCCACGCCCCGCACCGGCTCCTCACGGAGGTATGGGATGCCATGGGCCTCCCATTCCTATCCTTCATGACCCGGTACATCCAGACCCGACTCTACGCCGTCATCACGGCCGCGGGCCTCACCCCCTGGACCGGCACAGACAGCGGGGTCCCCCAGGGAGGCGCCGAAGGCCCCTTCCTCTACCTCCTCGTCACGCTGCCACTGGCATTCGAGCTAGCACGGGTATACCCAGGGTACGCCCCATACCCGCTACGGTCCCCCCTCATCAACTTCGCAGATGACAACCTCCTCACTACGGCCACCCGCCACCACGACCCTGAGAACGCAGGGCTACCAACGACCACCGAACAAGCGTCCGCCATTCTCCAACTCACCACAACCTACCTGGACGCCTACCAGCTCCTAGTGCACCCCCGCAAATCGGTCGGGCTGGCCGACGCCAAGACCCCCACCCCCCACATCCGGAAAGGCGAACCCCTACACCTGGAAGACACCACAGTCCACCTGGGAGTCACACAGGCCACGCGGCACCACCACATCACACTCCCAAGCAAGCTAGAAGAGCGCCTCACCCGGCTACCCCAAATTGCCAGGGGGGACCTCCTGTCTACGCAGGCCCTGGCGTACTTCATGGAAGCAGTGCTCAACGCGGCCATCGGGTACCAAGCCCTGCACCTATCGCGCCCCCAAGACGCACTACGCCACGCTCGACAGCAAGTGACGAAGGCATGAACGCAACACGGAGGCTGGCCCACGTCTTTCCCCAAGGAGGCCATGATGGCCCACTGGCGCTACTACGGAGACAATACGGGCGCCCTGGTTGACATGGCCTATGCCAAACACGCAGCACACCTCCTACACAGGGTGACACACAACCACCAACCAGAAGTTCGCGAGGCGGCAGCCATACGCATAAAAGAAGCGCAAATGGCCCGCAACACGTGCCCCTGGTGGATACTGGCGCAACACGGCGTCTCCGCCCCCGTGGGCACTGGCATCTGGGCCCAGCTACAACTCCTCCTACGCACCACACACACGCCATCCTGACAAACCACCACTGCGATCAACAGGGGCCACTCGTGGCCACACACACCGACATCCACCGACGCCCGGCAGGCGAGGTGGACACCCTCCGCCTCGTAGGGGCCACCATCACCATAGTGTATATCACCCCAACACAGATGAAGATCATGGCCCAATGCGACGCCCACCACGCCCCGTTCCTTTCCGACCCACAATGGCCAGAACGCCACGTCTTCCAAGCGTACCTCCGCGCGTGTGCTACGAAGGCAGGGCGCGACATGCCGGGGCCCAAGGACATCGACACGGCGTACACAGTCTTCCAGCGCCAGCACCCCCGGCCCCGCCCGAGCGACCACGAGACCCCCAACGACGGCGGCACGACGCAGGGGGAGCCCACCCCGTCAGCTGAAGGCTGGACACCACCCACCATCCTGCTACTAGCACCAAACGGCCACAAACATGCTACCCGCACTGTCCAGCGACACCATGCCCCCTGCGCCGTGCGGCCCTTGCGGTTCTTGACTGGTTGTGGTGCCGGGGTGTGGGTGGGAGGCGGCCGCATGGGCGTCCGGGTGGGGCTGTGGTCCGCATGTAATGGGTGGCTGCTGGTGGATGGTGCTCGCTGGTATGGGGTGTGGGTGGGGGGGCTGTTGGTGGTGGTGGGGCGCTCCTACTAGGCCCTGGTGTTGCTGGTGTGCGTGCGCGGTTCCTCGCGGGTCCATGGGGGTGTACCGTGGCTCGTATGTCGTGGGCCCGTGTAGCGGGGGCGGCGGGTGGTGCTGGACCGCCCGGTGGTGGTGTGGAGGGTGTGCCGGTTGTGTGTGGTACCCCGGCGTTGGTGGGTGTGGTGGCAGGGGCTGGTGGTGGTGGAATACGTGATGGTGTGGTGCGGAGATGTGCGCTATGTGGGGTGGGTGGTTCGCGGGGCCTGGTTGTGCTGGGGCGTGGTGGGGATGTAGCTGGTGGGGGTCGCTGTTGCATGGGGGCATTAGGGGGTAGGGGTTGGGAGGGACGGGGGCGTGGTGGTGGTGTTGGTGGTGCCATGTCCCCTGGCTCTGCGCGTACGGTGGTCCTGGCATGGTGTGGACGTGTGTGTGCGGTGGTGGCTGACTGGGCTGCAGGGTTTGGGTGCTGCGGTACGGGGCTGGTGGTGGGTGCTGGCGGTGGTGGTGTTGTTGGTGTGCCCCGGGGGTCTGGGTGTGGGGCGGTGCGGTGTGGCTGGACCCGGGCCTTGGTTGGGGCGTCGCGCCCTGCTGGCGGGCGCGTTGGCGGGCCCCCTGACCTGTCTTGGTCTTCTTGGCCTGGTGGGTGTCGGGGGCGGGTGAACCCCCCTGTCCCCGTGGGGGCGACGGGCAGCGGGCGTGCCAGCAGTGTGCCTCTTGGAGGCTCGTCTTTAGGCCTCTGACTTAGGCTTCCTGGTCCGTGAGGCCCATCCGCGTGGCGGTGGCCTCGTCGGGGGCGGCCAGGTGGGCGTCCCGAAAAGACGCCCAGCCCTCCGGGGGCTTCTGTTGTGCGGGGTGGGGGTGGTGTGCCGGGTAGAGGAGTGCGCTGAGTGGGTAAGGTGTTCCTTGCCGTCGGCCGAGGGCGTGTTTGAACCGGCGGCAAGTGATTCGGAGGTAGGCTGCTATCTCCTCTGGTGCCGTGTCGGCCCACGCTTCCGGCGTCAGGGCTGCTGCTTGGGGGGCCGGGAGTTGTGGGTCCCGGAGGTGTAGGTCTCGGTGGTGGAGGTACAGGGCGAGGAGGATGTGGCGGGCCGCCACGTTCAAGTAGCCTCCGCTGTGGCGTAGGGGTGGGCTATGGGGGGGCAGGGGTGTGTTGCCCGAGGCCACGGCTATGGTCCATGCGTGGTCTGCCGCGTCCGCCACGTAGTACCCTCCCACTTGGTCCCGGAGGGTGTCGGTGAGGAACCCGAAGAAGCTGGGGTGGCTGGCGGGGGGGGGTGCGGCTGGGGCCGCGGGCCGTTCGCGGTGGCGGGGGTTGAGGTCCCCGCAGTGGGGGCAGTGGGTGAGGCGGTGCGCGGCTCCCAGGCAGACCCAGTCGTCTGGGTTGCAGGGCAGGGCTGTCTGTGGTAGCCGCTGGCGAACGCAGAGGGGACATGCGGTGGCTGGTGGTTGGTGGTACCTGTGGACGGACGGCGGCGTGGGGGGATGGGGGCTGGTGGCGCGCGCATGCTGGTGGGAGCGTGTGCGGTGCCTGTGGCGTCCGTGTGCGCTGTGCCAGTGCTGTGCTCGGTGGACGGTGTGTAGACGTGGTGGGGGTTCCGTGTTGGTATGTCACGGGGTAGGTTCTCATGGTTGGTAGAACAGGAGTTTCAGGAGGTGGGCTTGGTCTGTTGGGGGCAGGGTTGCCGCATGCTGCAGGTATTTGTGGGTGCGGTATGTGAGCTGCTCCGCCGTCTTGGCAACGGCCGTCCGCTGCATGTGCGCCGCCGTGGCCTGGGGGTCCTCCACGTGGGTGCGTAGCAAGGTGTAGACGGCAGTGGGGACGAGTCCCCTGCGGACTGCCTCGAGCACCTCTGTCTGCTTGAGGACGGTGGTGAGTTGCTGGGTCGCCAGGGACTGCGCCAGCCATCCGGCGTGCTGTGCGATGGTGTGGGTTGGGTTCCAGTCTGTGAGGGTGTCCAGTCCTCCGTACAGGGGGCACGCCTTGAAGTGGTCCCATGTTTCTTCTTCCGCGTGGCTGCAGATGCATTTGGTGTGTCCTGCGGGGACGTGGATCGAGCGGCGCGTATACCATCGGTGGTATCGGGTGAGGAGGGGAAGTTGTTCGAGGGCGAGTTGGAGTCGAGGCTTTTGTAGGTGTGCTGGGAGGCTATCCGGGCGCAGGGCGGAGTAGTAGAGGGGGGTGTGGACGGAGTCTTCGAGGCGTCAAAGGAGTTTGGTGTTCGCTGGGTGGCCCAGTGTGGTCGCCAGTTGCTGGATGGGTGAGGGGTAGTGGTACTGCTTGTCTCGATCCGTGTACGGCGTGTCCTCAGGCATCCATTGGGGGGGCTGTGTGGCCAGGGGTATCGGGGGCAGGTGCTGCGGGTGGCTGTGGTGTGGGGTGTCCAGTCGCACGCGTTCGAGCCCTGGGGTGTGGTTGGTGTTCTGGTGTTTGGCCTGCGTGTCTGCGCGTCCATTGCCGTATGCGTGGCGGTGTGACTCCTGCTTGACGATGTGTAGGGCGTCCTGGGGGTGCATGCCCTTGAAGGCCATCCATAGTCCCAAAGCTTGTGTGGTGGGGCCGGACTCGGGTGCTTTGTGGAGGGGCAGGTCCGCAAGGCGCCTGGTGAGGTGGATGTCGACCGTGGCGTCCTAACTACCCAGATGTTGCGGGGCCGGACTGTCGTGGGTGGCGGTGTGGCGTCGACGGCGTCTGCCATGGTGCGCAGTTCGCCGTGGGAGGACGCCCCAAAGATGGTGGTCCCGGTGTGGTGTTCAACGTGGAGGCCGTCCGCGTGCCGGGTGATGCGCACGGAGGCGCAACCGCCCGTGGGGGTGCGTTGCTGGGTGCCGGATGCGTCAGTGAAGTAGATGATGTCGGTGTCGCTGGGTATGGGTAGGCGGGCGATTGCTGTGGGCTGATAGACGTAGATGGGGTTCCCCTGGGTGGTTCTGGCGGTGATTTGCGTTGGTTGCAGTAGTGGCGCTGCATAGACGCCTATTCCCTAGGTGATGATGGTCTGGGCTCGTGGGGTGAGGCGGAGGAGGCCCCTGTCTGGGCGTCCCTGGGTGATATACGCGTACATCAGGTGGAAGAGGTATCCCGTATTGGGGTGGAACTTCTGGCACGTGATGGTCTGTCGCCGCTCCTTGTCGTCTTTGTCGCCGCGGAGGGTGGGGCATTTGTGCTGTAGGGGGCGCATGGGTGCCTCCTGAAGTCCTGCGCGGTGTGGGTCGCAGCGGTCGTACTCCATGGCTACGCTGTCCGGGTCTGCCCGCTCGTTGGTGAACGTCCATGTCGCCGTGGGTGTTCGGGTCCAGGCTACGTGCGCCGGGTGGTCTGGGGGTACCGTGTGAAACCAGGGGAAGAGCCATGCCTGCTGGTCGGCGGTGGCGGCGGCGGTGGGGGTGCGGTAGTGGGTGGAGATGAGGTGCATCAGGGGCCACGGAGTGTCGGAGGGTTGCCGGGCCGCAGTGCCAGCACGTGCGTGGTATGCCCTGGTCACTGTGTCTGACTGGTGGTACATCGGTCTCCGGTGCATTGTGTGTGTGCACACACGCAACACCCACACGACCCACAGGGACGCCCAGACCCCCAGCCAACACAACACCCACCCCCGCCCCCCCCACCACCAACAGCGCCACCCCCACACCACCCCCCCCCGCCCCCCCCCCGAGACCAGGCCACGGACACAACACGCGGCAGCCAGCATCAGCCAATTGACGTCGATACCCCCGCCGACACACGCCACCGCGAATCCCCCCTCGCGCGACCGCCACAAGAGACCCCATCACCGGACCCCACGCGCGACAACGACGACCAGCCCCCCCAACCCACGCCACCCCCCCCATCACACCCCGCACCACCAGTCGCCGCACCGGCCGAACCCTACGCCCTACACAACCCTGCAGCGGTACGGCAACACCTCCGGGGACTCAGGGAAAAGGACGTCGTGCTGTACCTCCGCACCTCCGGCACCAGCACCCCGATCTGGGCGGCCACCCTGGTCCAGGCGGCCACCCTGGGGGAAGGCGTCAGAGACTTCCTCTTCGACGCCTTCCTCCACGTCGCCCGACACGAGCGCCCCCCACGCGCCACCCCAGACAGCGAGAGCCCGCCCCCCACCGGGGAGCCGGATCTGGGTGCCCCCCATTGACTGGGGGCGACACCTGGTCGGACACCCCGTGCCGGAGCGGGACAGCACCCAGGGCCGCACCCGCTACCGCCAGCCCAACATGGCCCACCCCCCACCCGACGCCACCCCCGACAGCACCAAAGAATGGGAGCGGGAAACATGGGTAGCCCGGATGGCCTCCCTAAGCAACTTCCGGCACCACGTCCAGGGGGACATCCCCACCCCGCACGAGCAGCAGCCAGCCCCCTCCACGTACATGACCCTCATGTACAATCTGCACTACACCCTCTCCACCACCACCTACGACGCACCCACAGACTACTGGGTGGTACACGGCACCGACTCCCTCCTCCCCGCGGACTACACCCCCCCCCCACACAACCCAGGCCCCGAGACGTACGCCAGGGGGGACGACCTGGACGACCCCCACATCTGGGGCACGTGGGAACCCGAATTCCTGGACACGCTGCTCTCCTCCTGCAGCGGCTACCAGGGCCTTGGTAGGGCGATGTATTGCCTAGCCAAGTGGACCCAACGGACCTGGGGGATCCCCACGGACCGATGGGTGTGGGTGGTCAGGCTGCGCCCCCAGCAGAGGGAAGCCCCCCCAAACCGCAGGGGACCCACCCCCCCACGCCCCACCACCCTACAACTATGCCCGTACATGGTGGCAGCCCGCCTCATGACGCTGCTATTGCCGGGCCCCCACACCCCCACCCAAAACTACCCCCACCTCACAGAGGAGGACATGCCCGGCATCCAGCGATGCTTCTTCCGGACCCTCGACTACCTCCAGCAAACACACCCCCACGTCCTGGAGCAGATATGGCCACCCCCCGGGTAACCCACGTGCCCGCGCAGCCGAGACAACGCCGCCACGCCAACACCAGCACGCACGGATCACCAGGGAAAACGCGCGCACACGCTTGATGCCCGAACCTGCACCCTCGTTCTCGCTACTTACAGGACCCAGCATCATACGCCCGCCCCCGAGGCCCGGGACCCTCCGCCGTCTCCCGCAGCCCTCTCCTCCGCCTCCGACTCCACAACCTCCACCACCACGACCACCTCATCCACCACCACCACCACGTCCTCATCCAGCACTCCACCCCCCAGGCCGCGGGGGACACCTCCCAAACGGGCCTCCAAACCCGCCCCCACCGCGAGCAGCCCCGCCGCCGCCAAGGCCCACGCCCCGACGAAGCCCACGCCCACGACCCAGCCGAAGCCCAAGACCGCCGCCAAACGGCAACCCGCAGCCCAGTCCAAACCCAAGCCCAAACCCGGCGCCACGACGGCAGCGCGAGCCCGACCCCCCGAGGATGTCCTCTACGACATCCGGCCCCAGCCGTCCCAGGCCCGAAGGCAGCAGCGCCCAGCGCGGCGCCCCCCCACCGTCACCGACGCCACCGCCACCACCTTCATGGCGGAGCGCGCCGCGGCCAAAGCGCGACGTGCCTCGTCCTGCCACCTCCCAAAGCCCGCACCCCAGGCCCACGGACCGCTCCCGACCAAGCCAGAACAACGCCAGGGTCCACCAGCAGCGTCCCCGCCCCCCTACCAGCCCCCGATGACGGCCCACATGCAACGCATGCCCCACTACCGCCGCCGCCGCGAATCCCCGCCCAACCCCGAGGCGGAGACCGTACGCGCACACCCGCGGGTCCACATCCGCGTGCACCCCCACTCCCCACGCACCCCCACGGAACAGGACTACGAAGAATCCCCCAGGCCCGCCACCGCCGCCGGTCCCCACGACCCCGTCACACCCACCCACGCCCACTCCTCCGCCCAAGACCGCAGGCCCGCCCAGGAACAGTGGTGGCAGCGCTGGACCCACACGCAGCTCTGGGAGCTGCAGAAATGGGCCCGGGGAGAGCCCTCCCTCGAGGGCCTGGTCCATCGGCCCCGCAAAGGGGTCGGTGGAGAACTGCCACCTCCGGCCGGCGGGGGGGTGGATGCCGCAGGCCGCATAGGAAGCCATGCTGGCCGATGCGCTCCACCCCCTGGGAGTCCACCCCCGCAACCTTCCCGCGCCCCAGGACCACCCGTATGTCCTCAGGCGCCTGCGGGAGACCCTCCAGGAAACGCGGCGAGACGGCATCCGCCTGTGGGACATCACCCAAAGCCCAGCCCCGCACGCACACACCCCCTCACCACCCCACAGGCGTCAGCGCACCGACAAGGGCGACACCCACAGCACCCCAGGAACCCTGCGCGCCACACAACACGACGCGCCTGACCCCCCGGCCAGCGGCGCCGCCATCTAACCCCGTTACCCAGCACACCACCACCACGGGGCGCCACGCCAGGCCCCGCCCAAAAGTCACCAAACGAACTGGACGCCGAAGGAAGCCAACGCACACGACAACGAGCACCACTACGCCCAAAGGCGCCGAACCCGGGCCCGATACCGTGGACTCCTCTCCACCCTCAGCACGACACACACGTCACTGACGTCACTCCTCCGCCGTGCCCCCTCCCACGCCACCGCCCCGCCCCCCCCCCCTCCCGCCGCACGTCCCCACGCCGCCCAGCACCCAGCCCCACACACTGCGCCACAGCATCGCCCTAGTCCGGCTGCTCCACCATCGCGCCACTTGGCACCTCACAGTAGACCGCCGTCCTGTGGTCCTGCTCCCCCCAGCACCGCTCCCGGGGCCGCACCCGGCCCACGTCGTGTTCGCCTCCACGTCGCGGGCCGCGGACATCCTCCCGCTCCTCGCCGCCACCCCTCCCGGGCATCGCATACTGCTTGCCGCCAACCCCTCGGTCCTCAGTGAGGTCCTCATCGGGCACGCCGACGCCCTGCACCTGCGCCCGCTGCTGCCCAACCTGCACGCTGCGTACGCCCCCGGCACGCCCGTCGACCCCTCCGTGTGGGACTCCCAGTGAGGCCACCGGCCAACGGCCGGCCCGCCCGCACCACCCCGCACTCGCCTCGGGCACACGACCCCGTGGACGCCGCTACCCACACGCCCGGCCCCGCGCAACGGCCTAACCGGGCCAGAACTCAAGCACAAACTCCACACCCCGAAACCGCTAACCCTTGACTCCTAACCAAACCCGCCGAGGGAACAACGTAACCACAGCCCACACCCACAGCCCGCACAGCCGCCTAACCAGCCAGCTCCAGAAGCAAAGAGACACCTCACCAAACCCACCCTGACCCAAGCCCGTGTACATCAGGACGCACGAGCCGCACCCCTGGGGCGCGACCGCCGCCACAGCACCGACGACACACACCAGAGGACACAACGCTATTGCACCGCCGCACTAGCTGCCCGTGCCTGTGCCTGCAGTGTACGCGCGCCCCTGTTTTTCTCTTTTTTGTTTTTCTTTGTTTTAAAAAAAAAAAAAAAAAAAAAAAACACAAGTAAAAAAAAAAAAAAAACGAAAATTAGGGGGGGAGGAAGAGGGACACAACCACCCATGGCATACACGCACCGCACACAGCACGCACACCGGTGAACAGGAGCCCAGTGGCCCAGGGGACCGCACATGCAACACAACACACCGAGCGAGCACACCGGTGAACAGGAGCCGGCTGATCCAGGACACCGCAGACGCACCACAGCAAACCGCGCGGGCACACCAGTGAACAGGAGCCCAGCGGCCCAGGACACTGCACACACGTAGGGCGGCCGAGGGACAGGAAAGAACCAATACCCCATGGGTCGGACGCACTGAAACGACCCAGCCGACCAACCGGGCCAGTGGCAGGAGCGGTACTCCAAGGCCACTGGTCCGAACCCGGCCAGGCTGCACCGGAGACCATGGCAAACGTCACCCGGAGCCATGGAAGCAACCGGTGACGGGCGAGCCGGTACAGAGTCCAGGAGGGGGTCACCTGCCAAGCAGAGTGGCCTCGCAACTCAAGCCACAAGGGTGAGGCGGTCGTACCGTAGACAAGCGGGAGCAATACCCCTTGTGGTGAGAGATACTCCACACGGCTGGGCAGCCCCCCAGAGCTGCCGCCCAAAGGAGGGCGCATGTGGCCCTACCCATGGACACATGTGGGGACACCCTCCCACCTGGAACACATGGACCGGGTGGCCGCGACAATGCCTTCCCAAGCAGATGCGGGAGCGGCTCAAGAGGCACCTGACATAGGGCAGTGGGAGGGACAGGACGTCCCCTTGGTAAGACCTTCTTCCTGCAATGTCAAAGGAGGCATCTCGAGCTCCCGAAGATACCTACCTACCTACCTCAGGGATGGAAAGTGCTTCCCTGCTCCAGGGAAAGTGCAAGCCATAGAGGAGTGGGACCCGAGGACCATTACCACACCTAAAGCTTTAAAGAGGCTTCTTAGGGTTAGTGGGATGGTACCAAATTTACATACCGGGGTTCGCCAAGCACGCCCGCCCACTAATCGAAGCTCTCCAAGGAAAATAGCAATTCGAGAGTAAACCAGAGGGTGGGACAGTGGGTTTGGATGCAACAGGTCTCCCCAAGAAACGAAAAAGGGTGAAGTTGTCTGCAAAGGAATTGCAGATACATTGGACCCCAGATATGATTGCAGGGTTCAGGGAACTAAAAAAAGGTTTGTGTGACATGGTCATGAGTGAGGATAAAGGGTTGGTGCTGCCCAGACCGGATGGTCAGTGGTTGATCCGGTGTGATGCCAGCGACTTCGCTGTGGGAGGGGCGCTGGAGCAAATGCAACCTGATGGTTCATGGCGCCCAGTGGCCTTTTACAGCCAGAAGTTGCAGGGTGAACGTGCAGGAACCACTAAGGAGGGGTTCACACGCACCAAACACACCGGGCAGTATGGGTGGACCCCCCGCGAGAAAGAAACATACGCCATTGTTTCTTGTTTGCTCAAATTTCAGAGCTGGATGGGGGGCCAGAAAATCACGGTCAAAACGGACCACAGTGCCATTGTAAAATGGTACAAAGAGGACTTGTGCACCATCCCTGGGCCCTTGGGGCGCCAGGGAAGGTGGCATGAGTTCCTCAGTAGATTCAATCTTTTGATTGAATATACGCCTGGCCCTGAAAACCAGGCACAGCCCAGGATACAAATTTTCATGGGGGTGATGCCGATCTCGCGGGGTGGCAAAAAGAAGAAAGGAAGGAAAGGGAATATATCAGACAGAAATTGCAGGACCAGTACCCTCAGGCCTATACTGCAGTTCAAGCAGTCAATGGCTGGAATGCTTCTGAGGTGGAGTCCAAACTCCGGCTTATCAGAAAGCATGCGCAATGTTGGGCCACTGATGACCAGGGAAGGGAATTTCAGTGGTCAGAGGAGTTATTTTTACACACACTACAGACGGTGCAGGACAGGAGCAATTTCTCTTCCCTCCCTTCCTCCTCTTCAGTACGCGCGGTGACTGCGATGAGCAGAAGACAAGTCACTGAATTGTATGACGGGTTCAATAACATGTCATGGCACATGCCAGGAGTTTACAGGTATGCATATGATGTCGGCGATGTCAAGGAAGTAAAAATACCTCCAGCATGTGCTGTCCTGACGGCTGACTGGACAGAGCATTACAAGCCAGACCCATTTTTTGAGTCGCATTGGGAGACGTTAGAAGCAGACACTGTCCTTGACATCAATGGATGCGAGTATTGATATCATCAAGGAAAGGTCAGGTCAGAAGGTAAAATTTGCGTCCCTGTCAGCCTGATTACCAAGGTGTGCAAAGCTACACATGAGTTTGCACACCCTGGAGTACAAAAGAGTACTGAGATGATGGACAGCCGGTACAAGTTCACTGTACCCAAGGGACAGTGGACTGATGTGTTGTCAGCGGTAATTGAAGGGTGCCCTGTGTGCCAGGCGACTAAACAACGACGTGGCACACAGCCCGAGTCCAATCACTCATACCCAATCCCTGAGTATCCCTTCAGTACTATTTGTATTGATTTCTCTGATCTCAGTTGGATGCCATGCACACACAGAGACACAGAGTATCATTACGTATTAGTAGTAGTGTGTAGGCTTACGGGTTATGTCATTGCAACCCCCTGCCAGAAATCCCTCACGGCAGAGGGTTTGACAGAATCATTTTTGGAAAAAGTGGTACAGTTTGCGGGGCTGCCACATACGATATTTACAGACAATGATCATTTGATCAATGCGAACTTTTTTCATACGCTATGCAGCCAAGCGGGGGTGGATGTTAGAACCAGTCCCATATACCGCCCGAGATCCAACGGCAGAGCGGAACGGGCAGTGCAAACTGTAATCACGAGTCTGCGAAAATCTTTGATGCAGACAAAGAAAAAGAATTGGGTCCAACTGCTTCCGTTGGCGGTTTGGACCAGCAATGACATTCCTGGTGTTGTATCGGGGTACTCTCCCCATTATCTCATGTTTGGGAGGAATCCCATAGGTTTTGGAGATTGTCCTCCTGTGATCCCTGAACATGGTTCAGAGGATGCAGTACAATTTTTCAGTAAACTGATAGAGGACAGGAGGTATGTGCAGGAAAAGTTGCAGGCCCAGCATGATAAGCTGGCCAAGGCTTATCATAAAGCACATCCTACTCACGTGTACGAGAAAGGGGAGCAGGTATGGTACAAGGGGCACCAAAAGGACACAAATTCCAAACTGCAGAGGGTTTGGACAGGCCCAGGTGAGATCCTGGCCCGGCACGGCCGGAATCAATATACAGTGCCCACGGAGAGAGGGGAGGTGGTTCTGGATTCCATGAGGATTAAACCGTACATACCCCCCCATACATACAGGGAGAGGACACACAGACACCTCCGTTACATTACTATACGGATCAAGATTTCCTGATCGAAACGGACACATACGTGTTAGAAAAAGTTTTGGACCACAAACCGGAAAGGGCAACGTCCAAACAGCCAAAACAGTGGCTGGTAAAATACAAGGGCTACCCTGAGCCTGAGTGGCAGCCAGCCAGCTCATTTTTGCACGACATTAATGATGACTGGCTGGCGTACAACGCAAAGCACGGCATTTCTGTGGACTTGCGAGATGTCCGCATGATCCATTCGGCTCACCCCCAACCCTTACAGGACCTGCAGCAGTTGGAGGACATTGGGGCCATCACTGGATCTAGCAGGATCCAGATTGCTCGGGAGCAAGAGCGCGAGTGGACCAATTTGATACAGATGGAACTCGGCGGGGCAACAGTTTCTAAATTTTTCGCACAAAGGGACCAGGGTATTGCGACGACTGCTACACAGTAACAGTCCGGAAAAAAGAGTTGCTGCTTGCCAAGAGTTAAATAAACGCTCTTGAATTTCTCTTCCTTTCTGTTACAAGTCAAAGCCAGGTCGTTGTCAGGTCAGGTATCTCTTCCCTTTTGTTAATGACTGTGAGCAGGTATGAAACTGCGACACATTGACTGCTTGGAGCAGGGTAGGATAGTATAGGACGTTCAGCCCCCCCAGCCCCCCAGCAGCTTGTGACAGTCAGTTGGGACTGCAGTATGAAGCCTTGCTTCAGATGGCCATCGCCGAGGGGTATTCGGAAAACAACCTCCAGGCGCTCACCGACTACGGGTGTCGGCATGGAATGTGCAACTCAATCCGCCATTGTCAGTGCGATGACCCATCCCATATAGTGGGGGTGTCACTACTGCCATAATACAGGGATGTTGAGCCCCACAAGGCGGGGTTTTCCTTGGAACAATAGACATCTGGGGGGGTATTGGTTAGGATCATCCTGACATCCTGCCTTCTCCGGCCTTCCGGGTAGTGGTCCCTTTGATCGCTACTGCCATCCCCCCCCCCATCTGCGTGTCACGTCAGGTCTGGTATTTCGTCCACACGTTTATACCAGCTCGTAAGTGACCACTTAGAAGCTTAGGAAGGGGGTGTAATAAGGTGGGACATAACACCCAGACAGACAGACAGACAGAAAGAATTCTCTGTTCCGCAGTCGCGGAATTGTCCGCAGAATTGATCGGGACAGACAGACAGACAGAATTCTCTGTTCCGCAGTCGCCGACGTCGCAGTCGCGACAGTGACATGGCATCATGAGAATAAAGAAGAAGAAGACGACAGAATAAAGATTGCAGGTAAAAGTCTTTTGCATGATTTTAAAGTGCGAAAGGACAGCAGACAGTCTCAGGTTTTTCTGTTCGCACAGGAAACAGAGGTCATAGTGCGAAGGGTATTAATGGGTTTATTACAAGCATGGAACCATGGATTCCATGTATGTTTGTTCCCTTCTCCGTTGCATGCATATGTGCATATGTATTATGTAGGCGCGTTGCGTTGGATAGAAAAAAGTCGCTTCGTAGCCTTGTCGCTTCGTAGCTTGTTTCGCTTTTATTGCTTCTCTTGCTTCACACTTCCTTGTAAGTCGTGAGTGGAGAGCCATGCCATGAGTGCATCAGGACACTCACAAATATTCGAATCCATAATAAGGTGTGAGTGCATCGAAGCACTCAATGTTCGATTCCAAACAAAGGTGTGAGTGCATCAAGGCACTCAAGGTTCGATTCCAAACAAAGGTGTGAGTGCATCAAGGCACTCAAGGTTCGATTCCAAGCGAGAATGCGAGTGACTTATAACCCTCAATGTGGTCCGAATCAAGAGTAGTGTGAATGCATGAGAAAAGATGTGGTGAGACAACTTTATCGGCTTGGTGAGAACTTATGGGATGAATAAAGAATTTCAACAACCAATCTTTGTTAATTAAGACGACTTAATTTTAATTATTTTGTCGGTTAGTTCTGTTGTTCATTGTTGACATACTTATTCCGTTCGTTCTCGGTTTGTTGAACGTGCACGCCCCGTGTGCACTTGTGATGTTTATAATTGTTTGCTTGTGTGATCGCACACGTAGATACTTGCATGGTGTTGTCTACGTGTCGAATTTGGGTTCGCTTTGGAGTCATGATGTCTTGTGATCTATAGCTAAAGACCCGACAAGATTTGGTTCAATTGTACCAAGTGTTAGATGGGAAGTCTTTACACTTTCGTACACAACCATATGAATGCATGTTTCGTCTCCCCCCTCTCCATGCCATATTTGGTATTCGTGTTACACTTTGGGATTTCTGTGTACAGGACTCCTATCTTTGGATTTATTCCATTTCAATTGAATTCAACAATGATGAACTAAATAAATCAAGTTCAAATCAAGTACATCTGGGAAAGTGTACATCCGAATTGTATGAGCCCATTCGAGATTGGACAAGCAAATTTCAGTGGACAAGGTCAATAATTGTGCATTGGAATTGGATTGTTCGCTGCGTGTTGTTGTTGTTGGTCGATTTCAATTATAAAATCTCCATTTTTATCCAAAGTTCAATTGGGATCTACGAGTAGATCAAATGGAAGAACCACAACAAAATTTACATGATGGACTAGATTACCCAGGGTCAAGTCTATTACATGGTGCCCCCTCCCCCTGGGCCGGTTCAGGTTTTGTTGTTGCCCGCCCCCTGTTGCTTCCTTTCGCGTGCTCACGCTCCGTGTTGCCCTTGCTCTCCCCCGGCGGTTTTTGCTGCCTGTCTCCTCCCCCACCACTCGTGGTTTGTGTTGCGCGGTTGTTGCCGCCCCGCTGCTGGTTTCCCTTGCGTGCCAGCTGCTTGCTTGCTCCTGCGCCCCGTTTGGTTTGTCGGCGTGCGTCAGCCCTGGCTGTTGCCCCCCTTGCCCGCCCCTCACTCCCCGGTTTGTGTTTCGCGGGTTGCGCTTCCGTGCCCTTTGTGCTCGCTCTGCCTGCTTTTTTCTGCCCGTCCGTCTGCCGTTTCTTTGCGCTTGGTGCTACCCCCCCCCCCCTTTTGTGCTTGTCCCCGTTGCGCGGGCGTCGTCACCCTTGTTGCTTTGCGTTTCTGCGTGCTGTTTCGGGCAGTCCGGGGTGCGGTGTACCTTGCGGTCTTGCGCCGTGTGTTGCTGTCGTTCGTGTGTGGTGTGGTGTTGCCTTGTGCGGCTTTGGGCTGCCGTGTGCTGCGTGGTGCCCCTCGGTGCTGTGTGGTGCAGCGGCGTCTGGTGTGGCGCCGCGTATGTATCTGTGTCGTGCTGCTGCGTTCTCTGCTGTGGGTTTGGGCCTGGCGTCTTGTTGCGCATTGTGTTATTCGCGTTGCGTCCTGCTGTGCCGTCCTGGCCTGTTTTCATGTGTGCTGTGCTGTGCTACGTCTCTTGGCGCTGTGCTGCGCTGCGTTGCGTCTTGTTGATCCGTGCCTTGCTGCGTTGCTGTGCACTGTGTTGTCTGCTTGGTTGTGTGTTGCTTTTTCTCGCTCTTTTGGCTCCTGCTCCGTGCTGTGCTGTGCCCTCGGGTGCTGTGTGTTTTGCTGCGTGCTGTGCTGTGCTGTTCCGCGCAGCTGTGTGTTGTGCTGCGTCTCGGGGTGTGGTTTCCTGGTGCGCTGTGTTGTGCTGTTCGCGTTGTGTTTTGCTGTTGTGTCTGGGCCTGCTTTTCTGTGTGCTGTGCTGTGCCTCCTGCCGCTGTCCTGTGCCGCATTGCGTCTTGTTGTCCCTTGCGGTGCAGTGCTGTTATGCACTGTGTTGTGTGCGTGGGGCTGTGTTGCTGTTTCCGGCGCTTTTGGGTGCTGCTTTGTGCTGTGCCCTGCCCTCGGGTGTTGTGCGGTGCTGCTGGGCCCCGTGCCGTTTGGTGCGTCGCTTGGTTGTGTTGCCCTGTGCTTGGTGCGCTGTGCTGTGTATTTTGCTGTTGTGTTGTGGTGTGTGTTGTTTTTTGTGGCTGTCTGTTGTGCTGCGGGCGCCCTTGTGGTGTCGTGCTGGGTGCGTGTGTCCTCCGTGCATTTTCAAAAACAGAAAACCTGTTTCCCGTACATTTTCAAAAACAGAAAAACTGTTTCCCGCTGGTGTCTTACCTTGTGTACCCTGTCCTCCCTGCATGCAACAATACCACACACTGAAAAAACCAGGCTGCTTTATTTACTTAATTCTTAGACTTGGGCTGGTGTGGTTGTCTTGACTTCGACCCGACGTGGCTTGCCTGCAGCGAGACGGAGGGCAAAAACGGCGAGGGTGGGGCGGAGGTGGGAAGGAGAGGTACATGGCGAAGAGAACAAAGCGAGAGGGCGCAAGTTCAGGGGTGTAGCGGCTTAGAAAATTTTTTCTCATTTTTACGCGCTGCTCGCGGAGCGTGTTCCTTTATGTACGCGGCACACAACCAGCCTTTGGGGTTATGAAGGGCATACCGCTCGGCGTACGGGGCCCGGGCCGCGAAAAGAAAATCTCCGTACCGTTAGCGTTCTGGTTCTTTGGGATATTGTAGAAATACTTGATGGAGTGGCCTCCGAAAAGACTGTGTGTCGGGACAGTGGGGGACTCGTTGAGCTCCTGGAGGACTTGTACACCTACTCCCTGGCTTAACTGGTGAAGCGCGAAGGCGTCTGCATGTTTCTTTTGGATGTTGTGGCTTCGGATGCGAAGTGAGTTTTGTAGTGCCCCTATCAGGAGACCTTTTGGACCGGCAATAGCCTTTTGATTGCCTTGGCGCAGTTTTGTGTGCAGTGGTAGTAACTGTGGCAAGGCGGGAGAGGAGGATGTTCGGGAGGCCTGATCGAAGTAGGACGGCGCCGCAGGCGCTGTGCTCGGGGAGGAGGGGGTGTTCATCTCGGCGAATGAGGGTGGTGGTGGTTGGCAAGACGTGAGGGGGGTAGGGCTCAGGGTCCGCCTGGCCCTCGGCTGGTGTTCGGTTGGTCCGCAAGCTGAGGCCGCCGTTAACTTTTGACCTTTGAAGGCTCCCATGGGCCATGTACGTCTCTTGAGAGCCGCTGGGGGAGGTTTGCACCGAGGTTGGGAGAGAGTGTGTGCAACAAATTCCAGAACACCGCAGCGCTGGAGGATGGCTGCCAATTCCGCAGTGGAAATGGAGCGCTGCGGGTCGCGCACTTCACTGGCTTGCTTCATGGAGGCGACAGAGCGGGTTTCTTGACGTTGCGCAGTGTGACGCTGAGGCGGTCTCCTCTTCATTGGGCGCCTGCGGGAGTGTCGTCATGCTGATGCGTTTCGATGCCATGTGAGAACCTTGTTCGTGAATCTCCCATCAACCACCTTGGTCGGTGAAACTCCATGAAGGACGTGGACACCACAAGTAAAGCGCGGGAGCGTCTTTCTTTATGTATGCCCACACAACCAGCCTTCGGGGTTATGGAGGGCATACCGCTCGGCGTACAGGGCCAGGGCCGCGAAAAAAAAATCGCCGTACCGTTAGCGTTCTGGTTCTTTGGGATGTTGTAGAAATACTTGATGGAGTGGCCTCCGAAAAGACTGTGTGTCGGGACAGTGGGGGGCTCGTTGAGCTCCTGGAGGAGTTGTACACCTACTCCCTGGCTTAACTGGTGAAGCGCGAAGGCGTCTGGGTGTTTCTTTTGGATGTTGTGGCTTTGGATGCGAAGTGAGTCTTGTAGTGCCCCTATCGGGAGATCTTAGACCGGCGATAGACTTTTGATTGCCTTGGCGCAGTTTTGGGTGCAGTGGTAGTAACTGTGGCAAGGCGGGAGAGGAGGATGTTAGGGAGGCCTGATCGAAGTAGGACGGCGCCGCAGGCGCTGTGCTCGGGGAGGAGGGGGTGTTCATCTCGGCGAATGAGGGTGGTGGTGGTTGGCAAGACGTGAGGGGGGTAGGGCTCAGGGTCCGCCTGGCCCTCAGCTGGTGTTCGGTTGGTCCGCAAGCTGAGGCCGCCGTTAACTTTTGACCTTTGAAGGCTCCCATGGGCCATGTACGTCTCTTGAGAGCCGCTGGGGGAGGTTTGCACCGAGGTTGGGAGAGAGTGTGTGCAACAAATTCCAGAAAACCGCAGCGCTGGAGGATGGCTGCCAATCCCGCAGTGGGAATGGAGCGCTGCGGGTCGCGCACTTCACTGGCTTGCTTCATGGAGGCGACGGAGCGGGTTTCTTGACGTTGCGCAGTGTGACGCTGAGGCGGTCTCCTCTTCATTGGGCGCCTGCGGGAGTGTCGTCATGCTGATACGTCTCGATGCCATGCGAGAACCTTGTTCGTGAATCTCCCATCAACCACCTTGGTCGGTGAAACTCCATGAAGGACGTGGACACCACAAGTAAAGCGCGGGAGCGTCTTTCTTTATGTATGCGCACACAACCAGCCTTCGGGGTTATGGAGGGCATACCGCTCGGCGTACAGGGCCAGGGCCGCGAAAAAAAAATCGCCGTACCGTTAGCGTTCTGGTTCTTTGGGATGTTGTAGAAATACTTGATGGAGTGGCCTCCGAAAAGACTGTGTGTCGGGACAGTGGGGGGCTCGTTGAGCTCCTGGAGGAGTTGTACACCTACTCCCTGGCTTAACTGGTGAAGCGCGAAGGCGTCTGGGTGTTTCTTTTGGATGTTGTGGCTTTGGATGCGAAGTGAGTCTTGTAGTGCCCCTATCGGGAGATCCTAGACCGGCGATAGCCTTTTGATTGCCTTGGCGCAGTTTTGGGTGCAGTGGTAGTAACTGTGGCAAGGCGGGAGAGGAGGATGTTGGGGAGGCCTGGTCGAAGTAGGACGGCGCCGCAGGCGCTGTGCTCGGGGAGGAGGGGGTGTTCATCTCGGCGAATGAGGGGGGTGGCGGTTGGCACGATGTGAGGGGGGTAGGGTTCGAGATTCGCCTGGCCCTGAGCTTGTGTTCGGTTGCTCCGCAAGCTGAGGCTGCCGTTCACCTTTGACGTTTGGAGGCTCCCATGGGCAATGTACGTCTCTTGAGAGCCGGGGGGGGAGATTTGCACCGAGGTTGGGAGAGAGTGCGTGCAACGAATTCCGGGACACCGAAGCGCCCGAGGATGGCTGCCCTTTTTGCAGTGGAAATGGAGCGCTGCAGGTTGCGCACCTCACTGGCTTGCGTCATGGAGGCGACGGGGCGGCTTTCCTGACTTTGCGCAGTGTGACGCTGAGGCAGTTTCCGCTTCATCAAGCGCCTGCGGGAGTGTTGTCATGCTGACGCGTTTCGATGCCATGTGAGAACTTTGTTCGTGAATCTCCCATCAACCACCTTGGTCGGTGAAACTCCATGAAGAACGTGCACACCACAAGTAAAGCGCGTGAGCGTTTGAACGAAGGGGCATTGTCAACGGATCTAAAGCACACAAGGCCCTTGGATTGAGTGCCTCTTGAGTGAGTATGATAGAGTGCGTCTGAAGGCGTTTGCAAAATTTGACACACGTGTGGACGTGTTTTTGTGCTCTCTGATCCCAAGTGTTGTGTGACGGTGGGCGTAGGAAAAAAGGAAGGCGTAGCATTAGAAGGTCTTCCATGATGTTGAAAGGATCTTGTGCCGACGTTGAAAACCATTGATTAGAGTGTGTGACGGCGAACAAGTTTGTCATGTCATCACTCCAGATGTCCAAAGACGGGGTAAAGCATTTACGGAATACACTTTCAAGGCATTTAGCCGACAGCATTGACCGAGAAGAATCGTAAGCAATTTTCAGTTCCGGCGAGATAGTCAAGGTTTCCATGGGGCTTCTAGTGGTTCAGGCGTTGCGTTTCTCATTGGACCATTTGAACAGAGGGGTTGGCGACGCAAAAGGATATCTTTCAGCGTATTTTTAATGGGCCGGCCCAGCGTTCCTAATCCGGCTGTGCTAGCGGGCTTGAAAGGACCTTTAATGCGATTGTTGTTGAAAGCTGGTTTCGTAAGCATTTCAGCAAAGAAGACGGGTAGGATGATGGCAGGGGCAAATTGCAGACAGCGATAAAGGAAAGGCGACGTAAATCGAGAGGGTGTTAATCAGTTTGGATGTTTTACGGTATTTGCCCAATTTTTCAAATCGTCATTGGTGTTGTTCTCCAGCTGCTCCGAGCGCGCGAACGACACCTTTTTTAAGAGCAGGTCATCGATGAAGGCGTGGGAGGAGTGGGTGGACTGAGCGGGAGGGGGGGCATAGTGCGGCAAGGCGTAGAGCAGGATGTTAAGGTATAGGATGAAGAGGAGGGGGGAGAGGGGACAGCCCTGTCGGAGACCTCTGGTTTGAAGACGGGAAGTGTATGTCTGGCCCTCAATTAGCGGGGATTCTTCGGGGTGGCTGTAGAGGTTTTGGAGCAGGAGGATGAGGGGGGGGGGGCACCAATGTGGCGGAGCACTCGCCACAAGGTCGGTTGGGGCACGCTGTTGAATGCCTTGTTGAAATCAATGTACAGGCTATATGATTGCGGTATGTGTTGAAAATTCGAGATTACCTGATAAATGTGGTCCGATGTGCGACGATTTTTGAGTCCACCAAACCTCGACGAGTGAATGAGATGGTTGTCGACGTCAAAAGTCGATAGAAAAGTGGCGGCATGAGTAAATAGCACTTTGTATATTGTGTCGTGGAGCGCTATCGGTCTGTAATTGGTCGGGAGTTCTGGGTCCTTTTTCTTAAACAGCAGTACAACATTGGCCTTCAACCAGCGAGGGGGGATTGGGGAATTTAAGTGCAGGTTGCATACGTGCAAAAAAAATTTTTGCATGGCCTCGGGGGCACAGTGGAATATGTAGGCGCTAGTCGAGTCACACCCTCCCGCCTTCGTCGGCTTAGCACGAGAAATGTACTTGGTAAACTGAAGCCACTCTATGGGGCGGAGTGGCTGAGAGGTGACTTCAGGGGGGCAGGATGGGGTGTGCTGAAAGAGGTCGCGCCCCAAGTTGTCGGGGGGAAGGAAGCTGGGGTCGCCTCCAAGGTGAAGCAACGTGTTGGAAAAGATGTTGGAAATTTCATTTAAATCAGTGGGGCGTTTGCCAGGGGTAGAGGAGTGCTTCATGGCCAGGGTAGGGGGCTCAGAGGGCTGCAAGGCTTTAGCGAGCGTCTTCTCTACTCTGGTGCACTGCACCAGGCACCGCTGTACCTTGGTGTTCCGTCTATTTTCCTCCTGTATGGCACATTTGGAGATGTGGGCATTGACTTCCGCCATGGATGCACTGAACGAGGGATGGGAGGGGCTAGGTAGAGCACGGACGGCTGCCTTCAGTTCTCTAACCCCTCCCGGTTGGGCTGGGCTTTTGAGGTCGGTGAGCGAGTGAAAAAAGTTGGCCGTCTCGCGCAGAACCTTGTTCGTGAGGTCCTGGACGGAGTCCAGCGACATTTGTGACAGCTGGCCATTCACCTGATGGCACCACGGGGCTAGGGGCTCGGGGGATCGTTGGATGAGTTCCCTTTCGAGAGCCTTTAACTTCTGGAACTTTTTCCGTTGGAGCACCGGCTGATCACGAAATTGGAGGGGGGAACCGTGGCATGGAAAGTGGCTTGGTGGTGATTGGACGATTTGTCATGCACAAGAATGTCGGCGGAAAGTGGGTTAATGTGTTGGGCCGCCAGGGGAGAGTAGAGAATCATGTCTATTCGGGATTCACTGGAGTGACGCGGCTGGGGGTAGCGTGTGTATGCACGGCGTTAAGGGTGAAAGCCTCAAAAAGAGTCAACTAACCGGGGGGGGGGTTGCCCTGACCTTCCGGGCAAGCCAATCCCACTCTTGGGTGCTGCACATATTATGGCCGTCAATGTACGGCCTGATCAATGTGTTAAAGTCCCCTCCCAGGATGTGGGACAAGTACTTCAGCAGTAGGGGCTGGAGTGTTTGTTGGATCATGTGGTGGAAGCGGGCAGTGTCGGCACGAGCACTCTTTTAAGGCGCGTAGACGCTGGCCAAAAGCGTGGGGGGAGCTCTGAGGAGGTGGAGAAGCACCGCCGCAATGAGGCCCTCTTTGTCGGGACCGGGGAGGGGTTTGGTCAAGAGTTGGAGCTTGGGCGAGAGCACCAAGCAGGCACCATGCTCATGCTTTTTTGAAACATTGGCAATGACAACCGCCCTTCCAGAGCCGAGGAAGAATTGGTGCGGAACCAGTGGTTTTTCTAACACCTCCTGGAGGAATAGTATGTCATACCCCTGTTGCAGGCGCCGGAAGATTTGCCCTGTGGGCGCTTGCTTGGCGACGTTGTGTGTGAGGAACGCCAGGGTAGTCGGAACCGGGACCGGCGCTTTTGTTGGTTTTGGGTATCCCCGTCGTAATTTGGACGCAAGCACTGGAAACGCCGGAAGATGGGGAGAGAAGGAGTGCATACCATCAACGGTTGTCCCGACTGCCCATGTGCGCACTGTGTGTCTTGACGTTGCTCACAGAGTTCCCTTGGCGCGGGGCAAGCTGAGGCATGTCTCGTTTGACTGCGTGTGCGCGTGTTCTCTCGATGCGGGGGCTTATTCGCCGTCGAAGGAATGGGCAGTCGCCCCGTGACGTTGTTGTTTGAATGCATAGTGCCCAGGGGCATGACGGAATTGGGTAAATTGAGGAGGGCGCACGGAGCGCCTGGCGCCAGAAGGCATGACTGAGAAACGCTACAAGCGGAAAAAGGGGCATGAGATATCGGGAACTCGGGAGTACGGGACTAGTGGTGTGGTCGTGCACGCTGGTGTGTGGAGAGAAACGGCGATGCAAGTCACTCAGGGAGGCCTGCTTATAAAAGGCACTTTTGGAGTCCTATGCCTTGTCGCTAGTTGCCGTGGACGTGGCAGCCGCTGTAGTCGGCAGATGAGGAATGCGTCTACAGGGCAATGAATGACGGGTGGCTCTCGGGATCTATTCGCCATTAACAAGGTCGGATCCGGCGCCTGCTATCGAATGGGCAAACTTATGGCGGGCATCGGAAGTGAGGACCAGGGCACAATCTGGTGGCATGTAAATTTCATGGGTCTGGGAGCCACGACCCACCGGCGTGGAAAGTATGGTGGCAACACTCCCCATGGAGGCAATCCCAACAAACTCACAGAGGCACGGGTTATCAATGTGGGCGCCAATGCCCACCTCCGGGGCGTAGGTGTTTGCAGACATTTGGTTAAACGTCTTTGGGGTGAGGTCAGGGCATTCTTGTGACCCACAGCCAAGAAATAACTCAGGAGAGGCTCACACGCATCCAGAATGGGTGGGGCGGGTTGAGTGATGTTGCCGTTACGGTCCAACGGAAAGCCAAAATCTTTACGGTGGCGCTTCATGGAAGTGCCCCACGTGCCGGAAGAGTTGTTCACCGAATCCAAAAACACATCAAAATAGTGGGGCTCGAAAATGTTTTTCTCAAAAAACAGGCCCCGAATTTTGCGGGCGTTGAGGATGGTGGGTTTCGGGCGGTCGAGGAGCATGGCCGCGAGAGCATCATCCAGGGTGGCGGGTTCTGTTGGCAACAGCGAGGTGGCTCGCTCTTTGGAGGTTGGTCCCTTGTTGCTGAGGCGCTTTTGTGCGTCCCTGACGGCGTTGACTTGCTTTGTTGAGTCAAACGCGCGGCCGGCTTAGATGGCCCTGACGAAGTTTGGCTCGTCCTCGGTGCTATCGATTTGTTGAGCCGTGAAAAGAGTGTGGCGGAGGTCGGGGTTGCGGACTACAGGTCGTGTCTGAATGCCGGCAAGGAGGAAGTCTTGCGCAATGGCGCATGAGCGCTCATGGGTGTAAGTTACGCGGTATAAGGACTCCGAATCGGATATCGCGTCCATTGCACTCCACTCCGAGCACTCTCCCAAGAGGGAGGCGACAATTTGAACGTTCAGGAGCAACTCATCCTTAGGCGCCGCCACGTCGACAACCAATGGCGCCGGCGTCTGAGCGTCTCCTCTGAGTTTGGGCCAAAGAGAATTGGCACTAGGAGTAGACAATCGTGGGGTCACGATGCCCTTACCTTCCCAGAGTTGAATCAAGGCACCTGATGCACCCTGAAACATGACCAAACACGAATAAAAAAACAATGAGTTCGCGAGTGAATTCAGCAGGGGAAGGTCTCCCATGGTTTCTACCTTGGAAGAGTCCAGGACATAAAGCATGCCTACGGTGTTCTTTAAACCCGCACCTAGCATCCAACATTGTTGGCCCTTATCCGAGCGCGCAATTGAGCTGTGAACTTCGATGGCGTCCACATCCTTGTGATGGCGCTTGAGGTCGCGGTTGGGGACAACTTGAAAGGTGTTCCGGGCTCCTAGCTCGGAGAGGCTCAGGGCAAATAGAAAGCAATTGCTAAATTCTGGTGACTTGAGGACCGCGGTGATGACTCTCGTAGCAAGTGAGAATGGCATGGTCCACTTGATTCCAGTGATCAGCGACTGTGGGGCTTTGCGCACTTTGATGCCTCCCATGGGGTAGTGCGTGTTTTTGGAGTTGACCGAGGCGGTGTCGGAGATCCCTCCTAATTGGCGGTCGATGAAGCCTTGGAAAGCCCTTGAGTCCTCTTTGGTGAAGGCGGTGGCTTTATTGGGTGCGGGGTTCGTGGCGAGTGTGGCAAGCCTTTCATAATAGTATTTTTTCGATAGGTTTGTGGCTTGCATCGAAGCGAACTACCCTCACTGTCTCCTCTATGGAGCGACCGATATCGGCCTTTTGAAGGCCCCAATTGACGGGCCGCGAGCCCAAGTGACGGTCGTGGAAAGTGATGGGCTCGTGTGCGGCCTTAGAGGAGTCTAAGAATAGGGCAAACATGGGCATGTCTGACACATATCCGTCGGATATTTGTATGGATCCGTTGCGTAGAGCCGCCCGTTGAGGGGCAACTTGGTGGAATACATGCACTTTGGCTATCCATTGCTTGAGGATGATAGCCGGTCCCGATGCCCTCATCAAGTACATCTTTGCGAACACACTTTTGTTCCAACTAGGGACTACCATCCATCGTTTGACCCGTGTTCGGGCTTGTTTCATCTCACTTTTTACCGAGTTCATCCATTGGGATGTGGACGCTAGCGCCTTGGGGAACTCCTTGCGCTCCACGAACGGGTTCACATAGAAGGAGGAGTCGGGCGTGAGGGGTTGAGCCAACGTGTTGAGAGGATTGTTGCATGGGGTCAAGGAGTTGCAAGTCTCGTTCTCCGAATCAAGTCTGGTAAACACGTTGACGAGGTCGTCCGCTTGGAGATCTAGGTTGGACTTGTGCGGGGCGAAGATGGTTTTCCTCATAGCGACGGGCGGCCTGTATTGGCGGAGCTCCGCCACTGTAGTGTTGTCGTTGTACATCGTGAGTTTGGCTACCGGGGTGTCCCAAGTACGTTGTGGGAGACCACTAAGGTAGGTTGCGAACTCCGTCTTTCCTTGGGACCCATGAAGTGTGGGGGGAATTTGGGTCTCCGCGCCGTTTGTGTTGGACTGCCAGCTGAAGATGCCCCACATGTGGGTGTCGAGACTAATGCACCAATTGAAGAACTTTGGACGAGAATTGACGACGGTAGGCTTGAAATTAGGCGTGAAGGCAGGCAATGCCAGTAATTGGGGTTGACTTGAGGCAGAATGGGGCGACGACAATGATGGAATCTGCACGCCCAATGTGATGGATTGGAATGAAAGATTTCCTTTTATGCAATCCCTACTGCAGCATTTAAATGCTAAAATCGAAAAAAAAAGACACTCAGAAAGTGTGCCAATGGAAGGTGTTCTCACTGGCAAATTCCCTATGGAGCATGTGTATAAGTGCGCGACCGGCTCTTTCGCCTGGCAGCGCTCGATGTGAGCCGATTGCACACCTGAGGTGATGGATTCCAAGGCAAGTACATAATTCTCTCCACCATTCGGAGGTGTACTCCTTACCTGAGTCCATGATCACCTCGGATTGGACGTCCCAACGTCCCATCCATGTCTGCGCGCACCATTTGCCGCCAGCTTTGCCACTCATGGACTGAATCTTACAAGGCAACACCTGCATGTAGCTGGAATGACGGCACTGAAGAAGGAGCACTTCATTGACCTTTTCGTTAGTTCAATGGCACTCTTCGTCATCGAGTTCACGGAGGTAGAAGAAATCACTGGTGACTCTGTTAAGGAGGCGCTCCAGAATAGGACGTGGCTTCAGATGGCCCTGCTTTTTGGCGCTGGGGCCGTTGAGGCAGCAAACTGGGCACACCTGGCAGCTACTCTCATACAATAAGTGTAGAGCCCCGGGCCAAATAACGTATGCTTGATCATTGACGATAATCTACGACCATGGGCGTGGGGTGATTCCCATTTGTGCCACGAGGTTAACATTTGAGCGGCCAGGGCGTCCGGTACGCACAATTTACTCTCCATCCACAGTTTCCCCCCATCCAACGAATATTCGGAATAAATCCTATTTTTGTGAGCATCTTTGGATTTTCTCAACGACCTTCTTGAACATGTAATCACCCATATAATTGTTGGTCCAGTCTCAGATGATGAGACAATCTTGTGACAGGGGTGGAGATTTGGCCGGATCTCGGCGTTTAATGCGGTGAATCAACCGAAATCCACTCACAGGTCGGGTGTACTTAGTGTGAAACTTAGGGCATAGCCATGTCAAGAATGCATGTTTGTTGCCCACTTCTCCTTTGCACACTCATGTTGCTTCTTGTGTGCCATTTCAGGTGTAAATTATTATGCGATCTCAGCATTTGATTCCAATCCCAGATTTCGATCCCAGAATTAATTCCGATTGCAGATTTCAGTTCTGTCTTTGCATTTTTGATGTTGCATTGATTTTTTTCAATTCTGCGGTTGGCCAGCATTTGTTCTAACATTATTTGGATTTCTGATTCGTCGATTGGCTGCTGCTGTGTGTGCGCGCGTGCCGTCCTTGGTCGCGCCGTAATGCAGGCCAGCCAATCGAATACCCTTCCAGTTTGGTGCTAATAGCGTTAGATCTATCATGTGGAAATTGGAATCACTTATCCAACCGGAGGAAGACTATGTGACAGCCATAGTACGTACGTTGATCGCTCCAGTGGGCAGTGTTGAGGGAGTACCTCCGGGGAAACCAGGACTGTCCTTATCTCTGCTATGGTGGTATTAGTAGTCACGGCAAAACCTACCAGTCACATGGGGTGTCTTCCGAAGGGGACAAGAGGTGAGACCAAGGGAAGCATAGGTAGGCGCACCGCTGGTTGTGGGATACATTGGTTGTTGCCTTGCAAATAAATTCCATTGAGGTGCCACACCATATTTGGTTTTGAGGTCTCATGCATTCATACTAAGAGTTGACATTGCATTTGTCATTCATGCATGGTTCATTTGTGTCTTCATGGTGTGACGCAAACTTTGGTGGTGCCCAAGATTCCATGGTCAAGGTGAACATATGGTGTCTCCTCTCCCCAAGGTGGATTGGTGCTTTCTCTCACTTTCCCGCTCTCTCTCCCAATCCATCATACTCTTCAAGAGGTAAATTGAGCAATTAATGCCATGTGACCGTTGTCTTTGATCATTTGAGACTCTTGGGCTCTTTCATCTTTTTCAAGTGCCCGTGACTTGGGAGTTATCGAATTAAGACATGCCGTGGTTTTGCCGTGTTATGATTTGACTCAAGGATAGGCATTGGTCGAGCTTTCGCCACTCTCTCTCCAAGTGCATGCATGCTCTCTTGGGTCAAGGCTAGGCGAAACTCTCTCCCCATGCATGCCCTCTACCATGGTGGATAGGTCAATCTTTCTCAAGGGATTTGGTTCGGGAATATCTCTTCTCGGGCATGGCTAGGCGATGCATGTACTCTCTCCGGCTCTCCGGGATGAGACCAACTCTCCATGCACGTGCTCTCGTTGGGTGGGATCATCTCTCCATGCACGTGCTCTCTTTGGGTGGAGGTTAGGTCCCATGAGTAGCCCGGGAGGCCATTGGCCTATTGTGTGCCTCTTTGCGCAATCTCATGGATCTCATTGTCAATGGTTTATTGCTCCTTTGCCAATTTGGTTTAGATTATTTGGTGATCCTAAGAGCTAACCGGGTCATGGTTTGGTGCCTTTGTTGGTCCGTTTACATGCCTCATGTGACCATGTATGTGCATGTGCAATTTCTTCCCTCATGTTGGTGTAGTCAAGACGTCCTGAGACTCAAGTGTGACTCATTTGCTCTTTTGGGATGGCCCAACGGTGGTGTTGTTCATTTCTTCCCACTCGTCAAACCCTGGTGAGACCATCCATGTCAGCGGGTAGAAGTAGTGTGAATTTGGTTCACACTTTTGCATGCATGACTCAAGTCCATAGGCTAATGCCCGTTCCCATGAACTCTTCGTCTTTGCATTGCATGTGGTCCGACCGGACGAGTAGGTTGAGTCTTACTCGCGCTTGTGAATTCTTTTCTTTTTCTTAAGGGTGGACCATTCAGGAACCATTTGGACCTTTGCCCGTGCTCGTCCTGTGTGGACCATTTGTACCCGTCTTGGACCCGTGTTTGACCAGTGTTGGACCGTGGCTCATTTGTGGGTTTTTGTGGGCCTTTGGTGAACTTTTGGTTGGATCATTGTTGGACCGTATTGGATTCTTGGGTCATTTCGTCATTGGGCTTTCAATGGGAATTGTTTGTGTCATTGCCGTGCTCTGAGGGACTTGAGTGGGTTGTGAGCTTGGAAATCTCTGCTGGTTTTATTGGTTGGAAATTTGGTTGGTTGGAAATTGGGAAAAATGGAAGATTCACTCGGTTCAAGTCACCTTCAGGGCGAATCGTTGGCAGCAGAGGCTTACCCGGGCGGGGGTTAAGCCTACGGCTCTGACACGGGCAGCGTGATGACACTCTGAGAGGTTACGGCCATGATCGGGATGATCACAGCACGGCCAGAAGAAATCGGGTTCGGACTATGCGACAGAGCATGAGTCGGTTGGGTCTCCTTTAGACTTGGCAGATGGGCTTAGGCAGGGCCAGCCAGCCTACCCAGTTGAGGAAGACACCAACATGGAATCCGCACCATGGGTATACCGATCCTTTGAGAGAATTCGGATGGTGAATCAATTCGGTGAGGCAGCTGAAAGGATTCTGATTCATGAGTGGGCACCGGAGACTCATGATTTAGCAACCTTGCCGTCGCAGGTTGAGCAGCTAACAGGTGCGTTGAACTATCTCCTAACCTTTGATTTCGAGGCGGTTTTGGCGATTTCCGAAATTCGCCAGGTCATCCAAGCCCTCTCTCGCGAGCTTGAACTCCATGCACGGGGAGTACAAAAAGATGGGTCAGCTTTGACGGCGCGGGTAGAGGCTTTGGGACAATTGTTGAACGAGGTAAACAACGAGGTGCAGGACCAGAGGTCCCGGTTGGACTCGAAGAGAGTGGAAATGCAATCGACTTTAGAACAAGCAACTGCAGCCGCTTTGCAATATCGCCAAGTTGCTGAAGCACTTAAGGCGAAGGTGGACAATTCTCGCCAAGGGTGGGAGCAAGCCACCAAAGAGTTGAAACGGCAACTCGAGGGAGTGTTGAATGAAGTAACTGGGTTGATTTCACACCGGGCCCAATTAGACAAATCGGTTGCGGAAGTGAACAGTTTGGAAGGCAAGGTGTTGAATTGTGACCGGGTCACCACCAACATGGCCGAGGAAATCCGGCGGATAGGTCTCAACTTTGAGGATGCTGGAAAACGGGTGCATGGTGTGGAAGCAATGGTGGAAAGCCACACTATGCCTAAGCTAGAATTGGCCAAGCTTGAAGCCCTGGAGTTACAGGTGCGATTGCTCATGACCCGGTTGGAAAAAAATGTGACCATGAGGTACATGCGCTCAGGGAGGAGATCCGGACCCGACCCCACTGCGGTCCACCCGAAGGGATGCAGCCAGATTCTCATGTCATTGGTGAATTACAAAGAAAATTGGAGTCTTTGGAGAACAAATATCAATTGTTGAATCATGCGGGTACACCATCGGTGAATCCAATTGGGATCCCAACACCGACACCGAAGCCCGAACCGAGAGTCCGAGTGTTTGGAGTGCCAGCGCGGGAAGAACGGGTTGGGGGAAGCCTACCGTGGTTTGGATTCCCCCCGGCCGAGGACAACTTGCCGTCCATGCGGTCGGATAACCGGGGTTTCCGGGGAAGGGCCCCAAGGGGAGCGAGGAGTGGGACCCGCACCCACGAGGGACACACCTCGCCGGGCATGGGTGGTGATTGGCGGCATTGCGCTGGGTTGGACCTCCGCTACTTTGAGGCAGACGGTGATGGTTGGTTTATGCCACGGATGGTGTTTCAATTGTTCAACCGACAACATTCTCTCAAGGATGGGATTGGGCTTCCGAAACAAAAGCCGTCGGGAATTCTACGGGCAATGGCGTTTGATGAAGTTTGTCCCAAACGACTTTTGGACGCCCCGTTCGACTGGGAAGAGCCACAACTTGAAGGATCGGATCCGCGGTTAATTCTTTCCGGGGTCCATGGGAGGCTGGCAACCCCGGGGATGGACCCGCGAACTTTGGGGGACGTTCAAGGAATGTCCGTCGCCCCACAGTGGGATGGAAGTGGGACCACGGCCATTAAGTGCTTTTTGGATTTTCGTGATTGGGAGCGCGATTGGATGTACGGGTTGACGGATGCCATGAGAAGAGCTGTCTTGCTTTCTCTCCTTCCCGCCTCCTGATTCAACCCACTGAAGGAAATGGTGAACCGGTACCAATTCCGGTACCACGATTTGTTGAGGGAGGTGACGGAGGAAGTCTTCACGGAGGCGAACAACGACGTGATCTTGGAGGCCTTCAACACCGTCAAACCGTCTTCACTAACTCCAACGCCACGCGAGTTCATCAATTTTGTTGAACAATTCTTAGCCTTGGGCCGCCGAGTTCGCGACGGAATCACCCAACGGCAAGCAAAAGATCCACTACTGGATGTTATTGCGACAATGAAGGTGGATGGGTTGCTCAAGGAAATCATCAAGGTGGAGACCAAGGTTGGGGTGGAATTTAACTACCTCGAGATGATCGTGTTCGTGATGAACCCCCTCATGTCTCGCCACAAATTGGCGATCAAGAAGGGGCACATCATGCGACGACTTGGGCATGCCATCCAAGAATCGCCGCAACCCAAACCATGGACCCCGCCGAACCAAGTGCACCCTCAACGGACGGGAACCAAGAATGGATCGGGCCGGATGAGAGGCATGGAAGGAGTCCAGGACATGGACAAAACCGAGGATCCTGAAGGTCACCAAGATCAAGAACAAGCAGACCCGGACTTGAGCATTGCGGAGATTCAAGAAATATGCGAAGCCCAGGTGTTGGCTATGTCAGGACGAGCAGGCGCAGGTGTGAGCTCCATCCCGAAATGCCCGGCATGTGGCAAGGGAAGACATAGCCGTGAGGATTGTTGGGTCTTGCATCCCCACAAAGCACCAGAGTGGCTCCAGGACAAACTCAAGTCCAAGAAAAAATGGGAAGGGCGGCCAAGCGAAGCGCGCTGCGCAAGGAGATGGCAAAGGAAAGGGACCACACAAAGGTGGGAAGTTTCCGCCTTGCAAAAGCTGCGGGAGCACGCTGCATCCGCCGGAGGATTGTTGGACGCTCCATCCGGAGTTGCGGGAGAAAGCCAAGGCCGAGGGGCGGCTCGGTAAGCGACACAAGCGAGAAGGTCGCCGGCAACGCTGGAAATCCAAGAGGATCGACCAGGCTGGTAGGGATATGGGCCCCTCACTGGCGACTGTATGCCCCATTATGTGGGTAAACCAGGCCCAGGCATGGAATGACAGATATTGTACGCGTCCGGTTCTACGAATCAGTGGGGCCGAGGAGGAAATTTTGAGGGTGCCTCGACCTGGGCACGCCGAGAAGCTTCCGAAGGGCGTCATCGTTCCGGGGATATATATCCCTCACAAAGGGACCTCGGAACGAATAGAGGCACTATCGCTTGGGGACACCGGCAATGAGGTGATTGTGGTTGCTGGTTGGGAATTATTCCCCGAACAATTCCGGGAGGTGGCCACCCAACCATTCCGACTATCGGAGTTGGTGAGAAGGAGTTCGAAGGTGGAAAATATGTGGTCCGGAGCGATATCATTGTGACCGTGCAAAGAGGTTCCCAGGTCGTGAGTGTTGAATGAAGTAACTGGGTTGATTTCACACCGGGCCCAATTAGACAAATCGGTTGCGGAAGTGAAGAGTTTGGAAGGCAAGGTGTTGAATTGTGACCGGGTCACCACCAACATGGCCGAGGAAATCCGGCGGATAGGTCTCAACTTTGAGGATGCTGGAAAACGGGTGCATGGTGTGGAAGCAATGGTGGAAAGCCACACTATGCCCAAGCTGGAATTGGCCAAGCTTGAAGCCCTGGAGTTACAGGTGCGATTGCTCATTACCCGGTTGGAACAAAGTGACCATGAGGTACATGCGCGCAGGGAGGAGATCCGGACCCGACCCCACTGCGGTCCACCCGAAGGGATGCAGCCAGATTCTCATGTCATTGGTGAATTACAAAGAAAATCGGAGTCTTTGGAGAACAAATATCAATTGTTGAATCATGCGGGTACACCATCGGTGAATCCAATTGGGATCCCAACACCGACACCGAAGCCCGAACCGGGAGTCCGAGTGTTTGGAGTGCCAGCGCGGGAAGAACGGGTTGGGGGAAGCCTACCGGGGTTTGGATTCCCCCCGGCCGAGGACAACTTGCCGTCCATGCGGCAGATAACCGGGGTTTCCGGGGAAGGGCCCCAAGGGGAGCGAGGAGTGGGACCCGCACCCACGAGGGACACACCCCGCCGGGCATGGGTGGTGATTGGCGGCATTGCGCTGGGTTGGACCTCCGCTACTTCGAGGCAGACGGTGATGGTTGGTTTATGCCACGGATGGTGTTTCAATTGTTCAACCGACAACATTCTCTCAAGGATGGGATTGGGCTTCCGAAACAAAAGCCGTCGGGAATTCTACGGGCAATGGCGTTTGATGAAGTTTGTCCCGAACGACTTTTGGACGCCCCGTTCGACTGGGAAGAGCCACAACTTGAAGGATCGGATCCGCGGTTAATTCTTTCCGGGGTCCATGGGAGGCTGGCAACCCCGGTGATGGACCCGCGAACTTTGGGGGACGTTCAAGGAATGTCTGTCGCCCCACAGTGGGATGGAAGTGGGACCACGGCCATTAAGTGCTTTTTGGATTTTCGTGATTTGGAACGCGATTGGATGTACGGGTTGACGGATGCCATGAGAAGAGCTGTCTGCTTTCTCTTATTCCCGCCTCCCGATTCAACCCACTGAAGGAAATGGTGAACCGGTACCAATTCCGGTACCAAGATTTGTTGAGGGAGGTGACGGAGGAAGTCTTCACGGAGGCGAACAACGACGTGATCTTGGAGGCCTTCAACACCGTCAAACCGTCTTCACTAACTCCAACGCCACACGAGTTCATCAATTTTGTTGAACAATTCTTAGCCTTGGGCCGCCGAGTTCGCGACAGAATCACCCAACGGCAAGCAAAAGATCCACTACTGGATGTTATTGCGACAATGAAGGTGGATGGGTTGCTCAAGGAAATCATCAAGCAGGAGACCAAGGTTTGGGTGGAATTTAACTACCTCGAGATGATCGTGTTCGTGATGAACCCCCTCATGTCTCGCCACAAATTGGCGATCAAGAAGGGGCACATCATGCGACGACTTGGGCATGCCATCCAAGAATCGCCGCAACCCAAACCATGGACCCCGCCGAACCAAGTGCACCCTCAACGGTCGGGAACCAAGAATGGATCGGGCCGGATGAGAGGCATGGAAGGAGTCCAGGACATGGACAAAACCGAGGATCCTGAAGGTCACCAAGATCAAGAACAAGCAGACCCGGACTTGAGCATTGCGGAGATTCAAGAAATATGCGAAGCCCAGGTGTTGGCTATGTCAGGACGAGCAGGCGCAGGTGTGAGCTCCATCCCGAAATGCCCGGCATGTGGCAAGGGAAGACATAGCCGTGAGGATTGTCGGGTCTTGCATCCCCACAAAGCACCAGAGTGGCTCCAGGACAAACTCAAGTCCAAGAAAATTGGGAAGGGCGGCCAAGCGAAGCCCGCTGCGCAAGGAGGTGGCAAGGGAAAGGGACCACACAAAGGTGGGAAGTTTCCGCCTTGCAAAAGCTGCGGGAGCACGCTGCATCCGCCGGAGGATTGTTGGACGCTCCATCCGGAGTTGCGGGAGAAAGCCAAGGCCGAGGGGCGGCTCGGTAAGCGACACAATTGAGAAAGTCGCCGGCAACGCTGGAAATCCAAGAGGATGGACCAGGCTGGTAGGGATATGGGCCCCTCACCGGCGACTGTATGCCCCATTACGTGGGTAAACCAAGCCCAGGCATGGGATGACGGATATTGTACGCGTCCGGTTCTACGAATCAGTGGGGCCGAGGAGGAAATTTTGAGGGTGCCTCGACCTGGGCACGCCGAGAAGCTTCCGAAGGGCGTCATCGTTCCGGGGATATATATCCCTCACAAAGGGACCTCGGGACGAATAGAGGCACTATCGCTTGGGGACACCGGCAATGAGGTGATTGTGATTGCTGGTTGGGAATTATTCCCCGAACAATTCCGGGAGGTGGCCACCCAACCATTCCGACTATCGGAGTTGGTGAGAAGGAGTTGGAAGGTGGAAAATATGTGGTCCGGAGCGATATCATTGTGACCGTGCAAAGAGGTTCCCAGGTCGTGATGGCGCGCTGCGCCGATTGCTTGGTTTATTTGGCCTCGGTTGGCCCGCGAGCTATTCTTGGTTTGCCTTTTTTTGGCCGGTATGGACTTGTTGTCCTACCGGATCCGGGATGCTTTGCTTTGGTGGAGGACCTTTGTAAAGGCGGCCCATGGAATGAATTTGATTATAAATGTCCTCATCCGGAGGCACGGACATCGATGCAAATGGCGGGCAACCGGGAGCTTGAGCGGAATGTCAATGGGATGGAGCATGTAAAGCAGTTGTGCCGCCCTATGCAAAGCTCGGCTACAATGTCTTGCGTGGATGACAAGAACTTGAACGCCATTGAGGTGCATCAGGGGTTGGTGACCATCGATATTTCGGATAGTTTGTTGCAACTACAGGAGTTGCAGCAATCCTCTTCTTTGCATGACCCACCTTTGGGTGTTTCTTCTCATGAATTGGCAACTTGTGAAGGTGCTGAGATAATTTTTTTTGAGCGAGGACACAATAATCCTCCCGAGGTTTGCCCAAGCGTTGTGGAGTGTTCAATACCACATGTTAGGGGTTTGATAGGAATAATGTTAGTTGGGTCACTTACGGCATTGAACAGCAGTGTTGTCCTCCTAGTGAAGAACTCACGTGGAGGTGCCCCTTCCCGATGGCTTTCTCTTAAGGTCATTGGACATGTGGATGGTCCTTTGCTCTCCCCCATTTGCTTATTTGCCATTTCTGGAATGTCAGCCATTGTGTTGCATGCGCATTTTCAGAAGTTGGGCCCTGGTGAGTGGCCAAAATTACCAGAACACGATACGCCTCCTTTAAGTGCGTCACATAGTTGTAGGGCGAGTCAAGGAACGAGCATTGAGTCCCTAATACACCAGATATTTACAGTTCCAGAAATATTGCCTCCCGATGAATGTCCCAGGGATCTTGAGATCTCGCAGAGCGTGATAGAGAGATGAGTTCAGCAACTTGCTGATCCGAACCTGGACTGTGCTGAATTGGACTCACAATGTGAGTCGAGCCTCTCGTCCGATGAGGGCTCGGTTGGCCCTGACGTGCGAACCGACGAGTTTATGGGTCGGTATGGCTTTCTTAGGGATGAGGAAGGTTTGGAGACAGTGGAAACTCTGCAGGTGCTTGCTAAGCAAGTTGAAACATCGTCTTCCATTTCGAGTTCTAATTTATTCGGACAAGGCTTTGATTCCCAGGATTCCGGGAAATGCATGGAGTTGCGCCCAAGGGAGAATCCAAAGGATCGCAAGGAAAGGCGTCAGCTTTATTGGCGTAAGGTGGCAGCCCTCACAGGAACGTCGAGGCCGCCAACCAAGAGGAGGTCCATACACCCACAGGTGTATAAGAAAGGACGATTCTCTTTGGATCCGCAATCGTTTCACCGCATTTCGGATTGAGCTGGAGATGAATTTCAACCCCAGCGCTATCCATTTGCAGATCCGCGCTCGACTACTAAGGTCAAGCGCCCCGGAAAGCGCGCCAGGGTATGGGTCAGCTCTCCTAAAGGTGGAGCTGCCATCACGCAAGGTTTGAATAAGCCTTGGCATGATGACACCATATTTGTTATGTGCCCGCATAAATTTCTGCAACAAGTTGCGGAGAAAGCGATATGGGAAGGAAGTCGAGGGATCATGATTGTTCCCCGCCATAAGAACCAAGAATGGTTTTGGGGTCTCGGTGAAGTGACGGTTGATTGGTGGGATTTGCCCCATGATGCATTGTGTTTCCGTGATGAGGGAGGTACACCTCGTTCTCCTGGGACATGTGGTGCAAGAGTTATTATTTTTGATGCCTTGTGGGGTGATCAAGAAGGGTTGGGACAAACGGATTTCAAGAAGTCACATGTTGATCCCCCTCCTCAAGATCATCGGAACCGGCCGGGTCTTCGCTCGACAGCTTGGTCCAAAAGTTTTTGGGAAGCCTCAACGAAAACCAAATGTCATGCGCCCCCATGTGTCACCTCCCCTCGCAGACCCGTAGGGATGAGTCGGGAAGCGTGGAAGGTCCAGCGTGTTTCAGCTGCGGCTAGAGGGCTTATACCCTTGCCGCCCGATTCCATTGTAAATTCCATCCTCCCCCGCTCAGCAGTCATGTCTCAAGAACATGATTCCATTCTTGATTTTATTCTCCCTTGCTCACCAGTCATGTCTCAAGAAAATGATTCCATGACCGAGTTAAGAGCTCAGGAACAAGAGCAATCTCTGGATCGACTGGTCGAAAGAGTATGCATTGAACAAAATTGTGGTAATCCTCTCCCTTCATCTGATCTTCCTGAAGTGTGTGAGCCCCGAATTTCAAGGGTCTTGTTTGTGCATCCGAGAACAAAAAAGGTCTCACTTCAAGACAGGATCTCTGATTGGAGTAAAGGTTTACAACATGCCTCTCCCAGCGAGTTGACTTCAGAGGAGTCTCAAACTTTGTCTCTCAAGGCGAATGATCACCCTTTGCCTTTTTCAGGTATCTCAGGTGATCCAGTTACCATTTTCAGGACGAGGGATAGGTGTGTGCGTTCTGTGATTGAGGCGGATGCTGAACATCCACACTGCCAAGACTATAGGGATTGGATTTGCAACCGGTTCAAAGATACCGTGTTCAAGGAAGGAGGTAATCATTGGTCGGAGATTGAAAAAAACATGGACAAACGGGGTCCCAATGGGATTTGTGTCTTGGAGCCAATTCCAGATGCTAAGCCGAAGGCTGACAAGCCCATTCCTGCAGTTGGCCTTAGGGAAGAGGCCATGGGTGAAAAAATAAAAGAGTTTCAAGAAAAGGGCTGGATTGTGCCCAGCCAATCCCATTGGGTCAGCCGGGGGTTTCTTGTGCCAAAACCTGGCACAAACAAATGGCGACTCTTCATTGATTATCGGTTTGTGAACACGCAACTCCGCGGTTGCGAGTTCCCATTGCCGGTAATCGAAGACTTGTTTGTCAAACAGGCTGGAAACCAGCTCTGGAACCTCCTCGACCTCGAGGATGGGTTGCACCAAATGTCTCTAAGTGAGTGCAGTAGGCAATACACTGCCTTTTGTACTCCTTTTGGGGTTTTTGAGTGGGGGGTCCTACCCATGGGGGTGATGGTAGGACCCCAAGCCTTCCAGAGAATGGTGAGTGATTGTTTGAAGTCGCTACAGCCTCACACACACATTTACATCGATGATTTACTCACGGGGACGCGACCGAAGCTTTGTGGTAAGGGCAAAATATTTGATTCAAAAGCATACCGCGAAGACCACTTTCAAAACCTGGTTAAATTATTTGAGAAGTTACAGGAATGCCATCTCAAAGTTCGCTTTGAGAAATGTCATCCTTTTATGGATACAATCAAGTATTGTGGGCATGTTTTGCATGGGGCAATGCGTAGTCCCGCCCCTTCCAAGGTGGATGCGGTACGCAATTGGCCCAAGCCTAAAACCCGAAAGCAGATGAAGGGATTCTTGGGGGTTGTAAATTGGTATTCAATTTACATAAGAAAATGTTCCAATATTGCAGCCCCGTTGATGACGTCGCTGCAAGGTAAGTATGAGCGTGTCCCCGGGGTAGATTGTCGTAAGGGATGTTGTAGGGTGCCAAGGGAGCGTAATTGTATCCAGTGGACCACCGAGATGGAGTCTGCTTTTGTTCAGTTGAAGGAAGCACTCAGTGCTGAGTGTGAGTTGTACATACCATCACCCGACGGTGAATATCGCATCCATGTGGATGCATGCGACCATGGAGTCGGTGCTGTCCTGGAAAAACAGAACCCTGAAGGGGGGTGGAAGACTTGCGCTTCTTTTAGCCGCAAGCTTGAAGGCAAGGATGGGAAGGGACAAAGAGCTTGGAGCACCCGCGAGCAAGAGACTTATGCATTAGTCTCTTGCTTGCTAAATTTTAAAAGTTGGATCTGGGGACGAAAAGTCACCGTGTACACCGACCACAAGTCTTTGGAGAGTTGGTACAAAGAAGATCTTTGTACCCTCTCGGGGCATTTGGGGAGGCGTGGCCGGTGGCACGAATTTTTAAGCCGGTACCACATTGAAGTGGTGTACAAACCCGGCAAGGACAACACCGTCGCCGATGGGTTGTCCTGATGGGCATATCAGGCCAGATTGGCGGATGACACCAATTTTCACGGCAGTGATGCCGATCAAAAGGGGGTCATGAAGCAGGAACGTGATCTCAAGGTGAGAGAAGAAAAGTGTTTGGCCGAGCGGGCTAGAGACATGCAAGTCCAGTCAGATTTAGGTGTTCCCAATGCCATCACTGCCGTGAGGGCTGTCTTAACTCTCCAATGGCTCCGATATGCCACGGTGCAAGCTCTAAGTGCTCATCAAACTTGGGTACAACCTTCCCCCTCCATTCGTCAGTGTTTCCACGACAGTTCTCAGGACATTCAGGACAGACAGGACGAAGATATAAATGAGCTTGCTGCATCTATTGCTTCTGTAAAGGGATGTGCAGCTAACTGGTCCAGTGAGAGTGTTTCTGGCTTTGCAGCCCATCTTCAAGCTCGGATGAGTCATTTCTCGTATTGGCCAGAGTCGGAAGGACTCATTTGTGCCGTGTCCAAGGTGAACATACCACCTCAGTCCGAAATCCTCTACGAGGATTGGACCAAGCATTATCGGGATGAGTTCCCTGACTGGGACTTTGAGTCTGATCCAGTCGTCTCAAACCCGAATTATTGGGATTACGGTATGAGGTGGGACGATGACGAAAGAAAGATTCGGTTCAAGGGAAACATTGTGTGCCCTACAGCTCTTTTTGAAGACGTGGTGGTGGCAATACACTCTTACGGCCACCCTCGGGTGAAGAAGACTGTGGAGTTGTTTGATAGAAAATTTTGGTGCCTTGCCCACGACCTGCCAAGAGGTAGGCGTAATCTGTCACCCGACATTGCTAAAATTCTTGGGCGATGTCATGAGTGTCAAACCACGGAGGCAAGGCGTGGCAAGCAACCCGACACATGTGAGTTTGCCCCTGTTCCGCAGTATCCCTTCACATCCCTTGCAATTGAGTTTTGTAAATTGCCCGAGTGTTTGCAGAAGTCCACTGGAAAAAAGGTGGACTATCTCATGGTCATCGTCTGCCGTCAAACCGGGTATGTATTGGCAATCCCTTGTCAAGAAAAGGGATTGGACAGTAAGAGTGCTGCTTCTTTGTCTTTGGATCAATGCGTCAATATGTTTGGGTTGCCAAAAGAGTTCATTTGTGACAATGCGTCCATTATCAACTCTGATTTTTCCGAAGGATTTGTTTGCCATGAGTGGAGTTGAACAACACAGCTCGGTAGCCTACCGACCACAGAGCGGCGGACGTGCTGAACGAGCTGTCCAAAGTATTGTAAACTGACTTAGGCAGTACCTTGAGCAGCGTGGGGGTTCCAGCAAGCACTCTTGGGTGGAAAGCTTGCCATTGGCCCTTTGGGCTTTGAACGATTTGCCGGGGGCAGTCAGTGGGTATTCCCCATATCAACTTATTTTGGGAGAGATCCTGTAGGTTGGAATGATTGTTGGCCCGTATCCCTACAGGATCGGGCTGAGGATGCAGGACAATTTTTTGGTCGCATGTCCGAAAGCGCCTTGAAAACCCCCATGCCAAGGAGTTTGCGAAATTTTTTTCCAAACATCCGGAGCAATAGTTCAAGCCGGGGGACCGTGTATGGGTATGTAATCGTATTGTAGAACCTCCTGTGCATGGCAAGCTCGAAAGGGTTTGGCAAGGCCCTTGTGAAGTGTTGAGACGCATCTCACCGGGCACCTACCGTGTGAATATCCGAGGAAGGGAAGAAATCTTCACTTCTCGGCGATTCAAACCCTATGTTTCTTACAAGGACGACAAGAAAGTGCCTTTGCACTATTATACGTATGGGGAAGGGTTGATTGAGACCGACGACTACGTGGTAGAGCGTGTTTTGGAGAATCGGGTCGTTGGGGGGAAGCGACAGTGGCGAGTCAAATTTCGGGGGTTCCTCGAACCTGAGTGGCATTATGCAGGCTCTTTCTTGCATAATATCAACAACACATGGGCTCGGTACAACCGTCAGAAAGGGATCGATGTGTCTTTGTCAGATTTGCGCTGAATTATCGGTGATTTTCTATTTTTTCACCAACTATTGGCAGGTTGGCCCTCCAGCAAGTTTTTGCATCGAATTTTCCCCGTTGGAGTGGAATGCCATCTCTTCACACTTTATTCAGGCAATTTTGCATTGATGCTTTGAACCCTTTGCCATATGAGCCCTTTGCCCTTATCCGTTGCCATTGATTGATGGTGGTTGTCTCTCTTACCCACATGTCGTTTCCACTTGTTTGACCTACTCCTCCCATTTGTATTGTGATGTCCTCCTCACACCTCCTTTGTATCTCCCCCCTAATTGTGGGTTGCCGGATGCAACCATGCTATTGTTTTGTATTGTTGTGGGTGTTTCAGTGCCTATTCCATGGGGTGCCCACCACTTTGGGCACTTAAGATACATTTGAGCTTGACGCGTTGAATTTCTATGTTGTTTAAGCTCCTGCTCCTATTTTTTGGTTGCCAGACGCGATGGCGGCCGCCAATTGTGCTTGGGGGGCAACTATTCTTTCAAAAATGCGTGTTTCTATTTTTAGGTCACCACTTTCTTTTTTTAGAATGTTTGTGCTATTTTTAGTAACAAATTTTCTATTTTTAGAACTCCTTTCCAGCGGCCCTGGTTCGCGTTTCCTCAGCGTCCGCAACCATCTTTTGCAACGCTTGTCGCATTTCGTCAGGTCCGTTTCCCTCCAGGGTTGCCCTATTTGGAGATCCAATTTTTCTGCTTCGCTATTTTTAGTAACAAATGTTACTATTTTTAGTAAAAATTTGATTTTTCATATCTCCGAACTGGTGGCATCTGGGGAGGTTCCAAACGGATCCTCGACCTTCTCTTGGCATGCCTGACGCAACCCTGGTGTCAGTTTGCATTACATTTGCACCAGCGGCCCCCGGTAGACCCTCCTAAAAAGTTTTTAGGGTCGGGTTAGCTAGGGTAAAAAACCGTGTTTTTGCCATATTTTTGACACATCGTTGAGTTCGAAGATTTTGTCAGTACCTGCCCACTTCAGAGACTCATATCTGATGCCATGGTTGCCTTTTTGCTCCTACGTGGGTCCGAAATGACATCATATTCGGTGAAAAAAAATTCGGAGAAAAAACTTTTTTTTCCCGGAAAAAAAATTTTCTTCGAAAAAAAATGTTTCTCCCCGTTTCCTCCATTTATTGTCTTTGGTGACCTCAAGGTGCATTTCAGCATTGTATGGCTCTCATTCTGCTTGTTGATTCCCCTTCGCGCCATTGGGTGCAATTGTTTTCCTGCGGCTTGGCTTGTCGCCGGGAATTTGCAGCTAGGGAGGGGGGTGTCAATGGCACGTTTGGGGGCTTTGCATAGGTAGTTTATCGCCTAAACACCAGCATTTCAGTTATGCAGGATCTTCAGGGCTAGGCAGGGGGGTGTTTATGCAATGCCCACACCCGTGTGGATTCTGCACCCGCCCACCCGCCCTATGATACTTGTTTGTACTCTTTTTCCATGGCTCTGACCGTCGTTTTCTGGCTTTGGCGTGTCAGAGCATCGGGGATGTCTAAGTCAGGGTGGGGGGTGTAAAACTTAGGGCATAGCCATGTCAAGAATCCATTTTTGTTGCCCACTTCTCCTTTGCACACTCATGTTGCTTCTTGTGTGCCATTTCAGGTGTAAATTCTTATGCGATCTCAGCATTTGATTCCAATCCGAGATTTCGATCCCAGAATTAATTCCGATTGCAGATTTCAGTTCTGTCTTTGCATTTTTGATGTTGCATTGATTTTTTTCAGTTCTGCGGTTGGCCAGCATTTGTTCTAACATTATTTGGATCTCTGATTCGTCGATTGGCTGCTGCTGTGTGTGCACGCGCGCCGTCCTTGGCCGCGCCGTAATGCAGGCCAGCCAATCGAATACCCTTCCAGTTTGGTGCTAATAGTGTTAGATCTATCATGTGGAAATTGGAATCACTTATCCAACCGGAGGAAGACTATGTGACAGCTATAGTACGTACGTTGATCCCTTCTGTGGGCAGTGTTGAGGGAGTACCTCCGGGGAAACCAGGACTGTCCTTATCTCTGCTATGGTGGTATTAGTAGTCACGGCAAAACCTACCAGTCACATGGGGTGTCTTCCGAAGGGGACGAGAGGTGAGACCAAGGGAAGCATAGGTAGGCGCACCGCTGGTTGTGGGATACATTGGTTGTTGCCTTGCAATTGGATTCCATTGAGGTGCCACACTATATTTGGTTTTGAGGTCTCATGCATTCATTCTAAGAGTTGACATTGCATTTGTCATTCATGCATGGTTCATTTGTGTCTTCATGGTGTGACTCAAACTTCGTGGTGCCCATGATTCCATGGTCAAGGTGAACATATGGTGTCTCCTCTCTCCCAATCCATCATACTCCTCAAGAGGTAAATGGAGCAATTAATGCCATGTGACCGTTGTCTTTGATCCTTCCAGACTCTTGGGCTCTTTCATTTTTTTCAAGTGCCCGTGACTTGGGAGTTATCCAAATAAGACATGGCGTGGTTTTGCTGTCTTATGATTTGATTCAAGGATAGGCATTGGTCGAGCTTTTGCCACTCTCTCTCGGAGTGCATGCATGCTCTCTTGGGTCAAGGCTAGGCGAAACTCTCTCCCCATGCATGCCCTCTCTCATGGTGGAGACATCAATCTCTCTCAAGGGATTTGGTTCGGGAATATATCTTCTCGGGCATGGCTAGGCGATGCATGTACTCTCTCCGGCTCTCCGGGATGAGACCAACTCTCCATGCACGTGCTCTCGTTGGGTGGGATCATCTCTCCATGCACGTGCTCTCTTTGGGTCGGGGTTAGGCCCCATGAGTAGCCCGGGAGGCCATTGGCCTCTTGTGTGCTTCTTTGCCCAATCTCATGGATCTCATTGTCAATGGTGTATTGCTCATTGGCTGATTTGGTTTAGATTAGTTGTTCATCCTAAGAGCTAACCAGGGGCATGGTTTGGTGCCTTTGTTGGTGCGTTTACATGCCCCATTTGACCATGTATGTGCATGTGCACTTCCTTCCCTCATGTTGGTGTAGTCAAGACGTCCGGAGACTCAAGTGTGACTCATTTGCTCTTTGGGGATGGCTCAACTGTGGTGTTGTTCATTTCTTCCCACTCCTCCAACCCCGGTGAGACCATCCATGTCGGCGGGTAGAAGTAGTGTGAATTTTGGTTCACACTTTTGCATGCATGACTCAAGTCCATAGGCTAATGCCCGTTCCCATGAACTCTTTGTCTTTGCATTGCATGTGGTCCGACCGGAAGAGTGGGTTGAGTCTTACTCGCGCTTGTGAATTCTTTTCTTTTTCTCAAGGGTGGACCATTCAAGAACCATTTGGACCTTTGCCCGTGCTCGTCCTGTGTGGACCATTTGTACCCGTCTTGGACCCGTGTTTGACCAGTGTTGGACCGTGGCTCATTTGTGGGTTTTTGTGGACCATTGGTGAACCTTTGATTGGATCATTGTTGGACCGTATTGGACTCTTGGGTCATTTTGTCATTGGGCTTTCAATTGGAATTGTTTGTTTCATTGCCGTGCTCTGAGGGACTTGAGTGGGCTGTGAGCTTGGAAATCTCTGCTGGTTTTATCTGTTGGAAATTTGGTTGGTTGGAAATTGGGAAAAATGGAAGATTCACTCAGTTCAAGTCACCTTGAGGGCGAATTGTTTATGCAATGCCCACACCCGTGTGGCTTTTGCATAAACACTTAGTCCGTTTCACACTCCCGGAGGAGGGATCCGTGACTTTCTCCGAGACTTTCAGTGATTTGGTGATAATTTCAGGAGCATGCGCCCGATCTGAGAAGGCCGTGATGTCACGACACGGTAATGCATGCCGTTTAACAGAGCATTGCATGCGCTCACGTCAAACAGGCTTTTTTTCTTCTTGATTCCACCCGATTACGATGTGGCGGTCCTGCTCCGTACCATGGATGTTGGTACTTTGCAGCCCCTCTGAAGCGGGGTAAGCCCATCGTGTCAGAGGATCTGCTAACGTGTTGTGTTTTCCAGGGAAATAGGACACAGGGAGGTCAAACAGACTGAGAAATTCGTGCCATCTGGCCAGGCCACCAGCTGGGCCCCAAACCGTATCAATGTGTTCGGCGGCCCAATATTCAAGAAATCGATGATTCCTCAGAACCTCCACTTGATTGGTGCCAACCCAAGATGGATACTTTTTCAGAGCGCAGATTTTGGCGTACCTTTGTTCCCCACGCGGCGATCGTTGCATCCGGCGTGGGGCTAGCTCCGAGACAGTAATGCAAGAGGGTAATGATCGCTGGTGGCTTCATCAACCAGTTCAAGGACGGCTCCGATCGCGTACATGGATGCGTCGGTTCTTATGTAGAAGGGTTTGTCGAATCTCGGCACATGCAACGTGGCAATCTCGAAGAGGGCTCCCTTCAAGTGATGGAAGGCTTCCTCGAATTCATCTGTCCACTTGACACGCATCTTTGAACCTGCCTTCCCGGCATCCCTCCCTACTTTCAGTAATTCAGGGAGGGGGACGGCGAATTTGGCATAATTTGGCACAATGGTGTGTGAGAAAATTGCAACAACCCAGGAATCTTCTCAATTTAATAATAGTTTCAGGGCGCTTCCACTTCTGAATAGCGACGAGCTTCCCTGGACTGGGTCTGCGTGTACCAATCTCTAGAAGAGAACCACAAAATTTGACGGATTTTAAATATAATTTTCCCTTCTTCGGCCCACGAATCAGCTGATTGGCATCAAAAATTAATTTCCTGGTTCAGCTGTTTTTCATGTAGGGCAACAAGCTCCTCGTCGGTCAACCTCAGCGGCAGAATAAAAAAAAAAAAACACGACAAAACAATTTTCTGAATAGCTGAAAATGAAGCTAAAGAGCAAAAAAAACGCTTAGGGCAAAAAGCGCGCGGCGAAACGCGTTAAAACACGACGTCGAAAATTTTGAACTTAAAGAGACAAATAAATAGCGCCGTAAGCGCCGTAAGGCTGACAGGAACATAACGCCGTCCCTGCCGTCGTCTAATACGCCGTCCACGTAAAGAAAACTGCGTCCCGAGCAACGCGTAAAACTGGAAAAAACATTTTTCGTAGCACGCCGCGCCCCTGTACTCGTCCCTCACGCCCTGCTTTATTCACCATGTACCTTCTCTTCCCGCCCGTGCCCCACCCTCGACGCTTTCGCCTCCCTTTCGCTGCAGGTGGAACGTACGCGGCGTCAAGTCCAGGACACCGCAACCACCAAGGCGATGCCAGCCACGACACCGCCACCAACGCGGGGTGACATGTAAGGCAGTGAACCAGACATGGTCTTGCTGCCTGCAAGGTCGCGAGTGTGCGTGCATTGGGTAGTGTATAATTTTATTCTATTTTCAAAGAAAAAAAAATTTAACAAATTTTGGAGCGGTATTTCAAGTAGGAGGTACCAAACAAGGCAGGAAACAAACCAAAAGAAGCAGCAGGACAGGACACCACAGCACTGCACGGCAGCACAGCACCACGGGGCACAGCACAGGGGAGCAGGGCACCAAGGGGGAGCAGGGCCCCACAGCAACACCGCACAGGGAGGAGAGGACAGGGAACGCACAGCACGACACCCCGGGACGCACACGGCACAAAGCACAGCGGCGAACAACACCACGCAGCAAGACGCGACAGCAAAACACACACGACGCGGCGAGACACGACAAAACACGGCGCCGGAAGGCAATGGACCCCAGAATGACGGACAGGGCCCCAGGACACGACACACCACACGACGGCACCAAACAGAGCAAAACGAAACCACACAACGCCAGGCGGCACAACGCGCAGCAACACAGCGCAGCACGGCACCCAGGGACACACCACAGCACACCACCGAAATACGACACCAGGAGCCACCAAGACCCACGAGGAGACAACGGAGGACAGCCAGGCCCAACAGCAAACACGCAAACACAACAGACAACAACACAAAACACCAGCCAGTGCCACAGGGGCAAGAGAGCAGCGCACAGAGAGCAACGAGGCAGGCACACCAGCACAGCACCGCACAAGCAGAGCACAGAAACAGAAACAGCCCGGAGCACCACGGAAAGGCAAGGAACAACGCAAAAAAAAAAGGAAACCAGCACAGAACGCAGCAACGCACGAAAGCAAAGCACAACAACAACAGCACAACACGACCCAGCACAACACGGCGCAAGAACACAAGCACGCCACACAACAACGGACACAACACAAAACACACCACAGACCGCAGCACCACACCACACGACGCACGACAAAGGCATTGGGGCAGTGCATTGCAGGAGTTCCACTGCCCACTGCCCCCGGGCAGTGAAACAGTGCATTGCAGGAATTGCACTGCCCACTGCCCCGAGACAGTGCGGCAGTGTATTGCAGGAGTTCCGCTGCCGACTGCCCCCAGGCTGTGGGGCAGCGCATTGCAGGAGTTCCGCTGCCCACTGCCCCCAGACAGTGCGGCAGTGTATTGCAGGAGTTGCACTGCCCACTGCCCCCAGGCAGTGAGGCAGTGCATTGTAGGAGTTGCACTGTCCACTGCCCCAGGGCAGTGAGGCATTGCATTGCAGCAGTTGTGCTGCCCACTGCCCCCAGACAGTGCGGCAGTGTATTGCAGGAGTTGCACTGCCCACTGCCCCCAGGCAGTGAGGCAGTGCATTGCAGGAATTGCACTGCCCACTGCCCCCAGGGCAGTGAGGCGGTGCATTGCAGGGGTTCCACTGCCCACTGCCCCCCGGCAGTGGGGCAGTGCATTGCCGAAGTTGCACTGCCCACTGCGCCCAGGCAGTGCGGCAGTGTATTGCCGGAGGTCCAGTGCCCACTGCCTCCAGGCAGTGCGGCAGTGCATTGCAGGAGTTCCGCTGCCCACTGCCCCCAGACAGTGCGGCAGTGTATTGCAGGAGTTGCACTGCCCACTGCCCGCAGGCACTGAGGCAGTGCATTGCAGGAATTGCACTACCCACTGCCCCCAGGGCAGTGAGGCAGTGCATTGCAGGGGTTCCACTGCCCACCGCCCCCAAGCGGTGCGGCAGTGCATTGCAGAAGTTCCACTGCTCACTGCCCCCAGGGCAGTGAGGCAGTGCAATGCAAAAGTTGCACTGTCCACTGCCCCCAGGCAGTGGGGCAGTGCATTGCAGGAGTTGCACTGCCCACTGCCCCCAGGCAGTGAGGCAGTGCATTGCAGGAGTTGCACTGCCCACTGCCCCAGGGCAGTGAGGCAGTGCATTGCAGGAGTTGCGCTGCCCACTGCCCCCAGACAGTGCGGCAGTGTATTGCAGGAGTTGCACTGCCCACTGCCCCCATGCAATGGGGCAGTGCATTGCAGGAGTTGCACTGCCCACTGCCCCCAGGCAGTGAGGCAGTGGATTGCAGGAGGTCCACTGCCCACCGCCCCAAGGCAGTGAGGCAGTGCATTGCAGGAGTTGCACTGTCCACTGCCCCCAGGCAGTGAGGCAGTGCATTGCAGGAGTTGCGCTGCCCACTGCCCCCAGGGCAGTGAGGCGGTGCATTGCAGGAGTTCCACTGCCCACTGCCCCCAGACAGTGAGGCAGTGCATTGCAAGAATTGCGCTACCCAGTTCCCCCAGGCAGTGCGGCAGTGTATTGCCGGAGGTCCACTGCCCACTGCCCCCAGGCAGTGGGGTAGTGCATTGCAGAAGTTGCACTGTCCACTGCCCCCAGGCAGTGAGGCAGTGTAGTGCGGAAGTTGCACTGCCCACTGCCCCCAGGCAGTGAGGCAGTGCATTGCATAAGTTGCACTGTCCACTGCCCCCAGGCAGTGAGGCAGTGCATTGCCGGAGTTCCACTGCCCACTGCCCCAGGGCAGTGAGGCAGTGCATTGCAGGAGTTGCACTGCCCACTGCCCCCAGGCAGTGGGGCAGTGCATTGCCGGAGTTGCACTGCCCACTGCCCCCAGGCAGTGAGGCAGTGCGTTGCAGGAGTTGCACTGCCCACTGCCCCCAGGCAGTGAGGCAGTGCATTGCAAGAGTTCCACTGCCCACTGCCCCAGGGCAGTGAGGCAGTGCATTGCAGAAGCTGCACTGTCCACTGCCCCCAGGCAGTGAGGCAGTGCATTGCGGGAGTTTTACTGCCCACTGCACCAGGGCAGTGAGGCAGTGCATTGCAGGAGTTGCACTGTCCACTGCCCCCAGGCAGTGAGGCAGTGCATTGCAGGAGTTGCACTGTCCACTGCCGCCACGCAGTGAGGCAGTGCATTGCAGGAGTTGCACTGCCAACTGCCCCCAGGCAGTGGGGCAGTGCATTGCAGGAGTTCCACTGCCCACTGCCCCAGGGCAGTGAGGCAGTGCATTGCAGAAGCTGCACTGTCCACTGCCCCCAGGCAGTGAGGCAGTGCATTGCAGGAGTTGCACTGCCAACTGCCCCAGGGCAGTGAGTCAGCGCATTGCAGGAGTTGCACTGTCCACTGCCCCCAGACAGTGCGGCAGTGTATTGCAGGAGTTGCACTGCCCACTGCCCCCATGCAGTGGGGCAGTGTATTGCAGGAGTTGCACTGCCCACTGCCCCCAGGCAGTGAGGCAGTGGATTGCAGGAGGTCCACTGCCCACCGCCCCAAGGCAGTGAGGCAGTGCATTGCAGGAGTTGCACTGTCCACTGCCCCCAGGCAGTGAGGCAGTGCATTGCAGGAGTTGCGCTGCCCACTGCCCCCAGGGCAGTGAGGCGGTGCATTGCAGGAGTTCCACTGCCCACTGCCCCCAGACAGTGAGGCAGTGCATTGCAAGAATTGCGCTACCCAGTTCCCCCAGGCAGTGCGGCAGTGTATTGCCGGAGGTCCACAGCCCACTGCCCCCAGGCAGTGGGGTAGTGCATTGCAGAAGTTGCACTGTCCACTGCCCCCAGGCAGTGAGGCAGTGTATTGCGGAAGTTGCACTGCCCACTGCCCCCAGGCAGTGAGGCAGTGCATTGCATAAGTTGCACTGTCCACTGCCCCCAGGCAGTGAGGCAGTGCATTGCCGGAGTTCCACTGCCCACTGCCCCAGGGCAGTGAGGCAGTGCATTGCAGGAGTTGCACTGCCCACTGCCCCCAGGCAGTGGGGCAGTGCATTGCCGGAGTTGCACTGCCCACTGCCCCCAGGCAGTGAGGCAGTGCGTTGCAGGAGTTGCACTGCCCACTGCCCCCAGGCAGTGAGGCAGTGCATTGCAAGAGTTCCACTGCCCACTGCCCCAGGGCAGTGAGGCAGTGCATTGCAGAAGCTGCACTGTCCACTGCCCCCAGGCAGTGAGGCAGTGCATTGCGGGAGTTTTACTGCCCACTGCACCAGGGCAGTGAGGCAGTGCATTGCAGGAGTTGCACTGTCCACTGCCCCCAGGCAGTGAGGCAGTGCATTGCAGGAGTTGCACTGTCCACTGCCCCCACGCAGTGAGGCAGTGCATTGCAGGAGTTGCACTGCCAACTGCCCCCAGGGCAGTGGGGCAGTGCATTGCAGGAGTTCCACTGCCCACTGCCCCAGGGCAGTGAGGCAGTGCATTGCAGAAGCTGCACTGTCCACTGCCCCCAGGCAGTGAGGCAGTGCATTGCAGGAGTTGCACTGCCAACTGCCCCAGGGCAGTGAGTCAGCGCATTGCAGGAGTTGCACTGTCCACTGCCCCCGGGCAGTGAGGCAGTGCGTAGCAGGATTTGCACTGTCCACTGCCCCCAGGCAGTGAGGCAGTGCATTGCAGGGGTTCCACTGCCCACTGCCCCCAGGCAGTGAGGGGGTGCATTGCAGGATGTCCACTGCCCACTGCCCCCAGGCAGTGGGGCAGTGCATTGAAGGAGGTCCACTGCCCACTGCCCAAAGGAAGTGAGGCAGTGTGTTGCAAGAGCTGCACCGCCCACTGCCCCCAGGCAGTGCGGCAGTGCATTGCAGGAGTTCCACTGCCCACTGCCCCAAGGCAGTGAGGCAGTGCATTGCAGAAGTTGCACTGTCCACTGCCCCCAGGGCAGTGAGGCAGTGCATTGCCGGAGTTCCACTGCCCTCTGCCCCAGGGCAGTGAGGCAGTGCATTGCAGGAGTTGCACTGCCCACTGCCCCCAGGCAGTGGGGCAGTGCCTTGCCGGAGTTGCACTGCCCACTGCCCCCAGGCAGTGAGGCAGTGCGTTGCAGGAGTTGCACTGCCCACTGCCCCCAGGCAGTGAGGCAGTGCATTGCAAGAGTTCCACTGCCCACTGCCCCAGGGCAGTGAGGCAGTGCATTGCAGAAGCTGCACTGTCCACTGCCCCCAGGGAGTGAGGCAGTGCAATGCGGGAGTTCCACTGCCCACTGCACCAGGGCAGTGAGGCAGTGCATTGCAGGAGTTGCACTGTCCACTGCCCCCAGGCAGAGAGGCAGTGCATTGCAGGAGTTGCACTGTCCACTGCCCCCACGCAGTGAGGCAGTGCATTGCAGGAGTTGCACTGCCAACTGCCCCCAGGCAGTGGGGTAGTGCATTGCAGGAGTTCCACTGCCCACTGCCCCAGGGCAGTGAGGCAGTGCATTGCAGAAGCTGCACTGTCCACTGCCCCCAGGCAGTGAGGCAGTGCATTGCAGGAGTTGCACTGCCAACTGCCCCAGGGCAGTGAGGCAGCGCATTGCAGGAGTTGCACTGTCCACTGCCCCCGGGCAGTGAGGCAGTGCGTAGCAGGATTTGCACTGTCCACTGCCCCCAGGCAGTGAGGCAGTGCATTGCAGGTATTCCACTGCCCACTGCCCCCAGGCAGTGAGGCGGTGCATTGCAGGAGGTCCACTGCCCACTGCCCCCAGGCAGTGGGGCAGTGCATTGAAGGAGGTCCACTGCCCACTGCCCCCAGGCAGTGAGGCAGTGTGTTGCAAGAGCTGCACCGCCCACTGCCCCCAGGCAGTGTGGCAGTGCATTGCAGGAGTTCCACTGCCCACTGCCCCAAGGCAGTGAGGCAGTGCATTGCCGGAGTTCATCTGCCCACTGCCCCCGGGCAGTGGGGCAGTGCATTGCAGGAGATCCACTGCCCCCTGTCTCCAGGCAGCGGAGCAGCGCATTGCAAACGTCCCACTGCCCACTGCCCCCAGGCAGTGAGGCAGTGCGTTGCAGGAGCTCCACTGCCCACTGCCCCCAGGCCGTGGCGCAGTGTGTCGCAGGAGTACCACTGCCAACTGGCCCAGGCAGGGCGGCAGTGTATTGCAGGAGATGCCCGGCCCACTGCCCCAAGGGAGGGGGGCAGTGAGCGGCGGGAGTACCACTCCTCACTGCCCTCAGGCAATGCGGCAGTGCGAAGCACGATTTCCACTGCCCACAGCCCCCAGGCTGCCTGCCAGTGCGTTGCACTGCCCACTGCCCCTGGCCCACAACAACAGTGCAGCAGGGAACACACAGTGCAGTGTGGTGCAGAGCACAAAGCAGTGCGGCACCACACAGAAGGCACTGGTGGTGCAGCGCGGCACGCAGGGTGCAGTGGGCAAATGAGACCCTGTGTGACTGCGCGCAGGCGTCGGCAAGGTAGTGTTGGCCAAGTGCGAGAGTGCACTGGTCCGGCTATGCCACAACACACTTACACACAGCGCGCACACAACACACACAGCCCAGCCCGTTTACCTGTACCCGTGGGTAGACATCCCGGCCTTTTGCTTTTTGGTAACAGCGCCTTCGGCACACCACGCACGACAAACCACAACACAGGACACCACAACCAGCCGCCGAGGGGGGGGGGGGCGCACAACCAGGGGAAGAGCAACGCCGCCAGCACGGCGCCACTTGGCACACGCAACACAACAGGGAACAACACAAAAGGGGGCGGCACAGGCAGGGGGCACCGAACAACAGAGCGAAAGCGGACACCGGCCCCCGCCGAAGCACAAGGCCCACAACAACACACACCAACACGCCCAACAGCCCACGACACACCTGCACGGCACCGCACAGCGAGCACAGCACGAAAAAACCGCAAAAAAAAACATGCAGGGGGGACAGAGGAAAAAAGAAAGAAAAACAAACAAAAGAGGGGGGGGGGAAGGACCACAAGTCGCCAAGGCCCAAGGCACCCAGGGCCGGAAAACACGGAATGCCAAAGACAAGGGGCGCGCACAAGAGGAGAAAAAAAGAAAAAACCCAGAAACAACACAAGCAGGGCAACCCCAGCCCGGTGGGGGCCGAGCAAACAAAGAGAGCAACAAGAACGGCCACAGGAAAAGGTGAGGCGCACCAAAACGCGCCCGGGAGGCCGGCCCACCCGACGCGGCCAAGAAAGCACGCACATGCACACACGCACGGGACCCAGGCGTGGCGTCCTCCGACCCGCAGGGGGCGGTGTCGGCGTCCACATGAAACAGCCCCGGTGCACCGGCTGAGTCCCCCGTCGAAAGACGGGCGGTACTGGAAACCGGACGGGTCAGTGACCGGGTCCACACACGCAAAACACCGCAGCGCACGCAGCCCAAGACCGACACCAGAGGGACCCGCCAGGGACAACCCCATCGCGGGGCCCCGAACGGGTACGACGCGGAGCGAGCCTGGCGCCCCTGCCTCGGCGGGGGCCAGCGGCAGGCACAATGAGCCCGGTTCTCGGCCGGCCTCCGCGTGCCCCGCGCAGCAACCTAGTAAAGCCGGGAACGCAAGCACCCGGGCCCGGGGAAGGCACCACGGCGTTTGGAAAGCCGACCGGAGCACCGAGAGGGACCGGACCGGACGAGGCGCGGCGCACCAACGCGGGGTCACGAGGCACGCCAGAGGGGCACGCCGCAGGCCACAACCAAGGTACAAGGGCAGGTGCCAAGCAACAACAGCAACCGGGTGCCGCGAACCCGGGCAGCGCGCGCAACACGCCACGAACCACGGCACAGGAACAGGTGCCAGGCAACAGCCAACCCACACACGACAAACCCCAGCCAGGAGTAGCGGGGCGCAGCCAAAACACGAGCCCGAGCACACACACCCACATCGCACACCCCAGCCAGGAGTGGCGGGGTACAGGAGGAGCAGGCACACCAGCACACACGCACCCCAACACCCCAGCCAGGGGTGGCGGGGCGCAGCCCAAACCTGAGCCCAAAGACACACACCCACACCGCACACCCCAGCCAGGAGTGGCGGGGTACGAGCGGAGCGCGCACAAGAACACACACACACCCCAACACCCCAGCCAGGAGTGGCGAGGCGCAGCCGAAACCCAAGCCGGAGCACACACACCCACGCCGCACACGCCAGCCAGGAGTGGCGGGGTACAAGGGAAGCACACACACCAACACGCACACCCAAACACCCCAGCCAAGAGTGGCGGGGCGCAGCCGAAACCCGGGCCCAAACACCCACACCCACACCGCACACCCCAACCAGGAGTGGCAGGGTACAAGCGGAATGCGCACAACAGCACACACACACCTCAACACCCGAGCCCAAGCACACACACCCACGCCGCACACCCCAGCCAGGAGTGGCGGGGTACAAGGGGAGCACGCACACAAACGCGCACACCCCAACACCGCAGCCAGGAGTGGCGGGGCGCAGCCAAATCAGGAGCCCAAACACACACACCCACACTGCACACCCCGGCCAAGAGTGGCGGGGCAGAAAGGGAGCGCCCAGACCAGCACACACACACCCAAACACCCCAGCCAGGAGTGACGGGGCCCAGCCGAAACCCGAACCCAAACACGCACACCCACGCCGCACACCCCAGCCAAGAGTGGCGGGGTACGGGGGGAGCACGCACACAAACAAGCACAACCAAACACCCAAGCCAGGAGTTGCGGGGCGCAGCCGAAACCCGAGCCCAAACACCCACACCCACACCGCACACCCCAGCCAGGAGTGGCGGGGTACATGGGGAGCGCGCACACCAGCACACACACACACCCAACACCCCAGCCAGGATTGGCGGGGCGTAACCGAAACCCGAGCCCAAGCACACACACCCACGCCGCACACCCCAGCCAGGAGTGGCGGGGTACCGGGTGAGCACGCACACAAACACGCACACCCCAACACCCCAGCCAGGGGGGGCGGGGCGCAGCCAAAACCCCAGACCAAACACACACACCCACACTGCACACCCCAGCCAGGAGAGGCGGGGTACAAGGGGAGCGCCCACACCAGCACACACACACCCGAACACCCCAGCCAGGAGTGGCAGGGCGCAGCCGAAACCCGAACCCAAACACATACACCCACACCGCACACCCCAGCCAGGAGTGGCGGGGTACAAGGGGAGCACGCACACAGACACGCACACCCCAACACCCCAGCCAGGAGGGGCGGGGCGCAGCCGAAACCCGAGCCCAAACACCCACACCCACACCGCACACCCCAGCCAGGAGAGGCGGGGTACGAGGGAGGCACGCACACAAACACGCACACCATAACACCCCAATAAGGCGTGGCGGGGCGGAGCCAAAACCCGGGCCCAAACACACACATCCACAGCGCACAACCCAGCCAGGAATGGCGGGGTACATAGGGAGCGCGCACACCAGCACACACACACCCCAACACCCCAGCCAGGAGTGGCGGGGCGCAACCGAAACCCGAGCCCAAGCACACACACCCACGCCTCACACCCCAGCCAGGAGTGGCGTGGAACAAGGGGAGCACGCACAACAACGAGCACACCCAAACACCCCAGCCAGGATTGGCGGGGCGCAGCCGAAACCCGAGCCCAAACAAACACACCCACACCGCACACCCCAGCCAGGAATAGCGGGGAACAAGCTGAGCGCGCACACGGGCACACACACACCCCAACAGCCCAGTTAGGAGTGGCGGGGCGCAGCCCAAACCCGAACCCAAGCACACACACCCACGCCGCACACCCCAGCCAGGAGTGGCGGGGTACAAGGGGAGCACGCACACAAACGGGCACAGACAGCCCAACACCCCAGCCAGGAGTGGCGGGGCGCACCGAATTCCCAGCCCAAACACACACACCCACACAAACCCCAGCCAGGAGTGGCGGGGTACAGGGGGAGCACGCACACCAGCACACACACACCCCAACACCCCAGCCAGGAGTGGCGGGGCGCAACCGAAACCGGAGCCCAAGCACACAAACTCACGCCGCACACCCCAGCCAGGAGTGGCGGGGAACAAGGGGAGCAGGCACACAAACACGCACACCCCAACACCCCAGCCAGGAGTGGCGGGCCGCAGCCGAAACCGGAACCCAAGCACACACACCCACGCCGCACACCCCAGGCAGGAGTGGCGGGGTACAAGCGGAGCGCGCACACGAACACACACGCACCCGAACACCCCAGCCAGGATTGGCGGGGCGCAGCCAAAACCCGAGTACAAGCAAACACACCCACACTGCACACCCCAGCCAGGAATGGCGGGGTACAAGAGCAGCGCGCATGCAAACACACACACCCCATCACCCCAGCCAGGAGTGGCGGGGCGCAGCCGAAACCCGAGCCCGAGCACAACCCAGACCTAAACACAAGCGCGACACAAGAGTAGCAAACCCAGTTTCCATAGCCCAGGGGCTGAGGCAGCCCGTGCCATGCAGGTGACCCGGCCAAACGAGATCCGAAGCCCGGGGAAAGGCTGCTTCCTAAGGCCTGCGCTTCTTTGGGACTGGAGTCGGAGCGTGTGACACCCAAGCGCCTCGGAACCCCAGTACCAAGAACATGCATGCATGCCTTGGGTACGGGAAACGCCAGGAGGTCCGGTGAACCTCTAGGGTTCCGCCCAAAGGAGGGGACGTGCGCAAGCACGGGGGCACACCCTCCCACCGAGACAAGCACGTCACGCTGGCGGCGATCAGCCCTCCCGGTGTTGCTAGGGGCCGCTTTGTTGGGGGCCACCAGTCAGGTCTAGCGGGATGTAAGCCGCCTCCCCTCCTCAAGCGCGAAGCCTCTTCCTGTTTGTCACAGGGGCGACGCCAGGGGGAACCATGGGGCGCCTCTCCACGACCGAGTGCACCCACCTACCTACCAGCCTCCTCTTCGGTCAGTCCCTCCCCTTCTGTCGCGATGATTATGTCATCTATGTACACACTGATAAAGGCACGGAGCTCAGGATGAGCTGTAAAAAGCATGTCCTCCATCGTTCTCTGAAAGAAGGAGGGCGCATTGTTCAGTCCCATGTGCATGACCGTCCACTGGACCGGGCCACATGGGTTGCACATACAAGTGAGAGGCCGGCTGTCCTTCCTCAGCGGCATTTGGTGAAAGCCGAGAGGGAGATCGAGCACAGAAAACAAACAACCTCTTGCCGTCTTGGCGATTCCGTCCTCAATGAGGGGAAGGGGCTGTGAATTCACGTTGGTTTCAGCGTTAAGGCTGCGGAACTCAACAACCTTTCGCCAGCCATCTGTGGTGTTTTGGTCTACAGATGGCGGTTTCTGAACTGTCAAGAGTGCACAGCACCACTCGCTGGTCATGCAACCCTCAAGGCAACCAAATTGCTTGAGATTTCCTTCCACTTTTTTTTTGAGGATCTCATGTTTCTGTGCGTGTTTCTCATAGGGGCGTTGTTTCTTCGCCATATACCCCTCACGAAGCTCGATGAAGGCTTCACCAAACTGCCCGCGGACAGGGGGGTTTTGGACTAACTTGCCAGAAAGCATTGTGTCCTTCTGTGCCTGGAACATCTGTTCTCTCTTCCTGGAACGCAACTCAGTGTCCACCTAATTGCCAGGAATTACTGTCGAAAAAACTCTGGCAACCTCTTCCGCCTTAGCAGGAAGAATCTTCTTGCGGATGTCTCTAAAAAGGTCGGTATCAACTGCCTCTTGAAGGTAGGTGGTTCGGGTGCCGACATTCCAGAGATCATCCTCGTGATCCAGCTCCTCAAAAGGATCATTGAAAGCTTCCACACTCGTCCACTGCAGCAGAAGGATCCGTTGCCGGATCCATGGAAAGGGGAATAAGAGACCCTACATCAAGTAAGGCCCGAGAAGGAATCGGCGGATCATGCCTGAAATCGCCTGGGGAGGGGTGATTTTTGTGGCTCCCCTAGGCGTTCTGACCTTCAGCGGCCACATCAACCTGGTGGATGCAGCCAGATTCATCAATCCACTCCTCATGGAGCGGATCATCTGCTGGAATCAAGGCATTTTCGACGTAATCCTTGTATGCATCTGTATTTTCTGTGACTGTCAGTGCGACTTCGCGCGCGCCAGCGAAATAAAAAGAACAGACAAGAAAACGACACAGAAAACAAACAAACCAATCCAAAAATCGATATTTTCGACCTCAGAAACCCCCCCAATCGATGTTGCGCCACTGTTTGGTGGGGTCGGCAAAAAACCCACCACACACAGCAGCACAACACGAAAAACGAGAGAAATCAAGGAAGCAGGCTTGTGCACGCTTCAAAACCATAGCAAAGTGCCCGCAAGTAGGGGAATAGTGCTTGAGTGCATGCTCCAACAACACACAAAGAGAACACAGGGGAAACGGAAAGCAACACACGCAAACACGCTTACCCTCCGGCGACGCCAATCACAAGGAGTACACAAACCAGCACATACGTAACAAGAGACATTGGTGCATTAAGTCAACACGCTTACTCTTGGGCGTCGCCAAGTACAAAGAGTCCAAAAAACCACGATGTCATGAATGGGAACATGAATATAATGAGTGCCACGCTACTCTTGGGCGTCGCCAAATACAAGGAGTACACAAACCAACACGTAAAGAGCATGTGTCATCAATGCATTAAGACCACACGCTTACTCTTGGGCGTCGCCAAAAACAAGGAGTCCGAAAGCTCAACAATAAATAGAGCAAGACAACAAAGCATTAAGACATCACGCCTACTCTTGGGCGTCACCAAGTGCAAGGAGTACAAAACCCAACAAATAAATAGCATGTAAGTAGCATTGACATCGAGGGATGCATTAAGAACACACGCCTACTCTTGGGCGTCAGCAAGTACAAGGTGTACAACGCAAACCAACACATAAATAGCATGTATCATTAATGCATTAAGACCACACGCTTACTCTTGGGTGTCGCCAAATACAAGGAGTCCTAAAGCACAACAATAAAAGGAGTATGGCAAGGTAGAAATGGGACGACGCGCCTACTCTTGGGCGGCGCCAAGTGCAAGGAGTACACAACACAACAAATAATTAGCATGTAAGTAGCATGACATCGAAGCATTAAGAACACACGCCTACCCTTGGGCGTCACCGAATACAAGGAGTACAACGCATAAATAGCGTGCGTTATGAGTGCTTAACGACACCGAGCCGGGTACAAGAAGACCAAGGCCCAACGAGAAAATAGGTAAAAAACATGAGACATGTAGCCTGAAGGGAAGAGAGCGAGGAATGTGAACAAGAGGGTGGCAAAGTGCATGCGTAGGAGGGGGAGCTTGCGTGCGTGTCCCAAACAAACAAAAGAGGAGAGGACACAAGCACCGCCCCAAAGCAACACAAAGTGCATGCGGCAAGGGAAGATACAAGTGAAGAAGAAGAGTGCACAGCATCACCGACATGACACGACATGACATGAGAACAATGAGAAGGCAGGAAAGAAAGAAGGTGAATGTACGTGTCTGCCCGCCCCAAAACATAGCAACATGCGCGCGTAGAAACTAGGAGCTTGAGTGCGTGCCCCAGCAAAGCCACCACAAAGGGAGGGAAAGGGAGCCGAGGAAGGGAGAAACGGGACCGGGGGAGACAGGCGCGGAGGGGAGGGAAGAGAGAAAGGGGGGAGGGGGAGAGGAGAGCACAGGAGGGAACGCAAAGCGGAGCAGGGAGGAGCAGGGGAAGAGCAACGACGAAGGGCGCGCGAAAAAAAAACCATGGAAGCACACACGCTAACCCTGAAGACAACAAAGAAAGTATGGTACTGTGACGCCCCGGATGGGAGCATCAAGGGCGGACTGGATGACGGCCCTAGCCCCTGGAATGGATCGTCCGGGGGTGAACCCGGTGCCACGGACGCCAGCATCTGAGGCAACAGGACCCCCAGGACTGGAGCATCCGGGGGGAAGCAGCAAGCGGACAAAGGAACATCCGGAACTGGAACATCCGGGGACGCAACGCACCCGGACTGGAACATCCGGGGGGCGGAAGCCCTGGACTGGAACGCCCGGGGACGAAGCGGCCCGGGATTGGAACGTCCGGGGCTACAGAAGGAGGAGGATACAACCACGGAGAGAAGCGGTGAGGAGAACAAGAACAGGAGCAAGGAACAGATGAGGAAGGACACGAAGAACAAGAGTTTGGAAGCGGGAGGAGTAGGAGAAGAAGCAGAAGCGGCCAAACACATGGAACCCGGACAGGAACAACCGGGGAAGCAACGCACCCGGACTGGAACATCCGGGGGCGAGGCGGCCCTGGATTGGAACGTCCGGGGCTTTATGAGGAAGAGGAAGCGGGGCCAGCAAGAAACGGCAAGGAGAGCATGAACCAGAGCCAAGAAAGGTGGTGAGAGAGGACAAGAAGAACAAGAAACGGGAAGAGGGAGGAGAAGGAGAAGAAGGAGAGGTGGACACGCACATGAAACCCGGACTGGAACATCCGGAGAAGCAACGCACCCGGACTGGAACATCCGGGGTCAGAGGCCCCGGACTGGAACGTCCGGGGAAGAAGCGGCCCGGGATTGGAACGTCCGGGGCTACAGAAGGAGGAGGATACGACCACGGAGAGAAGCGGCGAGGAGAAAATGAACAGAGGCAAGTAACTTATGAGGAAGGACACGAAGAACAAGAGTCGGGAAGCGGGAGGAGAAGGAGAAGAAGGAGAAACGGCCAAAAACATGGAACCCGGACAGGAACAACAGGGGAAGCAACGCACCTGGACTGGAACATCCAGGGGCGAGGCGGGCCTGGATTGGAGCGCCCGGGGCTCCGTGAGGAAGAGGAAGCGGCGGCAGCAAAAAACAGGAAGGAGAGCATGAACAAGAGCAAGGAACGGTGGAGAGAGAGGACAAGAAGAACACGAGACGGGAAGAGGGAGGAGAAGGAGAAGAGGGAGAGGCGGACGAGCACATGGAACCCGGACTGGAACATCCGGGGAAGAAATGCACGCGGACTGGAACACCCGGATGATGAAGGCCCCGGACTGGAATGTCCGGGGTAGAAGCAGCCCTGGATTGGAGCGTCCGGGCCTGCATAAGGAGGAGGAAGCGGCGGCAGCAAGAAAAGGCAAGAGCAAGGAACGGTGGAGAGGGAGGACACGAAAGACAAGAGCCGGCAGGAGGGAGGAGAAGGAGAGTAAGGAAAAGCGGACAAACGCATGGAACTCGGACGAGAGCGCCCGAAGAAGCAACGCACCCGGACTGGCACATCCGGGGGGCGAGGCCCTGGACTGGAACATCCGGGAAAGAGGCGGCCATGGACTGGAGCGTCCAGGGCCAGGGATGCAAAAGGAGGAGGACGCGGCGGCGGCAAGAAACGGCAAGGAGAACAAGCACAAGGGCAAGGAAGGTGGAGAGAGAGGACAAGAAGAGAAAGGGTCGGGAGGAGGGAGGAGAAGGAGACGGAAGAGTGGGGGGCAAGCGCATGAAACCTGGAGAGGAAGATCCGGGGAAGACAGGCGCACGGACTGGAACAACAGGGTGGTGGAGGTTCTGGACTGGAACATCCGGGGTAGGAGCGGCCCTGGATTGGAGCGTCCGGGGCTGCATAAGGAGGAAGAAGCAGCGGCGGCAAGGAGAACATGCACAAGAGCAAGGAACCGCGGAGAGGGGAAACACAAAGAGCAGGATTCGGGAAGCGGGAGGAGAAGGAGAGGAAGGAGAAGCGGACAAACGCATGGAAATCGGACCCGAGCATCTGGGGCACGGGGGAGGAGTGGGGTAAGAGACAAGTGGACGCAAATGGGCGCAAGAAGGACGTGATGGCGGCGGCAAGAAAAAGCAGCAGGACAGACAAGGAGAACAAGCAAGGACGAGGGAGGAGAATAGGACGAACGCACAGAGCCTGGACTGGAGCATCCGGGAAGCAATGCACCCAGAGTGGAACATCCGGGACGGAAGCACGGGACTGGAACGCCCGGGGAAGGTACTGATTGGAGTGTACGGGGCAACATCAAGGGGAGGAGGCAGCGGCGGCACGAAGAAAAGGCGAGGAGAGCACGAGCAAGAGCAAGATGCGGAGGAGAGCGAACGCAGAGGCCGGGACAGGGTTGCGGCAGAGGGAAGGGTTGGAGGAAGGGGGGGACGGGGGAGGGGCAGCGCCAAGACGCAGAGGGGGGGACTCAGGGGACAGAACAAGGAGGGGGCGAAAAGAAGTAAGGCGAAGCAGTGGGGAAAGGAGTCAACTGAGGAGTACCCCAGCGGCTAGACGCCCTGTTACGCGAGCCGTAGTCGTGGGTTCGATTCCCACTAGCAGCGCTCAAAGGGCACACTTGAAGACAAGCACCGTACCTGGGTTGGAGTGACGGAACTCTTGCAACAGGTTCTAGAGGGGCCGTTGAAGAACACAAGCACCCGCGGACGCCGGGGATGCTTTTTTTTATTTACGCTACAGCAAGGTGTGCAAGGGTGGAAGATCGCTGGAGGCAGACGAGGAAGGGAGCCAAAAGGGGCAGTGGAGGAGAGGCATACGCATGTGTACACAGGAGACACACGATGAACATGTCCGAAGATGAGGCCAGCGTGAGGAGCAGGGAGTCAGTGGACAGCCTGCCGACGATGAAGGACGCGGGGAGTGAGACACAAAGCAGACGAACAGCGTGCACATTGACCAGGAGTGAACGGGCGTTAGAAGGAAAACGAGATTGAATCCATGCGGGACTGGTGACACAGAGTATGGAGGGCGACGGAATGGACTCCTTGTGGAGAGCGATGAGTGTTATCGAAGGAGGCCAAGGCACAAGTGCAGAGGCGAAGGAAGTGCAAGAAAAGGTAGTCACTGCAGTCGAAGAGAGGTGGCAGACAGGAGAGATGCAGGAGCCCCCCCTGCAGGGGGAAACGGGATGGCAGGAGTACGTACGGAAGCTGTTACAATGGGAAAGGATGAGAGGACCACCGGATGTTGAGGCATGGGCGGTGAAGAGTGGACACAGAGTGAAGGTGTACAGGGAGACGAAGGATAGAGCGGGCTACAGGAAGATACAGGAGTATGGAGGGGAGGAGGCAGTGCGTGTAGGAATTCTGTGGAGGAAGACGAGGGTGTACGAGGTGGTGTGGGAGCACGAAGAGGCGGGGAACGGAAGTACAGCAAGAGAGGCGGAAGGACAAGGCTTGTGCGGGGGGGCACAGGTTAGAGTGAGCATCGGAAGCAAAAGAGGACACAGTGTTGCGTCGGGCGGGAGTCGGCCGTCGACGTCTGGAGCGGAGAGTGTGGGGAGTACAGAGCAGAGCGAAGTAGAACAGCAACGCAAGGCAGCATGGGCATGGAAGAGGCGGGAGAAGGCATTGGAGGGGGCGAGAGGAAATACAGGGGACGGCATGCTCGTAGAGCACATGTACGGGAAGGATGTCAAAACATTGTGGGAAGTATTGTGTGCGCTGGGGGGCAGGACGAACAGTGAGAAAGAGGTGCAGCGGATAAGGCAAGGGGTGGCTACCGGGTTGGAGAGTAGGCACAATATGGGAGAAATGGAGGAGTGCCTGCCAAGGGAGGAAGTATCGTGGCAGAAGTACATACAACGGACAAGGCAGGGGAGAAGGATGGGAGGGCCACCGGAGGTGGAAGCATGGGCAGCGGAGGGGGGATACAAAGTGGCGGTTTACAGGGAGACAAAAAGCGGAGACGGGTACAGAAAACTGGTGGAGTATGGGGACGGAACCCTGCTGGATGTGGGAATCCTGTGGACCAAGCGAAGAGCCAATGCGTTCCTGTGGGGTGTCAGGGGTCGCAGGAGTGACGCAGCGGAAGTAGCGGCAGCGGTGCCCGGAGTGCTGGACAGTGCACAAGACGGGCAGGAATGGCCTGAAGAAATGCCGGAAAGGGCGAGGCGACAGGTCATACCAGGGGATGGCAAGTGCCTATATTGGGCGCTCAGCGCCATGGACGGAGCAGGCGGGCAAGCAGCGGTGGAAGAAGTGCGCAGAGCGCTCACAAAAGGGGATATGGCGCGGCCCCCAGAGTCGGGCTGGGCGCGGAGGGTCATGAGAGATGCAGGAGCGCGGACGTGGGATCAGTACCTGGACAGAGTGCGCAAGGGGGAGATATGGGGTTGACCATGTGATGTTGGGAGGTGGGCGCAAAGCAAGGGATGCAGAATAGCAATGTACCAGGAGTGGGGACCCCGGGGGGTATATCGAAAGATGGCAGAGGTAGGTGAAGGAAAGCGAACGGCGACGGCGCTACTGTGGAGCAGAAGTAAAGGGGGACACTATGAGCTGCTGTGGCCCCTGAAAGAAGAGGAAGCGGAGGCAGTGGCGGAGGCAGAAGAAGAGGACGGGGCAGAGTCGAAAGGTAGGGGAGGAAAAGGCAATGGAGGAGGATTTGGCAGAGGAAGGTCCCGAGAAGGCGGGGGAACAAGGAGGGCGGACGAAGGAGCAAGTGTGGCAGGATGTGCATCAAATACAGATCCAGGGGAGGGGAGAGAGGTGGTGGTACCAGGGACTAGAGGGTTCCGGGAGGGGGAGGAGGGAAGTTTGGGGCGGTACAGCACGAGACAGGAAACTACGGGCAGGATGGGAAGGTGTGCTAGGAGTGCAGGTGCAGGAGATGGAGTATGTGGAGGTGCCGGAGGGTACGAGGAAAGGTGAGTGGCAAAGGAGGCAGGCAGGGGGGGTGGATGTGTGGGTCACAGGGGGGGGAGAGGCGGTGTTACAGCTGCAGCACAGGGATGATGTGAGGACCGGGTGGGGGGCAGAGAGAGCGGTCCAGATTCGAACGGACCGAGCGGTGTGGCTGGAGCCGGGATGGAGGGGAAGGTACAGGGTGGCGCGGGGACAACGGTGGTGGGGTTGGCATATGACGTGGCAAGCGAACAAGGAAGAGGGGATCCCAGTCAGGGAAGAGTGGGGAGGGGAGCTGCCAGGAGGAGGACAGGATGCGAGTGGGGTGCGCGCACAATTCACTGGGGCAGCATTGTCTCCAGCGCCCGGGACGCAGGGACACAAAGGGCAGGAGTTGGTGTATACGTTCAGTGAGGAGATGACACTGAAGGTGGCGGAGGCCATCAAAATGGTACTGGACGAGGGGGCGGCGTGCATGGCCAATCGCACGTACCATGTGCAAACAAGCCACGGGGGACAGGTGGCATGACGCATTCCCGGGGGAAGACGGCATGAAGAGTATAGCGTCACTGCCGGAGTGTGAGAATCAAGGCGCTGAGATATCGGCCCTCGCGAGAGTGGCAGAAGAATGGGTGCGGGAGATGGGAGGAGTAGAGCACGGGAAGTGGGCAGTGGGGGCCATTCAACGTGCGAGGTATCACAGGGGAGAATGGATGACGCGGGAGGACACAAAGGCGATATTTCCCGTGGCGACGAAGGGGCCAGCGGCGGCACAGTGGAGGGGACAGGCAGTCAACATCATCCTCCCGGATGACAGGGTGGGAAGCAGGGGGATGGTTGAAGCCGAGGTACGACACGGGCAAGGGGCAAGATGCCAGTACGATGTGCTCGTGCCTAACGTGGTGGTCACTGCAGCAGCAGCGGCAGGTATGGAGGTCCGGATTGGACTCAGCCGGAAGGGACAGGCGGTACAGGTGTACAGGATGGGACACTGGGAGGGACGGCCGGAAATGCAGTGGATGGCGGAGCCCACGTGGAGGGAGCCGCTGCATTCCAAGGGGAAGGTGGGAAGGGGAAGGGCGGATGGGAAGGACACTGCGGAGATGGACAGAGCAGAGAAAGATAAGAAGAAGCGCCAGAAGGAGGCAGCGGCGGAGGGGCTGAACATACTGGGGGACGGAAGGGACAGAAGGCACATGCTTCAGAAATGGGCACAGAGGCTGAGGGGGAAGGCGACAGCGTGGCAGAATGTCTTGATAGAAAATGGAGAGGCGCAGCCAGGGCTGGAAGAACGCATCAAGGGATGTAGGGGTGAAGAGGTACGGCAGCCGGTGAGCAAGGCCAGGTACCACCTGAGGGCCAGAGCGGAGGCGGTGGAGGACAAGTGCAGGCCGGAATGCACGCTGGCCAGGTGCCTGTGCAGGCTGGATGGGCCGCAGGAACCCAAGGGAGGATACCATGGGATCAGAGTGCGGCAGCCCAGGAGACAAGGGCCCATGTGGCTGCAGATGGGAGAAGAGGATGGGACGCCACTGGTGTACTTCCACCAAGTCAAGCACATGTGGGTGGGATATGCGGATGGTCGGAGCGGAACGGTGGGGGAGGATGAGGAGGCGAGTGAGAGACAAGCGAAGGCGCAGGTGCTCACGGCAAGGATGGTGGAACCAAAGCAGGCGGTGCTGTGGATGCAGATGCAGCGGGATGCGCAGGTAGCGGCGTGTGTGGAAAGCACAAGCAGACCGGTGGAGGTGTGGGCGCCCACGAGGCAGGTCTTGGCCCTGGCGCTGTACGTTGGGGAGACAGTGCGTCGCAGCAGGGGTATGGCCGGAGAATGGGACCCAGACACGGAAATGCAGCGGATGCAAAAGGTTATGGCCATGATTGCCTATGACGGGGCGGCAGGGAAGAGGGCCAAGGGGCACACAATACAATTAGGGTCCCCACAGGCGAGTGCCACAGGAGCTGCAGACCAAGGGGTCACTGACCTGGTGCAGGACGGGCACACGTGGTGGGTCGTGGAACCCAGGGGGGACAGGCGCCAAGCGGTGGTGTATACGGCGGCGATGTTGAAACGAGTGGGTCGGGGAGGTGGAAGAGGTGCGGGTTGAAAGAACGGAGGAGGTACGCGAGAAGGCCGTCCTACGGGCGTTGGAATCGCAAATGGATAGGTGTGCGGAGGCAGAGGAAGTGGAAGACATCCGAGAACAGATGCGGTTGGCATTGGAGTGGGTGGCCAACAGCAACAGCAACGGAGGGGAGCAGCCGAGGTGGATAGTGACACCCAGCACGGAGGAAGAGCTCAGGAAGGAGGCATTGGAGTGAGCAAGAAGGCTCTCGAAGGGGGCTAGGAAGCAGTGCCTGGAGATAGAGCAAGACCCGGAGGGGGAGAGGCCAAGTAAGTGGAGGGGAATGCGGAGGGGGAGAGGGGGACAAATGAGGTTCATAGTGGGAGACGGGGATAATGGGGGGGGAGCGGGACAGAAGAGAGCAAGGCAATGGACGGGAAGAGGAAGGCCGGGAGCCGGGGCAGGCAGCAAGCGGGCGGAAGGAACGAGAGGAGGGAGAAGAAGGGGTGGCAGAGAGAGAGGTGGAGGAAGGAGGGCAGGACAATGCTACTGGGGACAGGGTGTAAGAGAGGAACAGTGGGGAGGGGACAGGAGAGGGTAGAGAGAGGGAAGACAGCAAGCAGAGGAGAGAAGCGGACGAGCAGGAGCCGGATGCAAGGCGGCAACAGGAGGAGGACGGGGAAGGGAGGCCAAGGAGGAAGCGGGCTAGGGGAGTCAGGTACGGGGAGGAACAAAAGGGCCGTGAGGAGCAGGGGGGGGGCGGTGCGGGAAGGGGTGACAGTGTATGGTCCGCACAAGGTGCGTGGGAAGTGGAGGAGGTATGTGAAAACGGTGGAAGAGATGATCGAACAACAAGATGGCACGGGACATGTGACGAGGGCAGTCATCGTGCAATGGGATGATCAGGGGAAGGGGGATGAGGAGAGACTGCCGTACCCGGTGGAGAGATTGCAGGTATGCCCACAAGGTAGAGAGATGGAAATACACGGGCAGCTGGTTCCGGAGCAGGAGGCGAGAGAATTGGAAGGAGGAGAGGTGTCAACAGGGAGGAGGAACAAGAAGCAAAAGTGACGATTAATGAAGCGGAGGGCGGCCGGGAAGACGAAGAAAAGCACGAATGCAGGGAGGAAGGAGCAATCAGGAAGGAAAAGGCCCGGCCGCCAGCGGGGAACTGCGCTTGGATGGGGAGGGCAGGTGGCAACGCATGAAGTTGTACACCCACAAAGACCCCGCGGCACTGTATCGGGCAGACAAAGCAGCGTGGCAGCAGATGGGGCTGCATGAGGTGGACCCCGACGTGGTGGTGTACCAGGAGATATGGTTGAAGGTGAAGGACAACGTCGTGTGCGCGCAGATGTACGACAAGGAGGGGAGAGAGTACCAGCGGGAGCGGGCACAAGGGGTGCCGCTGTTGGTGCGCAGAGGACTCAGCGTCGTGCAGGACAAGAAAGTTGGAGCGAGGGGACGAGGGGCGATGTATGATGCCGCCACAGAGCATGGACAGGTGGTCCTCATCAACTGTCATGTCCCACATCGGAGGAGAGTCAAGGAGTATGTAGCGCAGCTGAGGATGGAGTACATCAGGGCGCTGGAGAGGGGGCCAGTCATCGTGGTTGGCAACTTCAACTAAGATCTCCGGAGGAAAGGCGCGGAGACGGAGGTGGACCACGAAGTGCGGATTTTCCCGGAGGAAGTGAGGCTGCAGGATGTGTCATACAGTGGGGCGCCAGGCCCCTCGCACTACCCGGCAGCGGGAGGCAGCACACCGTCGCGGATAGACGCGGTGTACGCGGACCGCAGGTGGGTCAAGGAGGTGACGGCGGGGTACATGGCGGGGCCGGACGAAATGCAGGACAGGAAGGGACATTGCCCCATGATGGTGACAGTGGACGTAAGGGTGGGGGAGCCAGGGGACGACGAGGAGGATGAGCAAGGTCGGACGAAGAAGGCGTCAGCCTGCCGCCAAGGGTGAAGTGGCCGGAGGAGGGGGACGAAAGGTGGCAGCAGTGGGGGCAGCAGGTGCACGTCGAAATGAGGAAGGGGAGCCATGTGCATCAGGCCATGAGGAGCGCAGCGAGAGTATGCGGGTTTAACAAGCTGGGGGGGGAATCGCAGGCACAGCCGGAGCTGCAACGGCTGGTAGCCACCCTGAGGAAGCGGCAGCACGAGGAGGGCGAAGCAAGGGCACAGGCAGAGGGAGCTGAGTGGCACACGGAGGTGACACAGGCAAAGAAGAGGGTGACGGCAGCGACGAGGGCAGTGGAGGAGGAACAGGAGAGGATATACCAGAAGGTAGTGGCGGAGCATGAACAGTACATGGAAAGAGCGGTGCCGTACAAGTCGCTGCGGTACATCAGGGAGCTCGCGGAGGCTGGAAAGCCACAGGAAATCCAAGCGCTGAGATTGCAGAATGGCAGGGTCATGGGCAACAAGACGGAAGTGCATGAGGAAGTGGCACAGAGCTTCAGGAGGCAGCACAACCAGGGGCAGCAAGAGCTCAGCCGGATCACGCGGAGAATGGTAAGGGCGTTGCCGAGAGTGTTCCCAGCGGAGCATAGCGAGGACATACACCGCAGCAGGGTGACGCTGGGGGAAATTAAGGAGGCAGTGCGGGCTCTCAAGAGGAAAAAGAGACCGGGAGTGGACCAGCTGGTGGCGGAGGCATACCAGCACCTGGAGGCGCCAGAGCTGCATGTTCCAGCGGGGAGGGTCACGGAGGTGTTGCGCACAGGCGAACCCACAGCGGAATGGGGGGGCAAGGTGCGGCCCCTGTACAAGAAAGGGGATCACCTCAGACCGGGGAACTGGAGACCCATATGCTGTGCCGTCACGGAGGCCAAGCTGGACTGGATGGTGATCTTTGGGAGGATACAGCGGCGGCTGTATGCGGCGGGGGTCATACCGGACAATCATGTGGGGGTCCGTGCCTGGTAGGTCCAGACAGGCAAGCTTCCTGTACGACATGTACCTCGATGATGAGGACCTAGAGGCGTTCATGGCGTCTGTGGACGTAAAAGGGGCGTTCCCCAACACGCCACATAGGAGGTGTGGCGGCAGCTAGGGCTCCCGTACGGTGACTTCGTAGGGAAGTACCTGCGCTCAAGGAGGTACACGGTCGCCACAGAGGAGGGGTGTACCGAGTGGGTAACCCCAGGTAGCGGTGTGCCACAAGGCGGGGTGGAGGGCCCATTCCTGTACATGCTGACCATGCTCCCCCTGATGAGTTGGATAGCGCGGGAGTATCTGCAACTGGCGAGGGCACCACACACGTCGCCAGCGCAGGCGTATGTGGATGATGCGGTACCCATGGCGCGGGATGAAAAGGCCCAACAGGTGGTGCAGGACCTGATGCAGAGGTACGGGAGGGATAACCACCTTGTCTGGAGCACGGAGAACTCGGCTGTTCTGAGGACGGGTGGCGAGGAAGGTATGGCACTGGATGTGGGAGACGGAGTGGCATGGCTGGAGAGGGCAGACGAGGCGGTGGTGCTGGGTCATGTGCGGGCCATGGAGGCGGGGGGCGTCAGGCTGCCCGACAAATTTCTCAGGGTGTTCAGGGCGGTGCTGGTAGTCCTCCGGCATCACCCCCCGTCAGTACAGACGACCCTGTTCAATGTACGGGCAGTGCTCAATGCGGCGATAGGATACCAGGGGATGCACCTCCCTTACTGGAGGGAGCAGCTGGAGGAGGTAGAGGGAAAAGTGCGGAGGCTCATCAGAGGGTATTAGGGGATACCCACAGAGGTACCGTGGTGTGTGATGCGGTCGCCGACGGCCTACTATGGAGAAGGGATGCCCACGGCGGGGGAGGCGTACAGGGCACACACGGCGAGGACGCTGAGCAGGATGTGCAACAATCGGGAAGAGGTGGTGAGACGGGTGTGCTATCACGCGGTTGCAGAGGTGCAGAAGGAGGAGAACATGTGCCCGCGCTATGTGTCGCACTGACGAAGGCGGTTGGCGGCAGGGAAGAAGGAACGCATGTGGCGCGTCCTACAGGCGGTGTTGCCGGGGGAAGAGCAAATGTTGGCGACCAACAGGACGTGCGGCTGGCGGGGACCGATCCTGGTTCTGGACACATACTTCGGAGGGGCGGCGCATGGGACCGTACGCTGGGTCAGGAAGGAATCAGTGAGTATGGAGGTGCTGCACGTGCGCAGGAAGGATATGAAGGAATACAAGAAGGCGGGCCTGCACCATGCGGAGTTCTACCGCGACGCCAGGATGGTCGAATCGGGTGTGTACAAGTGGATGATGAGGAGAGCGCGAGGACGGAAGAAGACCACGCTAGGTGGGGCAGGAGGATGCGAAAGATGTGGAACGAGTGGGTAGCGCTGTGGGGGAAACAGAGGAGGAAACAAGGGCGAGGGAGGACAGAGGAGGTGCAGCAAGAGAGGGTGGTGCTGGACAGAGGAGAGAGGGACAAGGCCAGACCGGGCATACTGCCGCTTGGACTCAAAGGGCCGAGGGGGAAGGTGCAGAGTGCGACCGGGCAGTGGTACGGAGAGACAACATCCCGGAAGGGGCAGGACAGGGGGACCAGTGCTCGAGATGCACCAAAGAGGCGGGGCGGGTCCCGTGGCCAGTCCTGCAAATGACCGCATGGGCGTTCCCGAACGCGACAATACGCGCTAAGGACGCCAGCGGGCAGTGGTGGGGGCCGGTACTGCGGCTGCCCAAGGAGGTGCAGGAGGATGAGGAGGCCCAGGGGGAGTGGAGGTCTGGTGGGGAGAGGAAAAGGAGGGGAAGAGAACAGGGGTCCAGTTGGGATGGGACACAGTGCGGGGACTACAGGAAGAGGATGATGGAGTGGCGGTGAGTTTCCGGATGACGGACACAGGGAGGCCCGACGAGGAGGCGCCCATAGTGCCCGTGGGCCACAAGTGTGGAGAGAGTGCGAGGAGGATCAGACTGACGGTCCACGGGTTGCCAGCGGACAGGGTATGGTACTTGGTTCTGGTACAGGCATACCTGGAGCAGGGCAGGGCTAAGGGGGACAGGGCATGGTGTCACGGGGTGGTGGTGACGAAGGGCTGGAGGGCCAGGACGGACAATAAATGGGCAGTGTACAGAGAGGTGAGGGAACTGAGCATCGAAGATGGGGTACAAGAGTATGGCATCCGGAGGCACAGAGTGTACTGCCACTACCCGAGGGAGGTGGTGCGCATACCGGAGCCCACGGAGGAGAGGGTGGTGCTATTTGTGGACGTGTCAAGGGTGGAAGCACAGCCGCCCATGGCGTGGGCAGCGGCAGTAAGGGTCAAGGGGGTGGGACAGGTGACGGAGAGTGTGGTCGAAAAGATGGTGTACGGAGCAGCATCCCATGGAGAGGTACAGGCGGTGGCAGACGTGGTTGGGGAGATAAGGGAGGAATTACGGGAAGTGTGGATGGTGGTGGACGCAGAGGCGGACATGGCTTCCCTCAGGAGACTGGCCAGCAGGCCACTGCATGAGGCCCTGGGCAGGGGCTGGCGTCACAGGTGTACGCGATATGGCACGGGCTGGAGATGAAGAAAGTGCCCCTGGTCATACACCTGGTGAGACAGGAGTCACACAGAGCTGGAGTGGGGAATCATGAGGCGGATGAGGCGGCGCAAGCAGTGGACAAGGGGCAGGAACCAGAGTGGAGGGTGCCAGAGAGAAAGGAGCACCTCCACTTGGTGCATATACCTCAAAGGGTCGGGGAAGAGGAGAAGGCCAGGTGGGTGGTGGAGGAGGACAGGGGCAAGCGGGAACTAAGAGAGTATCCACAGCCGGTGCACACGCTAGCTCAAGTACGAGGGGGGCCGGAGGTGGTAGAGCTGAACGAGTACTTGGAGGGCAAGGTGGGACAGCGGGTCCGCTACCCCAATGTGCTGAGGCCGGAAACGCTGCCCAAAAGGCTGCAAACCAGACGGCTGCAGGCAATCACGGGGCAGGTGCCGGTGCGGGAAACAATCATGACGTGGTACAGACATAAGGGGATGGACCTCCCGGAGGAGTACATGAGATGCCACTGCGGCTGAGGGCAAGTGACATACGAGCACTTGATGCGGTGTGAACAGTATAAGGGGATCGAGGAGCCGCTAGTTCGAGTTCAGGACGTTCCGTTGCTCAAGAAGGGTGCAAGAGGCAGAAGCGCGATGGAGAGGGAGCTGGGGAAAGAAGGGATTCGAAAAGGGCTGTGGCACATGGTGATTGTGAAGTCGCTGTGGCGGGCACTTCAGGAGCATACGGTGGCGTCGGAGGCCATGGTTCACAGGCTGTTGCGGCGTATGGTGGAGCATCTCCAGGAACGCATGGCGTGCAGAGAGACTCAGTAGGAGGCGCGGGCGGAAGACATGCGTGATCCAGTCACCAAACGGCTGGAGATGACGTTGATCAGGTACAACCCACAAATCACGGAGATGGAAGTGCGGAAGCAGCCCGATTGGCGGCCAAGGCGGTTTGAGGGCGGGACAGAAGTGGAGGAAAGGGAGGGAGAAGAGCAGAGGGAGCGCCTGATGGCACGCAGACGGAAGAGAATCCAGCAGATATGAGGGCAGGACGGGTGAACGGTGTCACCTCAAAGGGGGACAGCTGGGGCCGCCGGGGACCGGAGGGAACGGGGCAGCAGTGTCGCCCGTTACATGGACTGGAGCATCCGGAACAGGGCGCACTGAGTGACAGAGCGGACCAAGGGGCAACCCAGGGGGCGCCGACTGGGGCAAAATGACGAGAAGAAGGCACAGCGGGCACAGTCACGGAGAACGCCGGGCGGGAAGCAGGAGCGGCTACCAAGAGACGCACGCAGACAAGAGGGGCGTGGCAAGGGTCGCGGGGACGAGGATGAGAAGGTCCAGTACGAGGCCAACGATCGCCTGGAAACGTCCGCAGTACGCGGAGGCGTAGACGGGTGAGAGGAACCGCGGTGCACGAAGAGCACAACACACGTAGGGCGCCCGGACAGTTGGAGTGGGGGGCATGGGTGGCGGAAGAAAACGGCAAAAAGGCTCAGGGCTCAGGCGCGATGCCATGTGTGCAAAAAGATGTCCCACAAGACTGAGCGGAACCCCAGCCAGCCGCCGGCAGTGGAGGTCGCGCCGCCGCCGCGGGCAGTGAGGGGGTACGAGGGGCCGGGGCTGGTCGGAGTGAGGATCGAGGTGGCCCGCATGCAGGCGGACACAGCCCCGCAGCCCCCCTCGCCAGCGTCCTCGGCGACATCCGCGGAGGTGTCGTCGCCCCCGTGTCCGGAGAGTCCGGAGACGGTCTGGCGGGAAGGGCCTCGGGCGGCAGGGCGGCAGAGGGGAGAAGGAGCCGAGGCAGGGACAGGAGAGGGAGGAGACAAGGGAGGACAGGCAGAGGCGAGTGGAGGCAGGACGGGGGTGGTGGCAGCGGAAGCTGAGGGGAAGGGGGAGGGGCAGGGGCAGCGAGCGGTGGTGAGGCAGGGCGCGGACCCGTTCAACATAGCGGATGTGATGGCGGGCGTGGATATTAGGAAGGGGGAGTCGATAGTCGACGACATCCTTGTGGTGTCGGAGGATGAGGGGGAGGGGGCGAGGAGGATGGCAGTGGAGGGAGGCCCGGGGCAGCTGACGCCGCCCAATGTGCCAGCGGCTGCCATGAAGTCCATCCTCCCGGAAGTGCGGAGGCAGGAGGAGGGCAAGGGTGGACGAGGACAACCGGCAGCGGGAGCGGCAGGGAGCGGGGACAGCAGTGTACGCACCGGTGGGAGGGGACGGACAGGCAAGGGAGGGAAAGGGCAGGCGGGTACGTCGCAGGCTGGGCATGCGAAGGGACACCAGGAAGGGAGGGGGGGAAAGGGGGGAGAACAGGGGCGACAGTGGCGGCAGCCCCAACGCTTGTTCAGGCAGCCGCCGCCGGGGTCGTCCCGACAGGTCAGTGCGGCGTTACGGGCGGAGGAGGAGAGGGAGTCGCGCCGCCAGCAGGCGGCGCGGTACGAGGCGCTGGCGCACGCGGAGCGCCAGCGCCAACGCCACCAGCCCCCAGAGACGGGACTGGACACCATCTACCGGTTGGAGATGGAGTCAGGAAGGACAGGGTCGGGGCGCCAGGGGGGGCTGAAGGGGTCGGGAGGGGAGCACAGCGGGCAGCCCAGTGGCGCGGTGCGGAGGGAGGGAGGGCAGGCAGAACAGGGCGGCGCAGCGGCGGAGGGGAACCGCGGCCAGCGGGAGGGAGAGTGTAAGGCATTCCCGAACCCACATGCACCAAGTCCACGAACACCTTGTAGTTTCAAACCGTCAAATCCTGTGACGGGTCTCAGTTCATGTTATCGCATATCTACACAAGCATGTAAACACAGAATGATGCATACAAACATAAGATATTGAATTCCTACATGACAAATCGACAGAAATCTCTTGTAGTCGCACAATTTGGCTGTACTACTCAACCATTTTGTCCTTCTGAGCTGCAACCCACAAAGCCTGCTCAGCACCGCCATAGCCAGCCTCCCAAAGTTCAGTATTACGGGCGCAATTGCAGCCAACATAGCGTATACCCTGGCGATAGCGCTCCCATCTTGACTCACGTAGCTGCCTTCGGAATTCCATCACCGCTCTCTCCTCGTCGAGTCCTTCTTCGACGGCGGCAAAAGCACAAGAGCGTACAGCAGCTTCTTGAGTCTCACGCAATGTTTCTCGTCCTCATCAGTATTTGGCTTGAGTGACAGCGTCCGAACTTTCAACTCCACTGGGAGATCGTCAGCCACTGCTCCCTCCATGTCAGCAGCAGCACTGACACCCGTACTTAGGAAACGGTTTTGTAAGGCAAACCTGATAATATGTATGCACCAACCAGTGCAAAACACTTGGCGACTGTGGCTGCCCGCGCGTCAGTGACATACCTGTTTTTGTCATCAAATCATTTGAAATCGGATTCACCTGACAAAAAGGAGGACCCCTGGGAGCTGAGGGTGCAGACACACAGGACGCGCACGCACATCAACCACACACCCTCACCCATGCGTGGACGCGCACGCACATCAACACACACTCCCAGTGAGCATGCACCCTGTCGTGGCGCCTGTGGGTATCGTTACACACTCACGCGTGGACGTGCACGCACATCGTCACACGTGTGCAAGAACATCTAAACCTTCCTTTTCTGGCACCGTGTTCTTTTTCCTCTGGCCTTAGTCTGCTCACTTGCCATCGTGACCTCCATCGCGTCCAGCGAGGTCACAAAGTTTGTCCAAAACTCTTGTGTTCCTTCGGTACCCTGCGACGTGGCTCCTGGTGCACCATGCACACTTGGTTGCAGCGCCATCCTCTCTTCGCGTCGTCTGTTTGGCGCTGCGCCATCCTCTGGCTGGATGCTTGGTCGCAGCGCGCCCATCTCCTCCCGTCGTCTGTTTGGCGCTGCACTCTCCTCTGGCTGTACGCTTGTTTGCGGCGCTCTGTCCTCTTCATGTTTTCTGTTTGGCGCCGCACTCTTCCTTGGCTGTATGCTTGGCGGCGGCACACTGTCCTGTGCGGTCTCCTGTGGCTGGATGCCTGGTTGCAGCGCGCTCTTCTCTTGGACTGAATCCTCAGTGCTCTGCACTCCCGCTGGCCGCACAATTTGGCTGTACTGCTCAACCATTTTGTCCTCTTGAGCCGCAACGCACAAAGCCTGCTCAGCAAGGCCATAGCCAGCCTCCCAAAGTTCAGTAGTACGGGCGCAATTGCAGCCAACGGAGCGTATACCTTGGCGATAGCGCTCCCATCTTGACTCACGTAGCTGCCTTCGGAATTTCATCACCGCTCTCTCCTCGTCGAGTCCTTCTTGGACGGTGGCAAAAGCACAAGAGCGTACAGCAGCTTCTTGAGTCTCACGCAATGTCTGCTCGTCCTCATCAGTATTTGGCTTGAGTGACAGCGTCCGAACTTTCAACTCCATTGGTAGATCGTCTGCCACTGCTCCCTCCATGTCAGCAGCAGCACTGACACCCGTACTTAGGAGACGGTTTTGTAAGGCAAACCTGATAATATGTATGCACCAACCAGTGCAAAACACATGGTAGCAGACGGTGCGTGACAAGAGAGTGGGAGCCAGCGAAGTGGACACACAGGCAGCGCGGTGCAGGGCAGGGGTGCGGGACAGGTAGAGGGCGGTAAGGGCGAGCATAGTGGGCACGGTACGCAAGGGAAAGGAGCGGGACAAGGAGGACTCCAGGGGAAGGGACGCGGGCAGGCAGGACTCCACGGAGTGGGCAGCCAGGGGCACGGGGGAGCGGGGCGAAATGGCAAAGGGCAAGGGAAGGAGGGTGGCCATGGGTACATGGGCTCGCCGGTGTTCCCAGGGAAGATATACTGATGGTGGGGAGGTGTAGTCCCGCCAGCCGTCCCACCAGTCATCCCACCATTCCCACCGCCACCCTACCCTGCGATGGGGACGATGTACCCACCCCCACCGGCGTACCAGGGCATGCAGGCACAGGCACACGTGCAGCAGCGCCCGCAGGCCGGTGGGACAGCGTGGGGGGCGCAGGGAGGGAGGGGGGAAGAGCAAAGGAGGGCATGGGTGAGGATAGCAGAAGCAGAGAGGAGCCTGAGGGAGAGAGAGGCCAGGCTCATGTGTGGGGCGGGCAGGGTGGCGGAGGGGAGGACGGAGGGGACAGGCAGGCCGCAGGGAGGGGAGGCACAGGCAGTGGAGGAGCTGCAGAGGGCGTGGGCGGACCTTCGGAGAAGGCAGGAGAGGGTGGAGAGGGCGGAACGGGAAGGCAGACGACATGAGGAGGGAGGGGAGCCGGAGAGTTGCCCCCCACTGATGCCATTCAGGCAGCCGGCTATCCCGCCGGAGCAGGAGAGTGAGATGCAGGAGAGGGCATGGAGGCGGATCAGGGGGGTGGCAACGAGGCTGGCGGCGAGGGACAGGAAGGTGGCGGCGCGGGAGCGCAGGGTGCGGGAGGAGCAGGATGCGGTGGCCCAGGGGGGCACACCGGATCCTCCCGGATCCGGAAGGGGACACCCCCTCCACGGATGTGGAGGGGCGGTCGCCGTCAGGGAAAAGGGCCAGGGAGGAGGAAGAGGAGGAGGGGCAGGAGACGGGGAAGAGGCGCCGGGTGGAGGAGCGGGGAGCAGGGGGAGCGGAGGGGGCGCCGCGGCCAGCCAGCCCCAGCCCAGATCCGACGCCAACAGACTGGGACTCGGAGTCGCCACCGCCGCGGCAGTAGGCGCCGCTGCCGGTACGGAGGGGGCCCGGGACGGTCGCGGGGTGGACGGCGGGGGACGTAGCGGTGCTGGTCCCCGGCGTGAAGTGAGCGGGGAGGAGGAGGGGAAGGCGGGAGAGGAGGGGGACCCACCCCTTCAGCGACCTGGTCGGCAGGGCAGGGAGGCCCGGGGAAAGAGGGCCTGAGATGGAGGAGGGCAGTCGGAGGAGGATGCAGGGGGAGGCGCTCCCGGGGCTGAGCCTGCACTGTCCCCAGGAGAAGGGGAAGAAGCCCAGCTTTCGGATGCTGCGGGAGCTGTTGCAGCGGGAGGGGTGGTACGGGAGCGAGGCGTAGGACGGGGCAGGAGCAGGACCGAGAAGCGCTGGGGGCCAGGGGCCAGGGGGGTGCAGGAGGGACGGGCAGACGAGAAGCGAGAAGGGCTGCAGGAGAGGAGGACACGGGGAGTCGGCGAAGGTGGGGGACACACGGAGAGGAGGAAGGGCGCGGAGAGGCGCAGGTGCGCAGGGAAGGGCAGGGACACGGCCGGCGGTAGAGGAGGATGTGGTGAAGGCGGACGAGAACCCCCAGCGGAGGGAACAGGGCCCGCGGCAGGAGCGGATGGAGCGGCGGAGTACGGGAGCGCAGACGGGTGCGGACGGAGCGGCCGGGCAGTTGGACGCGGGACGTCACGTGGGTACCGCGAACAGTTTGCGGCCGAACGAGCCTGACATGATGGTGAAGTACAGGTGGAGTGGGGTACTGTACTGGAGTGCTGGTGGAGTAGGAGGAGCGGCGGTACGGAGCCTGGCTGCATGACCAGGAGCGCCGGCGGGGACCCTGAACATAGGGTCGTGACCATCGCGGACAGCCGGAGGTGACAGAGAGCACCGTCGTGGCCGCTCGGGGAGACGGCCCTACGAGGGCCGCAGCGGCTACAGTGGGCTACTTGCCACTGGAGCGGGCAGCGTGAGGGACATCGCGGTCGACGAATCGCAACCGCCAGCGTCAAAGCGTCAAAGCGTCAAAGCGCCAAAGCGTCAAAGCTCGAGCAGGGCCACCATCCAGTCCGCCTGTAACCCCCCCCCCCCCCCTGTGAACCATGGCATCCCGGATGAGGAGAGAGACAGGGACAGAGGGAATAACACTAGGCTGGATGAGCCACCAGGGAAAAGGGTAGGGACGACAGACAGGGGCAGGGGTAGAGCACGCGGGTGGCACACACGAGTGACAGCGCGGCAAAGGCATTGAGGGCGGTCGAAAAATGCAGGCAGGATCCGCAGAGAGACAGCAGAAGGGAGGGGAGACAGGCGAGGGAGCGGGCACGGGGAAGCAAGACAGGGGTAGCACGGAGAAGAGCAGGGGGCACACGCAGTGCGCGCGGGAGCAGCGAAGAGCGCGACCAGGGGGGCACAAAAAAAAAGGAAAAAATAAAGACAGACAAGACACCAAAGAAGGACACACAGAGGGGGCAGCGCCGCGCGGGAGAGGGAGACAGGGAGCCAACAAAGGCGCAAGAGAACACATTGTCTCGCTCAGAGAAACACCATGCCGATGGCCCGCATTGAGCCGTACCGGCCGCCCCGCCCAACCATCAGGGAACTGATGGAGGGTCGGCCGGCGGGGGAGGACGATGGGGGAGTCCCCCCAAAGGGGTATCTGGGGAGGCCGCCCAAGTCGGCCTACAGGACAAAGGACAGGGCTGAGGGCTGAGCGCGAGATCCAGCCATGGCGTGGGGAAGACCAGCGGGGAGCACAAGGAGCACGAGAACGACAGTAGGAGGGCGGGCAGAAAACAGAAGAGAGGGGAGGGTGGAGAGGGGAGAAAAAAGATTATCATCATTTAATGGCTTATATGAGTCGGACGCGAGGGAGGGGCGCCCACCTGGCATGGCCGGCGACCGCCAAGGGCCACGCCACAGGAGGGCGATGGGACAGGAAAAGCGCACCGAAATGAGCCGTGACTGATGACCTGTGCAGTGTTGTTGTGCGTGCATACAGGGAGGAAGGAACCGCAAGGCAGGATGCTCGGTGAAAAAAAAAAACACGAACAAAACCCCACAGCGCCTCAGGAGGGTGTGAGGCACAAAGCGAGCGGGCGGCGGGGGAACGGGGCAGAGCAAAAGGACAGAAGAGAGACCGCGGGTTGCGCGAAAAAAAAACAAACAAAAAGCAACAAAGAAGAAAAACAACAGCGAAGGGTGACCGAGTGGGGGAAATGCACGGGTAACGGGGGGCGCGGAGGCCAGGAAGAAGGACCCACCACAGGTCCTGAAGGGAGCACACCACACAAGCGGAAGGGGGCGGGAAGGGGGCGACCAGTACTAGGCACACGAACCAGTCCCGGGAAGGATGCGAATCCAGTGGGCCCACGCCAGAGGGTTGCTGGCGGCCCGGTGGATTGAAAAAAAGAAAAAAACGAGATGCAAAGAAAAGGCGACAGGACAGACAAGGGCGTGTCACTAGAGCCACACGACGGCCCCAGGAGACTGGGAGGGCATGGGATGCGGGGAAGAGGCCGAGGTGGGTGCTTGGCCGCGGCACAGGGGAAAGGGGCGGGGGCGGGAAGGGAGCGACCCGTGCTAGGCGCACGAAACAGTCCCCGGATGGATGAGGATCCAGTGGGCCCGCGCCACAGGGTTGCTGGCGGCCCGGTGGGGTACAAACACGGGATGAGGGATGGAATCGGGCCGCACAACAGCCCCGGGGGATAGGGAAACCAAGGAACGCGGGGATTGGGCCGGAGACGGGGAGAGGCAAAGGGGAACATGGGATGGGAAGGGAGACGGAAAGCGCCCAGCAACAGCCCCGTGGGATTGGGAAACCCGTCGCCATGGAGTGGTGAACCATGGGCCAACCATCGGGAGCCTGGCCACGGGAAGCCGGGAAAATGCCCTGAACTCCGGGACGGCCGTGAGGTGTCCGCAGGGGTGAGGGTTGACCCTGAGGTCCTCGGGTCAATGGCCTAAGTACACATGGGTTCACGCGTGAGCGGGACCTGAGGGAACGTGGAAAGGGTCGCCCCCTGGCCTCCAGCCGCGGATGGATGACACCCAGGTGCATCCAGGAGCCGAGTGGGTACTCCAACCTGTGAGGGATGCGGAATGGTGGACGGAGGTCCACAGAGAGAAATGCTCCGCTGAGAGGAGGGCTATCCTCTCCTTCCCGCCGGAGGCGGCCACCATGTAAAACAAGCACGGAGAAGGCAGATGAGGCTCTGGACGCAGCCGCCCTTACTTACTTACTTGTCTGCATCTGTCACCTGATCTGCAACGGCCAGCTGATCGACACGATGATTGCCCCTTCCATGGCCACGGCCGCCGGATGAGGGACCTCCACCGCCGCCACGCCCCTTGCTCTTACCTGAGGCCCCAGACGACTTTCCTTGACCGTTGCCCTGGGATACTTGGGTATTTCCTTTTTTTCCGCCGATTGCAGGGTTTGGCCTGGAATTCGATTTCCGCCACCTGGGGCGCCATTTGTATTTTTCTGACCACGGGGCTGCCCACCAGAGCCGGAAGGAGTCCTATTTCCTGTGCTATGGGAACCACTTTGGGTCGCAGAATTTTTGGCTCCCCGGAGAGGGTCTGATTCCGTTTTCTAGCCTTCCCGTCATGCACCTTTCAGGCATTTCTGTCTGACTTCCGAGGGGGATTGCTGACATTTTCCCCAATAATCTTGTGATCTCGGGCTGACCACTGGTGATCCTCCGTAGAATGCGAGTTTGCGCGGTTTGTAGAACCGAGCAAGAGGCACATACCACACTCCTGCTGGACACCTCCTGTGTCATTCACCTGTTTGTTGCCCCTATTTGCGCCGCCTTGGGCATTTTGCTGGAAATTTGTGCCATCCCCAAGGCCCTAATGGTAATTTTGATTGGCGGCGTAAAGCGAGCCGCTACCTCTTCCCAGAGTTCCTTCGGGGTGTACAAAAACACCCAGTTGCTTGCCATGAGGCGCTGCCCATCCAAGCTCGTTCAACTGTTGCGGCCTTGGACAAACAAGTCCGATCCTCATGTAAATGAAACCTGTTTTTCCACGTGTCTTCAGTGAATTTGACCTTCAAAAACGACGTGGGGGAACACTTTTGAAGTGCTTCCTGAAACAAGAATTTATCGGCCGAGGCATCGAAGCCTTCCACCTCCACCCACCTGGTCTTGACCGTTTGTTCGGACTGTTTGATCCGAAGGGTGGCGGCAGTTTCAGAGGAAATTTCATCGAAAAGTAAATTTTTCAACTCAGCATTCAAGAACCTTTCACCCGAATAATCAGCCTCTTGGACCAGATTCCAGAAGTGTTGCTGGTTATCCTGAACCTCATGGAGGATTAATCGCAAAAAAGAGGGGGGAATCTTAAGCATCTTGTGGGAATGGTCTTATGGCAGTCGGGATCCATGTACCTCCAGCGGTTCCCACACATCATCAAAGGTAAGGGAGGAACTTGTCTCTTCGCCATCACTCCACGTCCAAAGCCAGGTGTTGGCCGGCTACCCCTCAAGGCAGTCTAATAGGGCTGTCAGGAACTGATCCTCGGGGAGTGTTTGGGTTTTAACCCACAGCTTGAACTCTCATTGGAACTGAGGCCAACATCTGAGGTTCCCATTGTACTTCGGTTGCTTGGCAACCTGACGCAGTATAGATTCCAGCCAAACACCGGCTGTAACTGCGGACACCTTTGCGGCATCGTTGCCCCCACACCAGCTCCGGCAAGGGTCTGGGCGAGCAAAAGCTGAGCTAAGGCATTGGCTTCAGCAGCAGCAGAGGTAGTGCGGGATGCACTTCACTTTGCATTTTGTTTACCCCCCGGCCTTCTCCGTCCTACTCTCGGAAGAAGAGATTTTTCCCCTTTCTTTAAGTTTACTTCTGCTAATCCGTGCATCGGTGGTCTTAGAGTCCACCGAAGGAGCAATGGAAAAAAACTCTATGGCTTCCTCTGATGGCTCTGTTCCTTTTCCCACCGATGAGGCGCCCTCAGACTGCATGTGGGTCTTAGAAATATTTTTTCTACCCAACGTATGTACAAATAATTGCATTTGATCCTTGAGCTCTTGAAGCTCAGAGTCCTGCTGGGTACGACAGGGGTAGTTGGCTGGACAGTACATTCCGTGCCCTGCGGGTGCTGGACAAACTGCAGGGCCCCATAAGTCTGTTGATTTGAACCAGGAGTCCACCTTCGGTGCTCCTTTGGTCCTGATCTCGAGACTGGCCTGTTTTGCAGCTTCCAAAATACCTTCCTCGACTGCTGCAGCCAATTCAGCCTCAGCATCTCGGCCGGGAAGGAAGGAATGAGGGGCGGAGGTACCCGGGGACAGACTCCTGGGTCTTTGCCTTGGCAAAAGGAGTCGCATTCCAGACCTGCTGGAACACATTCCGGAGTTGATTGTCTTCCCACTCACGCAGATCCCGATCGTGGGTTCCTCCAAAAACAAACAAAAACCTTCGATCAAAAAATTGAACTCCTCCCCTTCCCAGTGTCGAAGATGCTCCTGACCTACCCAACAGCCCATCTCAAAATTTTGGGCTATTCCCCGGGGTAATCTGGGTTCCCACGGGGCCCATTGGTTGGGGCGTGTCGGGGGCGGCGCCTCACCTGGACCAGCGACCTCGAAGTCCATCAGGTTGACCTCGAAGTTCTCCAGAGGCGTCCTGGCACGCACCACCGCCCTGGCGGGCGCCCCGAGCCCGCGGGCCTGGGAAGCCGACCTGGGTCGCCGCCCGTGTCGGAAGACCACGCCCGAGAGGCAGCGCAACCGGCGAGCAATGAAGCCGCACCGCCTGCACTGCCAACCCAACCGCAACGCAGGGAGCCCACGGTGGGCGCAGGGGAAATGCGGGGACCCCCACAACGGAAGGCACTGCCAACACCAGTGGGGGAACCTGTCGGGGGAGTGGACCGGTCAGCAATACAGCATGGCGACCCACCAAACATGGCAGCACACGAAAAGGACGAGGCATCAGCCGCCGGCGAACCTGGCACGGAAGCTGAAGGACAAATGCCGGACGCCGAGTGTGAGGACGGCCTCCGCCCACCATCAGCCCGGGGGGCGCAACCCACAGGGTGCGCGGGCGCTGCTCTCCTGGCGAACATAGCGCATCACGCCGACACAAGCACGCCGGGGGAGACGACGCCACGGGATCCACCGGAAACCCGCGCGACGTCAGAGACCTGGGAAGCCACACCCGACACGCCCTGGCGCGCGGCCGACAGGGAAACCTCGCCCAGCGGACACAACCGCGATGACGATTCTTTCGATGCCTTCATGGAGTCCTGCATGGGTGACCCCCACACAGTCCCAACGCCGGCGGCGCCACGCATCCACCCGGAGCCACGACGCGGCCATGCGGGAGACACAACCCTCACGATGGCCCGCATTGAGCCGTACCGGCCGCCCCGCCCAACCATCAGGGAACTGATGGAGGGGCGGCTGGCGGTGGAGGACGATGGGGGAGTCCCCTGAAAGGGGTATCTGGGGAGGCCGTCCAAGCCGGCCTACAGGACGTAGGACAGGGCTGAGGCCCTGAGGCGCGTGGGAGCGCGCGAGATACAGCCATGGCGCGGGGAAGACCAGCGGAGAGCACAAGGAGTAGGAGAACGACAGTAAGAGGGCGGGCAGGAGACAGAAGACAGGGGAGGGTGGAGAGGGGAGAAAAAAGATTAGCATCATTTAATGGCTTACATGAGTGGGACGCGAGGGAGTGGGGCCAACCTGGGATGGCCGGCGACCGCCAAGGGCCATGCCACAGGAGGGCGATTTGACAGAAAAAGGGCACCGAAAGGAGCCATGACTGATGACCTGTGCAGTGTTGTTGTGCGTGCATGCAGGGAGGAAGGCACCACAAGGCAGGATGCACGGCGAAAAGAAAACAAAAACACGAACAAAACCACACAGCGCCTCAGGAGGGCGTGAGGCACAAAGCGAGCGGGCGGCGGGGGAACGGGGCAGAGCAAAAGGACAGAAGAGAGACCGCGGGTTGCGCGAAAAAAAAACAAACAAAAAGCAACAAAGAACAAAAACAACAGCGACGGGTGACCGAGTGGGGGAAAGGAACAGGTAACGGGGGGCGCGGGGGCCAGGAAGAAGGACCCACCACAGGTTCTGAAGGGGGCACACCACACAAGCGGAATGGGGCGGGAAGGGGGCGACCAGTACTACGCACAAGAACCGGTCCCGGGAAGAATGCGGATCCAGTGGGCCCGCGCCAGAGGGTTGCTGGCGGCCCGGCCGATTGAAAAAAAGAAAAAAACGACATGCAAAGAAAAGGGGACGGGACAGACAAGGGCGAGTGGCTAGAGCCACACGACGGCCCCAGGATACTGGGAAGGCGTGGGAGGCGGGGAATAGGCCGAGGTCAGTGACTGGAGGCGGCATAGGGGAAAGGGGCGGGGGCGGGAAGGGAGCGACCTGTGCTAGGCGCACGAAACGGTGCCCGGATGGATGAGGATCCAGTGGGCCCGCGCCAGAGGGTTGCTGGCGGCCCGGTGGATTGAAAAAAAGAAAAAAACGACATGCAAAGAAAAGGGGACGGGACAGACAAGGGCGAGTGGCTAGAGCCACACGACGGCCCCAGGATACTGGGAAGGCGTGGGAGGCGGGGAATAGGCCGAGGTCAGTGACTAGAGGCGGCATAGGGGAAAGGGGCGGGGGCGGGAAGGGAGCGACCTGTGCTAGGCGCACGAAACGGTGCCCGGATGGATGAGGATCCAGTGGGCCCGCGCGACAGGGTTGCTGGCGGCTCGGTGGGGTATAGACACGGGATGAGGGATGGAATGGGGCCGCACAACAGCCCCGGGGGATAGGGAAACCAAGGAACGCGGGGAGAGGCAAAGGAAAACATGGGATGGGATGGGAGACCGAAAGCGCCCAGCAACAGCCCTGTGGGATTGGGAAACCAGTGGCCATGGGGTGGTGAACCATGGGCCAACCATGGGAAGCCTGGCCACGGGAAGCCGGGAAAATGCCCTGAACTCCGGGACGGCCGTGAGGTGTCTGCAGGGGTGAGGGTTGACCCTGAGGTCCTCGGGTCAATGGCCTAAGTACACATGGGTTCACGCGTGAGCGGGGCCCTGGGGGAACGTGGAAAAGGTCGCCCCCTGGCCCCCAGCCGCCGATGAACGACACCCAAGTGCATCCGGGAGCCGAGTGGGTACTGCAACCCGTGAGGGAACCTGGTTGAAGTTCTCGGCCGTGAGGTGAGAAAGGGGTCGCCAGGGGACCAGATGGTGGAAAGCTCTCCTTCCCGCTGGAGGCGGCCACCATGTAAAACAAGCAAGGAGAAGACAGACGAGGCTCTGGACGCAGCCGCCCTTACTTACTTACTTGTCTGCATCTGTCACCTGATCTGCACCGGACACCTGATCCACATGATGATTGCCCCTTCCATGGCCACGGCCGCCGGATGAGGGACCTCCATCGCCGCCACACCCCTTGCTCTTACCTGAGGGAGAGGCCCCAGACGAGTTTCCTTGACCCTTCCCCTGGGATTTCCTTTGTATCCGCCGGATTGCAGGGTTTGGCCTGGATTTCGATTTCTGCCACCTTGGGCGCCATTTGTTTTTCTCTGACCACGGGGCTGCCCACCGGAGCCGGAAGGAGTCCTATTTTCTGTGCTATGGGAACCACTTTGGGTCGCAGAATTTTTGGTTCCACGGGAGAGGGTCTGATTCCCATTTTCTAGCCTTCCCTTGATGCACCTTTCAGGCATTTCTGTCTGACTTCGGAGGGGGGTTGCTGACATTTTCCCCAATAATCTTGTGATATCGGGCTGACCACCGGTGATTCTCCGTAGAATGGGAGTTTGCGCGGTTTGTAGAACCGAGCAAGAGGCACATGCCACACTCCTGCTGGACATCCTCTGTGTCATTCACCTGTTTGTTGCCCCTATTGGCGCCGCCTTGGGCATTTTGCTGGGAATTTTTACCATCCCCAAGGCCCTCATGGTAATTTTGGTTGGCGGCGTCAGCGAGCCGCTACCTCTTCCCAGAGTTCCTTCGGGGTGTACGAAAACACCCAGTTGCTTGCCATGAGGCGCTGCCCATCAAAGCTCATTCCCCTGTTGAGGCCTTGGACAAACAAGTCTGATCCTCATGTAAATGAAACCTGATTTTCCAGGTGTCCTCAGTGGTCTTCACCTTCAAAAACGACGTGGGGGAACACTTTTGAAGTGCTCCCCGAAACGAAAATTTATCGGCGGAGGCATCGAAGCCTTCCACCTCCGACCACCTGGTCTTGATCTTTTGTTCAGACTGTTTGATCCGAAGGGTGGCGGCAGTTGGAGAGGAAATTTTATCGTAATTCTAAATTTTTCAACTCAGCATTCAAGAACCTTTCACCCGAATAATCAGCCTCTTTGACCAGATTCCAGAAGTGTTGCTGGTTATCCTGTACCTCATGGAGGATTCATCGCAAAAAAGAGGGGAAATTCTTAAGCATCTTGTGGGAATGGTCCTCTGGCAGTCGGGCTCCATGTACCTCCAGCGGTTCCCACACATCGTCAAAGGTAAGGGAGGAACTTGTCTCTTCGCGATCAACCCACGTCTGAAGCCAGGTGTTGGCCGGCTACCCCTCAAGGCAGTCTAATAGGGCTGTCAGGAACTGATCCTCGGGAAGTGTTTGGGTTTTAACCCACAGCTTGAACTCTCATCCGAACTGAGGCCAATATCTGAGGTTCCCATTGTACTTCGGTTGCCTGGCAACCTGATGCAGTCTCAGCGAGGTAGGGTTCAGAATAGATTCCAGCCAAACACCGGCTGTAACTGCGGACACTTTTGCGGCATCATTGCCCCCACACCAGCTCCGGCAAGGGTCTGGGCGAGCAAAAGCTGATGTAAGGCATTGGCTTCAGCAGTAGCAGAGGTAGTGCGGGATGCACTTTGCTTTGCATTTTGTTCCGCCCCCGGCCTTCTCCGTCCTACTCTCGGAAGAAGATATTTTTACCCTTTCTTTAAGTTTACTTCTGCTAATCCGTGCATCGGTGGTCTTAGAGTCCACCGAAGGAGCAATGGAAAAAAACTCTATGGTTCCCTCCGATGGCTGCGTTCCTTTTCCCACCGATGAGGCGCCCTCAGACTGCATGTGGGTCTTAGAAATATCTTTTATACCCAACGTATGTACCATTCATTGCATTTGATCCTTGAGCTCTTGAAGCTCAGAATCCTGCTGGGTACGACAGGGGTAGTCGGCAGGGCAGTACATTCCGTGCCCTGCGGGTGCTGGACAAACTGCAGGCCCCCATAAGTCTGTTGATTTGAACCAGGAGTTGACCTTCTGTGCTCCTTTGGTCCTGATCTCGAGACTGGCCTGTTTTGCAGCTTCCAAAATACCTTCCTCGACTGCTGCAGCCAATTCGCCCTCAGCATCTCGGCCGGGAAGGAAGGAATGAGGGGCGGAGGTACTCGGGGACAGACTCCTGGGTCTTTGCCTTGGCAAAAGAAGTCGCGTTCCAGACCGGCTGGAACACATTCCGGAGTTGATTGTCTTCCCACTCACGGAGCTCCCGATCGTGGGTTCCTCCAAGAACAAACAAAAAAATTCGATCAAAAAATTGAACTCCTCCTCTTCCCAGTGTCGAAGATGCTCCTGACCTACCCAACAGCCCGTCTCAAAATTATGGGCTATTCCCCGGAATAATCTGGGTTCCCACGGGGCCCAATGGTTGGGGCGTGTCGGGGGCGGCGCCTCACCTGGACCAGCGACCTCGAAGTCCATCAGGTTGACCTCGAAGTTCTCCAGAGGCGTCCCGGCACGCACCACCGCCCCGGCGGGCGCCCCGAGCCCGCGGGCCTGGGAAGCCGACCCGGGTCGCCGCCCGTGTCGGAAGACCACGCCCGGGTGGCAGCGCAACCGGCGAGCGATGAAGCCGCACCGCCTGCACTGCCAACCCAACCGCAACGCAGGGAGCCCACGGTGGGCGCAGGGAAAATGCGGGGACCCCCACAACAAACAGCACCGCCAACACCAGTAGGGGAACCTGGCGGGGGAGTGGACCGGCCAGCAAAACAGCATGCCGACCCACCAAACATGGCGGCACACGGAAGCGACGAGGCATCAGCCGCTGGCCAACCTGCCACGGAACCTGAAGGACCAATGCTGGACGCCGAGTGTGAGGACAGCCTCCGCCCACCATCAGCCCGGGGGGCGCAACCCACAGGTCGCGCGGGCGCCGCCCTCCTGGCGAACAAAGCGCATCACGCTGACGCAAGCACGCCAGGGGAGACGCCGCCAGGGGATCCACCGGAAACCCGCTCAACGTCAGAGACCCGGGAAGCCACACCCGACACGCCCCAGCGCGCAGCCAACAGGGTAACGTCGCCCAGCGGACACAACCGCGACGACGAGTCTTTTGATGCCTTCATGGAGTCCCGCATGGGTGACCCCCACACAGTCCCAACGCCGGCGGCGCCACGCGTCCACCTGGAGCCACGACGCGACCATGCGGGAGACACACCCCTCACGATACCACGCCAGGCACACCTCCAGCGCGATTACACCGCCCTGGGGCGCACCAGGCAGGTTACCGCTGCATGTGAAGGGCATGCGGCCGCGAGCGGGGCAGCGGACCGGACCACGGACGAGCGCAGCGCTCCAGGAAGTGGCGCGCGCGTGGAAGCGGGCACCAACACACCGCTAGCGAGCCTACCGGCCCACCGCCGGGAACTGCCCCGCCCTGGGGGCGGGGACACCTGGACTACGCATGCTTGGAGGGCGACGCCAGCCGCCCCAGCGACCAAGCGGAACAAACGGCGGCACGAGACCTGGGCCTATGGATCCCCAGGCTTACTGCAGGGGAGCAGCTCACCGTGGCGGTCCGCATCCGATGGCTGCATACCTCGCGGTCCTGCCACCGCGCGGAAGGCACCCGCACCATGGCAGACATCACCTTAGGCCATCGGACGGGGCACATGCCCCCCGCCACCATGGACCACCCCGGCCAATGGCACTATGTGGCCACCCGGCTCAGGGCGCATATGGGGGCCGACAACCCGGATGAAATGAATGGACTCAACTGGCAGTGGCACCAGCGCGCCGCCCTGCGCATCCGTGCGATCATGCAGGAGCACCACATCTGGGACATCCCTGGGTCCAAGGGCTACCAAGGACACGCCTCAGGCCACCGGCGGCCGCGGTCTCAAGACGTCCCAGAGCCTTCCAGGCAGGCGGCGCGCCGCAACTCCCAGGCACGCCGACGGGGGCCACCGCCTGGAGTGGGTTCCCCCTCTGACACATACAGAAGCCCCATACGGCCGTTCGCCCCGCAGAGGGCCACGGGCAGTCCTGTTTTGGGGATGCAAGACGGCACACCGGAACGACGCCAAGAGACCAGGAACCCTGGCTGATCCCGTCGCCGCAGCCGCACGCCGCCTCTCGCAGCACAGCGAGTCGTCTTCCATGAGGGTATGGACAGGGACCACGGGGGCCCTTGCGACCCCCACGCCCAACAGACACCATCTACAACCGATCCCCAACGCCTATCCAAGAGGCCCCGCACCGAACGGGCGCACATCCCCACCATTCTCACGCCAGTCGAGCGCGAGCGACAAGCAGCGCTTCACGCCGACCCCCACTGGGCGGCAAGCGGAGCGTCCAGCTCATCCACCGCCTCCCTCCCAAGGTCGGCAGCCGACCCGCTGTCAGGGGGAACACACGCCACGGACACCCCAAGGGAGCCTGCGGCCGACCCAAGGCCTGCGCAAGGGATGGGGGGACAGCCCCCCGAACAGCCCCCAGGCCGCCAAGGCACAGAGGGCACATCGCAACAACGGGGGTGCGACGCGAGCGGCCCAAGGACGGACGCAGAAATGACAGAGACCTCCAGCCCTCAGGAGTCCGCTGACCCACTGCCTCCCGGCACGACCTGCTTGGTATTCCAGCAACAGGAACCTTCCACGGAGTACACGCCTGGGGGACACCCTGGCACCACCTCACGGCACCCCTCCCCGACTAGCGCCACGCTGTACCAGGACCGGATAGCCATGCCCACCCCAGCCCCCCGGCCACCGCAGCAAAGGGGCACGGCTCCCTTCGACGGCGCGGAACTAGGAGCGCTCTACAGCATCCACGCCACAACACCCTCAAGCGAGCTGGTGGCAGCCCTCTGGGAATGCATCCGTGACGTCAACCGGAACAGACTCTTTGCCGTGGTCCCCCTGCCACACACCGCAACAACCGAAATCTTTGTATGGCAGCTCCAGGCGCTCGTCACCCCCGGGGCGCAAGTCTCAGACGACCTTGTTGAAGCGTGGATCTGGTGGTTCAGCACCCACCAACCAGCCCAGGGGGGCGTGTGGGTCCCACACCTGGGCTGGGTACACACGCTCATAGCACCGCCAACGGACCCCAGGCCCGCGCCCAGCGCGGTAGGCCGGGAGCGGGCTGCCCCGCCGCCGAGGCCCGAAATCCTCCGCATCCCACCGCACGAAGGCCTGGCGGCATGGCAAAGCGGAACCGCCCGCGACAGGGGGCGTAACCTCACGAGCCTGGCGCCGCGGTACCCGGAGAGGAAGCGAACGTGACCCAAGCACCATCGCCATGGTTGTGTCGGAAAATGGCCATTACTACCACGTGCGGATCGTCCAGCAGCCGCAGGACAGCCACTGGAGCTTGAAGGCCGTCGAATCCATGCTCCCGGCAACCACGGCCCTGCCGGACAGCCCCACCCCCCTGCTCAGCGGCCAGCCCCCGGACCCCCTGACGGCCATTGTGTTGGGGACGGCCGCCACCTGGCACCCAGGCCATGCCCTCTACTGCCTCTGGCGGTGGGCGCGGCGCCACTGGCCACACACCAGGGCGTGATCAGCGACATGGAGGTTCTACCTCGAAAACCGGCAGCAGCTGGAGGCCATCCCCCAGGGCGAACGGACGGCAGAGACCCCCACTGCGCCCAACCTGTGCCCGGTCTTCGCGATCCACCAGATCCGGGCGCTGGCGCTGGGCGAGCAACTGCAGCCCACCATCCGCACTGAGACGGAGGCCCAGGCGGCACACGCGGCCCTTGTGCACAAAGACTTCAGTGCCCTCCGCAGCGCCCTTGTACAACGCGTCGGAAACCCCCCAGGGCCCTGCGCTGCAGCTGGCCAACGAACCTGCAGCACCGACGCACCGCCACGCACAGGTGACGCGACTCCCGCACCGGCCATACACAAGGGAGGAGACCACACGGCGGCCGCGGGATCACCTCCTCTCACCGGAGGACCTGACGATGGACGTCACACCAATGGCGGCGGATTCCGCCGTCAACGGCGACGACCCAGGGCGAGCCAACCTTGCCCAAGAGGACCCCCTCGTACAGCCCGACAAAGCGCGGCCGCGCAACACACTCCAGCAACGCCTATCAGTCGGGCACACGGGCGGGAAAGACGTCAACCTGCCCGGCACCCTAAGAAGAGAGGCCAGCCTTAGCAGATCATGGTGTCGAACACGAACAATAACCCAACTACTTCCTCCGACATGCCCCGGGCGGGGTCCACGCTTCCTGGACCCCCGCATCCCACGTGCAACAGAGAAAGGGGCGGCGCTAAACTCGGACCCGTCCTTCCACTTGACCCTCCTCTCCCGCGAACCGGACCCGCAAGGGGTCGGGCCCAGTGGCCAGCCAAACAAGCGGGACCCACGGCCGGGCCGATGACCACGGGAATTTTATCGAACAATCGTCCAGAATGTTACCTTCCAAGGCGAGATTCAAGGGATACGTGCACCGCGGGGACCGGCGCGCACCTCCTCCGGGAAGGTTAAACGCCTCAGACGCTGGGGGGGATTCGGCACATAGAACCTGCGAGAATGGTACGAAGGACACACTCCCCGCAGAAAGCCAACAGCGTCAAGAAGCGACAGGGGGGCTTCAACACTGCCCAGTATTCTTGTCCTCCAAAACCCCACCCGGGACACGCAAAGAACCACAGACTTGCCACACGGGGCCCGCGAACCCGCCAGCCCCTGCCAGCAGACACGGATGTGTCAGGCCGAACCCAGCCCGCCACGCCGGACAGAACGTCTCGGCACCAAAGCACGAGCCGAGCCGCCCTAACCATCCTAACCGCCAAACCCAGCACTGCGACACAGACACACCAGCCACGTAACCCACAAAACGCGGCACGATACGGCGCACGACGGGCAGGCAGACACAAGCACGAGCACTGCAGCCCCGAGCCAGAACAGCACACTGGTGCTCCCATGGGGAGCACGGGGACGCACCAAGGGGGACCGAAGGGGCCTTGCCAGCGACGGGGGTATACATATGAATGGCACAGGCTAAGCTGAAAGGACGGCCCTAGGGCACTGCGAAGTACCGGATGATGGGTTGTGCATGTCACGCTGCCAGGGCGGGACAGGGAAGGTGGCACCGAATTTGAAAAACTTTTGCAGCGGTCAATCAAATTATCACTACTTTTCTCCCCCATGGTGGGCAGACGGCGCACAGTCAAAACGTACCATGCAGGCCCCACGCAACTGGCACCAACCCACACCGAAACAAGCAGGGCACCTACGCACACAAGATCCGACTGCGCAAGCGCCCGCTGCAACGCCAAGGAACCAACGCCGAACAAGCCGACTGTGAGGCGGCTAACACGACTGCACACCACCAAAACCACTGCAGCGGCCACGCCGTGACCATAAACAGACCACACGCAAGCTGGCCGGGCAAGCAATGGTGGAGACGGGAACGGCGTTTAACGGGTTGGCGACACCGTGGTGTGCCACGCCCGCCGACCGCCATACCCACGAACACAACAGAACACCGCACCTCTACCATTACGAACGCAACCAACCAACGTTAACAAACTACACTACACTACACTAGGACGAACCAAGACGCCACTAACCAGCGCCGACACGGACGTGCCGGCTACACAAAAAACATTCGGTGATACGACCACCGGCAGCAGCGCGATGGAACCCACGCAAACCAAGCCGAACATGAGGCTGCCAAGACAACCACGCACCAACCACACCGCAGCTGCAGCTGCCAGTTGACCGTAAACAGACCACACGCAAGCTGGCCAACAGCAGACCAGCCAGGCGTGCACGGGTCGAAACGGGAACGGCGTGCAGAGGGTTGGCGACACCGTGGTGCGCGGCGCCCGCCAACGACCATACCCACAAACACAACAGAGCACCGCAACTCTACCAGTACGACCGCGACCAACCAACGTTAACAAACTAAACTACACTACACTTGGATCAACCAAGACGCAACTGACCAGCACTGACACGGACGTGCCGGCTGCACAAACAACATTCGGCGATACAACCACCGGCAGCAGCGCCACTGAACCCACACAAGCCAAGCCGACCATGAGGGGCCAAGGCAACCACACACCAACAACACCGCAGCTGCAGCCGCCACTTGACCGTAAACAGACCACACGCAAGCCGGCCAACACCAAACCAGCCGGGCGTGCACGGGTCAAAACGGGAACGGCGTCCAGAGGGTTGGCGACACCGTGGTGCGCCACGCCCGCTGACGACCATACCCACGAACAAAATTGTGACTCTACCATCACGCAACCCACCAACCAACATTAACAAACTACGCCGAATTGTTAAACGACCGACCAACCAACCACAACGACCTACTCCGAACCCCAGGCCCCCCGGGAGAGCGCAAGCTCGACCGAGTCAGGAGGCGTGAGTGTGCGCCACGGCATGCGAGTCCCGTAGCACGTGCTTCTTCAAGTCACCTCACGCCTACTGAAAACCAACTCAGGTTGGGGTGCCTGCAGCACAGGGCCTTTGGCCTGGCTCCCGGCCCCTGGGACCCAGAATCCGCAGGCTGATGAGGGTGTGCGATGGGAACCTCCCCCACGTATCATCCGCCCGAAGGAGAGGAATGTGAGACTTCGGTCGAACATGGGTTACCTCTCTGGGCAGAACCCCCTGTGGGGCACTGCTCGCGGCGACCGGGCCCTTCCCCCACGTGGGGGGGGCGCTTTGTGGGGGCATGTGCAGTAGGCCCCAGCAGTGAGGTGAGCAAAAGCCCCTTGGTAAGACCCCCTGCGGGGCAACCCCAGTCCCGAGTTCACCTACCTACCTACCTCCTTTGGTCCTGATCTCGAGACTGGCCTGTTTTGCAGCTTTCAAAATACCTTCCTCGACTGCTGCAGCCAATTCAGCCTCGGCATCTCGGCCGGGAAGGAAGGAATGAGGGGCGGAGGTACCCGGGGACAGACTCCCGGATCTTTGCCTTGGCAAAAGGAGTCACATTCCAGACTTGCTGGAACACATTCCGGAGTTCATTGTCTTCCCACTCACGGTGCTCCCGATCGTGGGTTCCTCCAAAAACAAACAAAAAGATTGCATCAAAAAATTGTACTCCTCCTCTTCCCAGCGTCGAAGACGCTCCTGAGCTACCCAACAGCCCGTTTCAAATTTATGGGCTATTCTTGGGGGTAATCTGGGTTCCCACGGGGCCCATTGGCTGGGGCGTGTCAGGGGCGGCGCCTCACTTGGACCAGCGACCTCGAAGTCCATCAGGCTGACCTCAAAGTTCTCGAGAGGCGTAATGTTGGTCGTGGCGGTGCCTCCAAGCTCCTGAGGAGCTCCGCCAGCGCCATATGCTGGTTGATTCCAGCCAGCAGGCGGTTGATGTCAACTGGGATCTTCGTAATGATGGCCTCCGCAGCAGGCGATTCTTGGTCCCCTGGGACACTGTGGGGTTGAGCAAGGGAATCCCCTGAGTGCTTCGGTTGCGCATCAGAGGGGGAGGGAGATTGTGACCTCCTGTGGCCCTACGGTGTTTACGGCGATGCCCTGAGGGGCTATCGAAGGAAGGGGTCCCGCGGGAACCACATTCAGGTAGCCTGTGCTACTCTGTAAGTGCTGTCCCGAGTGAATGAAGGTGCCGGAGGGCTCAGGGCCGGCTCAACCCAGGGTGCAGCCCCGCGGGGATGCGACCTGGACGTTGGCTCCGGTGACCCAGGGCACCCCATGGGAGGAGAGGGCGGCGAGAACACTAGACACGTCCATGCTCATATGACGCAGAGAAAAATCTGAGTCTATGTAGAAAATTAAGGCAGATGACCATAAATACATCTGAGTGTCTGAATCTATCTTAAAAGAGTTATATAAATGTGATTTAGAAAAAATGTATGGCCGATTGGGGTCACGCACGCTCACCAGCGGCAAATGGCAATTCCGGGTAAATCTTTGGAACTCGGCAGATTTACAATGAATGGACAGTGACGCTGAATCCTGCACGTCAGAATTATATAGTTCAGTCCCTGGAAATGGTCTGGGGTCGGCGGTATCGGCGAAGTATGCAAAATGGCAAAAATGTAGCCAATCTGGGCCAGATGTGTGAAGGTCAGAGAAGAGGGGGGTTAGCCGCAGTTCCACGGTAATACCTCGCGAGCCGTTGTTCAACCATACTGTTGGAATCGATGTGCGGGTTCTTAAGCATCACCTTTTTTTGCATCTTTGTTGTCTTTTCTACCGGTATTGGTAAGGAGGTGCTCTGCAGTCGAAGGAAGCAGTGAACGTTTCGAGGGCATTTCTGGATAAATGGATTAAGTATTTTGGTGTACTTGGTGTTGTTCTCACTGATCTTGGGAGTGAGTTTGATAACTACAGGGGGTACCTGTAGGGGTGAGAGTCGCTGCGCAGTGTTTTTGTATGTACAATTGCTTCCAGCTGCAGGAGTAGCCAAATTTCCAAGAATGCACAGACCAACAGAGACAAGATTACCCCCAATCTGCCTGAATTAAGCCTGAGTTTGCTTTTTCTGGACACGGCAGCACACTCCGTGGGCTCCGGTAGCGGTTTTTGGCCTTGTCTGCGTAACGGAGACCAAAGAGAAGTTGATTGACGTCAAATTATCAAACATTCTCATTTCTCCACATCAAGTCGTAATCAGGAAGAATGAACAGTGGATTAAGCAGAATGCAATTTTTGCAGGCCGTCAGAACACTCACCTTGTAAGAAGTGGTTGACGGGGCGACGCTGGAGGTTTGGAAGGAGTTGGACATTAAAGGGTTTCGAACCTACACCCTTGAGCCCTAGCGACGAGTGCCATGACACCCTGGACTAGACAACTGTTAGCTAATTTAGGGCGCCCGCGTCTCAAGTCTGAGATGCCTTCCTCAATTCGGCCAAGCACGAATGCATGTGAGCACCAACCTGTCTGGTCCCAAGCTGGTCCCGCTGCGCAACGACCGTCTTCAGCACAGACCTTGTAATGGTCAGCGCCGTGTTTAATGTTTCTTTTTTTTCTATCTATTTTTTATATATGCTTTGGCAAATTTGATTATTGTTTGCGAGCATGGAGACAGAGCGCGCTGCAGAGCGCGAGTCGTGGTCGCCAGATCAGTGATGTGACCATCAGCATTGACTACAGGATTTTATGCAACTCACGGATTTAAAGTATAAAACTGCTTTTGGACACTGTAGTTCTAATTATTGCGAATTACCGAATTTATAAAGACGATTATGGAATGTTGTAGAGTAGATCGTTCACGAAAGGGCCAGGTGCATGCCCTGTTTTTTGTATGTCACCTGTCTGCAGGTATGCGCCAGTGGTGAGGCCCGGCAAGGTTCTATGAATCTTTCGTACAATGAGTATGGATGAACCTCATGCAGAAGGATGCAAAGGACGACATGAAGCGTGTTGACCTTGCATGCCACTGACGGGGTTCAGGTGTTGTTTGCAGGATTCTTGGATAAAAGCATGGCTGTTCCGAAAACAGCAGGCGGAGATTAGCGGAACAAGCATGGAGTGAGCAAGTCCACGTGGGAGACGAACAAAGAAGTTCAATGCAAACAGGTCCCAAGGGGCAATGGGTAGGTAGTGAACTCCAACGGTGGGGATATCCAACCCTCAAGGAGCCGCCGGACAACTCCAGCTTCCAATAAATGGCCGCCAAGCACCAAGATGAGGAGAACCCAAGGGGCTAGCGCTGTGGCCCTGTTGCAGGTCGGGCAGGCGTACGGCTTGAGCGCTGTAAATCGGCGGCAGAACTTGAAGCTCGGTCCTCATTTGGCTCCTAACCGCAGCAGGGAGGATTGACCGATCAAACCTGGAATGTGACAAATGAGGGCCATAAAAGGCTGGATCTCGATTTACCAAAGGTCTTTTTCTGTCGTCGTCAAACTGTCTGACTGGTTTGGACAGACAATCTGTCAGGAGTACACCAATGTCGGGGTGCTTCTTGAGGGAGTGAATAAACCCTCTTGTGTATCCATGAACGAAAGAAAGAGCTGGTTCCCAGTTGTTGTGACTGGAATCAAAGCCCCTCCACTCAAATAGAAACTTCCATTCGCCCTTTTCGTCACGTTGTGACCCGAGAATCCTCTTTAGTTCGTACTTCCGCCCTTGTGATGACCCGATCCGATAAGATTTTCGAGGTCCAAAAAAGAGGTTTTACTCTCCCTTTGGCGGGAGGAATTCCTCTCTTGAGGCGATCGCCAGAAACTTCGATTTCCCTGTTGACATCCACACGGATCTTCCACCTGTTTTCTCCTAGACGGGCTGTAACAGCAAATGGCGCCTCCAACAAGCGAAGAAGCTTATCATCTCCGTCGAGACTGGATTCGGATTTTCGAAGCCAAACTCGATCGTCCACTCCAAAATTGTGTGGGTTTTTTCGGTCCTGATTGTGGATCCAGAGCCAGTCAGCCCCATGCTTATCAATTAATTTGGAGACAGTGTTTTCTGCCCTTTTGATTTCGTCCATAGACAACGGAGCATCTTTGCAGGGGCGGGGATTTTTCAACGGCATGTTCCACCAACACTTCTTTCTTTAAAACGCAATTTCATTTAGGGAAAGGCCATGGTACAAAGGGTGTTGTGGTAACGGCGAAGCAAGGCAAAAAGAATCTCAAGGCAATGGAAGGCCTTCTCATTGGCAAATTCCTTATGGAGCATGTTTATGAGTGAGCGGCCGGCTGTTTCGCCTGGCAGCGCTCGATGTAAGTGGATTTTACACCTGAGGTGATGGATTCCGCGGCGGGTACATAATTCTCTCCACCATTCGGAGATGTACTCCTTACCTGAGTCCGTAATCACCTCAGATGAAACGTCCCAACGTCCCATCCATGTTTGCGCGCACCATTCGGTGGCAGCTTTGCCAGTCATGGACTGAATGTTACAAGGCAACACCTGAATGTAGCCGGAATGACGGCACCGAATAAGGAGCACTCCATTGACCATTTTGTTAGTCCAATGGCACTCTTTGCCATCGAGTTCAACGAGGTAGAAGAAACCACTGGTGACTCTGTTATGGAGGCGCTCCGGAATAGGATGTGGCTTCACATGGCCGTGCTTTCTGGCGCTGGGGGCCGTTGAGACAGCAAACTGGGCACCCCTGGCAGCTACTCTCATACAATGAGTGTGGGGCCTCGAGCCAAATGACCTATGCTTGATCATCGACAATAATCTACGGCCATGTGCGTGGGGGGACTCCCATTTGTGCCACCAGTTGAGCATTCGAGGGGCCAGGGCATCTGATACGCACAATTTACCCTCCATCCACAGTTTTTCCCAATGTAACGAATCTTCATACCAAATTCTATTTTTGTGAGCATCTTTGGATTTTCAGTTCTCAAAGACCTTCTGAAACCTGGAATCACCCATATAATCGTTGCTCCAGTCACAGATGATCAGAGAATCTTGTGGCAGGGGTGCAGTTTCGGCTGGATCTCGGCGTTTAATGCCCTGAATCAACCGAAATCCACTTACAGGTGGGGTGCACTTCGTCCGTTTCACACTGCCGGAGGAGGGATCCGTGATGTTCTCCAAGAGTTTTAGTGATTTGGAGATAATTTCATGAGCATGCGCCGGATCTGAGAAAGCGGTGATGTCGTGACGCGGTAATGCATGCCGTTTCACAGAGCACTGCATGCGCTCACGTCGAACGAGCTTTTTTTCTTCTTGATCCCACTCGATTACGACGTGGCGGTCCTGCTCCGTACCATGGATGTTGGTACTTTGCAGCCCCTCTGAAGCGGGGTAAGCCCATCAGGTCAGAGCATCTGCTACCATGTTGTGTTTTCCAGTGAACTAGGACACATGGAGGTCAAACAGACTGAGAAATTCGTGCCATCTGGCCCGTCGACCAGCTTGGCCCAAAACCGTATCAATGTGTTCGGTGGCCCAATATTCAAGGGATCGAACATCCGTCAGAACCTCAACTCGATTGGTGCCAACCCACGATTGATACTTTTTCAGAGCGCAGATTATGGTGTACGTTTGTTGCTGACGCGGCAACTGTTGCATCTGGCGTTGGGCTAGCTTCCGAGACAAGAATGGAAGAGGGTAATGATCGCTGGTGTCTTCATTAATGTGTTAATGGCGTACCAGCGAGCGGGGGTAAGGGACACCCGGACAAGACGGCCCGCCACACACAGCGCAGGACACGCGGGGCGGCAAGGGGGAAACGGGGAAGACAGGACAACAGGTACCGGCCCGAGCCCCCCGAACAGACTGCGAGCGCCGCGCACACACGACCAGGGGACCGCACCCGCCAATGCAGTAGTGGCGCACTGCGCCACGCCCCAGCCCCAAGGCTAGGCACCCTCCGCGCCAGCTCACGGGGGTCCTACTGGCGACAAGCCAGTAGCACGGGCCCGGCAGCGCAGGCGCCCCGCGCGACCACGCATCAGGGGGGTGACGCAGTGGGTAAGCGCCCGCAGCCACGGCTGCGAATTGATGCACGGACCGGGGAGTGGCGAAACGGGGAAGCCGGGGAGGGACGGGGCTCCGAGCCCTGTGAACCCGGGGGACTCCGCCACCAGGCAGGAGGTGCGTCATGGAGGGCCCCCCACTAGGACCTGGTGGGGAGGATATCACCTGGCCCGACCAGGTGGCCCCCCGGGGCCGAAAGGCGTCTAGTACCCGCAAAATCAAACCTCAAACCTCAAACCCCAAACCTCAAAAATGGAAGAGGGTAATGATCGCTGGTGGCTCCATCAACCTGTTCAAGGACGGCTCCAATCGCGTACCTGGAAGCGTCGGTTCTTATGTAGAAGTGTTTGTCGCATTTTGGCACATGCAATGTGGGGGCTTTGCAGAGGGCCGACTTCAAGTGATGGAAGGCTTCTTGGAATTAATCGGTCCACTTGACACACAGCTTTGGACCTGCCTTGCCGGCATCTCTCCCTACTTCCAGTAATTCAGGGAGGGGGGCGGCGAATTTGGCATAATTCAGCATAAATATGTGGTAAAAGTTGCAAAACCCAAGAAATCTTCTCAATTCCATAATAGTCTCAGGGCGGTTCCACTTCTGAATAGGGACGAGCTTCCCTGGACTGGGTCCGCGTGTACCATTCTGGAGAAGAGAACCACAAAGTTTGACGGATTTTAAAAAGAATTTTCCCTCGTTCGGCCCACAAATCAGCTGATTGGCATCAAAACCTCCATTACCTGGTTCAGCTGTTTTTCATGTAGGGCAACCAGCTCATCTCGGTCAGTCCCTCCCCTTCCGTCGCAATGATTATGTCATCTCTGTACACACTGACGAAAGCACGGAGCTCAGGATGAGCTGTAAAAAGCATGTCCTCCATCGTTCTCTGAACGAATGAGGGCGCATTCTTCACTCCCATTGGCATGACCGTCCACTGGACCGGGCCACATGGGGTGCACATAGAAGTGAGAGCCCGGCTGTCCTTCCTCAGCGGCATTTGGTGGAAGCCGAGACGGAGAGTAAGAAAACGTCACTACCATATCTTTCTTGGGGGACTTGATCCAGGCCAAGCCCCCCCTAAAAGCCTTTTGTTGATGTTGAGACTAGCTTAATCATTTTAATCACCCTTTTGAAGTTTCAGGTACAAGTTCTCAAAGTAACTAGGGTTATAACCCCAGTCCCCCCATGAAGTTCACCCCTACGACTCAACTGAGCAGAGGTATCTTCCTTCATGGGGACAATACCGAAATAAAGTAGGCACTTCATGTCTAAGGCCTTGTAGGTTAAGCCTAGTGGTCCCCCACCTCAAGACCCCTATACGCAACTGATACTACCACTTATTGTGGTTTTACTTTTTAACTGATTCTGAATTGAGTTGCTTTGCCATGCTGGCCAAGCCATATCCTGTGTCTGGCCTAACTCTTATGCCCCAGATTCCTAACCAACGCCATCCTATCCAAGCGAGTGCACATGAAGTGCTTGGTGATACCTTGGAGGCCTGAGTCATGCCAGGCTTCACATAAAAATCATTTGTCTCATCCATTTGTGATTGAATCTTTGTACCTAAGCCAGCTTCGTCTTTCTGCAGCCCTTCTGTGATACACTGGATTTCAGAACTATTCATTGATTCGATCGACATCCTGTTCTAGCTCTACTTGCTGCTTTGGTCCTGTTTTTCAACAGCAAAACTTGCAGGATTTCATCACAACTATTAGGGCATAAATCGAGGATATCTTACGGTAGCAGAGGCATCCCTTGAGAAGCATTCGAACCGACTCTGAGAAGTACACAAGCCAAACCCAGCAAACAAAATGTCCACACCATCAGTGCAATTGTCTTCCAGCACTTGGCCAATTCGAAGTGTGCAAGTACAACTGGGCAGCAGTTGGCCCATCTCAATGACTGAGCCCAAGCTCAGAGTTGCATCTCGGTCTCAAGAACATCCAGGTCACAGAAGAGCGGAACACGAAGGGCCCAGAGAAATACCCTTAACCACTGAGGCCTTAGCGGCCCGTGGTGACAGCCTGCAGCACCTCCGCAGGCGACTTGCTGCCTCCATGTCCCGATCAGCCGGCCCTGGATCTTCGTCTACGGCAGTGAGAGGCTCTGAAGAACAAGACGAACTGAGAAGGGGAGTGGACGAGTACCTGCTCCACGGAGAGTACCACAAGTCTGTCCGAGGGGAAGATGGAGAAGAACCTCTCGAAGCCTTGGGGTCCCCACCACATACGGATATGGGGTCCTATCATTACTCCGGCCCACCTACGGACGTGGCCGACACTACCCAGGCAACCGAGAGGGTCTGTTGGGCGTCCAGAGCTGTCAACAACCATCAGAACCCCCGAAGTGTGTCCAGCTCATGTGGAGGATTCCCATCTCCCGGGGCCAACCTATCGTGCCCTGGACCGTACGGCCGAACTACTGGCCTAGCTGCTATCTGGGTCCGAAGATCCAGATTGGACAGCCCTGTTTGAGGCTGTCAGGGCACACCTTACTTACCCAAGCCGGCGTTGGGCTCACCCTCCCCCGGATTGAGCACGCTCGCTGATGATCTCAAACGATCAAGGGTTTCCAGGTTACTACCCAAGGTCACATGCCCCAGCCCCTTTAATCCCCGTGCCAAACAGTCCCAATCGCTGAGCTAAAAGACGTGCCCGTGACAGAGAAGGAGAAAAGGGGGCTAACAGCTCTGGCACCTCTTGCTGGCAGACCGCCCCCCCCATTCAGACCCAACCTCAGGGGGTGGGGAGAGTGGCAAACCAATTGCCCAGGCGAACATCAAGCTCGAGTTGCCGGAGTTCGACCCTACAAACCTGCCCGAATGAACAGAGAAATTCCCGGAGTTTCTTTTACTCACCGGTGTAATAAGCCGGCCTGGGCAACTAGGACAGGGCTGCAGGAGCCCTGCCGCGATCGCGCATTCGCGCGTCGCAGACGCAAATGCCAGAGTGGAATCAGAACAGAGAAAGAAAGAGAGAAGCTGTGTGTTACGTTATTCTGTGGTTGCTTATTTATTATTAATTCTGTGCTTGGCATTCTTTTGGTGGTTGTAGATATGTTGCATGGAGGGGTGCCACAGTCCTCAAACTGCCCACGCTCGTGACGCCGGCAGTGACCGCTCAGGCAAGCAAGGGACTCCGTGCTGAACAACCACAATGGAGATCAAAACTGCTTGGTGCTTATGAAGGTGCACGGTTTGCGTGCGGGATGTGTAGATCAGTGCATGCACAGCGCAAAGTACAAGGAGTGCAGAACAAGCAGGATCCAAGGAGTGCAGAACAAGCGAGGGAAAGCAGCAACCACTAAGGGGAACGAAGGTCAAAGGTTTTGAGAGTTTGAGGTTACAAGAGTTTGAATAAACAAGGAGAACGGGTTTTGGAGAAATCGCAAGAGTTTTGGGTTACCTCCGCCGAATGCCTTACAAAACTCTCAGCTAAGTACGAATGCCCCGAAGCTCTCCGACTGCAGCGCTGAGGCAGCCCCGCGAGTGCACAGTGCAGCGATCAAGCAGCAGGGCAAAGCCAGCTGAGTTGGGGGACGAGTGCAAGAAGAACAGCATCAAAATTGGTACGATACCAGCGCTGCACTACAGCGCTGAGAGAGACCCGAATAATGAGCGCCGCGTTGAGCGCTGAGAGGGAACCGAAGTGCCAGTGTTGCGAGACAGCGCTGATGGAGGCTCAGAGAGACTCACGAAGTATCAGCGTTGCGCTACAGCGCCGATGGAAGCACAAGGAGACTCGCACAGTACCAGCGCTGCGCTACAGCGCTGAGAGGGAACCGAAGTACCAGCGCTGCGCTACAGCGCTGAGAGAGACCTGAAGTACCAGCGGCGCTACAGCGCTGAGAGAGACCTGAAGTACCACCGCTGCGCTACAGCGCTGAGAGAGGACTGAAGTACCAGCGCTGATGGATGCGTGGACCGTAGCAGTGCTTTATGAACGAAGGCTGACCGGGGAAGGAGGCCAGGCTCGTGAGCAAAGTGCAGCGCCAGCGTTCCGGCGAATACCGCCTCGAGGCTTGTCTACGACGTGTGCAGGGGCAAGGGTAGCGACACAGCAGCTGGATTAATGCAGCTCGGATGAGCGGATGACCACCTCCTCTTCCGGCGAGATTACGCATTCTAAATGAGGCAGATGACAAAATGAGTTTGTCACTGAGGCGCTGACAGCCTCGGTGATGTTGGTTTTTGCTATATATGCATCGAGTGTAAATGCACCTTTGCCCTGGTTTGTCTTGGTGGAGCCTCTTTTGTTGTATAGTAAAGGCACCAGGACAACAAGGCAGAGGTGCTATGAACGGCGGGGTGTGAGACTGCTGGGCGGGTGGTAGGCTGCAGTGTGTGTGTGTGATTGCCTAGTTGAGGCCCCAAACACTGGCGGGCGAGTGCATGGCTGGTGGGGTGCTGTGTGTGGTTGTGGGTACGCGTAAGGGTCAGCCTCTACGACAGGGGTGGTGGGGGAAACTGTCCAGGTAGGACGTATGCAAGGGGTGTGGTCGAGCAAGAGTAGCTCCCTTTTAGCCCCAATAAGTATCCCCAAGAAGCCGGACGCCATTGGTGCCCAGGCCAGCAAAGACTCCATCTTCAAGACTGCAGCTCTGCAAGCAAGCATGCAGCCGCAGCCCGCCCCCACGCCCCAAGTTATGCCTTTTGTAGCTTTTGTTGCCCAGGCCAGCCATTCGCTTTGGCTTTATATCAGACTCTCCACGCGGCGTGTAGTGTCTTAGGAGGGGGGTGTAATAGGCCGGCCTGGGCAACTAGGACAGGGCTGCAGGAGCCCTGCCGCGATCGCGCATTCGCGCGTCGCAGACGCAAATGCCAGAGTGGAATCAGAACAGAGAAAGAAAGAGAGAAACTCCGTGGGACGTTATTTTGTGGTTGCTTATTTATTATTAATTCTGTGCTTGGCATTCTTTTGGTTGTTGTAGATATGTTGCATGGAGGGGTGCCAAAGTCCTCAAACTGCCCACGCTCGTGACGCCGGCAGTGACCGCTCAGCCAAGCAAGGGACTCCGTGCTGAACAACGACAATGGAGATCAAAACTGCTTGGTGCTTATGAAGGTGCAGGGTTTGCGTGCGGGATGTGTAGATCAGTGCATGCACAGCGCAAAGTACAAGGAGTGCAGAACAAGCAGGATCCAAGGAGTGCAGAAAAAGCGAGGGAAAGCAGCAACCACTAAGGGGAACGAACGTCAAGAGTTTTGAGAGTTCGAGGTTACAAGAGTTTGAATAAACAAGGAGAACGGGTTTTGGAGAAATCGCAAGAGTTTTGGGTTACCTCCGCCGAATGCCTTACTCACCGGCCAATCTCATGTGGATGTGGCCACTAAATGTTCTCTTTTAAAACGCTCATGCAAAAAGAAATTTTTGCAAAAACAGGTGAAGCACATTATAAGAAACCTGTTCTACTTGGGCTGAGGTTCCCCAAAGATTGCAAAAAACGTTCCCGGTCTATGAAACAGACCTCAGTGTTCGCACAAAGATTGAAAAGCTCCCTGTGGTCCCTGAATTTCCTTCCGCTGCGCGAGTCTCCGAATATGTGTGCGACCTGGAGTATCTGTTCTCACGAATGAACGTGGGTTCCTATGGACTCACAGAACCCCGCCTGTGGCTTGTGATTGAAATCCCGACACCTACGTGGGACGATTGCTGCACCACCTCAGAAAGGAAGAGTCGGACCCATACGTACGATGATGTTGTGGACCTGCTCATCGAACTGGCCCTTGAGAGGGAGAATGACTCCCATATGGAAAGGTTCTCAAGAGACACCTGGGTGGAGGTGCCACCCCTACCCCTGAACGTGGCAAAAGAAAAAGGGCCTGAAAATCCCAATAACGCCAGCAAGGGTGGTGGTAAAGGGGGGGGTAACCTGGGTGCCATGGGTGAGATTAAACCTGAAACTGGTGCACCCCCGCGCTTCTATTGTAAACCTGTCAATGACAAGGGAGGACCCGATGAGACCCACCGCTGGGGGTATTTTCTTCGAACGAAACCTTCGAACGAAGATTATTTCTTCGAACGAAGAAAATTTTTGAACTGTTCGAACGCCTTTGGGGTGGCCGTTTTGCTGCACAAATTGTGATCAAATGCTAAACACAGGTATTTCTGAGGGTTTGGCTCTTTGGATTCAGCCTGCAACCACCTAAATGCCCTGAAAGGGTGTTTTCGAAACGTGGTTGACTTTTCTTCGAACGAACCTTCGAATGTTCGAACGAAGATATTTTTCGAAGAAAACAACGCGCCGTTTACAAATGCACATACAGGCAACAACGGAACCGCACAACCATCAGTGTCCCTGTCCAATGTAGCTTTCTCAGTCCTGGCTCACGACTCACTGCCTGACACTTGTACTGCAACATCGTCTTTCTTTTCCGTATCCTCTTTGTCTCCCTCTCGGGCATCTTCTTCTTCCGGCTTGCCACCACTCTTCCTTGGCGTCTTCCTCTTCTTCTTTGGCCTCTTTGCCTTCACGTTCTTCTTCCTGGCACTTGGAGCTGGCACGCCACCGGTTGCCGACGCCACTGCTGCCGCGTTTTTGCACTCCTCCTCTGTTGCGTAGCTTCGGGCCGCAACACAATACTCTCCCACGGAATGCCACACGGCAGACTTGTAGTCTGCAGGGACCCAATAGATTGTACCGGCACGGCCCAGTTTGGTCTTCTGCTGCAGGATGTCTCTGGGTATCTCCGTTCGCCAGGGGCGCCACTTCGAAATCAGCACTCTTCTCCACGCTCCCCACTGGTCCTCTTGTTGGAGGGGAAGCCATGCCCACGGCAGTGCCCCTCGGTCTGGAATCTGTGTCTTCTGAGTTCGTCTTCATCGTCATCATCTCCCGAAGGCGGCTCCTCCTCCTCATCTCCGGAAGGCGGCTCCTCCTCCTCATCTTCCTCAGTCTCTTCGAACTCCTCACTCTCCGAACTATCACCCGGCAGCAGCTTTGCCTTCTTCTTCGGAGGTTGCTTAGCCGCTGGCTTCGCTCGCGGTCTCTTCTTCGGCTTCTTTGTCTTCTTGTAAGACGAGAGAATCTCGGCAAGGTTCTTTGCCCGTCGTCCGGACACAACGGGTTGTGGATCTTTGCCCCGCACACCAGCACTGGTCGTCGACGCTTTTTTTTCGGTTGCCTCAGGGGAATGCAACGTGGAACCACTCTGGCTCAGGTTGACCCACGTTGGCATCGACGTCACCTTTCTGCGACCTTCTTCATGGTTTTGGAGTGCTCCGAGTACCGTCAGTGCTCTCGCAGGCTTCGTTAAGAGGTCGTTGAGCAGGCTGCCTGCACTCACGGTCGTCTCAATTCCACGACTTGGTAGCTGAAGCTTCCACCTGACGCCAACGGCGCTGGTTTGCGTTGCTGCAACCTGTGGGCAGTGGAGCGGTAAAGGACTTCGAATACAATCTTCGTTCGAAGATTCGAATGTTCGAACGAACGTTTTTTTCTTCGAACGAAGAATGGTTTTCGAAGAATAACGTACAGGACGCATGCATGGACAAAAGCGCTCAGCTACAAGGTAAATCTGGTACCTCCCATTGAGGAATGTCCCCTCCCATGTAGCCATGCTGCACTCCTGCTTCGACTGCTGCCTGGAGCACCGTCTGCCACTTCGACGGTGTTGTGCTTTGCACTTGTTGTACTCCCTCGGCTTGCTGCGCTCCTTCGTCCGACTGGGCTGCCTCAGCACCACCCCGCGCCTGAGCGGTGACCTTGACGCCTTTCAAGCGGCCCGTTGATGTACATTTGCCCCACCCTGGGGGCTCTGAGGAGGGGAATCTGAGCATCACGGTACAGTCTTCACGCCAGCTCTCCACGGCACCGTAGGCGTGCCAGACAAGCGCAAGCGGACATATAATCGGGGTTGGGGTGCCTTTTTTATTCGGGACTGCGAAAGGAGAGGCGCGGGCAACCAGTGCACAAGGCAAGTCCCTCTCCACAGCCACATCTTTGCAATCAGCTGATAAACACTTTCCGAAACAGCGCCCATAGGTTGACAGTGGCGTAAGCCAAGCGTATTTCGGGTCCCCGAAAATGGGCGTATGTTGATTGGGTACGGATTTTGCGAGAATGAGGTCAAGGTAGGGGCGAGTGACTCCGGATTCTACGATGACCTGGCGGCAAGTGTGGAACTCGGCGCTGACATCGAACACTTCGTTCACCACCACGTAATCCGGATCATATTCTTCTGAATCCTGGGATCCGAAATCTAGCGGGTCATCCAAACGGCGAGAAGGGGATGGTGACGGCTCCAAATGCGCTGAACGCTGCGGCGCTGGGTGCTGAGCCAGTTGTGTACTACTCTGAGAAGGTGTTCCTGGCGATGATCGTGACGCTGGGGCAGAAGTTGGGTGCGCCTGAAGCAACTCCTGAGCACAGCGCGAAAGATTCAAAAAAAAACTTCGAAAGAAGCTTCGAATATTCGAACGAAAAAAAATCTTCGAACGAGAGTTCGTTCGGAGATTCGAAGATTCGAACGAAGACTAAATTCGAAGGACTACAACGCATGCCTGCAGGGCTTGGAGAATAACACATACCGCCACCAGTCTTGCGACATGGGCCTTGTCTTTCTTTGTCAGCACCATTGAGCGGCATCGTCTCTTAAAGCTTCGAACAATGCAGCGTTTGGGCAAGAGATCGGACGCGTTGTACCGTGAGCTACAATATGGGAGTGCGTGTACATGAAGGCATGCTCCATGGTTTGTAGTAGAGCAGAGAGCTGGTAGTCATCTGTGGTGCTGCCCCCTCTGTTTGTGAACCGCAAGTAGAAATCCTTTAGCTTGGCATTCGTGGTTTCAGCCAAGTCCTGGCGGTACATCTGAAGCCCGTAAGGTGCTATCGCCTCTAGGATTCAGGGCACATCGAACTCCAAGATTATCAGATAATGAAAACGGGTATCGGGCAAACAGTGTGCGCGAAATTCCCAGGCCGCCTGCCGACAGTCCGCCGGGAGGTCAATGTCGATGCGCTGATAGGTGCGATAGAGCCGTTGCATCACGTCCCGCAACCTCATGACAGCCTGGTTACCCAAGTGCTTGTCGGCCAACCCCAAAACATGAGCAATACCATCCCATATAAAAAAAACGCTTCGTTTCTTGTTTATCAGGTTTACAAGTTCCACCTAGCTGCCAACCACACAGAGCAATCTTCAGCATGTTATTGATAGCGTTGCGTGCTTTTCTGCTGGTGGACAAGCATAGCCTTTCCAAGAATTCCCCAAGCAAGGCACCAATTCGCATAAGCATATGAGGAACACAAATAATGGCATGGTGTCGTGGTACTTGAAGCAAAGGTTTTGAAGCGCAGCCACGAGCTCCCTTGCAGACAGGGGTCTTGCCAAGTCGGGACGCATCACCGGTGCGCGTTCTGCGCCGGTGACAGCCCAGGTACCGCCTCTTGAGAGGGTTCCAAGGGCCCAAGTTGTGAACTGACGGTATATACCAATGCTCAGTAAGTCCCAAAACTTCTTCAAAAACGGTAAATCTCCGCCCAGCATAACACTTGCCGCACAGCGTGCGCCCTTCACGACGACAGATCGCGTAGTTATGATCCGCTGCAGAACCTAGTAGCGTGCAAAGCGGAATCAAAATTTTGTTCGAAAGACACGTTCGTTCGAAGGAAAAGCTTCGTTCGAACGGTCGAAGGTTCGAACGAAGGCAATATTCGAAGAAATAACACACCCTCGGATTCTTTTTCCAGACCCGGCGCAAATCCTTCAGATTGGAGTCACCACAGTATGCCAGCTCTAAAACCCAAATGTGTGCTGCATTGCGGGCTAGATGCTCATGATCTCGGATGCCAATGGTAAGCTGAGTCTAGCTCTCACCCCTTACAGGATAACCATCGCCACTCACAATGTAAACCAACCCATCTTTGCTGGGCCGTAGAGTTTCATAGAGGCAAGGCTGTGTGAAAACGTAGTTGATCCAGTGATCAAACGGCCAGGAGACATTTCGGATGCCAGTTTTCTTGTCAATGTGGCCAACAAGGTGCAGGGGCTCCTTCATCCTTTTCCAAGCCAAGTTGACTCTCCGGCGGCCTGGCATTGGTTTCCCAAATCTTAGGCCAGTCTGTTTGTACCATACGTCCGCACGCTTGGAAATAAAGCGCGATAGAACCCGAAGGCGGCTTCTAGGGATTCCCCAATCGAGAAGCAAAGCGACTGCTTCTTCAGGCGAGCATTGAGCATCGCTGTGCCACTGTAGAAGTTGATTTAATCTCTGCTTGTCAGCGCCTGGGTTGACTCGTGTGTAGATTGAATGTAAAAGCTGGCGTCCCAGGCCGGAGGAGGAGAAAAATTGCACAAGCGCGTCCTCAACGTCCTGGCTATAAGCATTCGTCGTGCCCACCGCGTTTTTGAGCGTAATTCAAAGTTGCATCGTTGGTCAAACAGTGACACCCTTAAAAAATACAACAAATCAATTGAAAAAACCAAAAGCCCTTCTTTCTGGCACAAATCTGCGTCTTTCTGGCACAAATCTGCGTCTTTCACGCACAAATCTGCGTCAATTGCCTGTCAATCTGGTGCGCGCGCTGCTGTCGCTGCGCTTTTGCGGCAATTCTCCCCAGCAGCTTGGATTCCATTGGATTTAATTGAATTGCGATTAAAGCAAATACAATCTTCGAATTCGAATCTTCGTTCGAACACTGAAGTTCGTTCGAAGAAAATACCCCCCCAAGTGGGTCTCATCGGACCCTGTCATGCCCCTGACTGCGACCATCGCAGTGGTTGTGTGCTGCAACTGAGACAGCAGCACACTAAAGATGGGAAAACAGTGACCCATCAGAATCATTTCAGGTGTACCATCACCTGTGGGTACTGTGGCAAAGGTCGTCACTACGAGGACGAATGTCACATCAAAAAACGTGAGAGTGAAAAACACAAACGGCAGGAGGCTTAAAGCCAGAAAGCCCAAACACCCACCAGAACTCCCCAGAATGGGGACAAGGGTGGTAAAGGAGGAGGGGAGGTGGTGGGAAGGGTGGAACTTCCAACCCCAAGAGGCGCTCATCAGCGCCCGCTACTTCTCCCTCTCCTGCCGCTGCTGACCCCAAGAAACACCCACAGGGGGATAACACCTCCCCTGAGGGGTCTAATTGCAAGAAGAGGCGACTGGCCTGGATGGGCAAGTCTCTCATGGCTGCTGGGGTTGATGTGAAATTCCCTGCTGAGGAGAAGGGGGACGGCTCTGAAGAGGAGGACTTGGTTTTCTGGATCCTCGTGAAAATCAGGGATCACGTTTTTCAGGCAGTGCTCAACACCGGCGCAACACTCTGTATAGTGGCCCGGCGCCTGCTAACGACTTTCAGGAAAACTAAGACAGTGGCCGTAAGAGTAGGAGATGGGCGGACCATCGATTCCTTGGGGGGTGTCGATGTGTCTATTTGTCTTGGGGACGAAACTGTGACGCAACACTGCAGAGTGTTGGACACTGACGCCTTTGATATCGTTATAGGCACCGACTTCCTGCAAAGAAACCCCCAGGTAAAAATGTTGTCTCTCCAACGGCCCTATTCTCCACACTGCGACTTTGGCATCAGGCTCTTCTCCATACATTTGGAGCTGTCAGGACGAAAAGAGTACCGGCTGCGCTACGCAACAACGACTAACTATCGTACTGAACACTACCAATTGGCCCGTCACTTTCTTGGAAATCGTCGGGCGGCCCTGCAGGTATCCCCGGATGAGATCCAGGTTGAATTGTTCGCGAGCCAACAACAGCACATCATGCAGTTGTATTGCTCGAAACATATGAATAACGCTTTCCGTTTTTTCCGGAAAGCAATGGGCCTAGAGTATGCTAACCCTCCCTTCTCCCTGCTCGCGAAGGTGCTAACCAAAATCGCTTATGAGGGAGATAGGGTTGTCATGTGTACCCCTCACTGGGGTTGTACAGGTGAGAACGCTTATTGGCGCCAACTGCTGGAACGAATGACCCTAGGAGGAGTGCAACTCTCCGATGGTCCCATCTATGTGCGTGAGGATTCAGACACAGCAATGCAGGCCCCTGAATGGGCCAGTTTCGTATCCATTGTCGATGGATCACTCAACCCTGCACCCCTGTGTGATCTGGACCAGGTGCTACTGAAAGAGGTCATTGCCCAAAATCATGGCCTGACCCTTTTTGATCTCAAAGAACAATCTCCTGAGCACCTTTCAGCCACACTTAGGTATGTGAATCCCATGATGATGATCTCGAACCTGCTGCTGTGAAGGAGGATGCTGACGATTAACTGTCTGAAATCGCCAGCTCTATTCCCCCTGTTGATCCCAGCTGTGTTGAACTCAAACACAGTGCCTTCCTGGCCCAGCTGTTGCTGGAGGAGGTAGACCTGGAGTCAACCTCAGAACCAACTTCCCCTGTTTGGAAACCTGTGCTGCACATGCAGCATACCTGCTCAGGTGAACCCGTCGCTCAGAGTCCTGACGCTCTAGCACGGCCTGCTTCCAATAACATGCCACTGTCAACTCCAAGCTTGTCTTCACAAGACCCATCGGACTTTGCTTTTGGGTGGCCATCCGTGAGTCTCTCTTGCGAGCCCCCTTTCGATGTCGCTGATTTCACACCGTTCTGGCACCGTCGTCTCCCGGCGGCGGGGTACCTAAGGACATGTGGCAATGTGTTAAAACAGTAGAGGCACTCAAGCCTTCCACCTCCGCCCACCGGGTCTTGACCTTTTGTTCGGACACTCAGGAACACGGACGGCTGTTGTACCTGAGGGCCGAAGATATTGAGCACCAGGAACGGCTTCAATATCTCAGAGGGACCTGGAAATCCTGCATCTGGTCTGAGGAGGACGATGAGTGCTACAGGCTACCTGACCCTGAGATACCCCTAGTGTATTCTCTGCACTACGGGCAACAATGTCCCCCTGAGTGGGATGATGGCTGAGTACCTGCCAAAACTGCTTATCGACAGGAGAAGAAAGAGCGTGGTAAGAGCAACCCCGGTGCTGAGGAGGATTTCCGGCAGAAAATCGAGAGTCTGAACCTTGACGCCCGACTAAAGAGTCTGCTCCTGACCTATGAGGAGATGTTCGGCCCCTTGCTGCCTCCCCTGTCCCGCAAAAAACTGGTCCAGATGGACCTGAAACTGAAACCTGAATTTTAGAAGACGCCAGTGAGACGTCGTCCCTCTCCCGCTCCTCAGGAACAGGTTGAGGAAATGGGGCGCCAGATCCAGGAATGCATTGATGCCGGCCTTGCTGAAGAATATAAGAAGGGGGACTACCCCTATCACTGCAGTCCCTGCTTCCGGGTTGCTAAACCGGGATCGACTGCCCTGCGACTGGTTGTTGACGATGGTGAAGTCAACAAGAAAACCCAAAATCACTTGGGGAGTATTCCCAACATGGAAAACACCCTGGAGCGTATTGCCAAATGCCGGTACAAAACGGAAATGGACAAACACAGTGGTTCCTGGCAGATTGACCTAACAGGCGCAGCTCAGGAACTGCTGGCCTTTATAACCCCTAAGGGTCGTGTGTTTAAATGGAAGGTCATGCCTTTTGGGGTAGCCAACGCCCCGGCCCTCCTCCAAGAACTGATGAACAAACTTTTGTACATACTGAGGCGCAGACCTCCTGTACAGGAGTTGATTTCCCGAGGTGCAGAAATGGAGGCTTATATCGATGACGTGAGTTTGGGTACCAATACCCAAGAGGACCATATTCTTCTCCTCCGTGAGTTTCTTATCCTTTGTCAGGAAAACCATCTCCAAATCAAACTCGAAAAATGCGAGTTGATGAAAGAGGAGATGGAGTATTTGGGTTTCGATGTGGGGTATGGCTAGTGAAAACCAGCCGCGTCTAAGATGCAGCCCCTACAGGACATACAGATTTGCGATGACCCTACGAAGGGTCTACACGACATGAGGAGTTTTGTGCGCGCCTGTAACTTCTATAGGCGACACATCCACAATTTTACTTACTCTTCTGCCCCTCTCACTGACGTAATCGAGAAAACTACTGCCTGGAGGTGGACCGCCAGAGAGTAGGAGTGTTTCCAGGAGTTGAAGAAGGAAGTCCCCTCCTCCAACTGCTTGGGGGTACCACGTTCTAAGGGTCAGATAGTCATGATCACTGATGCCAGTGATGTAGGGGGCGGTGGAACGATATACCAAGGGCAAGAGCTTAACCTAGCTGAACTAACTCATTGCCATTATCGCACCACAGGACTGAACTGTGATGGTTCCCTGAAGCACGACTATCCTTCCAGTGAGTGGCGACTTGTACCACTAGGTCACTGGAACTGGAAATGGAACCAGGCGCGTTCCCATTACAGCACCTACGACCAGGAGCTCCTGGCCGGTATGCTGGTGCTCTCATCCCAGTCCCGACAATCCGGATCTTACCCTATTGTCTGGCTCTGTGACCAGGAACCGGTGAAGTCCTTTCAGAAGGGCCCACCACCGGAGAAAGCGAAACTAAAACGGTGGTGGACTTACCTCAGTCAGTTCAGGCTGACAGTCCATCATATCCCTGGTTTACAAAATGAACTGTCTGACTACATATTACACAACAACTTAGATGCGCTTTTTGGTGAGAGCTCGGAGGCTCTTGTCAAAGGAGCTTTCCAGCGTTTGGACGTCCAGCTGGACCTGTGCATGCGCACAGCTGGAATCCTCGAGGGATGGAGCCTAACGAACTATCAGTCAGAATATGAAGATATTCTCCAGACCCTGAGCACTGGTCTCGGACCCCCTGTCCTTGACGGGCACCACTGGTATAAACATTACCAGTACCTCTTCTACGAGGACCGTATAGTTGTGCCCGACACACGACCCGATGGGTGTCTACAGTGGTCCCATCTCAGCTCAGGTCACACTGGCGCTAATCGCTCAGTGGACTTCTTTCGTGAGCGTTTCTACTCTGGTCTAACCCTGACTGAACTGAGGTCTCGTATGCAGACCATTGTTGATGCTTGTGGCTATCATGCCAGCAAGCAGAGCGATAGTAGGGATCGGGGACTGATTTCCAGCCTACCCATACCCTATTGTACTAACTCTCTTCTCTACGTGGATTTTATCCACGGCCTACCTCGCTTCGGTGGCTATGAAAGTTGCCTAGGGGTCACCTGTGGCCTGTCCCGCTACTCCCCTGTGTTTCCTTGCAATAGGAAAACCACAGATGAGTAGACTGTGAAAATGTTCGTCGAACAATGGTTCGAACCATACGGAGCAACTAAACAGGTGCACTCTGATGAGGACGTACGCATCGGCAGTGACACGGGATGGTAGAAGCGTGTGCTGAACGCCCTCAATGTTGAGGCAACCACAGGTGTGCCCTATACCCACACGTCTAATCCTCTTTGCGAGAGACAAAACCGTGTGGTGGAACAGAACCTGCGAATCCTGATGAAACAGGAGCGTACCAAAGATTGGGTACGCCTGGTGCCCTGGGCAGTGTTGATCGTGAACTCTCATAGGAGTTCTTCTACAGGTCTCACCCCCCATGAGCTGTTTCACAGAAGACGACCTGCTTGGTTCTTCAAAACCCCCTTTCCTGAGGACTCCAAGAGCCCCGTTGGGGATCGGCTTGAACACAAGCAGTCAATGGCTAACCAGGCTGGGACTAACCTGAGACCCATCGGTGAACGTGAAGTGAGCGGACAAAATCGCTTACGGCGGCCCGCCAGTTTCAAGGTTGGTGACCTTGTTTTGGTTCACCATCCACAACTACCCTCCTGGCCCCGTAACTGCCTACAGGACCCTCTTTTTCGGCCCTATCGTATCATCAGGAGAGATGGATCTAGAATCTATGTCAGGTGCAGGCCACGTCTAGGTGGTGAACTGCTTTGTGCTCCTAAGCAGTTGAGGCACTTTCACTCCCCTGATGATCTGTCCTGGGATGTGTGGCGCCTCAGCGACAGTGAGGTCAGGCGTATCGACCTGGAGAACGCTGCCAGCCCTGAGGAGGCAGACAAACTTGGACAAATGTCTGCCGATGAGATGGCAGTCGATGGCTACTACGTGGTTGCAGGTATTGCCCGCCACGAGTATAAACAGGTCTCGAAATTCATTACCCTGTGCGACGGATATGGGCTATCTAAGGCGACCTGGGAACCCATGTCCGCCTTTATACAGCCAGATGGGAATATCAACCCCATCTTTCGCTCCTACCTCGTTTAGAAGAACGAGGGACAGCTACTAACCCGTGCTGAGACTCTGTCCCCGCAGAAGAAGAAAAACTAATCTCATTGTGCCTACCTATTTACTGTGCCTAACCGAACTGAGGATGTTGCAAGCTTCAGGAGGTGGTCCTATACCCCAGACATTCCCCCTTCCCGCTGGCCGTCTTCTTTGGGCGACTCCTGCAGGAGTATTGGCTTCCCGCTGGAGGTACACTTCCCCCGCACCAAGGGAAAAGCAACACTGAGGAGCGTCGGAACACCACCAGGCCGCTTATCTTGTTTGCAGCCGAATGGTCGGTGTCTCTTATTGCCCCAGCCTGCCACCACACGTTCTCCGCACAGTGTAGTACCAAGAACGCGCCCACGTGCTGGACTAGGTACGCGTGGGGTCGGTTCAGTCCGGGCTGCACACCTCCATACGGCCACCTCAACTCCGGATCACCTGAACACGCTGGCCTACGTGAGCAGATTTTACTCAGATTGAGACTCACTTTTGAGGCCCTTTACTCGCAAGCCCCTCTGTTTTCTAACCTCCCAGGGGCGGTGAGCACTCTTGTGCTGATAGCTAGGACAACTCAGTGTGTGCCAGGACAGGTTAACGACTCCTGTAGAGCTTCCATTACGGTGAATGTACTAACTTCCACCCTCAGTCCGATCCGCACTCCAGACACCTACACATCCGCTGCCTGCGGAGCACTGCTCCTGCCCTGGCTGTGCCCTGCAGTCCCATGCCTGTGGTTACCAGCGTGAGCCAGATGGCCGCTGATCAGGTTTGCACCCACCCAGCGAGTGTGTGCCTTGTTGACTATGTGGTGCATGGGTACTGCCATGATGTTATGACATTGGGGAGCCAACGAAGAACGGTGGCCTACTACTCCAGGGGGGAATGACAAGCAAGGTGCTGTGAAGCAAGGGGTGTCCACACTCCTACGGGACAGGCGTGCCCACAGTTAGGACCCCTAACTGGTCCAGACCCATGAAGTTCTACCCTTCCTGACGGGGTTACCATACCCCTAAGTGTGCTACGTATGTCTGTATCTGTCTCACGTCACTCCCCAGCGTGGCTCCTGGAGACCGGGCTTCGCTGACCTCGGACCGAAGGTCCTGATCAGGTACTATTCCCACTCCTATGGCGCCTCATTTCTGTGGTGGCGCCTATCCTTTGGGCAAGACGGCAAAAGCCCTACCTACTAGAGAGGAGGGGTGGCCAAGTGTGCTAAGGGCATACAAAAGGCCCATTTTTCTAATGGCCAAAAGCTAACCCACTCCCCTACCCGCGAGGAAAAGCACGCGGAGCAGGAAGCACCACGACACTACACTCACGAATGCCAGCACAAGCTTTCGAATGCAGGGTGAGCACAACAGCACTCAGTCCCTGCCAGGCTCGCTGACCCCAACCCCTACACAGGCTACTGGGTGGCCATGACAAAGAGGTATTGAGCCCTATTTGCCCTCCTGTGAGATTACAAGAGGACACAGCGCCGCTGGGCAACTGTGGCCTGCCAGGGACGCCCTGGCGCGTTTTCCTGACAGGGCTTCGAGGGAAGGTGTGCCGTGTGCACAACGTGTAGTAAGGGTTGTCCATGAAGATGTCGTTCACTGACCCAATTTGTTTATGTCATCTGCGCCCTTTTTAGCTTGGGCAGAAAAAAGGGAAGTCGCCGAAGGCAACTGCTGCTGCACCAATCACCCTGACGTCTGAGAGCAAAGGCAGATGAGGCCCGGTTAGCGGCTGAGGAACCTAACCACCCTCACTGTATTATACAGGTCTTCGGGTAAAAAAAAAACTGTCCTCTAACCGAGCGTCAAACAAGCAAACTTAACGACTCCGCCCGTTCTCTCATAGAACGTAGGGCGGAGCCCTGGGTAGCCTAAACAAGGGTAATACCGTGTGCACAGCGCGTGGCCTACATCCCTTTAATGCATCGTGCGTATGCAGGGAAGGGAGGCGATGGACAAAAATCTTTTACCTACCATTAACCCACTACATCCATTCATCAAGAGACTCAACCAGGAGGTGAGCTCCTCCTGGGCTTACCTACCTTACTCACTACGCAACATGTGAATGCCGAAGGGAACGCGAACGCAAAGACAACCCTAAGCGTTTAAACAACCCTACGGCGAATTATAAACAACCCTAAACGATCAATACATGGTGTGTCATGCATGCCCTTCCTACCTTGTTTCGTGCAGAAGAAGGAGAGGGAATGGAGAGCAACTGCACAGCGCAAAACAAGCCTCAGCATTTTAAGCAACGCTATTTTAGCGCTACGGCAACACGAGCACGAGCAAGCACTTTTCTTTCTGACCTTTGAAGAGAAGAGAAGAGTGGATGGGTACTCAGGGGAAGCGCCACAACGTGTGAATGCCCAGATTAAGCACACACATCGCAAGCACAGCGCATACACTTACCCTACGTGCGCGCTGCGTGCTCCATTCGTCTCACATACGTTTCATTTCAGTTTTGACCTGTGCAGAGCAAAGACAATGAACGCCCGAACCCCCAACGAACGCGACTGTGACAACCCTAGCGTTTTAACGGAACTACCACCACGAACGCAATGCATGCGTGTGACATGACACTAACATACCTGAGACATGGACTGTCCACCTGCTCTGTTACGTGGGCTTCTGTTCAATACTTTTCCCTGAAGTTTATAAAATGTTTGATGCAACTGTGCAAAGGTTTCTTTTAAAAACTTTAAAAACCACGGCTCATACGTTCTTTTTCAGGAGCCGTTTACACTTGCGCAACTCTTTTTAGGAGTGCGCTTTTGTTGCGCTTGTCTGCGACTTTAGGTTTTGGCCTAAAAATGACGATTTCTAACGTCGTTTTGTCAATTTGTAGCGATTTGACTTCTTAAGTCGCTACCCCCTTCGCTAAACCACAGGATTCCCTCCCCGTCGGTCCCATTTTCTTTTTTTTTTCAGCTCCTGGAGTTTTGTGCCCTCCATTGGGAGTATTGCTCCGCCCTGGCCCTTGGTCAGGACGCTTACTAAAACGCTGTGTATACAGCGATCGCCGTCCGCATTAGAGCGTTCGACTGTACCCTAGTGGGCAAGCTTGTGTGCTCTACGGAGAGAGTCCTGGGTTCAAACCCCACTACCCCCAATTTGTTACCAAAAGCTTTTGCCTCACGCTGGCGTCTTTTGAAGAATGCCCCATCGATGGGACATCATACACGGTACATTACACAGTTCTTCAAGGGTACCTACAGTGTGATAGGCTTTTTTGAACTGATGGGAGTGTCTTTCGCTGGTCCAATGCATTTACTGAGGGAATGTTGGGGAAATCTGAGCCTTTTTCCTTGGTCTCACTAGCTTGATCAACTAGTACTCCAGGGGGGATTAATAAAAAGTCACTACCATGTCTTCCTTGGGGGACTTGATCAAGGCCAAGCCCCCCCTAAAAGCCTTTTGTTGATGTTGAGACTAACTTAATCATTCTTATCACTCTTTTGAAGTTTAAACTACAAGTTCTCAAAGTAACTAGGGTTATACCCCTAGTCCCCCCATGAGGTTCACCCCTACCACTCAACTGAGCGAAGGTATCTTACTTCATGGAGGTAATACCGAAATAAAGTACACACTCCATGCCTAAGGCCTTGTAGCTTAAGCCTAGTGGTCCCCCACCTCAAGACCCCTATACGGAACTGATACTACCACTTATTGTGGTTCTGGTTTTTAACTGATTCTGAATTCAGTTGCTTGACCATGATGGCCAAGCCATATCCTGTGTCTGGCCTAGCTCCTATGCCCCAGATTCCTACCCAACGCCATTTTCCGTGAAGTGCTCGGTGATACCTTGGAGGCCTGAGTCATGGCAGGCTTCGCGTAAAAATCATTTGTTTTATCCATTTGTGATTGAATCCTTGTACTTAAGCCTGCTTTGTCTATCTGCAGTCCTTGTGTGATACACTGGATTTCACAACTATTCATTGATCCGATCCTCATCCTGTTCTTGCTCTACTTGCTGCTTTGGTCCTGTTTTTCAACACCAAAACTTGCAGGATTTCATCAAAACTGTTAGGGGATAAATCAAGGATATCTTTGTCGGAGATGAAGCACAGAAAACAAAAGACCTCTTGCCCTCTTAAGGATTTCTTCCCCAATGAAGGGAAGGGGGTGTGAATCCACCTTGGTTTCAGCATTAAGGTCGCGGAAGTCAAGAACCTTTCGGCAGCGATCTGTGGTGTTTTGGTCTGCAGGTGGCGGTTTCGGAACTTCTAAAGAGTGCACAGCACCACTCGCTGGTCATACAACCCTCAAGGCAACCAAATTTCCATCTCGATCTTCTGAGTTCCGGTTCGTGGTTCTCGTAGGGGCCTTGTTTCTTCACCTTGTACCCCTCATGAAGCTGGATGAGGGCTGCACCGAACGGCCCACGGAGAGGGGCTTTTTTGACTAACTTGCCAGAAAGGGTTATGTCCTTCTGTTCCTCGAAAATCTTTTTTCTCTTCCAGGAACACAACTCAGTGTCCGGCTGATCGCCAGGAATTACTGTCGGCAAAACTCTAGCGATCTCTCCCGCGTATCAGGACGAATCATCTTACGGATGTCTCGAAAAAGGTCGGTATCAACTGCCTCTTGAGGGTAGGTGGTTCGGGTGCCAACATTCCAGAGATCATCTTCGTGATCCAGCTCCTCGAAAGGATCATTGAAAGCTTCCACACAAGGTTTTTCGTAAAAAAACTGCGAAATAGCGGCGCAATTTAAACTTTTCCTTCGCCCGTGCACTGAAGATTCTTTTCGATGTCGATCGTATTGGGGAAGAGGGAGACGAGGCGGATCCAGTTGACGGCGGATCAGCTTCGGCATCTGAGGGAGAAAAATTGGAAGAAGTACATTCATCATCAGTACCATGCTGAACCTCAAATTCTGACCCAACACACGAATCAGTCCCAGAATCAAGAGAATCAGAGTCAGGAAGCCCTCCATCCACCAGGAATGGGAGCGAACTCCAGGTGCGCTGTCGCAGAGGACCTGTGTCGTCTCTGGTGTACAGCTTAATCTTCCTCAGAAGTTCGATGTAATCTACACAAATCTCCTGCAATTCCTGAAATCACGGCTTGTCGTCCCACAAGGGTACCACTAAAATCGCCTTAGTTTTATCTTGTTTGATTTTGTGGATGACCTGCTGGATTAAGTGAAACGGAGTATCAATCCATAACTGGTTGTCCCCTTTTTGGGTCGCGGCGTCACGAAAGCAATTATCAAACCGTTCGTTCTCATGGTTAGCAAAGGCACCGTACTGTGGGGTAAAGGAATGGTGTGCATAAAAACATTCACCAATAGCATCGAGCCATTTGTCGACAACTCTGTAGGATGAAGAGTGCCAGCGCGAAGGACGTCCTGGCTGAGAGTCCCTACGAAGACATACAAACTCCCGATAGTACTCAACACTCCTTTTCACCTCAGCAACGGTGACATCTTTTCCAAGTGTTAAAGTAACCTTTTGCTTCAAAACTTCCTCTGCACCTTTGAACCCTGCGTGCAAGAAACAAAATTCAGGGCGCACCAAGGGACCTGACTCCAGGAAAAAACAAAGCCTATGACCTACGGGCGCCACCCTATGCTTGCGAAGCCAAGGATGGCCCGAGTAAAGGTTATACTTCATTTCTGCACCTTGGAAGTAGTCATTCTTAAGGACAGCTTCCTCAACTTTGCCGGCACTCGACAGGTCCTGGGCGACCAAATGGGTTGATGTATAACAACCGCGCTGTCCGCCTGACAGAGAATGTCCAGACACTCCCTACAGTGTAACAGGATGAGGCGAATCAAATACGCAGTCATCCGGTACAAAAGAATTCAATTGGGGATTTATCTCCAGCCCATTGTCACACAAGCAAGTGGCGAGGTTAATTTTGCCTTTGCAATCAGAAACCCACAGTTTTGTGGCGAACTGTGAGGCCCTGTGCTTGGACTGTACACCCACCTCGTGCACTGAGGCGGGACGATCCGTTGCCGGATCCAGGGGAGGGAAATAAGAGACCCTACATCAAATGAGGGTCCAGAAGGAATCGGAGGAGCATGCCTGAAATTGCCTGGGGAGGGGCGATTTTCGTGGCTCCCCCTGGCTTCTGAGCTGCAGCGGCCACATCAACCTGGTGGATGTAGCCAGATTCATCAATCCACTCCTCATGGAACGGATCATCTGCTGGATTCAAGGCAATTTTGATGTAACCCTTGTCTGCATCTGTCACCTGATCTGCACCGGACACCTGATCCACAGGATGATTGCCCCTTCCATGGCCACGGCCGCCGGATGAGCGACCTCCACCGCCGCCACGCCCCTTGCCCTTGCCTGAACGAGAGGCCCCAGACAATTTTTCCTTGGCCCTTGCCCTGGGACCCTTGGGCATTTCCTTTGTTTCCGCCGGATTGGGGGGTTTGGCCTGGATTTCGATTTCCGCCACCGGGGGCGCCATTTGTATTTTTTTGACCATGGGGCTGCCCACCAGAGCCGGATGGAGTCCGATTTCCTGTGCCTGGGCAACTGCATTGCGTCCCAGAATTTTTGGTTCTACCGGAAAGGGTCTGATTCCCTTTTCCAGGCTTTCCTTCGTGCACCTGTTGGGCATTTTGGTCTGAGATTGGAGGGGGACTACTGACATTTTCTTCAATAATCTTGTGATTGTGGGCTGACCGACGGTGATTCTGCGTAGAATGGGAGTTTGCGCGGTTTGTAGAACCGAGCAAGAGGCACATGCCACACTCCTGCTGGACACCTTTTCTGTCATTCACGTTTTTGTTTCCCCCATTGGCGCCGCCTTGGGCATTTTCCTTGGAGCTCTTACCATCCCGAAGGCCCTCATGGTGATTTTGGCTGGCGGCGTCAGCGAGCCGCTACCTCTTTCCAGAGTTCAGTCGGGGTGTACGAAAACACCCAGTTTCTTGCCATGAGGCGCTGCCCATGGAAGCTTATTCCCCTGTTGAGGACTTGGACAAACAAATCCCGATCCTCATGTTCATGAAAAGTGATTTTCCAAGTGTCTTCAGTGAATTTCACCTTCGAAAACCACGTGGGAAAACACTTTTGAGTGCTTCCAGAACCAAACGTCTTTCACCCTAGGGGCCCGTTTTGACATAAACGTCAAGATTGAGTACCCAAAACCCAAAAGAATTGTATTTTTGCCAAGCGCAATTTCGGGGCAATTTTGGTTTTTCTTGGTGTTTGAGAATCTACATTTTTTTACCCTCTCCACCGGTGATAGGTTGAGGACACTATGAAGACACATTTTTCTACCTCCCGTCATTGCCGTCTTAAAGGTGCCACACCACCCAGCACCATGGCAATCCCATCCCAACAGCATCCCAGCAGCACTGGGCCTCAACATTCGGACAAGTGAGTGCAACTTTGGTGTAAATAACCTCAACTTTGGTGCAACATTGGCAACCTTGAGTGCAAATTTGGCTCAGCAATGCTGAGCATTGCAACTTTGATGCAATATTGGCTCAACTTTGGTTTTCTGCAAAGGAGCACACGATAGGTTTATAATCGGAAAATAAGAACCTTAACTCCAACGGAGCCTGGTTATGGAGATTCAAAGGCAACAGACCTCTCTCTGCGGAGTGGGGAGGGGTGTGAGTCTTCCTGGGATGGTGTTGAGTAACACCATTGGCAATCCCACCCAAGCCATTCCTCCCTCACCGCGGTAAGGGAAGTGTAGAGTGGTGACACAGTGGGATCAATTTCTAGCTTACAAGCCTCCCAAGATCCCTCCCATTGGGAGGGTGTGTAAATCCATACTTTTTTCCCGTTCTCTCCGGTCACCACGCCAACCACCGGTTGTACACACCCAGGCCCCTCAGGTCCCCATTCGTCGCGCCCGTTCACACCGCACTGTTTGATCCCAAGGGTGGCAGCAATTTGAGAGGGGATTTTATCGAAAATTAAATCTCTCAACTCAGCATTGGAGAACCTTTCACCCGAATGATCAGCCTTCTCGACCAGAAGTGTTGCTGGTTATCCTGAACCTCATGGAGGATCAATCGCGAAAATGAGGGGAAATTCTTGAGCATCTGGTGGCGATGGTCCTCCAGCAGTCGGCATCCATGTACCTCCAGCAATTCCCACACATCATCAAAGGTAAGGGGGGAACTTGTCTCTTCGCGATCACTCCACGTCTGAGGCCAGGTGTTGGCCGGCGGTTGCTCAAGGCAGTCCAAGAGGGCCGTCACGAACTCATCCTCGTGGAGTTTTCGGGTCTTAACCCACAGCGTGAACTCTCGTTGGAACTGAGGCCAACGTCTGGGGTTCCCATTGTACTTCGGTTGCTTGGCAATCTGCCGCAGTCTCAGCGAGGTAGGGTTCAGAATAGATTCCAGCCAAACACTGGCTCTAATTGTGGACACCTTTGCGGCATCATTAGCCACACCAGCTCCGGCGAGGGTCTGGGCAAGCAAAAGCTGAGCTAAGGAATTTGATCCAGCAGCGGCAGGGAGAGTGCGGGAGGCACTTTGCTTGGCATTCTGTGCTTTTCCCCTGGCCTTCTCCGTCCTACTCTCGGAACGAGAGATTTTAACCCTTTCTTTAAGTTTACTTCTGCCAACCCGTGCATCGGTGGTCTTAGAGTCCACCGAAGGAGCAATGGAAAAAATCTCTGTGGCTTTTTCCGATGGGTCTGTTCCTTTTCCTACCGATGCGGCGCCCTCAGACCGCATGTGGGTCTTAAAAATATTTTTTATACCCAACGTATGTACAATTACTTGCATTCCATCCTTGAGCTCTCAGAATCCCGCTGGGTACAACAGTCGCAGTGGGCAGGGCAGTACATTCCATGCCCTGCGGAGTCTGGACAAACTGCAGGGCCGCATGATTCTGTTGATTTGAACCAGGAGTCCACCTTCGGTGCTTCTTCGATCCTGATCTCTAGACTGGCCTGTTTTGCAGCTTCCAAAATACCTTCCTCGAGCGCTGCAGCCAGTTCAGCCTCAGCATCTCGGCCAGGAAGGAAGGAATGAGGGGCGGAGGGCCCAGGGACAGACTACCGGGTCTTCTCCTTGGCAAAGGGAGTCGCATTCCAGATCTGCTGGAACGCATTTTGGAGTAGATTTTCTTACCACTCACGGTGCTCCCCATCGTGGGATTCCTCCAAAAACAAACAAAAAAATTCGATCAAAAAATCGAACTCCTCCTCTTCCCAGCGTGGAAAACGCTCCTGGCCTACCCAACAGCCCGTTCCAAAATTATGGGCTGTTGCCGGGGGTAATCTGGGTTCCCACGGGGCCCATTGGTTGGGGCGTGTCGAGGGCGGCACCTCGGCTGGACCACCGACCTCGAAGTCCACAGGTTGACCTCGAAGTTCTCCAATGGCGTAATGTTGGTGGTGGCGGTGCCTCCAAGCTCCTGAGGAGCTCCGTCAGTGGCATAGGCTTCTTGATCCCAGCCAGCCGGTGGTTGACGTCGACTGGCATCTTCATAATGATGGCCTCCGCTGCAGGCGATTCTTGATCCCCTGGGACACTGTGGGCTTGAGCAAGGGAATCTTCTGAGTGCTTCGGTTGCGCAGCACAGGCAGAGGGAGATTGTGACCTCCTGTGGCCCTACGGTGTTTACGGCGATGCCCTGAGGGGCCAGCGAAGGAATGGGTCCCGCGGGAACACCATTCAGGTAGCCTCTGCTACCATGTAAGTGCTGTCCCGAGTGAATGAAGGTGCCGCAGGGCTCAGGGCCGGCTAGACCCGGGGTGCAGCCTCGCGGGGATGCGACCTGGATGTTGGTTCCGGTGACCCAGGGCACCCCATGGGAGGAGAGGGCAGCGAGATCACTAGACACGTCCATGCTCATATGACCCAGATAAAAATCCCAGTCTATGTAGAAAATTAAGGCAGATGACCATACATTCATCTGAGTGTCCCAATCTATCTTAAAAGACTGATATAAATCAGATTTGGAAAAGAAGTATGGCCGATTGGGGTCACGCACCTGCACCAGCGGCAAATGGCGATTCCTGGTAAGTCATCGCAACGCGGCGGATTTACAATGAATGGACAGTGACGCTGAATACGGCACATGAGATTTATATAGTGCAGTCCCTGGGAATGGTCTGGGGGGAGGCGGTATCACCGAAGTATGTAAAATGGCCAAAATGTAGGCAATCTCGGCCAGATCTGTGAATGTCTCAGAAGATAGGGGTTAGCCGTATGTCCACGGTATTACCTCGAGAGCCGTTGTTCAACTATACTGTCGGAACGGTTGTGCCGTTTCTTAGGCAGCACCTTTTTTTTGCATCTTTGTTGTCTTTTCTCCCGGTATTCGCAAGGAGATCTTCTGCAGTCGAAGGAAGCAGTGAATGTTTCAACGGCATTTCTGAATAAATGGAGTAAGTATTTTGGTGTACCTGGTATTGTTTTCACTGATCTTGGGGGTGAGTTTGAGAATTACGTTGTTCGCACGATGGCTGATCGCTACAGGATTGATTCAAAAATGGCGGCCAGTGGGGCTTATTGGAGCATTGGTGGAGTGGAGCAGCAGCATACCAAGTTGCCGACTCTGACTGAGATGCTGATTGAAGTCTATCCTTCCATGATTCTGACCGAATGTGTGCATTTGGGGTGCACCGGAAAGAATTATTTTCCTAGTGCAAAGCTTCGGAACAGTCCTCATCAGATTGTGTATGCTGCTAGTTCAAGGTGGCCGGACTATGATGATTGTGATTTCCCGGCTTTGGGCTCCTATGATGTTTGAGCTGATCACGTTGGGCATTACATGGTTCATTTTTTATCGTAAATGTATAGGATGCGGGAACTGGCTCATGCGGCTGATATGCAGTCTAAGATGAAGGAGGCTGAAAGGTGTCAAGGAGCTCCGAAGCAGGATGTGGTCTTCACACAAGGCGATTGAGTCTACTATTATCATAAACCACCGAAGCAGGGTGTTGTTTCCTGGAACGGTCCTGCTACTGTGGTTCGTGTTAATGCGGGCCTTGTGCTTGTCAAGCATGGTGGTGGTGTCAAGCGGCTGCCGAGTATTGCAGTTTGACATGAGGCTGTGGTTCAGGGCAGTCGATCAGACTCTGAACTGATGAAAGATTTTGCTGAGGACCCATCGCACAAGGCACCGGATGTGGCAGGGGCACATACCCGGATTATTCTGCCTGAGGTGTCGGCGAGGAAGCGCTTTGTGGTGCCGTCTGCGGACGTGGCCGATTTCTTGGATGTTGGTGCTGAAGATTGTGATGGGGCGGGCAATGTTATTACACAGGAAGAGGTTCACGTGAACACGGTGCCTGACTTTCCTGCGCTTGTGGCACATGACAAGCTGCCAAATTTGCATGGTTGTGTGGAGACGGCTTGCTGGTCTGTGGCGCTTGTGACAGAAGTCTCAGAATAGTTGTAGCAACAAGCAGCAACGTTTCCTCAGATTGTGAGTACCGTCTGTGCTGACTCCCAAGATGAGTTGGTCCACTTTGCCTTTTGTCTTGCAAATGTGGCTCTGGAGAGGAAGAAGTCACATGGGAAAGTATCTGCTGCACGTGCGGCGGAAGCAGATTTGGTGGAGGCGAAGAAACGGGACCTTGACAGCTGGGACCGCTACGGTGTCTATGAATTGGTTCCCAATCGTGGACAAACGGTATTTACGACGCGTTTGTTGAATACCGAGAAAGTTCTTGATGCTACCACTGTTACTCCAAAATCTCATCTTGTTGCTCGCGGGTTTCAGGCAGCGTACATGGATTCGTTGGAAACGGCCAGTCCTACGGTGGATCGAGGTGTGTGGCCTGTGATGGTGGCAACGACCGCGGTGAACGGATGGGTGCCATACTGTTTTGACATGTCCACCGTGTTTCTTCAAGGTCGTCCGATGACTGTGATGTCTGTCTTCATCCTCCAGCAGAAATTGATGCGTCTCACATGGTTATCAAACTGTAAAAGAGAGTTTATGGTTTGGTGGTTGCGCCGTTGCAATGGTATGAAGCTCTCAATGAGGGCATTGTGGCGATGAGTGGTGTACAACTGCCGTGTTACAAGCCTGCGTGGATGTGATATGCGCGGATGATTCTCTGCTGGCAATGATGTGTGCGCATGTGACTGAGCTGTACTCTTCTGCTGATGCATCAATTGAAGATTCTTCGTTGATCAAGCTGCGGGCATTCATTCCTGTGAGAAAAGAAAAGAGGGGAGAGTTTATCTACTGTGGACTTCAAGTATCAACAGAATTGGACGAGAGCGGTTAGTTGACGTTCATTTTGATGGATCAACGGACATACATTGATAAGATCGTACCGGTGGAGATCAGTCACTGTACTGGATCACACGATCGCTATTTTGAACGGGAAGAACATTAGAATCATTGAGAATTTGTGGGTGCGTCGCTCTGGGCGTTTACCTGAACGTGGCTTCATCATGTATACAGAGTATGCAGGCCATCTCAGCAGACTGGAGCCCCAATGCAGAGACACATTATTCAAGCGGACACATTATTGAATACAATGAAGAAGCAAGGTCTGGTGTTACGGTATGCAGGACTGATAGGTGAGCTACGGCTCATTGAATATCATGACAGCAGTTGGGGAAATGCAGAGGATGGTGGTGCGCTGGGAGGTTAGATCTGGGTACTTGCAGCAAAAGATGCTTATGGGAAACGAAGATTCTCACCGCTGCAATGGACGAGCAAGACATGACCACGAGTTGTGAAGAGTACATTTGGCGGAGAAACACTCTAATGTGCAGCAGCTCCGGACGATCTGTTCCATCTTGTGAACACGTTGAAAGCCATAGTCAGGACAAGACAGGTGCCAGTGACATTGCGCACAGATTGCGCTTTGTTCTGGGATCATATTTATTTGAAGAAACAAGTTTCGGAGAAGAGATTGCTGGTCGAACTATCACTGATGAGAGCATACTTCGAAGCTGGAGATATACAGAATCTGAAACTGATTGATGGATCGAGGCAACTGGCTGATGAACTCACTAAAATTAAGTCTCGGGTATTACTGACGCAACGTTTGACTTCTGGAATATTACCATAATCGATGAATGTGGGCATTCGATGAATTATGTTTGGCATCATGCATTCTGTTGGGTTTACCACAATATACGACCTCTAAGTTTGGCCTTAATTGCGCATATCGCTGTCAGAGCAACTTCTTTTTGGCGGGATTGCTGGAAGTTCCAGTAAGTTACCATTAAGTGATACTGTTCTGCATTCGCAAAAAAGAAAAGAAACGGATGTTAAAGTATAGAAAACTGTAACAGTATGACCGACTGTTCACAGTGAGTTTTGAATATTTCTGTCGATGAATGTTTGGAAAGAGACATGAATATAAAAGGATTTTTAGCACAGAAAAGATATTTTCAAAGGTGTTTCATGATGGACAGATGCACATGATGAATGCTACTTAGCCAACTGCTTGAAACTGAAAGTTCCAGAGAAAGCGGTAAGTCCTAATTTTTGAAGTCACAGACATCTCAGAGCTTTATTGTTTGAAACCACTTTTCAGCTATGAGCTATATCATTTTATATGGTGTTTGTTGTATAGGTTGGTGTGTTTGTGTGGAGAACCCAGTTTGCTCATTGGAATGCTCAGTGCTTTGGACGTCTTCGATTGGGTTGCCTGCTGATCCTGCTCTATTGTTTATTCAAAATGTTTGAACAATAGTTGGAATTTTTGACCCACTGCTTGCAACACATCTGACATCTGATGCGGCAGAAAGTGCACGTCCTCCGGTGGCGGTCTTTCACAGTCTTCAGAAAAGCTTTCTCTTTGTGTGCAGTCCGAGAGTCGAAAAACAGCAGCTTTGACTTCCTGTTGAAGAATGGTGGTGTTTTTGAAAAGCATGACTACCCATGCGTTCATGAAAACTGCATCCCCCCAGGGACCACGCTGCCAGAACAAGAAAGAAAAAGCACCCTCACAGCTCCTTGAAAAAGATTCAAGAAAACATTCAATTACCACAAAAATGAAAGGCAATCTATTTGAGGATGCATTTCCCAAACGATATGTTAACAAAATATTTGATAACTACCCATGACAAAGTATGCTTCGGTATTAACTAAAAATGATGAAAACAAATGATGAACATATTTTCGCAAAGAGTATGTTCTCACGTTAAATCAACAAGGACAACATACCGAAGCAAGACAAAGACAACAACATAGGATGGCCAGGATCACCACGGGACTGCAACATCCGTCAACTCCTTGTTCTTGAACCATTGGTATGAACACTCATCGTACAAATCCATCTTCGTCTCGCAACGTACTCCACGAGTACCGTTCCACTTGTACATCCCAAGATATCCCCATGCACTGATCCACACATGTCACACCATGGCTACGGATGATAAGTACGGAGTATGTATGACAGTTCTCAGAGATTAAATAATGGCATGCAATGCATAGTGAACATAACAACTCAAAGAGCGATGCAATGGCGAATGGACATCAGTACAGATTGCGGAGCGAATTAACAGTGTTTGTTCTTCAACATCATTTTCTAATGAGCTGAATATTCTCGAATCACACGTTGTAAATTCCTATGAAGTCCACGGTTGATTTCTGATCAGTTCCGCATGAAGAGAAAATATCATTGACGACACTAAATGTCGCCCTGACTCAGGTTGCTGCCGCATGAGTTTTTCAAAAAACCACGCTGCAGAAATGAGTGACATTACTCAGGGTGGAGTCGAAGGAACTCAAGGTACACAGCATCCTCCTCTAGAGCTTTACTCAACTCCCAAGACCATGGGTCGTCATCCCATTCACAACGGTACAGCAACGTGCGGCGCGTTTATTGGATCCCACTCGACGTCTAGCCAGGATCTTGATATGTCGAGGGGAGTCCCCGGTTTTGACACGTGGCATCGGGAATTCCCACATTGGCTGTCCCACACTGGCTTTTTGCTGTCTCGATCGAAAACTTGCAACCGATCAAAGGGGGCAGGGATGTTCAGTTTCATGTTCTCGCCCTTGTTCAATACCTCGAGAACCTTGCAAGGGCCGCACCAGACAACATCGAGTTTCCCTTTATGTCGACATTCCGGCACCTACACCCACCATCGTTCCCCCACTTCAGGCACTCCAACGTGTCGGCCCATTTGTAGGAATACATACATTTGGTGTTGACGTTCCTCGGCAAGCATTGCACGCACAGAATCGAAGGTACGCTCAGCTCGTTGCATGTAATCATTCATGGTCGAAGGCTCATGTGCATGGGAAGTCATTCGGGGAATATCCAATGGAAAATGGGGTGTGCGTCCCCCATCAATCTCGACTGGGGATAGCCGAAGGCTATTGGACGTCAGGTTGTCAAACTGAATCTCGGCGAACAGTAGGTCGACATCCCACTCGTTGTTACCAAAGATGCCATGTGTACGCAAGCGCTGAAGGATCGACTGGTTGCTGCGTTCCGCTATGCCATTGCCTTGAGCAAGGTTGGCTTCTGTTTGGTGCATCATGGCCTGACCCTTTTTGATCTCAAAGAACAATCTCCTGAGCACCTTTCAGCCACACTTAGGTATGTGAATCCCATGATGATGATCTCGAACCTGCTGCTGTGAAGGAGGATGCTGACGATTAACTGTCTGAAATCGCCAGCTCTATTCCCCCTGTTGATCCCAGCTGTGTTGAACTCAAACACAGTGCCTTCCTGGCCCAGCTGTTGCTGGAGGAGGTAGACCTGGAGTCAACCTCAGAACCAACTTCCCCTGTTTGGAAACCTGTGCTGCACATGCAGCATACCTGCTCAGGTGAACCCGTCGCTCAGAGTCCTGACGCTCTAGCACGGCCTGCTTCCAATAACATGCCACTGTCAACTCCAAGCTTGTCTTCACAAGACCCATCGGACTTTGCTTTTGGGTGGCCATCCGTGAGTCTCTCTTGCGAGCCCCCTTTCGATGTCGCTGATTTCACCCCGTTCTGGCACCGTCGTCTCCCGGCGGCGGGGTACCTAAGGACATGTGGCAATGTGTTAAAACAGTAGAGGCACTCAAGCCTTCCACCTCCGCCCACCAGGTCTTGACCTTTTGTTCGGACACTCAGGAACACGGACGGCTGTTGTACCTGAGGGCCGAAGATATTGAGCACCAGGAACGGCTTCAATATCTCAGAGGGACCTGGAAATCCTGCATCTGGTCTGAGGAGGACGATGAGTGCTACAGGCTACCTGACCCTGAGATACCCCTAGTGTATTCTCTGCACTATGGGCAACAATGTCCCCCTGAGTGGGATGATGGCTGAGTACCTGCCAAAACTGCTTATCGACAGGAGAAGAAAGAGCGTGGTAAGAGCAACCCCGGTGCTGAGGAGGATTTCCGGCAGAAAATCGAGAGTCTGAACCTTGACGCCCGACTAAAGAGTCTGCTCCTGACCTATGAGGAGATGTTCGGCCCCTTGCTGCCTCCCCTGTCCCGCAAAAAACTGGTCCAGATGGACCTGAAACTGAAACCTGAATTTTAGAAGACGCCAGTGAGACGTCGTCCCTCTCCCGCTCCTCAGGAACAGGTTGAGGAAATGGGGCGCCAGATCCAGGAATGCATTGATGCCGGCCTTGCTGAAGAATATAAGAAGGGGGACTACCCCTATCACTGCAGTCCCTGCTTCCTGGTTGCTAAACCGGGATCGACTGCCCTGCGACTGGTTGTTGACGATGGTGAAGTCAACAAGAAAACCCAAAATCACTTGGGGAGTATTCCCAACATGGAAAACACCCTGGAGCGTATTGCCAAATGCCGGTACAAAACGGAAATGGACAAACACAGTGGTTCCTGGCAGATTGACCTAACAGGCGCAGCTCAGGAACTGCTGGCCTTTATAACCCCTAAGGGTCGTGTGTTTAAATGGAAGGTCATGCCTTTTGGGGTAGCCAACGCCCCGGCCCTCCTCCAAGAACTGATGAACAAAATTTTGTACATACTGAGGCGCAGACCTCCTGTACAGGAGTTGATTTCCCGAGGTGCAGAAATGGAGGCTTATATCGATGACGTGAGTTTGGGTACCAATACCCAAGAGGACCATATTCTTCTCCTCCGTGAGTTTCTTATCCTTTGTCAGGAAAACCATCTCCAAATCAAACTCGAAAAATGCGAGTTGATGAAAGAGGAGATGGAGTATTTGGGTTTCGATGTGGGGTATGGCTAGTGAAAACCAGCCGCGTCTAAGATGCAGCCCCTACAGGACATACAGATTTGCGATGACCCTACGAAGGGTCTACACGACATGAGGAGTTTTGTGCGCGCCTGTAACTTCTATAGGCGACACATCCACAATTTTACTTACTCTTCTGCCCCTCTCACTGACGTAATCGAGAAAACTACTGCCTGGAGGTGGACCGCCAGAGAGTAGGAGTGTTTCCAGGAGTTGAAGAAGGAAGTCCCCTCCTCCAACTGCTTGGGGGTACCACGTTCTAAGGGTCAGATAGTCATGATCACTGATGCCAGTGATGTAGGGGGCGGTGGAACGATATACCAAGGGCAAGAGCTTAACCTAGCTGAACTAACTCATTGCCATTATCGCACCACAGGACTGAACTGTGATGGTTCCCTGAAGCACGACTATCCTTCCAGTGAGTGGCGACTTGTACCACTAGGTCACTGGAACTGGAAATGGAACCAGGCGCGTTCCCATTACAGCACCTACGACCAGGAGCTCCTGGCCGGTATGCTGGTGCTCTCATCCCAGTCCCGACAATCCGGATCTTACCCTATTGTCTGGCTCTGTGACCAGGAACCGGTGAAGTCCTTTCAGAAGGGCCCACCACCGGAGAAAGCGAAACTAAAACGGTGGTGGACTTACCTCAGTCAGTTCAGGCTGACAGTCCATCATATCCCTGGTTTACAAAATGAACTGTCTGACTACATATTACACAACAACTTAGATGCGCTTTTTGGTGAGAGCTCGGAGGCTCTTGTCAAAGGAGCTTTCCAGCGTTTGGACGTCCAGCTGGACCTGTGCATGCGCACAGCTGGAATCCTCGAGGGATGGAGCCTAACGAACTATCAGTCAGAGTATGAAGATATTCTCCAGACCCTGAGCACTGGTCTCGGACCCCCTGTCCTTGACGGGCACCACTGGTATAAACATTACCAGTACCTCTTCTACGAGGACCGTATAGTTGTGCCCGACACACGACCTGATGGGTGTCTACAGTGGTCCCATCTCAGCTCAGGTCACACTGGCGCTAATCGCTCAGTGGACTTCTTTCGTGAGCGTTTCTACTCTGGTCTAACCCTGACTGAACTGAGGTCTCGTATGCAGACCATTGTTGATGCTTGTGGCTATCATGCCAGCAAGCAGAGCGATAGTAGGGAACGGGGACTGATTTCCAGCCTACCCATACCCTATTGTACTAACTCTCTTCTCTACGTGGATTTTATCCACGGCCTACCTCGCTTCGGTGGCTATGAAAGTTGCCTAGGGGTCACCTGTGGCCTGTCCCGCTACTCCCCTGTGTTTCCTTGCAATAGGAAAACCACAGATGAGTAGACTGTGAAAATGTTCGTCGAACAATAGTTCGAACCATACGGAGCAACTAAACAGGTGCACTCTGATGAGGACGTACGCATCGGCAGTGACACGGGATGGTAGAAGCGTGTGCTGAACGCCCTCAATGTTGAGGCAACCACAGGTGTGCCCTATACCCACACGTCTAATCCTCTTTGCGAGAGACAAAACCGTGTGGTGGAACAGAACCTGCGAATCCTGATGAAACAGGAGCGTACCAAAGATTGGGTACGCCTGGTGCCCTGGGCAGTGTTGATCGTGAACTCTCATAGGAGTTCTTCTACAGGTCTCACCCCCCATGAGCTGTTTCACAGAAGACGACCTGCTTGGTTCTTCAAAACCCCCCTTCCTGAGGACTCCAAGAGCCCCGTTGGGGATCGGCTTGAACACAAGCAGTCAATGGCTAACCAGGCTCGGACTAACCTGAGACCCATCGGTGAACGTGAAGTGAGCGGACAAAATCGCTTACGGCGGCCCGCCAGTTTCAAGGTTGGTGACCTTGTTTTGGTTCACCATCCACAACTACCCTCCTGGCCCCGTAACTGCCTACAGGACCCTCTTTTTCGGCCCTATCGTATCATCAGGATAGATGGATCTAGAATCTATGTCAGGTGCAGGCCAAGTCTAGGTGGTGAACTGCTTTGTGCTCCTAAGCAGTTGAGGCACTTTCACTCCCCTGATGATCTGTCCTGGGATGTGTGGCGCCTCAGCGACAGTGAGGTCAGGCGTATCGACCTGGAGAACGCTGCCAGCCCTGAGGAGGCAGACAAACTTGGACAAATGTCTGCCGATGAGATGGCAGTCGATGGCTACTACGTGGTTGCAGGTATTGCCCGCCACGAGTATAAACAGGTCTCGAAATTCATTACCCTGTGCGACGGATATGGGCTATCTAAGGCGACCTGGGAACCCATGTCCGCCTTTATACAGCCAGATGGGAATATCAATCCCATCTTTCGCTCCTACCTCGTTTAGAAGAACGAGGGACAGCTACTAACCCGTGCTGAGACTCTGTCCCCGCAGAAGAAGAAAAACTAATCTCATTGTGCCTACCTATTTACTGTGCCTAACCGAACTGAGGATGTTGCAAGCTTCAGGAGGTGGTCCTATACCCCAGACATTCCCCCTTCCCGCTGGCCGTCTTCTTTGGGCGACTCCTGCAGGAGTATTGGCTTCCCGCTGGAGGTACACTTCCCCCGCACCAAGGGAAAAGCAACACTGAGGAGCGTCGGAACACCACCAGGCCGCTTATCTTGTTTGCAGCCCAATGGTCGGTGTCTCTTATTGCCCCAGCCTGCCACCACACGTTCTCCGCACAGTGTAGTACCAAGAACGCGCCGACGTGCTGGACTAGGTACGCGTGGGGTCGGTTCAGTCCGGGCTGCACACCTCCATACGGCCACCTCAACTCCGGATCACCTGAACACGCTGGCCTACGTGAGCAGATTTTACTCAGATTGAGACTCACTTTTGAGGCCCTTTACTCGCAAGCCCCTCTGTTTTCTAACCTCCCAGGGGCGGTGAGCACTCTTGTGCTGATAGCTAGGACAACTCAGTGTGTGCCAGGACAGGTTAACGACTCCTGTAGAGCTTCCATTACGGTGAATGTACTAACTTCCACCCTCAGTCCGATCCGCACTCCAGACACCTACACATCCGCTGCCTGCGGAGCACTGCTCCTGCCCTGGCTGTGCCCTGCAGTCCCATGCCTGTGGTTACCAGCGTGAGCCAGATGGCCGCTGATCAGGTTTGCACCCACCCAGCGAGTGTGTGCCTTGTTGACTATGTGGTGCATGGGAACTGCCATGATGTTATGACATTGGGGAGCCAACGAAGAACGGTGGCCTACTACTCCAGGGGGGAATGACAAGCAAGGTGCTATGAAGCAAGGGGTGTCCACACTCCTACGGGACAGGCGTGCCCACAGTTAGGACCCCTAACTGGTCCAGACCCATGAAGTTCTACCCTTCCTGACGGGGTTACCATACCCCTAAGTGTGCTACGTATGTCTGTATCTGTCTCACGTCACTCCCCAGCGTGGCTCCTGGAGACGGGGCTTCGCTGACCTCGGACCGAAGGTCCTGATCAGGTACTATTCCCACTCCTATGGCGCCTCATTTCTGTGGTGGCGCCTATCCTTTGGGCAAGACGGCAAAAGCCCTACCTACTAGAGAGGAGGGGTGGCCAAGTGTGCTAAGGGCATACAAAAGGCCCATTTTTCTAATGGCCAAAAGCTAACCCACTCCCCTACCCGCGAGGAAAAGCACGCGGAGCAGGAAGCACCACGACACTACACTCACGAATGCCAGCACAAGCTTTCGAATGCAGGGTGAGCACAACAGCACTCAGTCCCTGCCAGGCTCGCTGACCCCAACCCCTACACAGGCTACTGGGTGGCCATGACAAAGAGGTATTGAGCCCTATTTGCCCTCCTGTGAGATTACAAGAGAACACAGCGCCGCTGGGCAACTGTGGCCTGCCAGGGACGCCCTCGCGCGTTCTCCTGACAGGGCTTCGAGGGAAGGTGTGCCGTGTGCACAACGTGTAGTAAGGGTTGTCCATGAAGATGTCGTTCACTGACCCAATTTGTTTATGTCATCTGCGCCCTTTTTAGCTTGGGCAGAAAAAAGGGAAGTCGCCGAAGGCAACTGCTGCTGCACCAATCACCCTGACGTCTGAGAGCAAAGGCAGATGAGGCCCGGTTAGCGGCTGAGGAACCTAACCACCCTCACTGTATTATACAGGTCTTCGGGTAAAAAAAAAAACTGTCCTCTAACCGAGCGTCAAACAAGCAAACTTAACGACTCCGCCCGTTCTCTCATAGAACGTAGGGCGGAGCCCTGGGTAGCCTAAACAAGGGTAATACCGTGTGCACAGCGCGTGGCCTACATCCCTTTAATGCATCGTGCGTATGCAGGGAAGGGAGGCGATGGACAAAAATCTTTTACCTACCATTAACCCACTACATCCATTCATCAAGAGACTCAACCAGGAGGTGAGCTCCTCCTGGGCTTACCTACCTTACTCACTACGCAACATGTGAATGCCGAAGGGAACGCGAACGCAAAGACAACCCTAAGCGTTTAAACAACCCTACGGCGAATTATAAACAACCCTAAACGATCAATACATGGTGTGTCATGCATGCCCTTCTTACCTTGTTTCGTGCAGAAGAAGGAGAGGGAATGGAGAGCAACTGCACAGCGCAAAACAAGCCTAAACATTTTAAGCAACGCTATTTTAGCGCTACGGCAACACGAGCACGAGCAAGCACTTTTCTTTCTGACCTTTGAAGAGAAGAGAAGAGTGGATGGGTACTCAGGGGAAGCGCCACAACGTGTGAATGCCCAGGTTAAGCACACACATCGCAAGCACAGCACATACACTTACCCTACGTGCGCGCTGCGTGCTCCATTCGTCTCACATACGTTTCATTTCAGTTTTGACCTGTGCAGAGCAAAGACAATGAACGCCCGAACCCCCAACGAACGCGACTGTGACAACCCTAGCGTTTTAACGGAACTACCACCACGAACGCAATGCATGCGTGTGACATGACACTAACATACCTGAGACATGGACTGTCCACCTGCTCTGTTACGTGGGCTTCTGTTCAATACTTTTCCCTAAAGTTTATAAAATGTTTGATGCAACTGTGCAAAGGTTTCTTTTAAAAACTTTAAAAACCACGGCTCATACGTTCTTTTTCAGGAGCCGTTTACACTTGCGCAACTCTTTTTAGGAGTGCGCTTTTGTTGCGCTTGTCTGCGACTTTAGGTTTTGGCCTAAAAATGACGATTTCTAACGTCGTTTTGTCAATTTGTAGCGATTTGACTTCTTAAGTCGCTACCCCCTTCGCTAAACCACAGGATTCCCTCCCCGTCGGTCCCATTTTCTTTTTTTTTTCAGCTCCTGGAGTTTTGTGCCCTCCATTGGGAGTATTGCTCCGCCCTGGCCCTTGGTCAGGACGCTTACTAAAACGCTGTGTATACAGCGATCGCCGTCCGCATTAGAGCGTTCGACTGTACCCTAGTGGGCAAGCTTGTGTGCTCTACGGAGAGAGTCCTGGGTTCAAACCCCACTACCTTCAATTTGTTACCAAAAGCTTTTGCCTCACGCTGGCGTCTTTTGAAGAATGCCCCATCGATGGGACATCATACACGGTACATTACACAGTTTTTCAAGGGTACCTACAGTGTGATAGGCTTTTTTGAACTGATGGGAGTGTCTTTCGCTGGTCCAATGCATTTACTGAGGGAATGTTGGGGAAATCTGAGCCTTTTTCCTTGGTCTCACTAGCTTGATCAACTAGTACTCCAGGGGGGATTAATAAAAAGTCACTACCATGTCTTCCTTGGGGGACTTGATCAAGGCCAAGCCCCCCCTAAAAGCCTTTTGTTGATGTTGAGACTAACTTAATCATTCTTATCACTCTTTTGAAGTTTAAACTACAAGTTCTCAAAGTAACTAGGGTTATACCCCTAGTCCCCCCATGAGGTTCACCCCTACCACTCAACTGAGCGAAGGTATCTTACTTCATGGAGGTAATACCGAAATAAAGTACACACTCCATGCCTAAGGCCTTGTAGCTTAAGCCTAGTGGTCCCCCACCTCAAGACCCCTATACGGAACTGATACTACCACTTATTGTGGTTCTGGTTTTTAACTGATTCTGAATTCAGTTGCTTGACCATGATGGCCAAGCCATATCCTGTGTCTGGCCTAGCTCCTATGCCCCAGATTCCTACCCAACGCCATTTTCCGTGAAGTGCTCGGTGATACCTTGGAGGCCTGAGTCATGGCAGGCTTCGCGTAAAAATCATTTGTTTTATCCATTTGTGATTGAATCCTTGTACTTAAGCCTGCTTTGTCTATCTGCAGTCCTTGTGTGATACACTGGATTTCACAACTATTCATTGATCCGATCCTCATCCTGTTCTTGCTCTACTTGCTGCTTTGGTCCTGTTTTTCAACACCAAAACTTGCAGGATTTCATCAAAACTGTTAGGGGATAAATCAAGGATATCTTTGTCGGAGATGAAGCACAGAAAACAAAAGACCTCTTGCCCTCTTAAGGATTTCTTCCCCAATGAAGGGAAGGGGGTGTGAATCCACCTTGGTTTCAGCATTAAGGTCGCGGAAGTCAAGAACCTTTCGGCAGCGATCTGTGGTGTTTTGGTCTGCAGGTGGCGGTTTCGGAACTTCTAAAGAGTGCACAGCACCACTCGCTGGTCATACAACCCTCAAGGCAACCAAATTTCCATCTCGATCTTCTGAGTTCCGGTTCGTGGTTCTCGTAGGGGCCTTGTTTCTTCACCTTGTACCCCTCATGAAGCTGGATGAAGACTGCACCGAACGGCCCACGGAGAGGGGCTTTTTTGACTAACTTGCCAGAAAGGGTTATGTCCTTCTGTTCCTCGAAAATCTTTTTTCTCTTCCAGGAACACAACTCAGTGTCCGGCTGATCGCCAGGAATTACTGTCGGCAAAACTCTAGCGATCTCTCCCGCGTATCAGGACGAATCATCTTACGGATGTCTCGAAAAAGGTCGGTATCAACTGCCTCTTGAGGGTAGGTGGTTCGGGTGCCAACATTCCAGAGATCATCCTCGTGATCCAGCTCCTCGAAAGGATCATTGAAAGCTTCCACACAAGGTTTTTCGTAAAAAACCTGCGAAATAGCGGCGCAATTTAAACTTTTCCTTCGCCCGTGCACTGAAGATTCTTTTCGATGTCGATCGTATTGGGGAAGAGGGAGACGAGGCGGATCCAGTTGACGGCGGATCAGCTTCGGCATCTGAGGGAGAAAAATTGGAAGAAGTACATTCATCATCAGTACCATGCTGAACCTCAAATTCTGACCCAACACACGAATCAGTCCCAGAATCAAGAGAATCAGAGTCAGGAAGCCCTCCATCCACCAGGAATGGGAGCGAACTCCAGGTGCGCTGTCGCAGAGGACCTGTGTCGTCTCTGGTGTACAGCTTAATCTTCCTCAGAAGTTCGATGTAATCTACACAAATCTCCTGCAATTCCTGAAATCACGGCTTGTCGTCCCACAAGGGTACCACTAAAATCGCCTGGGTTTTATCTTGTTTGATTTTGTGGATGACCTGCTGGATTAAGTGAAACGGAGTATCAATCCATAACTGGTTGTCCCCTTTTTGGGTCGCGGCGTCACGAAAGCAATTATCAAACCGTTCGTTCTCATGGTTAGCAAAGGCACCGTACTGTGGGGTAAAGGAATGGTGTGCATAAAAACATTCACCAATAGCATCGAGCCATTTGTCGACAACTCTGTAGGATGAAGAGTGCCAGCGCGAAGGACGTCCTGGCTGAGAGTCCCTACGAAGACATACAAACTCCCGATAGTACTCAACACTCCTTTTCGCCTCAGCAACGGTGACATCTTTTCCAAGTGTTAAAGTAACCTTTTGCTTCAAAACTTCCTCTGCACCTTTGAACCCTGCGTGCAAGAAACAAAATTCAGGGCGCACCAAGGGACCTGACTCCAGGAAAAAACAAAGCCTATGACCTACGGGCGCCACCCTATGCTTGCGAAGCCAAGGATGGCCCGAGTAAAGGTTATACTTCATTTCTGCACCTTGGAAGTAGTCATTCTTAAGGACAGCTTCCTCAACTTTGCCGGCACCCGACAGGTCCTGGGCGACCAAATGGGTTGATGTATAACAACCGCGCTGTCCGCCTGACAGAGAATGTCCAGACACTCCCTACAGTGTAACAGGATGAGGCGAATCAAATACGCAGTCATCCGGTACAAAAGAATTCAATTGGGGATTTATCTCCAGCCCATTGTCACACAAGCAAGTGGCGAGGTTAATTTTGCCTTTGCAATCAGAAACCCACAGTTTTGTGGCGAACTGTGAGGCCCTGTGCTTGGACTGTACACCCACCTCGTGCACTGAGGCGGGACGATCCGTTGCCGGATCCAGGGGAGGGAAATAAGAGACCCTACATCAAATGAGGGTCCAGAAGGAATCGGAGGAGCATGCCTGAAATTGCCTGGGGAGGGGCGATTTTCGTGGCTCCCCCTGGCTTCTGAGCTGCAGCGGCCACATCAACCTGGTGGATGTAGCCAGATTCATCAATTCACTCCTCATGGAACGGATCATCTGCTGGATTCAAGGCAATTTTGATGTAACCCTTGTCTGCATCTGTCACCTGATCTGCACCGGACACCTGATCCACAGGATGATTGCCCCTTCCATGGCCACGGCCGCCGGATGAGCGACCTCCACCGCCGCCACGCCCCTTGCCCTTGCCTGAACGAGAGGCCCCAGACAATTTTTCCTTGGCCCTTGCCCTGGGACCCTTGGGCATTTCCTTTGTTTCCGCCGGATTGGGGGGTTTGGCCTGGATTTCGATTTCCGCCACCGGGGGCGCCATTTGTATTTTTTTGACCATGGGGCTGCCCACCAGAGCCGGATGGAGTCCGATTTCCTGTGCCTGGGCAACTGCATTGCGTCCCAGAATTTTTGGTTCTACCGGAAAGGGTCTGATTCCCTTTTCCAGGCTTTCCTTCGTGCACCTGTTGGGCATTTTGGTCTGAGATTGGAGGGGGACTACTGACATTTTCTTCAATAATCTTGTGATTGTGGGCTGACCGACGGTGATTCTGCGTAGAATGGGAGTTTGCGCGGTTTGTAGAACCGAGCAAGAGGCACATGCCACACTCCTGCTGGACACCTTTTCTGTCATTCACGTTTTTGTTTCCCCCATTGGCGCCGCCTTGGGCATTTTCCTTGGAGCTCTTACCATCCCGAAGGCCCTCATGGTGATTTTGGCTGGCGGCGTCAGCGAGCCGCTACCTCTTTCCAGAGTTCAGTCGGGGTGTACGAAAACACCCAGTTTCTTGCCATGAGGCGCTGCCCATGGAAGCTTATTCCCCTGTTGAGGACTTGGACAAACAAATCCCGATCCTCATGTTCATGAAAAGTGATTTTCCAAGTGTCTTCAGTGAATTTCACCTTCGAAAACCACGTGGGAAAACACTTTTGAGTGCTTCCCGAACCAAACGTCTTTCACCCTAGGGGCCCGTTTTGACATAAACGTCAAGATTGAGTACCCAAAACCCAAAAGAATTGTATTTTTGCCAAGCGCAATTTCGGGGCAATTTTGGTTTTTCTTGGTGTTTGAGAATCTACATTTTTTTACCCTCTCCACCGGTGATAGGTTGAGGACACTATGAAGACACATTTTTCTACCTCCCGTCATTGCCGTCTTAAAGGTGCCACACCACCCAGCACCATGGCAATCCCATCCCAAAAGCATCCCAGCAGCACTGGGCCTCAACATTCGGACAAGTGAGTGCAACTTTGGTGTAAATAACCTCAACTTTGGTGCAACATTGGCAACCTTGAGTGCAAATTTGGCTCAGCAATGCTGAGCATTGCAACTTTGATGCAATATTGGCTCAACTTTGGTTTTCTGCAAAGGAGCACACGATAGGTTTATAATCGGAAAATAAGAACCTTAACTCCAACGGAGCCTGGTTATGGAGATTCAAAGGCAACAGACCTCTCTCTGCGGAGTGGGGAGGGGTGTGAGTCTTCCTGGGATGGTGTTGAGTAACACCATTGGCAATCCCACCCAAGCCATTCCTCCCTCACCGCGGTAAGGGAAGTGTAGAGTGGTGACACAGTGGGATCAATTTCTAGCTTACAAGCCTCCCAAGATCCCTCCCATTGGGAGGGTGTGTAAATCCATACTTTTTTCCCGTTCTCTCCGGTCACCACGCCAACCACCGGTTGTACACACCCAGGCCCCTCAGGTCCCCATTCGTCGCGCCCGTTCACACCGCACTGTTTGATCCCAAGGGTGGCAGCAATTTGAGAGGGGATTTTATCGAAAATTAAATCTCTCAACTCAGCATTGGAGAACCTTTCACCCGAATGATCAGCCTTCTCGACCAGAAGTGTTGCTGGTTATCCTGAACCTCATGGAGGATCAATCGCGAAAATGAGGGGAAATTCTTGAGCATCTGGTGGCGATGGTCCTCCAGCAGTCGGCATCCATGTACCTCCAGCAATTCCCACACATCATCAAAGGTAAGTGGGGAAATTGTCTCTTCGCGATCACTCCACGTCTGAGGCCAGGTGTTGGCCGGCGGTTGCTCAAGGCAGTCCAAGAGGGCCGTCACGAACTCATCCTCGTGGAGTTTTTGGGTCTTAACCCACAGCGTGAACTCTCGTTGGAACTGAGGCCAACGTCTGGGGTTCCCATTGTACTTCGGTTGCTTGGCAATCTGCCGCAGTCTCAGCGAGGTAGGGTTCAGAATAGATTCCAGCCAAACACTGGCTCTAATTGTGGACACCTTTGCGGCATCATTAGCCACACCAGCTCCGGCGAGGGTCTGGGCAAGCAAAAGCTGAGCTAAGGAATTTGATCCAGCAGCGGCAGGGAGAGTGCGGGAGGCACTTTGCTTGGCATTCTGTGCTTTTCCCCTGGCCTTCTCCGTCCTACTCTCGGAACGAGAGATTTTAACCCTTTCTTTAAGTTTACTTCTGCCAACCCGTGCATCGGTGGTCTTAGAGTCCACCGAAGGAGCAATGGAAAAAATCTCTGTGGCTTTTTCCGATGGGTCTGTTCCTTTTCCTACCGATGCGGCGCCCTCAGACCGCATGTGGGTCTTAAAAATATTTTTTATACCCAACGTATGTACAATTACTTGCATTCCATCCTTGAGCTCTCAGAATCCCGCTGGGTACAACAGTCGCAGTGGGCAGGGCAGTACATTCCATGCCCTGCGGAGTCTGGACAAACTGCAGGGCCGCATGATTCTGTTGATTTGAACCAGGAGTCCACCTTCGGTGCTTCTTCGATCCTGATCTCTAGACTGGCCTGTTTTGCAGCTTCCAAAATACCTTCCTCGAGCGCTGCAGCCAGTTCAGCCTCAGCATCTCGGCCAGGAAGGAAGGAATGAGGGGCGGAGGGCCCAGGGACAGACTACCGGGTCTTCTCCTTGGCAAAGGGAGTCGCATTCCAGATCTGCTGGAACGCATTTTGGAGTAGATTTTCTTACCACTCACGGTGCTCCCCATCGTGGGATTCCTCCAAAAACAAACAAAAAAATTCGATCAAAAAATCGAACTCCTCCTCTTCCCAGCGTGGAAAACGCTCCTGGCCTACCCAACAGCCCGTTCCAAAATTATGGGCTGTTGCCGGGGGTAATCTGGGTTCCCACGGGGCCCATTGGTTGGGGCGTGTCGAGGGCGGCACCTCGGCTGGACCACCGACCTCGAAGTCCACAGGTTGACCTCGAAGTTCTCCAATGGCGTAATGTTGGTGGTGGCGGTGCCTCCAAGCTCCTGAGGAGCTCCGTCAGTGGCATAGGCTTCTTGATCCCAGCCAGCCGGTGGTTGACGTCGACTGGCATCTTCATAATGATGGCCTCCGCTGCAGGCGATTCTTGATCCCCTGGGACACTGTGGGCTTGAGCAAGGGAATCTTCTGAGTGCTTCGGTTGCGCAGCACAGGCAGAGGGAGATTGTGACCTCCTGTGGCCCTACGGTGTTTACGGCGATGCCCTGAGGGGCCAGCGAAGGAATGGGTCCCGCGGGAACACCATTCAGGTAGCCTCTGCTACCATGTAAGTGCTGTCCCGAGTGAATGAAGGTGCCGCAGGGCTCAGGGCCGGCTAGACCCGGGGTGCAGCCTCGCGGGGATGCGACCTGGATGTTGGTTCCGGTGACCCAGGGCACCCCATGGGAGGAGAGGGCAGCGAGATCACTAGACACGTCCATGCTCATATGACCCAGATAAAAATCCCAGTCTATGTAGAAAATTAAGGCAGATGACCATACATTCATCTGAGTGTCCCAATCTATCTTAAAAGACTGATATAAATCAGATTTGGAAAAGAAGTATGGCCGATTGGGGTCACGCACCTGCACCAGCGGCAAATGGCGATTCCTGGTAAGTCATCGCAACGCGGCGGATTTACAATGAATGGACAGTGACGCTGAATACGGCACATGAGATTTATATAGTGCAGTCCCTGGGAATGGTCTGGGGGGAGGCGGTATCACCGAAGTATGTAAAATGGCCAAAATGTAGGCAATCTCGGCCAGATCTGTGAATGTCTCAGAAGATAGGGGTTAGCCGTATGTCCACGGTATTACCTCGAGAGCCGTTGTTCAACTATACTGTCGGAACGGTTGTGCCGTTTCTTAGGCAGCACCTTTTTTTGCATCTTTGTTGTCTTTTCTCCCGGTATTCGCAAGGAGATCTTCTGCAGTCGAAGGAAGCAGTGAATGTTTCAACGGCATTTCTGAATAAATGGAGTAAGTATTTTGGTGTACCTGGTATTGTTTTCACTGATCTTGGGGGTGAGTTTGAGAATTACGTTGTTCGCACGATGGCTGATCGCTACAGGATTGATTCAAAAATGGCGGCCAGTGGGGCTTATTGGAGCATTGGTGGAGTGGAGCAGCAGCATACCAAGTTGCCGACTCTGACTGAGATGCTGATTGAAGTCTATCCTTCCATGATTCTGACCGAATGTGTGCATTTGGGGTGCACCGGAAAGAATTATTTTCCTAGTGCAAAGCTTCGGAACAGTCCTCATCAGATTGTGTATGCTGCTAGTTCAAGGTGGCCGGACTATGATGATTGTGATTTCCCGGCTTTGGGCTCCTATGATGTTTGAGCTGATCACGTTGGGCATTACATGGTTCATTTTTTATCGTAAATGTATAGGATGCGGGAACTGGCTCATGCGGCTGATATGCAGTCTAAGATGAAGGAGGCTGAAAGGTGTCAAGGAGCTCCGAAGCAGGATGTGGTCTTCACACAAGGCGATTGAGTCTACTATTATCATAAACCACCGAAGCAAGGTGTTGTTTCCTGGAACGGTCCTGCTACTGTGGTTCGTGTTAATGCGGGCCTTGTGCTTGTCAAGCATGGTGGTGGTGTCAAGCGGCTGCCGAGTATTGCAGTTTGACATGAGGCTGTGGTTCCGGGCAGTCGATCAGACTCTGAACTGATGAAAGATTTTGCTGAGGACCCATCGCACAAGGCACCGGATGTGGCAGGGGCACATACCCGGATTATTCTGCCTGAGGTGTCGGCGAGGAAGCGCTTTGTGGTGCTCTGCGGACGTGGCCGATTTCTTGGATGTTGGTGCTGAAGATTGTGATGGGGCGGGCAATGTTATTACACAGGAAGAGGTTCACGTGAACACGGTGCCTGACTTTCCTGCGCTTGTGGCACATGACAAGCTGCCAAATTTGCATGGTTGTGTGGAGACGGCTTGCTGGTCTGTGGCGCTTGTGACAGAAGTCTCAGAATAGTTGTAGCAACAAGCAGCAACGTTTCCTCAGATTGTGAGTACCGTCTGTGCTGACTCCCAAGATGAGTTGGTCCACTTTGCCTTTTGTCTTGCAAATGTGGCTCTGGAGAGGAAGAAGTCACATGGGAAAGTATCTGCTGCACGTGCGGCGGAAGCAGATTTGGTGGAGGCGAAGAAACGGGACCTTGACACCTGGGACCGCTACGGTGTCTCTGAATTGGTTCCCAATCGTGGACAAACGGTATTTACGACGCGTTTGTTGAATACCGAGAAAGTTCTTGATGCTACCACTGTTACTCCAAAATCTCATCTTGTTGCTCGCGGGTTTCAGGCAGCGTACATGGATTCGTTGGAAACGGCCAGTCCTACGGTGGATCGAGGTGTGTGGCCTGTGATGGTGGCAACGACCGCGGTGAACGGATGGGTGCCATACTGTTTTGACATGTCCACCGTGTTTCTTCAAGGTCGTCCGATGACTGTGATGTCTGTCTTCATCCTCCAGCAGAAGTTGATGCGTCTCACATGGTTATCAAACTGTAAAACAGAGTTTATGGTTTGGTGGTTGCGCCGTTGCAATGGTATGAAGCTCTCAATGAGGGCATTGTGGCGATGAGTGGTGTACAACTGCCGTGTTACAAGCCTGCGTGGATGTGATATGCGCGGATGATTCTCTGCTGGCAATGATGTGTGCGCATGTGACTGAGCTGTACTCTTCTGCTGATGCATCAATTGAAGATTCTTCGTTGATCAAGCTGCGGGCATTCATTCCTGTGAGAAAAGAAAAGAGGGGAGAGTTTATCTACTGTGGACTTCAAGTATCAACAGAATTGGACGAGAGCGGTTAGTTGACGTTCATTTTGATGGATCAACGGACATACATTGATAAGATCGTACCGGTGGAGATCAGTCACTGTACTGGATCACACGATCGCTATTTTGAACGGGAAGAACATTAGAATCATTGAGAATTTGTGGGTGCGTCGCTCTGGGCGCTTACCTGAACGTGGCTTCATCATGTATACAGAGTATGCAGGCCATCTCAGCAGACTGGAGCCCCAATGCAGAGACACATTATTCAAGCGGACACATTATTGAATACAATGAAGAAGCAAGGTCTGGTGTTACGGTATGCAGGACTGATAGGTGAGCTACGGCTCATTGAATATCATGACAGCAGTTGGGGAAATGCAGAGGATGGTGGTGCGCTGGGAGGTTAGATCTGGGTACTTGCAGCAAAAGATGCTTATGGGAAACGAAGATTCTCACCGCTGCAATGGACGAGCAAGACATGACCACGAGTTGTGAAGAGTACATTTGGCGGAGAAACACTCTAATGTGCAGCAGCTCCGGACGATCTGTTCCATCTTGTGAACACGTTGAAAGCCATAGTCAGGACAAGACAGGTGCCAGTGACATTGCGCACAGATTGCGCTTTGTTCTGGGATCATATTTATTTGAAGAAACAAGTTTCGGAGAAGAGATTGCTGGTCGAACTATCACTGATGAGAGCATACTTCGAAGCTGGAGATATACAGAATCTGAAACTGATTGATGGATCGAGGCAACTGGCTGATGAACTCACTAAAATTAAGTCTCGGGTATTACTGACGCAACGTTTGACTTCTGAAATATTACCATAATCGATGAATGTGGGCATTTGATGAATTATGTTTGGCATCATGCATTCTGTTGGGTTTACCACAAAATACGACCTCTAAGTTTGGCCTTAATTGCGCATATCGCTGTCAGAGCAACTTTTTTTTGGCGGGATTGCTGGAAGTTCCAGTAAGTTACCATTAAGTGATACTGTTCTGCATTCGCAAAAAAGAAAAGAAACGGATGTTAAAGTATAGAAAACTGTAACAGTATGACCGACTGTTCACAGTGAGTTTTGAATATTTCTGTCGATGAATGTTTGGAAAGAGACATGAATATAAAAGGATTTTTAGCACAGAAAAGATATTTTCAAAGGTGTTTCATGATGGACAGATGCACATGATGAATGCTACTTAGCCAACTGCTTGAAACTGAAAGTTCCAGAGAAAGCGGTAAGTCCTAATTTTTGAAGTCACAGACATCTCAGAGCTTTATTGTTTGAAACCACTTTTCAGCTATGAGCTATATCATTTTATATGGTGTTTGTTGTATAGGTTGGTGTGTTTGTGTGGAGAACCCAGTTTGCTCATTGGAATGCTCAGTGCTTTGGACGTCTTCGATTGGGTTGCCTGCTGATCCTGCTCTATTGTTTATTCAAAATGTTTGAACAATAGTTGGAATTTTTGACCCACTGCTTGCAACACATCTGACATCTGATGCGGCAGAAAGTGCACGTCCTCCGGTGGCGGTCTTTCACAGTCTTCAGAAAAGCTTTCTCTTTGTGTGCAGTCCGAGAGTCGAAAAACAGCAGCTTTGACTTCCTGTTGAAGAATGGTGGTGTTTTTCAAAAGCATGACTACCCATGCGTTCATGAAAACTGCATCCCCCCAGGGACCACGCTGCCAGAACAAGAAAGAAAAAGCACCCTCACAGCTCCTTGAAAAAGATTCAAGAAAACATTCAATTACCACAAAAATGAAAGGCAATCTATTTGAGGATGCATTTCCCAAACGATATGTTAACAAAATATTTGATAACTACCCATGACAAAGTATGCTTCGGTATTAACTAAAAATGATGAAAACAAATGATGAACATATTTTCGCAAAGAGTATGTTCTCACGTTAAATCAACAAGGACAACATACCGAAGCAAGACAAAGACAACAACATAGGATGGCCAGGATCACCACGGGACTGCAACATCCGTCAACTCCTTGTTCTTGAACCATTGGTATGAACACTCATCGTACAAATCCATCTTCGTCTCGCAACGTACTCCACGAGTACCGTTCCACTTGTACATCCCAAGATATCCCCATGCACTGATCCACACATGTCACACCATGGCTACGGATGATAAGTACGGAGTATGTATGACAGTTCTCAGAGATTAAATAATGGCATGCAATGCATAGTGAACATAACAACTCAAAGAGCGATGCAATGGCGAATGGACATCAGTACAGATTGCGGAGCGAATTAACAGTGTTTGTTCTTCAACATCATTTTCTAATGAGCTGAATATTCTCGAATCACACGTTGTAAATTCCTATGAAGTCCACGGTTGATTTCTGATCAGTTCCGCATGAAGAGAAAATATCATTGACGACACTAAATGTCGCCCTGACTCAGGTTGCTGCCGCATGAGTTTTTCAAAAAACCACGCTGCAGAAATGAGTGACATTACTCAGGGTGGAGTCGAAGGAACTCAAGGTACACAGCATCCTCCTCTAGAGCTTTACTCAACTCCCAAGACCATGGGTCGTCATCCCATTCACAACGGTACAGCAACGTGCGGCGCGTTTATTGGATCCCACTCGACGTCTAGCCAGGATCTTGATATGTCGAGGGGAGTCCCCGGTTTTGACACGTGGCATCGGGAATTCCCACATTGGCTGTCCCACACTGGCTTTTTGCTGTCTCGATCGAAAACTTGCAACCGATCAAAGGGGGCAGGGATGTTCAGTTTCATGTTCTCGCCCTTGTTCAATACCTCGAGAACCTTGCAAGGGCCGCACCAGACAACATCGAGTTTCCCTTTATGTCGACATTCCGGCACCTACACCCACCATCGTTCCCCCACTTCAGGCACTCCAACGTGTCGGCCCATTTGTGGGACTACATACATTTGGTGTTGACGTTCCTCGGCAAGCATTGCACGCACAGAATCGAAGGTACGCTCAGCTCGTTGCATGTAATCATTCATGGTCGAAGGCTCATGTGCATGGGAAGTCATTCGGGGAATATCCAATGGAAAATGGGGTGTGCGTCCCCCATCAATCTCGACTGGGGATAGCCGAAGGCTATTGGACGTCAGGTTGTCAAACTGAATCTCGGCGAACAGTAGGTCGACATCCCACTCGTTGTTACCAAAGATGCCATGTGTACGCAAGCGCTGAAGGATCGACTGGTTGCTGCGTTCCGCTATGCCATTGCCTTGAGCAAGGTTGGCTTCTGTTTGGTGCATCTCGATCTTGAAACGCTGAGCCAACTCTTTCCACGCTTGGGACTGAAACAGCTTGTCTAAATCGTAAACAATTTGTCGAGGGCATCCTTTAAGTCGAGTTACTTCACGCAGGAACACATAGATAAGATCGTCGGCTGTCATATCTTTGCAGCAGGGGATGAACATTCCATGCTTGGAGAATCGGTTGACCACAGTCATGATGGCGTCATAGCCCCTAGTGGTCTGCGGCAAACCTGAAACCCAATCGATGGACACACTATGCCATTTGGTGTCAGGCACCGGTAATGGTCTGGGCACTCTGGCGGTGTCGACACACCGTGACTTAGCCGCTTGACACACATCGCAACTTAGGATGTACAGCACGACACAATGTTCGAGATGTGAACAAACGTGGTCGCGCTTGATCAGTGCCATGGTTCGAAGTACACTCGAATGGCCATAGAACTCCGACTCGTGATACCTAGCCACAATTGAGGTCACGAGTGTTCGAGAGACAAGCACACGCTTGCCCATTGTCGACAAATGGAAGAATTTGCCATCATCGAAGGACAACTTGGCATCGCGAAGTTGATGTCGTGCCGCAGGGCTTCGAACCGCGACTTCGTAGATGTGTCTCGTACGTGGGTCTTCTCGATAGGCTGCTGCCCACACAGCTGTTTAGATCAAATCCCTGCACCGATAGTGTCGGTGCACTCGGCGCTCTGTACCTCCAAGACCCGACGGGTACGGCGTGATCGGTCCAACCTTAGGCAAGGGAACTGATTGTAGTGTGCCCTCTCGGTGGCGTCGACAGCGGATCAGTTCCGCCAGGGTCGGAGCATATCGAAGTTCTTTGCCAATACTGACTCGAAGGGGGCGGTCCATGCCTGCGTCGGTAAGGTCGTCGGTGTGGGCAGGCATGTCTGGCTCGTTGCCAGCATCATCGAGATGTACCTCTGGTTGGTGTGAATTTTCAGCCAGAATCTCGTTTGATGGCACTGGCTCCAGGTCCTCCGGCTCGACGGCTGTTGCGTTTGACGATAGTGGCTCCAGGTCCTCCGGCTCGACGGCGGGTTTGGTGTTGAATTGAAGGGCTGGTTCCGCATGTTCGTCAACATCCGGTTCCTTCTTCACGGAGCGTCCGCTTCGAAGCGAAACGTACAGGTGGTCGTACGGCGGGGGCCAGACTTCGTCGTGTGAGAACGAGTCTCCGAGCACATGCAGGAACTCATCGACAGGTTCTCCTTCCGGTGAAGCCCAGTTCTCGACCAAGGGTATTACAAAGGTCCGTGTACGTGTGGCATTTTCGATGTCCATGAAGAGCCGTGAAGTAAGGCGGGAACAGGTGTCCGCTGCTGGATTCTCGAGGCCCGGTACATACCACAACGTGAGGTTGTATTCCTCGGGGAACTGGGACCAACGTGCTTGTCGTGGTGTCAGCGGTCGAGGGCATGTCTTAAGATAACGAAGGCTTTCGTGGTCAGTGTGCACGTGCACCTGCTGTGGTCCTCGAAGTAGATGAAACCACTGCTTCAAGGCTAACGCTATGGCCAACAGCTCCTGTTCTCGAATCGGGTATCGAGTTTCGGCAGGTTGCATTTTCCGCGACATGAAGGCAATAGGTCGAAGGTGTCCCTTGTATTTCCCATGCGCGCATCGCTGCTCTAGCGTGGCACCCAGGCAGTCTTTCGAAACATCAGTGTACAAGTGATACGGCTGTCGGGAGTCGATAGCACTGAGATGTGTTGCATTGATCATTGCTTGCTTCAGCTTGTCAAAAGAAGCCTGGTATACGGCTGTCCACCCCGACTCGAAGTCGGCCTTAAACATTGCGGTCAGAGGGGCTGCGACAGCTTGGAGCCCGTTCGACAAACTGCTGGTAAAATCCACACAACCCGATGAATTGTCGAACTTCATGAACCGTAGACGGCGGAGGCCAACCTCGAATGACCTTGATCCTTTCGGGGTCCATGTGTACTCCATCTCTGTCGATGATGTATCCCTAGAGGGGTACTCGACTCTGGAAGAACAAGGATTTATCGATGCAGGGAAACAGCTGGTGTGGACGGAGTAGTTCATGTACCAAATTGAGGTGTCGTTGGTATTCATCCGCATCCCTCGAGAGGACGAGAATGTCGTCCATGTACACCAATACGAAGATCCCCAAGTGGTCTCGAAGGACATCATTCACGATGCGTTGGAACGTCGATGGCGCGTTACAGAGGCCAAAGGGCATGACAACCCACTCGAAGGCGCCAAATTCTGTGTTGAAGGTGGTTTTCTGGATATCTTCGTCGTGGATTTGGATCTCGTGGAACCCACTAACAAGGTGGATATTCGAAAATACGGTTGAAACCCCCAGTGTACTCAAGATGGATTGGATCGATGGTAAAGGATACCGATCTTGAACAGTTTGCACATTCTACGCTCGGTAATCGACGCACATACGCTATTTACCATTCGCTTTCTTCACCAGCACGCAGGCCGCTCCGTATGGGTTTGAGGTTTGAGGTGTGATTTTGCGGGTACTAGACGCCTTTCGGCCCCGGGGGGCCACCTGGTAGGGCCAGGTGATATCCTCCCCACCGGGTCCTAGTCAGGGGCCCTCCAAGACGCACCTCCTGCCTGGTGGCGGAGTCCCCCGGGTTCACAGAGCTCGGAGCCCCGTCCTTCCCCGGCTTCCCCTTTTCGCCACTCCCCGGTCAGTGCATCAATTCGCAGCCGTGGCTGCGGGCGCTTACCCACTGCGTCGCCCCCCTAATGCGTGGTCGCCCGAAGCGCCGGCGCCGCCGGGCCCGTGCTACTGGCTTGTCGCCAGTGGGACCCCCTTGGGCTGGCGCGGAGGCTGCCTAGCCTAGGGGTTGGGGCGTGGCGCTGTGCGCCACTACTGCCTTGCCGGCTGCAGTGCCCCGTCTGTGTGTGCGCGGCGCTCGCGGCCGGTCCGGGGGGTTCGGGCCGGTACCTGGTGTTGTGTCTCTCTCGCTTCCCCCTCCCCGCCCCGCGTGTTCCGCGCTGCGTGTGGCGGGCCGTCCCGTCCGGGTGTCCCTTACCCTGGCTCGCTGGTACGCCATTCCACGCGGTCTGTGCGTTCCGCGCGCTCCGTCCGGTTGCCCTTCTGGTAGTCCCCGCGTGTCCCTTTCGTGTGTGTGCGCTCGCGCTCCCGCGGCGTCCGCCCCCCCCCCCTGGGTGGTGTGGCTTGCGCACCTCGCGTGGTCCCGGCACTGGGCGCTGGTAGGGCCGTTCCACGTGGTCCACGCCCCTCCGCGTGTCCTGCCCCGGTCCCTTGCTCCGTCTGGCGTGCTTGGGGGGGGCGGTCCGGTCCTGGTTCCCCCCTACTTGGCTTGGGGTTGTGGGGGTGGAGGTAGGGCGTCCCCGGGGGGGGTGCCTTCTACTGTTGCGAGGGGCGTCTGGGGTCAGGCGCTCCCCCTCCTGCGACTGCCCGCCCTGTGGGCGGGCTGTCGGGGTCCGCGATCCACGTGTTGTGGGCGCGGGCGTGCGGTTGTGGGGGCCCTACTCTGTCCCCTCGGCCTGCACGCCCTGTGGGGGCTGCGCGCCGTGGGGCGGGTCTGTGGCGTTCGTGTGCCGGGGGGCGGGCTTGGGGAGGGGGGTGGGGTGTGCGCCGTACCCCCCGTTTGTGCGGCCGGGGGGGGGCCTGTAGGGCGGGGGGTCGCTCTGCTTCATTCGGTCCCTCTGCCTTCCCTGGGCAGGCAACAAAGCGGGTGTCACTGGCGTTGTGCTGTCCATGGGGGGCGTGGCCCCCCATACCACTCCGGTTCGTGCTCACCAGGCTTCTCTGGGTGCGATCTGTGCGGCGTCCTGGCGCGTTGGCGCGGGCTCGCTTGTTCTTCGCGGCCCCCGTGGGAGCCGGCGGCTGGGGTGGGGGGACGGGTCGCGCTCCGGCTCCTCTCTCGGGCGGGGGGGGGGGCCATCCCCCCTGCCTCGGGGGGTGGGGGTCGGGGCCCCCGCGGCTTGCGGGCCGGTGGGGGGGTGGGGGGGGGGGTGTCGCGCCGCGGCCTCCCTGCTCCCCTTCTGGGCGGCGGCCTGCGGTACTCAATCCTGGCCCCCCTCGTGTCGTCGGCGCGCTCCCTTCCGGCGTGCGCGTGCGGTCGGGGTCGAATTGCTGCCCCGGGGTGGGGGGGGTGAGGGGCGGCCCCTGGACTGCTCCCCCGGGGGCCCTTGCAGACCTGGACCCCCCCTCTGCCCTCCCTGAGTGGGCTGTGGTCACGGGAGGGTCATGTGGGGTGCGGCCTCCATACTGTTCTGTTGCGCGCGTCGCTCCGGCACGCTAGTGTGGGCTCGGGGGAGCAGGTCCAGCCGCTGCTCCCCCCACCGCGTCGCCGTCCCTTCTGGGGGTGGGGGGGCGTCCCCTCGGCTCCGGGGGGGCGGAGGGCCGCGCCTGTGGCTCCCCAGCTGGGGGGCGTGCGGGGGGGGGGTGGGGGGGCCGCCCCCCCGCCCGCTCTCGGGCGTGAGTGGGAGGGGGGGGGGGGATGGGGGGGGCCCTCTGGTCCCCTGGGGACGCCTCCTGACGGCCGGGGGGGGGGCAGCATTGCGGTCCCGGCCCCGGGGGCCAGCCATCGGCTGGGGGGTCGCGCCCTTCCCCCGCCCCCCTCTACCTAGAGCCGGACCCTCGTGCAGGCCCTCGCTGGGGCCCCTCATCCCCCCGGCCGTCGTCGCGCGGCGCTGGCCGGCCGGGGGCGGCCGTGAGGGTTAGCGCTCAGCGGTTAGCGGGCTGCGGGACAGCAGGTTCCCCCCCGCGCTCGTTGTCTCCGCCCTCCCTCCCGCGGGAGGTGGCACGCTCTCCTGCGTCGTGCCGTACCGTGGGGGGGTCGGGGGGCCCAGCTCCCCCCCCCATTCTCTCGCGTCCACCGTCTGGGCCATCACCTGCGCCGCCGCTTGTGTGGGGGCTGGGGCTGTCGCGGCGGCGGGTTGCGCCGGCCGTAGCGCCAGTGGGCGAGGGCGCTGCGCAAAGCCCGGGGGAGCCAGTTGTTGGCGTCCGCATCCGTGATGCGGAGCACCGCTCCTCCTTCCAGGAAGGCCGGCCACGTTGGCTCCCTTTCGGGCCACGCCGCCCGGATCACTGACCTGAGGAGCCTCTCATGGTCCTCTGGGGCTGCCCACCCCCCCCGGGTACCTGTCGGTTTCCTCCATCTCTCCGGAGGAGCACGGCATCGAAGGGCCGGTTCCTCAACCCCCTGGTGGTCCCCTGGTTGGCCCAGCACAACGACCCGTACACCTCCCCCACCAGGGGGAGGGCCTCTTCCCCCAGAGGGTCCGGGACCGCGCCCCAGTCCCGGTCCCATGGCCGGCCCCCCTCTGCACACCGCGCCGGCTCCCCTCGCTGCCCCTGTAACTGCGGCGCCGATGCCGCGCCCCGCCCCCCCCTCTGCCGAGGCCATCCGCGCCGGCTCCGCCCTGGGCGCGGGAAGGGCTGGCTGGTGCCGGGGTCGTAGGGGTTCGGGGGGGACGAGCTCGCCGGCGTCAGGGTCGATGTTGTAGAGGTGGTGGTGGTGGTGGTGGTGGTGGTGGTGGGTGTGGTGCGCCGGCATCTGTTGGGTGCCGGGGGGGATGCACCTCACCGGCTGCACGTCCGGCTGCGGGGGCGCCCCGCTCCCCGCCCCCCTCCCTTTGTCCCGCCCTCCCCCCTGGGCTCCCATGCCCCGTCCCGCCTGTCCCTTGGGGCCCGCGGCGCCCTTGCCCTTGCCCTTGGGCCCCTCTCCAGCCCCCTGCCCGTGCTGCGGGTCCCGCCCCCCGTCCCCCACGCCCTGGCCCGCCGGCTCACCCACCGCCCCTCGCCCTGCCCCCTGCACCTGGGCTCCCTGCCCGTGCCCCTGCGCGCCCTTCCCGTGCCCTGGTCCCTTCCCGGCCCCCTGCCCTGAGTCGCGCCGTCCGCTGCCTGCGCTCTGCTCCCCCCCGCTGCTGCGCCCTTTCTCCCTGCCGCGCGTGCCCTGGCCTGCTCCTTGCGCGCGCTCCTGGGCACTTCCCCTGTCGCCTCCTGCCCCCCGCTCCGCGCTCCCGTGGCTGGCACGCAGCTCTGCCTGCGCGCCCTCCCCTCCTTCCTGGATCACGCGCCGGGCGTCCCGCTGTCTTTGCAGCTGCGGCAGCGTGACGCCCGGCAGCGAGCGCTTGGGCGCCGGGGGGCGGACGTGCCGCGCCCGCCCCGGGGGGAAGGGCTTGGGGGGGAACTGCTTGGGGGGGCTCGTGTGGGTGTGGGTGGGGTTGGCGTGGGCGCGGTACTTCGCGCTCTCCCTGCCCACTGCTGCTGCTGCGGCGGCCGCCGGCGAGGCGCCCGTGGCCCGTGCGGGGTTCTTCCCTCGCTTGTGCGGCGTGCTGGGGGTCGCGGCGTGGCCGGCCGAGGCGGTGGCGCGGCCCGCAAGGGCCGCTGTCGCAACTCCTCGCGCGCCCTCCTCGTTCTCCTCTGCTGCTGTGGCGGCCGCCGGCGAGGCGCCTGTGGACCGTGCGGGGTCCGTCCCCCGCTTTCGCGGCGTGCTGGGGGTCACGGCGTGGCCAGCCGAGGCGGTGGCGCGGCCTGCCGGGGTCGCGGCCGCAACTTCTCGCGCGCCCTCCTCGCTGTCCTCCGCTGCTGTGGCGGCCGCCGGCGAGGCGCCCGTGGCCTGTGCGGGGTCCGTCCCTCGCTTTCGCGGCGTGCTGGGGGTCGCGGCGTGGTCGGCCGAGGCGGTGGCGCGGCCCACCGGGGCCGCGGTCGCAACCCATCGCGCGCCCTTCTCGCTCTCCTCTGCGGCTGCGGCAGCCCTCGGCGATGCGCCAGGTTCCTGCGCCGGGGCTACCCCCCGTGTCGGCGGCGTGCCGGGGGCCGCGGTCGGGGCCGCGGCCTGGCTCGCTGGGGCTGGGGACTCCGCTTCCTGCGCGTCTGGGGCCCCGTCCCGGGGCGGGGCGGCGGGGCTTGCTGCTTGGGCGGCGGGGGCGGTCACCTCGGCTGGCTCAGGCTCCCGGGCCGGCGGCGGCGGCCCGACCAGCACCGCTGCCTCCGCCAGCCTCCGCTCCGCGAGGGTCTCCCCCGTCCACTCCGGGGAGGCGGGGGAGCGGGAGCGGGACCAGCGGTGGTGGCGGTCGTCCTGCCTGGGGGGAGCCATCGGGGTCTGCCATCACTGTTATCCTGGTAGGCATGCGTGGCAGGCGCGCCCTTCCCACTACCTCCTGGTGCATCAGTGCCGTGCCGTGGGCAGTGCCCTGTGGTGCTCTGCGGGGGGGAGGGGGGGAGGGGGGACGGGGGCCGGCTGTGGCGTCAGCCCCGCACGGCCGGGGGCCGGTGGCCATCCATCGGCATTGGGAGGGGAGGCGGGGGAGCCACGCGGCCCACGCGTCGCGCCATAGCTCCCAGTCTGGGGCGGGGCCCAGGGCCCTGGGCCCCCCGGGGTCGTCGAGTGGTGTCGGGGGGAGCCGCACCAGGTGGACCCCCGTAACGGCGGTGACCTCCTGTGTTCGCAGGAAGGTGGGTACTCCGTCCCGCCCCGCGGGCGCCGGGAGGGGGGGGCGGGGTACGGGTGCTGCCCCATAGAGGTGGGTGGGGGTGATCCCCAGGACCCGCCCCGGGTCCCCGCGGGTCGCGACGACGAGGAGGAGCAGGGGGGTGCCAGGGCGCTCTTGCCAGAGGACCTGCCCCCTGTGGTGGGCACCCCTGGTTCTGGAGAGGGGGGGGGACAGGTCTTGGCTAGCCCAGCCGCGGGGCGCGTGCGTCGCCGGCGGGAGGGCGGGGCACAAAGTGGGCCCCCTGGGGAACGCCTCGCATACGATGGCGTACGGGGGTGTAGGCTTGGTGCCGTCGTGCACTGGGTTGGTCGGCCGGGGGCGGGCGGACGCCTCGTCCGCGCCTTCCACGAACACCGTGATCTCGCCCACCTCCAGGTCCTCGTCCGGTGGGTGTAAAAGGTCGAGCGCCGCATCCAGCTCGGACACTCCCCGCGGGTACGTGACCCGCCCCTGGTTCAGGTACGGGGCCGCGTCCCCGGGGTAGCGCGTCCTGAGGGCGTGCAGCAGGGCTGGGGCGCTGCTGCGGAGGGAGATGGCAGACCCTGCTCCCGTCAGCCGCAGGGTGACCCCCATGGACAGGGGCCGGCCGGACCGGTTGGACTCGCGCCACTCCATCCAGTGCCCGTAGAGGGCCGCCTCCGGGCTGATGAGCCCCGGCTGGACGGCGTTCACGATCCGGTGCGGTGCCGGGAGCAGCGTAGGGGCCCCCGCTCCGTTAAGAGCGCGGACGGCCGGGAGGGCGGTCTCGTTGAGGAAAGCCCTCGCACTGCCCGTCAGGTCACACCGTGCGGCAGCGTGCGCCTCGTGTGCCTCCGCCAGTGCGTCCGCCACCAGGCCCCGGACGGCCGCCTCTTGTGCTTTGCGGCGGGCCCTGGTGTGTCCCGGCCCATCCCCCCGTCGGCGTGGCATGGTGCTGCGGGCTCTGCAAAGGGCGGCGGCAGGTGGGGGTTAGAGCGCGAACACGTGCGACAGGTGCGCAACGGATGTGGGGTCCCGCAGGTGCACGTGGATCCACAGAAGGGCAGCGCCCGCAGGGCCCGCTCGTTCGTGTGAGGGGGTGTGTGCCCCCTCGATGCGCCGGTGCAGGGCCTCCTCCTCTGTGCGCCTGCGCGGGCCTGCGGGAGGTTCGGGCCAGGGGCACGCGGCCACCTGGGCGCACCCCGCGCACCTGTTGGCGCCTGTCGACGCTGCGGAGGACACCGTGTCACATCCCCCGCAGAGTCGGCAGGTGTGTGGGAGGTGGGAGGGCGGCAACCAAGGGTCGAGATGGCGGAGCCAGAGGTCGTCCCACCTCTGTCGGAGGGGGTTCCGGATCTCCAGCAGGCGGGCGCGGACGCGGCCCCGGTAGTCCTTGCCAAGCGTCTTCCCCTCGACCTCCTGCCACGTGTCGTCAGGGAGGATCCCGTGGTCGTGGAAGGCGGCGATCAGGTCGTCCCACGCCGGGCGGGCCAGCCCCTGGGGGGGGGTTGCCATGTACACGTGGCGCCCGGTGAGGTGGGGCGTCAGCGCATTCCATCGGCACCTGTTCGCGGTGTCTCGGTGGAGGAGGGGCAGCAGGGTGCCGTCCGCGACTGCCTCCCATCCCACTCGCACCCCTTCGCAGCTGTCCAGCTCCTGGCGCAGCGCGGCTGCAATGCCGGTGGGGAGCATGAGGAGCAAGGGCCCCTGGGTGTCGCCAAGCCGGGACAGGGCGTCGTCGTATACCGGCCCCCCAGCTCTGAAGTGCGCCACGGCGAGCTGGGCGGCCCCGCCCTCTGGGGGGTGCCACCGGACGGTGGCCGCGGCGTGTCCCCAAGTGCGTACCTCCGTAGCCCGGAGTACGTTGGCGGCGTGAAGGACGATGCGGGGCGGGACGGGTGTCCTGACGAGCGAGGACACGTCCCCAGTCCATCCCGTTTGCGGCCCCGGGGCCGCCTGCAGCCATTCCCCGGTCGCCGCGTCCCACCGGTTGTCAGGTCCCGCCCCGCGGATCACGGTGGGTCTCGGCCGGGTGTCCGGCCCCCTTCACTTGAGCGGGATGGCGGCGTATCGTTGCGCAGGGGTCTCCGGGGCGCGCGTGGCGGCGCACCACCGGCCCCACTCGCGCGCCCATTCCTCACCCACGATGCGCGCCTCCCACGCGATCATGGAGCCGCGCCCGATGACCCACGGTCGGAAGAGGGCGTCTTGTAGGTGCTTCGAGAACCCCCCCGGCAGGTCCTGGTACGGGTGGGGGCCCTTTTGGGGCGGGCACTCCAGAGTGCCATTCACGACACGGAGGGAGGCTACGAAGTCCTTGTCAGGGCGCGGGGGAGGGGGAGGGTGGTCGCCCTCCGTCGCAGTGAGCCACCGGTGTGCCCGGGCCGCCGCGCTTTGGGGCTCGCGGAGGAGTTGCTCCAGCCGGTGGTTGCGAAGCTCCCATGCGAAGTCCCCCAGCCGGAGCATGTGGTGGAGGAAATGGTCCACAGAGGTTTCTCCCGGCGGGTCGTAGCGGGCTATGGCGCGTAGCTGCGCTTCCGCGTCTTGGGGCACCAGTCCGGGGCAGAAGACTTCCGTCCATGTGGCGCCTGCGGAGCGCCACGAGGCCACCCACAGGGCTTTGTCGCCGGATGGGAGGTGGCGGGCTGCCTCGTGTACCACCTGGCGGTAGTGGGGCCAGAGGAGCTGTGAGTCGGCGCACCCCACGTGCATGTGCACCGGGGTCTCCTCCGGGCCGCCGCATAGGAGGCACGGTTGTAGGACGATGGCGACGCCGGGAAGCCGCTTCTTACGGACGCGGAGCCTGCGCTGCACCGGCGTGTGGCCGTCTCGGGCCCGCAGCGCCCGGCGGTTGGTGGCCGTCGCGGTGAGGTCCCGGGCGTGGACATAGGCTGTGGCGTGGGCCGCGCCCAAAGGTGTGTGTCCCCGGTGCGTCAGCGCATGGTCCGTCTGCGCCCGCTGCGCGACCTCGCCGAGCACCCGTATCGTGGGGGGCCGTAGATCAAGATGGCCGTCACGGCCGGCAACAATGAGTTGGGCGTGGCCAGGGTCCGGGCGCGTGTTCTGCAGGACGGTGTCCTGGGACGCCACCCAGTCCGCCTTGTGCAGTAGGGCGTCACTGTGGTGCGAGGTGGCTCGGACATACCAGAACAGGTGCCCGGCGTGTTGCCCTCGCGCGCACAGGCTGTCCCGGAGCCACCGCAGGGGCATCTGGTTGACCACCTTCGCTGCGCCCGCGGGGACCCCCGTGGTCCGCTCGCGATCTGCGTGCCGCAGGAGGTGGAAGATGACTTCGGCGTCCACCGTGTGGACCCATGGTCGGTGGGCACCGTATTGTAGGGGGAGGGAGGCGGCCACCCCCTCCCTGTCGGGCACCGTGCCCGAGATGGCCACCGCCCACGTGCGGGTGAGGTCGGCGGCGAGAGCGACGCTGGTGGCGTATTTGCAGGGTCCGCCCCCGGACGCGTCGGAAGAGGTGTGGCCCCAGGCCTCTGGGATCCAGTAGTACCCGGTGGGGCTGAGGCACCCCGCGTTGAGGTCGGCGGAGTGCCACCGGACGTCGGGGTGGCTGGGGGTCAGTTGGTCCACGCTCAGCGCCCTGGTGTCGTCGGGGCTGATCGCTGGGTGGTCGTGCAGCCGGATCTCCGCTCCGGTGATCGTGCTTGCCCAGGACCGAAGTGCCGTCACATGTTCCTTGAGCCACGCCAGGCCCCCGCGCTGGTGCACCACCAGGTGCCCCGTGTCCTCCGGCTGGTCCTCCAACGCGTGCACCGCCATGTGTGGGTCGGGCGGCACCCCCATAGCTACCAGCATGGCGGTGCCACGGGGGAGCACACGGGGTTCGGGCTGGCCCGCCCCCACCTGCACTATTACCCAATCGGCCCGGAGCTGCGCTTGCCCCGTCGCTTGGGTGCATTGGTCGTCCGTGGTCACCAACCACAAAGGCGTCGGCGCGTGGGGCCGGGGGCGTAGGGGCTCGGGCCATGCCAAGTCCGCGTTAGGCTCTTGGTGCTCGCATTCCGCGAGTACGTTGCGGAGGATGTACATGAGGGCTGCCGGCGGGTGGTACGCCGCCCCCCGCGTGGGGGGGGGTAGGCGGTCCTGGCGGCGGTAGCCCCCGACGTGGAGGTGCAGGCCGTCTGGGGTCACCCGTGGGCCGGTGTGGGCGTCCTGCTTAGCCCTCGTGGGGTGAACGAGTATCAGGCGGGGGTCCCGCGTGCCGGTGGTGTGGAAGAGGTTGACCAAGGCGTCGCGCCACCTGGGGTGGTTGGTGGGCTCCTGCTCAGGGCGGGGATAGTGGAGGTGTTCATCGGCGCATTGGTTGAGGCATTCCCGCACCGCCGTTGGCCACGGGTGGTCGTTGTCGGGGAAGGGGTGGCGTGGCCCGTGGTGCCCATGCCACGGCGTTGTGTGTGGCACTGTCAGGCGGCCCGTGTCGCGGTGTCGCAGCTTGGCGGTGCGCAGGGTGACGATGTTGCCCGGCGGGGACTGTAGTTGGACATGGGCCGCCCTGGGGCACGCGATGGGGTTGTACAGCCCCATTCCCAGGGCGGCCAGGGCCCGAGGTACGCGGTGGAACCAGTCGCCCCCCGCTAGAGTTGCGAACTCCAGGACGGGGTAGTGCAGCTCGGGACATATTCCGTGCGCGCCAACTATTTCCCAGAACATCTTGGTGACCTCGGCGCGCACGAAGGTTGAGCGGTGGTGGACGAGTGTACCCACGAGGGCCACCGCTGCTGGCTGGCACCGCGTTGGCACCCGTGTGAGCCCCAGGGTCCGGTCATCCTGCAGGCTGTCCCGCGAGGCGTCGAAGGCGTACCGCGCCCTGTCCTTCGCGACCCGGACCGTGATGTGCTCCAGGTGGCGTGCAGTGTCGGAGTCGTCGGCGAAGGAAGGGGCGACGTACTGCGTCAGCCCCCGAGGATCGCCAGGATGACGTCCTGCACCACTTTCGGTGGCGCGAGGGTGTTAAGGCACCAGTGGTGCACCCCCGCCAGGCGTAGCCGGTGCTTGCGCTGCAGGGAGAACTCCCCGTCCGGCTGCAGCTGGAGTCCCAGGTAGGGGACTGAGTCCGCCGCTGGTACCCAGTGCCACGGGTTTTCCAGGTGGGGACAGAGGCGCAGCTGCAGGCCCGGGACCCCCTCCGTGGTGGCCATGGCGCACTTGCAGGGGTTGAGCTCCATCCCCATCATCCCCAGGTACGCGGCCACCGCCTCCACGCCCTCGACGAAGTGCTGCAGCGTGTGGGCCACCACCAGCAGGTCGTCAATGTAGGCCTGGATGAGGCCGTGCTCGGCCCCTCCCGGCGGGCGCAGGCGGTGCCCCTGCGCCCTGAGCAGGGGCTCCAGGAGGAGCGCGTACAGTAGGGGGCTCTCGGGGTTGCCCTGCCGGACGCCGCGCAGCATGTAGACGGGCTGCGTTAGCCCGTGTGCGGTGACGATGCGCAGCCTGGCGCACGTGTGGAGGAAGAGCAGGAGGTCGATGACGTCCGGCGGCACGGAGAGGTGGCGCAGAATGAGGTGGAGGGCGCCGTGCGGGGCGGTGTCGAAGGCCTTGCGGGTGTCGAAGGTAAAGATGTAGTTGGGCCTTCCCCGCGGGAGCTGCCGCTGCGCCATGAACAGCGGGGGGCCTGTGTTGGAGCCAGGGAGGGCCCCTTGCTGCCAGTCGCTGACCACTCCGTGCCGTGTGAGCACTTCCGTGATGCGCTGGGTGAGGGGGCCCGTGAGCAGCTTCATGTCCAGCTGGCCCAGGGCTATGGGCCTGTAGTCGTCCAGTCTGGCAGGGCCCGGTACCTTGGGGCTGAGCCAGATGTGCGCGTCCCTCCAGTGCATCGGCGGCGGGGCGCCGCGGAGGATGGCCCGGTAGGAGTGGACCAGGAGCCACTGGACGGGTGCCGGGAGGGCCTTGATGAAACGGGCCTCCACGTGGTTGGGACCTGGGGCCTTGCCATCGGCCTTGTCCAGGGCGGACTTCAGGTCCTGCATAAACTACTGCTGGACCTGTGTCCAGGCCCCTTCAGGGACCCGGGGGACGTGGCGGCCGAGGACTGCCTGGAAGCCTGGGAGGTCCACCGGGCGATTGTCATACAGTTCTCGCCAGAAGGCGCGAACTGCGAACATCACGTCGTGGGCCTCCGTGAGGAGCGTTTGGGTGTTGGGGACCCGCACGTTCCAGAGGCCTGACGAGCCCGGGGCCTCTACCTCTATGGCTCCCCGCACGGCTTTCCATCGCTGGGCGATGTCGGGGGCGTGGCAGCGCCAGAAGTCCTTGAAGGCGCGCTTGCGGTCTGCCGCCAGGGGTGCGCAGAGCTGGCGAATGTCCTCCTCGGGGGCGGCTGCTTGCCTCTCCAGCTCCTCCTGTAGCTGGCCCTGTGTGGTCGGGCAGAACCCGGGCGACACACCCTGCAGCTCCTCCGTGAGCCGGAGCGCCGCCTCGGACCGGATGCCATGCCGGGCCGCGTCCGCCTGGTACGCTGCCGGCGCGCGCGCTGCCAGGGTGTCATAGCGGAGGACCGCCGCCTGGAGCCGCTTTCCGCTCTCCGAAGGTCCCCCTCCGCCGGGTCCGTCCCCGCCGGGGATGGCTGCCGGCGTCCCACCACACGCTCCAGGGCGTCATGCGTTGCGTGGAGGTGTTCGAACACCTTGTCCACCGCGGCCGCGGCCATGGACCCGTAGTCGTGCTGCTCTGCGGGACCCAGCCAGGGCGCCAGGGAGGGTTCATCCTGCGCGGCGGTGACCGCCGCCCACAGGCAGTGTTGGACAAGCGCGGCCTCGGCGTCGTACGGGAGGAGGCGGCCCTCCGTGTGCCTGTAGGGGGTGGGCATCGCCGCGCGCCCCGCTGCGCTGAAAAGGCAAGGCAGGGCCAGGCGGACTTTGAGGTGGTCTGAGCCGACCACCTGGGGGTGTGCCATGCCGCGAGCCCAGATGCTTTCCCGCAGTACCCACGGCAGGAGGGGCTCGTTGACCAGGAAGGTGTTCACCCTGTGCCGGGACGGGTGGAGCGTGGGGGTCATGTCCTCCTCGCCGCCTGCCGCGGCCCTTCGGAAACCGCAGGCCTCCCAGCCCGCTCGGAAGTGCTCCGTGGCCAGGTTGGTGGGGACATCCACGTAGATGTTGGTGTCGCCGGCGATGACCACCGGGTGCCTCCCACCGAGGCTGCGTGCCGTGGCATACATTTGTATGTGGGCCCAGAACGCCGCCCGTCCCGCCCACGGGGAGCAGCCTGCTTGCAGCCCGTGGACGTTGATGAGGGTGAGGCCTCCCCCGTCCGTGCGGATCTCCAGGGCCGCGGCCTTCCCGGGGACAATTTCCGTGAAACTGAGCACCTCGTGCTCCGCCACGTACTTGCTGCTGACCGCGGTGAGGAGGCCCCCCCCTCTCGAGGTGGAGGTAGCTCCCGTCTCCGCCAGCCGGCTGCTGAAGAAGGCGATGTACCCCTTGTCTCGGAGCGCCGCGGCCACGTGCATCTCCTGCGCCCGGGTGGCGATCCCTGTTTCCTGGAGCATGATGGCAAAGCCCCCCTCCTGGGGTAGCATGCCGGTGATGAGGTGCTCCTTGTCGGTACAGGCTGCCGGCCCCCGGCGCCGCCAGAGAGTGTCCCGGAGGGACCGGTCTGGCGGCACGAGGCCGTTGCGCAGGTTCCACTAGAGGAGCCACAGGGCGTCGCCCGCCATGTCCTCCTGGGGTCAGCTATCCCGCATCGGCATCGCCGCTGGGTTCGCCGGCGCAGCCAGGGCATCCAGGTGCGCCGCATCCGCTGAGCCCGTTCCCAGCGGGGCCCACAGGGGGGCCTGGGGGACCGGGGGAGCCAGGGGGGCCAGGGGGGCCAGCCCCGCGGGGATGGACATGGACCCTGTGGGGCCGCACCGCCGGTCCCCGGGGCCGCCCCGGGTGCCTCCTCATCTCCGTCTGCGCGGTCGGCTGCCTGGGGCGGGGGGCGCCGGGTGTACGGGGCGTGCCATGGGGACCTCCGTGCTCTCCCTTGCAGGATGTTGGTGGCCCCCTCCTTGTCGTCTGCCGGGGCTGCAGCGTGCACCGCGTGCCACGCCAGGTGTTCCAGCATTGCCCCGCTTGTGTAGTACTTGTCTGCACACAGGGGGCATTTCGTCAGCTCCGTGGCCCCTCGCGCCGGGGGGAGCGGCACCGACTTTTGAATGGCGCCCTCCGCCGCTGGTTCGAAGGGCAGGTTGGCCAGTGGCACCGTGTGTGGCGCCAGTGTGCGGCCCGGGGCCGCCGCATCGAGGGCTCGTGTCGTGGGCGCGGGCCCGAGACCCCGGATGGCATCGCGCTGCGCGTCTGCTTGCAGCCACGTTTGCCAGTGTGTGGAGCTGATTTGGTGGTCGGGTTTGCCCCTCTATCGCAGGTCGTGCAAGGCCTGTGGCCAGTGGTACACTGCGGTCGGGACCGCCAGCTGGAGCTCTAGGTCGGCAGCGTGCGCCGCTGCCGGCCACAACCCCGGCCTCGCCGCCCGGGCGTTGTCCCTCAGCCTGACCTGGAGCAGGAGGGCGTGGTGTTCGCCCTCCCGTAGCGCCTTGACGATCATGCGGGTGCAGTCTGCCACGCGGATCACGGCTTCGGGCCCCGGCAGGCGCTGGGGGTCGCAGACGACGATGTGCGCGTCCGCCGGGCTGAACATGCAGACCACCCACTGCGGGTTCTGCTGTCCCCGTTCGGCCACCGCCAGGGTAGCCGCTGGGCTGATGTGCGTGATTGGCCCCGCATGGAGGTCCGGGACGTCGATGGCGTCTCCCTGCCACGCGGCCCGCAGATGCTCCTCCTGGTCGGGGCTCCACACCAGTGCGGGGGGGTTGACCCACCTCGGTTCCTGCCTCTTGTTGGGGGCGCTGACGGTGTGTAGCAGGACTGCCAGCGGCCAGGGGTCCGCCGACATATAGTAGACCTGGGTGGGCCCCTGTTGCCAGTCGACGTGGGGCAGGGGTGGGAATGCCCCTTGCCTGGCGGTGCTGTGCCTGACAGTCCAGCGGCCTCAGGCCAGGACATGCGACCGGTACCCTCCGGCGTGGCCATGTAGGATGGCCTGGTAGCCTGCCGTCTGCAGCACCAGTGCCTCCCCCTGCCTAGGCCCGGGTGGAGGTGTGCCATCGCCCGCATCCCAGACGCGGGTGCGCCCGCAGAGTGTGGCATGCCACGGGTCTAGTGCATCACGCTGTGGCCCTTGTATGCTTCCCGCAATCTGCGCCGGGCCGTGGTGGTGGCCGAAGCTCTCCCCGCCGTCCGCTAGCAACGCCGCCGCGACGACGTATAGCTGCTCCGCCGTGAGGGGGGCCATCGGCGCGTGCGTTGCGGCCGGCCGGCGGGGCTGCATGTCGCGGCAGGGGACGTGGGGCAGCAGATGCGTCGGCTACGCCGCCACAGGACCCATGGTGACGGCCGCGACCGCGGACGCCAGCGCCGTGCGGTCCGTTGGTCTGTACTGTGGGAGCCCTGTGGTATCTCGGGCGAGGTGCCTGCAGGCTGCCATCCAGGCCACCGCTCCGCAGTTCGTGACGTCCGGTTCGGCACCATCCGCGCCGTCGCGTCCCCCTTGTTGTACTGTGGGGGCGGTGTCGAGCGCTGATTAGAACATACACACATATGCATAGCGTCGTGTGCCGGATTCCGACAAACACACGTTGCCACGCTTCCTTGTGCATGCACCCACGTTCCCTTCCCCTCACAGGTCCCAAGGAGAAGTGTATGCTCGTGTTTGCGTCGTTTGGGCGTTGGAGTAGGGTTGTCTTAGACGCTTGGGCATGTTTTGCGTCGTGCTGTTGTCTCTCATTCGCGAGCGCCCAGCCCGCGCCATACACACGTAGGCAAGGCGAGAGGACTAGGACACATTAAGATAGTGGGGAAAGAAACAAGTATGTTGCATGTCACGCCGCGCGTGCGGAACGGACAACGAACAAAGGTGGCGGCCAAGGAGGTGTGTGGAGCCAAGACGAGAGCAAGTAGGAAATAAACCTACGCACACGCATGTCGCATGACGTACAAGCCAGCTCGAAGTGCCATGTCGCGACAAAACCCCCGCCGCCGCACGCCCGTTTACATCCTCTCTCTACGCAGGTTCAAAGGAGAAGACCCAACGAGAGAGCATGGCGAGCCGGCAAGGAAAAAGACCGAGACACGCAACAAAGCGGAGGCAGGGAAAAAGTGCATGTCAGGGAGAAGGGTGGAGGAAAGGGTAAAGAGCAACGAAGCCACGAAAGGAACAAGGGGAGGCCAGCGGCCGAGCAAGGGGCGCGCACAGGGAAGGGGGCACGGCAGGCACGCAGCGAGCACAACACCGCACCGAGACACCGGAGAGGGGAGCACCGGAAGAACAAGGGAAGAGCGGCACCACGCACCACGACACGCACGGCACAGACATCACACACACCGCACACACCCAACGAGCCCCAGCAGCCCGCCCAGTGCGCGAGCAGTCGGGGGAGGGACAGCGCCTGATCTCAGACGCCCCTCACAATGGTGGAAGGCGACCCCCCGCAAGGTCGCACGCCGTGGGGCCGGTGCTTGGTCCCCACGCCCGCATCGACGGCACCCGGGACACAAGGGTCGCGGAACCCAGGCGGCCCGCTCCAGAAGACGGGCGGCCGGGAGAGGGACAGCGCCTGACACCAGGCGCCCCTCACAACAGTGGCAGGCCAGCCCCCCCGGGGACGGCCCCCCAGAAGCCCCGCGGCACGCAGCCCCCACAGGGTATGCAGGCCAAGGGGACAGTGTTGGGCCCCCACACCCACACACCCGCGCCCAGAGCACGTGGGTGGCGGACCCCAACAGCCCGCCCAGTGAACGGGCAGTCGGGGGAGGGACAGCGCCTGACCCGAGACGCCCCTCACAATGGTGGGAGGCACCCCCCCCGGGGAAACCCTTTCCGCCCCCTCCACAGCGAGCAACGCCAGCCCGCAAGGGCGCACGCTGTGGGGCCGGTGCTGGGTCCCCACACCCGCACCGACCGCACCCTGGACACACGGGACGCAGAACCCTGGCTGCCCGCTCCAGAGGACGGGCGGCCGGGGGAGGGACAGCGCCTGACACCAGGCGCCCCTCACAACGCTGGCAGGCCACCCCCCCCGGGGACGCCCCCCCCCCACCCCCGCGGCATGCAGCCCACACAGGGCATGCAGGCCAAGGGGACGGTGTACGGCTCCCACACCCACACACCCGCGCCCACAGCACGTGGGTGGCGGACCCCAACAGCCCGCCCAGTGGGCGGGCATTTGGGGGAGGGACGGCGCCTGCTCTCAGACGCCCCCCACAACGGTGGAGGGCACCCCCCCGGGGACGCCCTTCCGCCACCCCCACAGCGAGCAACGCTGGCCGGCAAGGGCGCACGCTGTCAGGCCGGTGCTGGATCCCCACGCCCACACCGACCGCACCCTGGACACACGGGTCGTCGAACCCTGGCTGCCCGCTCCAGAGGACAGGCGGCCGGGGGAGGGACAGCGCCTGACACCAGGCGCCCCTCACAACGGTGGCAGGCCACCCCCCCCAGGGACGGCCCCCCACCACCCCAGCGGCATGCAGCCCCCACAGGGCATGCAGGCCAAGGGGACAGTGTTGGGCCCCCACACCCACACACCCGCGCCCACAGCACGTGGGTGGCGGACCCCAACAGCCCGCCCAGTGGGCTGGCAGTCTGGGGAGGGACAGCGCCTGACCTCAGACGCCCCTCACAATGGTGGAAGGCACCCCCCCCGGGGACACCCTTCCGCGACCTCCACAGCGAGCAACGCCGGCCCGCTAGGGCGCACGCTGCGGGGCCGGTGCTGGGTCCCCACGCCCGCATCCACCGCACTCGGGACACACGGGTCGCGGAACCCAGGCTGCGCGCTCCAGAGGACAGGCGGCCGGGGGAGGGACAGTGCCTGACACCAGGCGCCCCTCACAACGGTGGCAGGCCACCCCCCCGGGGACGGCCCCCCGCCACCCCCGCGGCACGCAGCCCCGTTGTCGGGGAAGGGGTGGCGTGGCCCGTGGTGCCCATGCCACGGCGTTGTGTGTGGCACTGTCAGGCGGCCCGTGTCGCGGTGTCGCAGCTTGGCGGTGCGCAGGGTGACGATGTTGCCCGGCGGGGACTGTAGTTGGACATGGGCCGCCCTGGGGCACGCGATGGGGTTGTAGAGCCCCACTCCCAGGGCCGCCAGGGCCCGGGGTATGCGGTGGAACCAGTCGCCCCCCTGCTAGAGTTGCGAACTCTGGGACGGGGTAGTGCAGCTCGGGACATATTCCGTGCGCGCCAACTATTTCCCAGAACATCTTGGTGACCTCGGCGCGCACGGAGGTTGAGCGGTGGTGGACGAGTGTACCCACGAGGGCCACCGCTGCCGGCTAACACCGCGTTGGCACCCGTGTGAGCCCCAGGGTCCGGTCATCCTGCAAGCTGTCCCGCGAGGCGTCGAAGGCGTACCGCGCCCTGTCCTTCGCGACCCGGACCGTGATGTGGTCCAGGTGGCGTGCAGTGTCGGAGTCGTCGGCGATGAAAGGGGCGACGTACTGCGTCACCCCCCCGAGGATCGCCAGGATGACGTCCTGCACCACTTTTGGTGGCGCGAGGGTGTTAAGGCACCAGTGGTGCACCGCCGCCAGGCGTAGCCGGTGCTTGCGCTGCAGGGAGAACTCCCCGTCCGGCTGCAGCTGGAGTCCCAGGTAGGGGACTGAGTCCGCCGCTGGTACCCAGTGCCACGGGTTTTCCAGGTGGGGACAGAGGCGCAGCTGCAGGCCCGGGACCCCCTCTGTGGTGGCCATGGCGCACTTGCGGGGGTTGAGCTCCATGCCCATCATCCCCAGGTACGCGGCCACCGCCTCCACGCCCTCGACGAAGTGCTGCAGCGTGTGGGCCACCACCAGCAGGTCGTCAATGTAGGCCTGGATGAGGCCGTGCTCCGCCCCTCCCGGCGGGCGCAGGCGGTGCCTTTGCGCCCTGAGCAGGGGCTCCAGGAGGAGCGCGTACAGTAGGGGGCTCTCGGGGTTGCCCTGCCGGACGCCGCGCAGCATGTAGACGGGCTGCGTTAGCCCGTGTGCGGTGACGATGCGCAGCCTGGCGCAAGTGTGGAGGAAGAGCAGGAGGTCGATGACGTCCGGCGGCACGGAGAGGCCTTGCGGGTGTCGAAGGAGAAGACGTAGTTGGGCCTTCCCCGCTGGAGCTGCCGCTGCGCCATGAACAGCAGGGGGGCCTGTGTTGGAGCCAGGGAGGGCCCCTTGCTGCCAGTCGCTGACCACTCCGTGCCGTGTGAGCACTTCCGTGATGCGCTGGGTGAGGGGGCCCGTGAGCAGCTTCATGTCCAGCTGGCCCAGGGCTATGGGCCTGTAGTCGTCCAGTCTGGCAGAGCCCGGTACCTTGGGGCTGAGCCAGATGTGCGCGTCCCTCCAGTGCATCGGCGGCGGGGCGCCGCGGAGGATGGCCCGGTAGGAGTGGACCAGGAGCCACTGGACGGGTGCCGGGAGGGCCTTGATGAAACGGGCCTCCACGTGGTTGGGACCTGGGGCCTTGCCATCGGCCTTGTCCAGGGCGGACTTCAGGTCCTGCATAAACCACTGCTGGACCTGTGTCCAGGCCCCTTCAGGGACCCGGGGGACGTGGCGGCCGAGGACTGCCTGGAAGCCTGGGAGGTCCACCGGGCGTTTGTCATACAGTTCTCGCCAGAAGGCGCGAACTGCAAACATCACGTCGTGGGCCTCCGTGAGGAGCGTTTGGGTGTTGGGGACCCGCACGTTCCAGAGGCCTGACGAGCCCGGGGCCTCTACCTCTATGGCTCCCCGCACGGCTTTCCATCGCTGGGCGATGTCGGGGGCGTGGCGGCGCGAGAAGTCCTTGATGGCGCGCTTGCGGTCTGCCGCCAGGAGTGCGCGGAGCTGGCGAATGTCCTCCTCGAGGGCGGCTGCTTGCCTCTCCAGCTCCTCCTGTAGCTGGCCCTGTGTGGTCGGGCGGAACCCGGGCGACACACCCTGCAGCTCCTCCATTAGCCGGAGCGCCGCCTCGGACCAGATGCCATGCCGGGCCGCATCTGCCTGGTACGCTGCCGGCGCGCGCGCTGCCAGGGTGTCATAGCGGAGGACCGCCGCCTGGAGCCGCTTTCCGCTCTCCGGGAGGTCCCCCTCCGCCGGGTCCGTCCCCGCCGGGGACGGCTGCCGGCGTCTCACCACACGCACCAGGGCGTCATGCGTCGCGTGGAGGTGTTCGAACACCTTGTCCACCGCGGCCGCGGGCATGGACCCGTAGTCGTGCTGCTCTGCGGGACCCAGCCAGGGCGCCAGGGAGGGTTCATCCTGCGCGGCGGTGACCGCCGCCCACAGGCAGTGTTTGACAAGCGCGGCCTCGGCGTCGTACGGGAGGAGGCGGCCCTCCGTGTGGCTGTAGGGGGTGGGCATCGCCGCGCGCCCCGCTGCACTGAGGAGGCCCGGCAGGGCCAGGCGGACCGGGAGGTGGTCCGACCCGATCACCTGGGGGTGTGCCATGCCGCGAGCCCAGACGCTTTCCCGCAGGGACCACGGCAGGAGGGGCTCGTTGACCAGGAAGGTGTCCACCCTGTGCCGGGACGGGTGGAGCGTGGGGGTCATGTCCTCCTCGCCGCCTGCCGCGGCCCTTCGGAAACCGCAGGCCTCCCAGCCCGCTCGGAAGTGCTCCGTGGCCGGGTTGGCCGGGACATCCATGTAGATGTTGGTGTCGCCGGCGATGACCACCGGGTGCCTCCCACCGAGGCTGCGTGCCGTGGCATACATTTTTATGTCGGCCCAGAACGCCGCCCGTCCCGCCGACGGGGAACAGCCTGCTTGCGGCCCGTGGACGTTGATGAGGGTGAGGCCTCCCCCGTCCGTGCGGATCTCCAGGGCCGCGGCCTTCCCGGGGACAATTTCCCTGAAACTCAGCACCTCGTGCTCCGCCACGTACTTGCTGCTGACCGCGGTGAGGAGGCCCACTCCTCTCGAGGTGGAGGTGGCTCCCGTCTCCGCCAGCCGGCTGCTGAAGAAGGCGGTGTACCCCTTGTCTCGGAGCGCCGCGGCCACGTGCATCTCCTGCGCCCGGGTGGCCATCCCTGTTTCCTGGAGCATGATGGCAAAGCCCCCCTCCTGGGGTAGCATGCCGGTGATGAGGTGCTCCTTGTCGGTACAGGCCGCGGGCCCCCGGCGCCGCCAGAGAGTGTCCCGGAGGGACCGGTCTGGCGGCACGAGGCCGTTGCGCAGGTTCCACTAGAGGAGCCACAGGGCGTCGCCCGCCATGTCCTCCTGGAGTCAGCTATCCCGCATCGGCATCGCCGCTGGGTTCGCCGGCGCAGCAAGGGCATCCGGGTGCGCCGCATCCGCTGAGCCCGTTCTCAGCGGGGCCCACAGGGGGGCCCGGGGGACCGGGGGAGCCAGGGGGGCCAGGGGGGCCAGCCCCGCGGGGATGGACATGGACCCTGGTGGGGCCGCACCGCCGGTCCCCGGGGCCGCCCCGGGTGCCTCTTCATCTCCGTCTGCGCGGTCGACTGCCTGGGGCGGGGGGTGCCGGGTGTACGGGGCGTGCCATGGGGACCTCCGTGCTCTCCCTTGCAGGATGTTGGTGGCCCCCTCCTTGTCGTCTGCCGGGGCTGCAGCGTGCACCGCGTGCCACGCCAGGTGTTCCAGCATTGCACCGCTTGTGTAGTACTTTTCTGCACACAGGGGGCATTTCGTCAGCTCCATGGCCCCTCGCGCCGGGGGGAGCGGCACCGACTTCCGAATGGCGCCCTCCGCCGCTGGTTCGAAGGGCAGGTTGGCCAGTGGCACCGTGTGTGGCGCCAGTGTGCGGCCCGGGGCCGCCGCATCGAGGGCTCGTGTCGCGGGCGCGGGCCCGAGACCCCGGATGGCATCGCGCTGCGCGTCTGCTTGCAGCTACGTTTGCCAGTGCGTGGAGCTGATTTGGCGGTCGGGTTTGCCCCTCCATCGCAGGTCGTGGAAGGCCTGTAGCCAGTGGTACACTGCGGTCGGGACCGCCAGCTGGAATTCTAGGTCGGCGGGGTGCGCCGCTGCCGGCCACAACCCCGGCCTCGCCGCCCGGGCGTTGTCCTTCAGCCTGACCTGGAGCAGGAGGGCGTGGTGTTCGCCCTCCCGTAGCGCTTGACGATCATGCGGGTGCAGTCTGCCACGTGGATCACGGCTTCGGGCCCCGGCAGGCGCTCGGGGTCGCAGACGACGATGTGCGCGTCCGCCAGGCTGAACATGCAGACCACCCACTGCGGGTTCTGCTGTCCCCCTTGGGCCACCGCCAGGGTAGCCGCCGGGCGGGTGTGCGTGATTGGCCCCGCATGGAGGTCCGGGACGTCCGTGGCCCTGATGGCGTCTCCCTGCCACGCGGCCCGCAGATGCTGCTCCTGGTCAGGGCTCCACACCAGTGCGGGGGGGTTGACCCACCCCGGTTCCTGCCTCTTGTTGGGGGCGCTGACGGTGTGTAGCAGGACTGCCAGCGGCCAGGGGTCCGCCGACATATAGTAGGCCTGGGTGGGCCCCTGTTGCCAGTCGACGTGGGGCAGGGGTGCAGATGCCCCTTGCCTGGCGGTGCTGTGCCAGACAGTCCAGCGGCCTCCGGCCAGGACGTGCGACCGGTACCCTCCGGCGTGGCCGTGTAGGATGGCCTGGTAGCCTGCCGTCTGCAGCACCAGTGCCTCCCCCTGCTTAGGCCCGGGTGGAGGTGTGCCATCGCCCGCATCCCAGACGCGGGTGCGCCCGCAGAGTGTGGCATGCCACAGGTCTGGTGCATCGCGCTGTGGCCCTTGTATGCTTCCCGAAATCTGCGCCGGGCCGTGGTGGTGGACGAAGCTCTCCCCGCCGTCCGCTAGCAACGCTGCCGCGACAACGTATAGCTGCTCCGCTGTGAGGGGTGCCGTCGGCGCGTGCATTGCGGCCGGCCGGCGGGGCTGCGTGTCGCGGCAGGGGACGTGGGGCAGCAGATGCGTCGGCTACGCCGCCACGGGACCCATGGTGACGGCCGCGACCGCGGACGCCAGCGCCGTGCGGTCCGTTGGTCTGTACTGCCGGAGCCCCGTGGTATCTCGGGCGAGGTGCCTGCAGGCTGCCATCCGGGCCACCGCTCCGCAGTTCGTGACGTCCGGTTCGGCACCATCCGCGCCGTCGCGTCCCCTTTGTTGTACCGTGGGGGCGGTGTCGAGCGCTGATTAGAACATACACACATATGCATAGCGTCGTGTGCCCGATTCCGACAAACACACGTTGCCACGCTTCCTTGTGCATGCACCCACGTTCCCTTCCCCTCGCAGGTCCCAAGGAGAAGTGTATGCTCGTGTTTGCGTCGTTTGGGCGTTAAAGTAGGGTTGTCTTAGACGCTTAGGCATGTTTTGCGTCGTGCCGTCGTCTCTCATTCGCAAGCGCCCGGCCCGCGCCATACACACGGGGGCAAGGCGAGAGGACTAGGACACATTAAGATGGTTGGGAAAGAAACAAGTATGTTGCATGTCACGCCGCGCGCGGGGAACGGACAACGAACAAAGGTGGCGGCCAAGGAGGTGTGTGGAGCCAAGACGAGAGCAAGAAGGAAATAATCCTACGCACACGCATGTCGCATGACGTACCAGCCAGCTCGAAGTGCCATGTCGCGACAAAACCCCCGCCGCCGCACGCCCGTTTACATCCTCTCTCTACGCAGGTTCAAAGGAGAAGGCGCAACGAGAGAGCATGGCGAGCCGGCAAGAAAAAAGACGGGGACACGCAACAAAGCGGAGGCAGGGAAAAGGTGCATGTCAGGGAGAAGGGTGGAGGAAAGGGTAAAGAGCAACAAAGCCACGAAAGGAACAAGGGGAGGCCAGCGGCCGAGGAAGGGGCGCGCACAGGGAAGGGGGCACGGCAGGCACACAGCGAGCACAACACCGCACCGAGACACCGGAGAGGGGAGCACCAGAAGAACAAGGGAAGAGCGGCACCACGCACCACGACACGCACGGCACAGACATCACACACACCGTACACACCCAACGAGCCCCAGCAGCCCGCCCAGTGGGCGGGCAGTCGGGGGAGGGACAGCCCCTGATCTCAGACGCCCCTCACAATGGTGGAAGGCACCCCCCCGCAAGGTCGCACGCCGTGGGGCCGGTGCTGGGTCCCCACGCCCGCATCGACCGCACCCGGGACACAAGGGTCGCGGAACCCAGGCTGCCCGCTCCAGAAGACGGGCGGCCGGGAGAGGGACAGCGCCTGACACCAGGCGCCCCTCACAACAGTGGCAGGCCACCCCCCCCCGGGGACGGCCCCCCACCAGCCCCGCGGCACGCAGCCCCCACAGGGTATGCAGGCCAAGGGGACAGTGTTGGGCCCCCACACCCACACACCCGCGCCCAGAGCACGTGGGTGGCGGACCCCAACAGCCCGCCCAGTGAACGGGCAGTCGGGGGAGGGACAGCGCCTGACCCGAGACGCCCCTCACAATGGTGGGAGGCACCCCCCCCGGGGCCGCCCTTCCGCCACCCCCACAGCGAGCAACGCCAGCCCGCAAGGGTGCACGCTGTGGGGCCGGTGCTGGGTCCCCACACCCGCACCGACCGCACCCGGGACACACGGGACGCAGAACCCTGGCTGCCCGCTCCAGAGGACGGGCGGCCGGGGGAGGGACAGCGCCTGACACCAGGCGCCCCTCACAACGGTGGCAGGCCAACCCAGTAAGAAAAAGTGCTTTTCCAATGCTTTGAGGCATACTCTAGTTGTATTAGAGATGCACTGAGCATCCATGCATTTCCATCTTAGTATTGGTCCCACCAAAACTGGTGATAACACATTTTGACCTATGGAACCAAACACCCAATCAGGATATGGAGTGGACCCCTTAATCCCCTTTCAATCTGAAGTAAAACATCTTTTTCTGAGTGAACTGAGAACTGACATACCCAAGGCAGAGCCTATGAATTTATCTATGTTTTTCCATGAATTCTTAGCTATCCTAGTGGTATGCACCCTAGGGGGCTGGGCACCTCTTTTTGAGAGGTCCTGGGTTCAATTCCTGGTCAGCCTAGCTAAGTAGGAAAATCCCATGTGACATGGCAGTGACCTCATCGCCACATGCCCTGCCACCTCAGCACATATGGGACCCAAAACAAAGAGTGCACACCTCCTGAGATGGCACTATGGAGATAGAGTGACCATGGGGCAGTTTTCTAACTCTTTTCCAAAGCATTTCAGCTATCTTTGTGAATATGCATTCATTTGTGACCTGAGTTGCAGTTTCTGTGAATATCCAATCATCTTTCACTGTTTACACTGCAGCCCTTCATGCTTTGATCCTGATTCTCTTCTCCTTGCATACTTCTGGCTTGGGCTATCCTGGATTGACTTGGATTTACTGTATTTCCACAAACAAAAGCTTTTCATCTTCCAAAACAAGCAGCAGGAAACCCTACACCTACAGCAAGCAGCAGGAGAAGCAAAAACACAGTGCTGAAACCACTATAAACTTTTCTGGTAGCAAGAGGCAGCCTGTCTCTGTGCACCGGCAGCGACCCCGCGCCGTACATCCAGTGCTCCGAGTACAGGCACATATAAGCAGAAGGGTGACTGAAGATGGACACAAGGAAGGAGGACGCCGACGTGAAGACAGCGCCAGCGCCTGAGGCATCGGCAAGGCCAGCACCTGGCGCTGTACCTTCGGCGGAGCCCTTACATGGGCCAGTGGATGCGGCTGAGGACTCCCTGGATGGACTCCAGACGGCCTTCGGGGCCCTGTCTGTCGAAGAGTTGGTGGCGCAGCCTGTGAAGAGGAAGAGAGAGAGCGAGAAGGATGCTGGAGACGAAGCAGACGAAGGAGAGGAGCAAGGGCAAGACCTGACGAATGTCCCTACCTTCGAAGGCGCACCAAGCGCTTCTGGCCTCCACGCATCACCCTCTCCTTTAACCACCACACTCCCAGCCGCTGCAACATCCACTTCGACACCCAACCAGCCTATGGCAGAAGGCACAGGCTTTACTGGCATGCCTCCCTACCCCGCCTATGGTATGGGCCGACCTACCACTGCGCTCCTTGAGGCAACTACTGCCAGTGAGCCGGTGGCTTCCAGCTCTGCGCCGCGATGGTATGCGGCTGAATATCCCCATCCACTACCCGCTACTGGAACCTATATGGATGTTCCTGGGTATGCACCTGGGTATGCACCCTTGAGTGGGTTGAGGAGAGGACCAGAGTCTCTTGGTGGCAGGAGTAGAGGATCGGGAAGATCCTCCAACAGGTCCCTGACGCGGTCGGAGATCAACGAGGTGCTCCGAGGAGCCACTTCAAAAATCGTGGGCGACCTCACTCAAGAGATCAGAGAGAAGCTGGAGGCCCTGATGATCCCGCCCCAAGCGTCACCTATCTCGGTGGGAATGTCACCCCACCGAGTACAGGCTAACCACCTGGCGGCAGGGTTGACAAATACCCTGGGGAGCCTGAGGTGCAGACCGATGCCGACGCCTGCAGCTATACCGAGAAGTCCCTTCGTCCCTAGAACGGCCCAGCCGCCCTACAGCCACGTGACGAACTCCACGAGGGCCGAGCTGGACCAGCTGGGGCTGACAGCCTTGAGGGCTATGGTGGACGTAGAGCCTTATGGCTCTAGTGATCTAGGCGGGGACCCCTCCAATGACGAGCCGCCGTTGATGGATTCTTCTTCGCCCTCGGTGGACGATGACCCTGAGGACCCCGAGGACCCAAAGGGTAAGAAGAAGAAGAAGAAGAAGAAGAAGACCCGACGCCCTGAGGGACGCAGGTCTCAGGAGGCGAAGGCTATTGCCATTTCCAAAATCGTGGTGAACCTGCCTGAGTTCACTGGCAAGGACCTCAGCGAGTTCGCTGAGAATTTTGGCCGGTTCCTACGACTGACTGGCCAAACCCCCGCTAGTGGGCGAGTGAAGTGCGATCTGCTCCTGCAGTGCTGCAAAACCAAGTACCTGGAGAAGCAGGTCAAACAGATCGTGACTAACTCCGCCACCTTTGCCGATGTGTTGGTTGCCCTGGAGAGGCAGTACCCGACCTACGAAAACGACCTCTCCATCAGGGCCAAGATCCAGAACCTGCCCGTGCTGCCCAACAACCCCAAACCTGGCAGGGTCTCAGACCTGTTGGCTGACCTGGATCACTGGGCTCGACGACTGACGCCCGGTTCCTACAACAGCGACGACCTGCTGTTCTGGTTGGTGGCCAAGCTCCCTCGAGAGCTATGGGACGAGTGCCGTTCGACGGCGGAGCGCAAGGCTAGATCCCTCCGCTACGAGGATCTATGCGTGCTGCTCCTGGAGCTGGCGCTGGAGAAGGAGAGCGACCAGCACTTGAACAACTACCGTCCTGGTGGTGGAGGTTCTGGAGGCCATGGCAAAGGGTACCAAGGGTCCCGACCTGGGCAGGGGACTACCCCCAAACACGCCCACACCCGTATCATGGAGAACGTGAAGGAGCTATTCTGGTGTGATGCCAGAGACGAGCAGGGCCACCTGCAGCACGCCCCTGACTGCGAGCAACGCGACTGCTTCGTAGTCCAGGGGAAGCAGCAGGAGAAGAACACCGGCGCCAAAGCGAAGCTGCCGGATCAATACCGGTGCACCATCACGTGTGCATTCTGCGGTAAGCGGAAGCACTACGAGGATGAGTGCTACCATAAGCAACGCCTATCGGCGAAGCTTAAGGGTGAAGATCCTGGCAAAGGCTCAGGCAAAGGTGGAGGCAGAGGCAAAGGCAACGACTCCGGCAAGGGCAAGTCGAAAGGAAGTGGTCAAGGACAAGACAAGGGTCAAGGTGGACGAGGAGGAGGCGCTAACCGCCAGCCTGACAGCAAAAACAAGGACAAGAACGGAGGCAACCCCAACCCTAATCCAGGGGGGAACTCCGAGCCCTCTGGAGGGCAGTCTGGTCCTACCACACGCTCACAAACGCAGGCTCAGCAAGAACAAGGAGCCAAGCGTGAGCATGAAGGTGGTGATGACGGCAACGCTAAGAAGAGGAGCCGTTTCATGAGGATGGCCCGCAAATTGCGGAACAAGGGGTTCGAGGTGACCTGTCCCGCGGAGTTCTGACGGGGACGCTCTGGTGGCACCCAAGACCTGGTGTTTTGGGTCCGTATCCAACTAGGGGGACGCGAATACCTGGGGGTATTGGACACTGGCGCCACCATATCTATAGTGGCCAAGAACATTTTACCTTGTGGGAGCCTGAAGAACACCATGACCACCGCTGCTATCTGCATGGGGGATGGACATGTGGTGCACAGCTGCGGGGACTGTGAAGTGGAGGTACCTATGGGCTCTCGGACTATCGCCCATCGGTTCTATGTGATGGACACTGAGGCCTTCGACTTTGTACTGGGGACTGACTTCTTCGTGCAGCACTCCCAGATACAATCCCTGACGCTGCAGGCGCCCTACATCCTCTACGTGGACCACGGCAGTGGCAGGGAGTCTGTGCCACTGGAGCAGTCGGAACATACCTCGAGTTACCTGAGACTATCGAAGGAGGAGCCCTCGAACATGATGGCGGCCTCCAAAACTGAGGACTATCAACTATTGGGGGAAATCCTAGACCAAGGTCTGAAGGAGGTGGGTTACTCTCGAGAAGACCTGAGTGTGGAGTTGTTCGCCAGCGACAAGCAGCATGTACTGGACCTTTACTGCAGCAAGGGGAAGAACTGCACCTACAAATTTTACTGGCCCTCTTTCGGGATGGCCTACGGGAACCCCAGGTTCAGTGAACTGGGGAAGGTGCTGACCAAGGTGGCCTTGGAACGTTCCCGTATGGTCCTGTGTTCCCCCGATTGGGGAGCCCATGGGGGCAACGAGTACTGGCAAAACCTCCTGGATAGGCTGACTATCAGCTCTGTTCGTTTGCCTGATGAGGCCATCTACGTGCCTCTGGGTCGTAAGACGCCTATTGGGTAGCCCGGATGGGGCAGTATGCTTAGCGTGGTGGACGGAGGTCTTACCTCCATTCCCTGGGAGGATCTGGACCCACCTCTGGTCCAGGCTATACAACGAGAAAGCGACGGACTCTCCTTGGGTGACTTGAAGGATCGCCTACCACCTCAAGATGCTGTTGAAACTACACCCGGAGGAGATGAGTAAGTCGTGACTGACACCAACGCCCCCAACTCTCCCTCACATGTACCTGTTCCTGATGGAGTCTCTGAGTGTGGACTATCTGAGCTACCTGGCTCTATTCACTCAGATGACGAAACTGAGCACGACGCCTTCTTCGTGCAGACCTGTGTGGAGGAAGTGGAGAACGCCGAGTACGTCGCCCCACTGAAACCCCTACTCTCCATGAGGGTGGAAGACCCCGTGGACGAGGAGCTGGACCCTCGATCCAGGCTCAGGGAGTATGTGGATTCCAAAAAGAAGTTGGTGGGGAAAAAGCTATGCTACGCGAAGCCTACCCGCAGCTCGTGGCCACTGAAGCAAGGACGTATGGGAGACCTATCCCAATTGAAGGAGGACCTCGAACAGAAGATCACCACCTGGCAAAGGGAGGTAGATCTTAAGCTCATGAAGAGCGTGTGGGGCGCCCATGTGAGGACCCCAGAGGAGGACGACCTCTCGGAGGAATGTGTATGTGAACCCCCTCGAGCGTGCCTATGTTGCCATCGTCCATCGGAGATGGTTGAACAAGACCTTCTATATGCCTACCAAGGGCTGAAGGATACTACCACGGGCGAAGAGTCGGTGGAGGACCACCTCCTGACGTCTATTACGCAGGGGGCAAGCAACTTACACTCTGACGTGGACATGGAGGACAAGATCAAGGTATTGCACCCGCGGGTACAGAAGCTTATAAGGACCTATCTGGAGGTGTTCGGAGAACTACCCCCTCCAGCCTCATATGACAAGCTGGTACAGATGGACCTCAAGCTGAAACCCGAGTTCGTGGGTCACAAGATCCGGAGGAGACCCTATCCAGCTCCTAAAGGGCAGGCTGACAAGATTGAGCGACAGATACAAGAACGTATCGACGCTGGCCTAGTCCTGGAGTACAAGGACGGGGACTACCCCCTACACTGCAGCCCCTGTTTCCTGGTGGCTAAACCTGGGTCTACGGCCAAGCGGCTGGTAGTGGACTACGGAGAGCTGAACAAGAAGACGTTGAACCACTCAGGGTCCATTCCCAATATGGAGTCTACCCTGGAGAAGATAGCCTCCTGTCGCTACAAGACCAAAATGGACAAGCGAAGCGGGTTCTGGCAAGTGGACCTGACGCCCAACGCACAGGAACTACTGGCCTTCATCACCCCTCAGGGGAGGGTATTCAAGTGGAAGGTCATGCCGTTTGGCGTGGCTAACGCACCCGCTCTATTCCAAGAGCTGATGAACAAGATCTTGTCCATCCTACGAAGGAGACCTAAGGTGCAGGAGCTCATATCCCGTGGTGCTCAGATGGAGGCTCACATCGACGATGTATGCCTCGGTACCAATACCCAGGAGGATCACCTAATCCTCTTGGGTGAGTTCTTTGCAGTCTGCCAGGAGAACCACACTCGACTCAAGCTGGAGAAGTGTGAGTTCATGCAGGAGACCATGCAGTACCTGGGGTTTGATGTTGGTTATGGGTGGTGGACCCCAGCGGCCTCTAAGGCCAAACCCCTGATGGATGCCAAGGTACGACACGAAGACCCCAAGAAAGGACTTCATGATGTACGCAGTTTCATTGGGGCGTGCAACTTCTATCGCCGCCACATCAAAAACTTCACCTACACCAGCGCCGTTCTGACGGACTTGATCAAGAAGAGTACTACTTGGCGCTGGGGCCCACAAGAGCAACCAGCGTTTGACGAGCTCAAAGACAAGGTAGCCAACGCTAAGTGCTCCGGCGTGCCTAGGGCACTAGGGGAGATTATCCTGGTGACCGACGCCAGCAATGTGGGCGGTGGTGGAACGTTGTTCCAATGGCAAGCACTAGAGAAGGAGGAGTTCGACTCGGCCATTTCCCAATGGGGAACGGAAGGTCTCAACCGAGATGGAACCCTCAAGCACAGCTACCCTGACGACAAGTGGGTCCTAGTACCTCTGGGCCACTGGAACTGGAAGTGGAACCAGGCCAGGGGGAACTACTCCACCTTTGAGCAGGAATTGCTCGCGGGTATGCTGGTGCTATCCTCACAAGCACGACTGTTGGGGAGTAACCCTGTGGTCTGGCTGTGCGACCAAGAACCGGTCCGTAGTTTCCAGAAGGGTCCCCCACCTGAGAAGGCCAAGCTACGACGCTGGTGGACCTACCTCAGTCAACTACGGCTGACGGTACACCATATCCAGTGAGTGAAGAACGAATGTGCCGACTACATCAGCCGCAACAACTTCGACGCCCTGATTGGTGCCCGGTCTGAAGCTCTGGCTAAGGAGGCGTTCAGCCGTATCGACGTCAACTTGGACCTCAACATGACGATGATACGCCCCCTGGATGGACTCCAACAATCAGAGTACCTGAAGGAGTTCGGGGATATCTACAAGCGCCTGGAGAAACGCCTCGAACCTCTCCTGGTCAACCAAGACCAGTGGAAGAGGGACAAGAGCTACCTATGGCACGAGCACCGTATTGTGGTGCCTAGTGACCGAGTCCCAGCGCTGCTGAAGTGGACCCATGAGTCCAGTGGTCATGTGGGTGCTGACCGCACCCTGAGGCTGTTCAAGCAGTGGTTCCACACTACGTGGACTGACGACCAACTGCGGAAAACCCTCCAGCCTATCGTGGACAAGTGCCCGTGCAGGTCCTGTAAACCAGGGGATATCAGGGACAGAGGTCTCTACTCGACCCTGCCCATCCCTCACTGTGCTAACAGTGTTCTATACGTGGACTACACGAAGATGCCGAAGTTCGGGGGCTATGACTTCGCCCTCGTGGTAACCTGTGGGTTGACCAGGTTTACCAGGGTGTTCCCATGTACCAAGCACATTACCGGGGAGGAGACTATCAAGATACTCCTGGAGGAGTGGTTTTGTGTCTATGGGTTGCCCAAGGAGATCAACTCCGATGAGGACGTACGTGTACGCTCAGATACTGGCTGGTACAAGAGGGTCCTGAGATCCCTCAATGTCCAGGTGTCTACGGGGATTCCCTACTCTCACACGAGCAACCCCCTATGTGAGCGACAGATCCGTGTCCTCAAGGAGAACGTAAGGATATGGTGCAAAACTGAACGCACCAGAGACTGGGTGAGACTACTCCCCGTCATATCCTTGATGATGAACTCCCAAGAGAGTTCAGCTACTGGCTACTCGCCCGGTGAGCTATTCCTGGGGCGCCCGGCATGGTTCCTACATGCCCCCTATCCAGAGGACACCCATTCTTCTGTGGGTGAATGGGTCGAAGAGCAACAAGTGAAGGTGGACAAGGCCAAGGCTATGCTCCAGAGAGTGAGGGAGCGTCAGTGGAACAAGAAGAACAAACACCGAGTACCGGCCACCTACCAAGAGGGGTACTGGGTGCTGGTGCACCACAGTCGACTACCCGCCTGGCCACGCTCTACCAGCGATGACCCATACTTCGGGCCGTACAAGATTCCATCTGTGGATAGACACCGTATCACCGTGCGGTGTTCTCCCCGTCTAGGGGGGACCCTGGTGTGCGCTGCTCAACACCTGAAGCGCTACTATGATCCTGAAGACCTCTGTGGGGAGGAGTGGGAGCTGAACGACGAGGAAATCGCCGCTCTGGACCTACAAGGGGCTGCCAGCCCTATGGAAGTTGAAGGTGAACTCCCCGACATGAACGCCGAGGAGATGGCTAAGGAGGGCTTCTACCTGGTGAAGTCTGTCCTACGCCACCGCTATCGCCAGGGTTGGCGCTTCCTCACCCTCTGGGAAGGGTTTGGAGTGGAAGAAACCACCTGGGAGCCCTTCTCTGCATTTGTTCTACCTGAGGGACGCCTAAAATCATTTCTGGTTGACTACTTGTCCCAGAACAACCTTGGTGAGTTGCTGAGGCTCGCTGAGACGCTTGCCTCCAAGACTAAAGCTAGGGACTGAACCTTACCCTTACCTGCCAAAGCGTATGTGTGAGTGTGCTAGTCCTAAGGTCCTGAGAGCAAGCCGCAGAAGTGGTGTCCTAATTATACCCAAGTCTGCACGCTTGCTAAACCTGGAGAGTTGGCTTATTGATGCCACGGGATACGCCCCGGGTCTCCCCTCCCCTAAGCGCCCAATTTCTGTGCTGGCGCAAAACCTTTTGGGAATACCCAGCGTACTAATCCAGGTATTGTTTTCCCTACCTATCTGTCTATTACAGGGAGGGGTGGCCAAAAGCTATGAAGGCATGAAAACGCCGTTTTGCTATGTGGCCAAAACACTGACCTAACCACTGCCACAGCCCACCAACCCTGCTAAAATTGCAGGAAACGGGTGGGACAGTGACACACGCACTACAGGTCCTACACACCCTACAGTGGCACCATCCTGGTGGGCGAGCACTGCGCAACTCGCTCAAGCCCCCAATCAGGACTACCACTCCTACACGCACACTCTACTGGGCGTTGCGAAGGCAAAGGTGTCATGGGTCCTAGCGACCCTCCTGTGAAATGACAAGAGAACACAGCGCTGCTAAGCAACTGTGGCCTAACAGGGGACGCCACAACGCGTTTCCCCTGCTAGGGCTTGGAGGGAAGAGGTGCTCTTGCGTGCACGGCGCAGATGTCGAAGAAGTCGGACTCCCTGCTCTGCCACAGGCAGAGGGGAGTTATTTGTTTGTGTGATCTGCGCCCTTGTTTAGCATGGCATGAAAAAAATGGTATGCTGCTGCACCAATCACCCTACCTGCCCACCTGTAAAGCAAAGGCAAATGAAGAGGCGTTTGCGGCTGAGGAACCAAGCCACACTCCCCGTATTATACGGTTCTCAGTGTGACCTATAATACACTGTCCGCAAACACGCTGAAGATTCAGCTACCTCTGTCAAGCAAGCAAGCGTTAAGGGACTCCTCAGGTTCTCTTAAAGAACGTACCGAGGAGCCCCTGGGTAGCCTAAACAAGGTTTACCGTGCGCACTTCGCGTGGCCTACCCTTTAATGCGTGTGTGCATGCGCGAGTATGCACGAGCGTTTTGGGCAAACCTGCCCATCTCATCACCAATCACGACTCCACCAGGGGGTGGCCCCGCCTGGGCTTACTCACCTTACCTACCGCTGGAGAGATTGAGCAAGTGAGGGGCGCACGCGAAGAACGTTGCGATGCGCTTGTGTGTATGTCTAATCACCCTGATCTGACCGCTAATCATCTGCAATCTTTCTAATCAATCCCTCTATCGCGTCCTATCGTTGTTAGCGCTGCTACAAGACTCGTTCACTGAGACACGAGACGAGCAATGTGTATGCGGCATACGAGACGAGCATACCTGTAGTTTATACGTGATTCATTGAAGTCTTTTCGTTCATTTTCGAATTCTTGAATTTTTGATTCTTCTAATAGTGTGGGTGGAATCTGTATGTTTATTTATTAATGTGTGTCTCGTCATTTTCAAGACTACGTGAGACATACGTTTATAATTCCATTATTTCTCCATTTTCCGGCGCTTCCCTAGGAGCCGCTCCTGCGCGCCGCCTTTTTATGCGTATGAATTTCTGGATTTAAAAAATCCAGAGATGACTATAATTTCTATAAAAATGTGCTTCTGATGCACAATTGGATTCTGCTCAGGTGTGTCGTTTCAGAAAACTTCTAGGCCGTCATTTGACGGATTTTGGTGTCGTCGCTTCGTTTTTGCGTGGATTCGTCCAAAATTCTCCCATTCCTGCCTCTGCAGATACCCACGCGCAGCCTCGCTGAGTAGGCTGTGTTCGGGCCTAAACACAGGTGCCTGGAGAGACTGAGCAGAACCAAGACCCCACCAAGGGGCAATTTAATTTTTTTGAGACTCCCTCCGCCCTAAGACAGGTCACAGGTCGCCAGCAGGTTTACGAGAACCCATGCGAGTGTGTATATTGTGTCTTGCGTTGGGTTTGTGTCGACGCTGCGTCTTGGAGGGAGGGATGCATATGCACCTGTTTGGCATGCTCCCATACTAACCCAACCAAGCCACAGGAGCCCCGGCAGCGCCATGAGCGCTGAGTCTTCTGTAGGAAATGTTACAAACAGAGCAGCAAAAGAGCGCCAGCCATGGTGAGCGCCCATTTTTCTCTGTGAGGGAAACTGTAGGTATTTTAAAGTAGATGTGGAAACCAAGGAAAGGCCAAGAAAAAATCCCTTTTTCCTGAAATGCGACAGTGGTGGCCACCACAGCACAAGGGGGGAGTAAGAAAAAGTGCTTTTCCAATGCTTTGAGGCATACTCTAGTTGTATTAGAGATGCACTGAGCATCCATGCATTTTTATCTTAGTAATGGTCCCACCAAAACTGGTGATAACACATTTTGACCTATGGAACCAAACACCCAATCAGGATATGGAGTGGACCCCTTAATCCCCTTTCAATCTGAAGTAAAACATCGTTTCCTGAGTTAAATGAGAACTGACATACCCAAGGCAGAGCCTATGAATTTATCTATGTTTTTCCATGAATTCTTAGCTATCCCAGTGGTATGCACCCTAGGGGGCTGGGCACCTCTTTTTGGGAGGTCCTGGGTTCAATTCCTGGTCAGCCTAGCTAAGTAGGAAGATCCCATGTGACATGGCAGTGACCTCATCGCCACATGCCCTGCCACCTCAGCACATATGGGACCCAAAACAAAGAGTGCACATCTCCTGAGATGGCACTATGGAGATAGAGTGACCATGGGGCAGTTTTCTAACTCTTTTCCAAAGCATTTCAGCTATCTTTGTGAATATGCATTCATTTGTGACCTGACTTGCAGTTTCTGTGAATATCCAATCATCTTTCACTGTTTACACTGCAGCCCTTCATGCTTTGATCCTGATTCTCTTCTCCTTGCATACTTCTGGCTTCGGCTATCCTGGATTGACTTGGGGTTACTGTATTTCCACAAACAAAAGCTTTTCATCTTCCAAAACAAGCAGCAGGAAACCCTACACCTACAGCAAGCAGCAGGAGAAGCAAAAGCACACTGCTGAAACCACTATAAACTTTTCTACCCCCCCCGGGGACGGCCCCCCCCCACCCCCGCGGCATGCAGCCCACACAGGGCATGCAGCCTAAGGGGACGGTGTTGGGCTCCCACACCCACACACCCGCGCCCACAGCACGTGGGTGGGGGACCCCAACAGCCCGCCCAGTGGGCGGGCATTTGGGGGAGGGACGGCGCCTGTCCTCAGACGCCCCCCACAACGGTGGAAGGCACCCCCCCGGGGACGCCCTTCCGCCACCCCCACAGCGAGCAACGCCGGCCCGCAAGGGCGCACGCTGTCAGGCCGGTGCTGGGTCCCCACGCCCACACCGACCGCACCCGGGACACACGGGTCGTCGAACCCTGGCTGCCCGCTCCAGAGGACAGGCGGCCGGGGGAGGGACAGCGCCTGACACCAGGCGCCCCTCACAGCGGTGGCAGGCCACCCCCCCCAGGGACGGCCCCCCACCACCCCCGCGGCATGCAGCCCCCACAGGGCATGCAGGCCGAGGGGACAGTGTTGGGCCACCACACCCACAAACCCGCGCCCACAGCACGTGGGTGGCGGACCCCAACAGCCCGCCCAGTGGGCGGGCAGTCGGGGGAGGGACAGCGCCTGACCTCAGGCGCCCCTCACAATGGTGGAAGGCAACCCCCCCGGGGACGCCCTTCCGCGACCCCCACAGCGAGCAACGCCGGCCCGCAAGGGCGCACGCTGTGGGGCCGGTGCCCGGTCCCCACGCCCGCATCGACCGCACCCGGGACACACGGGTCGCGGAACCCAGGCTGCCCGCTCCAGAGGACAGGCGGCCAGGGGAGGGACAGCGCCTGACACCAGGCGGCCCTCACAACGGTGGCAGGCCACCCCTCCGGGGACGGCCCCCCGCCACCTCAGCGGCACGCAGCCCCCGCAGGGCATGCAGGCCAATGAGACAGTGTTGGGCCCCCACACCCACACACCCGCACCCACAGCACGTGGGTGGTGGACCCCAACAGCCCGCCCAGTGGGCGGGCAGTCGGGGGAGGGACAGCGCCTGACCACAGACGCCCCTCACAATGGTGGAAGGCGCCTCCCCCGGGGACGCCCTTCCGCCACCCCCACAGCGAGCAACGCCGGCCCGCAAGGGCGCACGCTGTGGGGCTGGTGCTGGGTCCCCACGCCCACACCGACCGCACCCGGGACACACGGGACGCGGAACCCTGGCTGCCCGCTCCAGAAGACGGGCGGCCGGGGGAGGGACAGCGCCTGACACCAGGCGCCCCTCACAACGGTGGCAGGCCAACCCCCCCGGGGACGGCCCCCCACCACCCCCGCGGCACGCAGCCCCCAAAGGGCATGCAGGCCATGGGGACAGTGTTGGGCTCCCACACCCACAGATCCGCGCCCGCAGCACATGGGTGGCGGACCCCAACAGCCCGCCCAATGGGCGGGCAGTCGGGGGAGGGACAGCGCCTGACCTCAGACGCCCCTCACAACGGCAGAGGACACCCCCCCTCGAGGACGCCCTTCCGCCACCCCCACAGCGAGCAACGCCGGCAAGCAAGGGCGCACGCTGTGGGGCCGGTGCTGGGTCCCCACGACCGCACCGACCGCACCCGGGACACACGGGCCGCGGAACCCTAGCTGCCCGCTCGAGAGGACTGGCAGCCGGGGGAGGGACAGCGCCTGACACCAGGCGCCCCTCACAACGGTGGCAGGCCACCCCCCCGGGGACGGCCCCCCACCACCCCCGCGGCATGCAGCCCCCGCAGGACATGCAGGCCGAGGGGACAGTGTTGGGCCCCCACACCCACACACCCGCACCCACAGCACGTGGGTGGCAGACCCCAACAGCCCACCCAGCGGGCAGGCAGTCGGGGGAGGGACGGCGTCTGGCCTCAGACGCCCCCCACAATGGTGGAAGGCACCCCCCCCGAGGACGCCCTTCCGCCACCCCCACAGCGAGCAACGCCGGCCCGCAAGGGCGCACGCTGTGGGGCTGGTGTTGGGTCCCCACGCACCCGGGACACACGGGTCGCGGAACCCTGGCTGCCCGCTCCAGAGGACGGGCGGCCGGGGGAGGGACAGTGCCTGTCACCAGACGCCCCTCACAGCGGTGGCAGGCCACCCCCCCCCGGGGACGGCCCCCCACCACCCCCGCGGCACGCAGCCCCCACAGGGCATGCAGGCCAAGGGGACAGTGTTGGGCCCCCACACCCACCCACCCACGCCCACAGCACGTGGGTGGCGGACCCCAACAGCCCGCCCAGTGGGCGGGCAGTCGGGGGAGGGACAGCGCCTGACCTTAGACGCCGCTCACAACGGTGGACGGCACCCCCCCCGGGGACGCCCTTCCGCCACCCCCACAGCGAGCAACGCCGGCCTGCAAGTTCGCACGCTGTGGGGCCGGTGCTGGGTCCCCACACCCGCACCGACCGCACCCGGGACACACGGGTCGCGGAACCCAGGCTGCCCGCTCCAGAGGACGGGCCGCTGGGGGAGGGACAGCGCCTGACACCATACGCCCCTCACAACGGCGGGCCACCCCCACCTGGGACGGCCCCCCACCACCCCCTCGGCACACAGTCCCCACAGGGCATGCAAGCCAAGGTGACAGTGTTGGGCCCCCACGCCCACACACCTGCGCCCACAGCACGTGGGTGGCGGACCCCAACAGCCCGCCCAATGGACGGGCAGTCGGGGGAGGGACAGCGCCTGACCTCAGACGCCCCTCACCATGGTCGAAGGCGCCCCCCCCCAGGGGCGCTCATTTGCCACCCCCACAGCGAGCAACGCCGGCCCGCAAGGGCGGACGCTGTGGGACCGGTGCTGGGCCGCCACACCCGCACCGAGCGCGCCCGGGACACGTGGGTCACGGAACCCTGGCTGCCTGCTCCAGAGGACGGGCGGCCGGGGGAGGGACAGCGCCTAACACCAGACGCCCCTCGCAATGCTGGAAAGCGCCCCCCCCGGGGACGCCCATCCGCCACCCCCACAACGAGCAACGCACCAACGCACCAACGCACCAACGCACCAGCCACGGGACATCCGCACCCCACCCCCTGCTCTTAGGCACAGCGACACAACAATGGCGGAACCCGCGGCCCCATGCAAAAGACGCCCCCGATCTCCGACGCTGGACGAAGCACACGAGGTCATCAGGGCGCTGGGACTCAGAGACGGCGAAGGAGATCCCCAACAGGGGGACGCGGGCACGGACTCCGACCTGGAGGCAGTACTGGAGCCCCCCACGGGAGGCGCGCCCGCGGAACCTGCGCCGCCGGCGGGCAGCGTGCCCGCGCTCTGCCCCGCGTGGAAACGGGGCCACTGCACCGGCGAAGGCTGGTGCCCCAAACAGCACCGACAGCCCGGCCCCGATGACGGAGCGCTGCCCGAGGTGAAACCCGCGGCCGCATGCACCGCCCTACGCTACGGGGTGGCGCAGGGCTGGATCCTGGAGGAGACCGCGCGCGGCAGCGTGAACATCCAGGAGGCCGTTGACCGAGTCACCCACGCGGGACAGGCGGCAGTGGCCTTGCACACCCGGGGCCGCCACGGCGGACCCGCAGAGGGAATCATTGTGGAGCCCTCGGGAATGGTGCTGGTCCTGGCGGCGGACATGGTCCGAGGGGTGCTCCACGCGTCCCGCGTGCGGCGGGCGTGCCCACAGTGGACCATCCAGGTGTACACCCCCCCACGGGCGTGGCCCTTCTCCACGCGGGCGGTGCTCGCCGTCACGTGGCACCTGGCACCGGAGGACGCCCCCACAGGGACCGCGGAGGAAATCGCCCGGGACCTCCACACCTGGCCGGCCGACCAGGATTACGCCTGGCGCAGGCCCCGTGGCGGCCTCCCAGTGGCACCCGCGGCAGAGGGGCTCAGCCTCGCGGCAACCCTGCAACAGCACCCCGACAAGAAGGCACGCCACTTCCTGCAGACGGGCACGGTCCCGGCCACCCCGCCAGACTCCGAGTGGCGATGGGACGCAGGGGTGGCGCAACCGCTGCCGGGCCCCTGGACCCTCCCGTTGTGGTATTTGCCCATGGGCACCCTGGCCCACGCTACCCAGGCAGTCAAGGAAGCTTTCCCGCAGCCGCTCCTCCCCGGCGTGGCCCTGCTCCGCAGCCTGCAGGCGGGGGCTGCCTGGGTACGGTGGAAGGAAGGAAAAGGGCGCTCGAGCCCCTATTTCCCCCTGGTCCAGGGCCAGGCGCTGCTCCACGCCGAGGGCATGGGGACCGTGCAATGGGGGGCGATCGTGCCCGGCACAGCGTGCAGGTGGATCACAGCAGCCGCCCCACAGCCCATGCAATCGCCGCCGGCGTGCCACCGCCTCCTACGGATGGTCCCCTCTTTGGCCCCCCAACACGCCTTTATCAGAGACGTGTGAAAGGCCGTACTGAGCCACACCAGGGAGTGGCTAACGAAACTGGGTGCACGGTACCCGCCGGGGCTGGTGCTCGAACAGCTCACGGCCCCCACACCCGGGGTCCGCCACGCCCTGCACAGGGCGTCGGCTCTCACGGAGCAGCTCAACGACGAAGTGCTGGACCTGGCGCTCGAGCCGCTGCGGGTGCTCTACCCGCAAACCCACATCCCATCCGCGGGCACGTCCAACGGCCTAGGCCGCCTGGGGTTGCAGCGCCGCGTCGAGGCCGCGCACCCAGGAGGCGTGGTGGAACAATGGCTAGCGCTCCGCAACCCGTCCACCGCGGCAGGCCACTGGTACCCGCGCCAACTCCTCTTCCAACCACGGGCAGCCCCGGAACACCGCCGGCAAAACCCGTACCACACGCACCCGGAGCGCCGAGGCGCGCTGGACTTCCCGCAGCCAGTCCCGCCCGCCCTCCTGCCGGGACAGGCCCCGGAGGCGCTAAGAAAGATGTCCTTGAATTATGCCTTAGATTTTTTGATGTAGTCCTGCAGGTTTTGCAGTTGAAAACCCCAAACAAAGCAGCAAGTAGAGCAAGGACAGGATGTGGATCGAATCAATGATTGGTTTTGGAATCCAGTGTAACACAGAAGGGCTGCAGATAGACAAAGCAGGTTTATGCACATAGATTCAATGACAAATGGATAATACAAAAGGATTTATATGAAAATTGGTCTGACTCTTGCCTCAGAGGTTGCAATGGGCACTTCATGTGCACTCTTTTGGGTGAAATGGTGCTGGTTAGGACTGAGGGGCATGGATGTCAGGACCACACAGAACATGACTTGGCCAAGCAACTGAATTCAGGAACAGTTACAAAGTAGGACCACAATAAGTGGTAGTAACAATTGAGTATAGGGGTCTTGGGGTGGGAGACCACTAGGCTTAACCTCCAAGGCCAACAAGCATGAAATGCCTGTTTTATTTTGGTATGTCCTCCATGAAGGAAGGCACCTCCGCTCAGTTGAGTGGTAGGGGTGAACTTCATGGGGGGGCTAGGGTCACAACCCTAGTTACTTTGAGAAAGTGTACTTTAGGCAACAAAAGAGAGATAAAAACACTTAAGTTTGTCTGGGCATCAACAAAGGGTTTTAAGGGGGGCTTAGCCTGGATCAAGCCCTCCGAGAAACACATGGCAGTGACTTTTTCTTACTCCCCCCTGGAGTACTAGTTCATGAAGCTAGTAGGACAAAGGAAAAAGGCTCAAATATTCCCAAAATTACCCCCAAAAATGCATTAAACTTACCAAAAACATCCTCATCACTTCATAGAAGCCTATCACACTGTAGGTACCTTTGAAAAACAGTGTAATGTACCGTGAATGATGTCTCTTCGATGGGGCATTCCTCAAAAGTCGCCGGCGTGCGACGAAAACTTTTGGAAAAAGTTTGGGGGTAGTGGGAATTGAACCCAGGACTCCCTCCCTAGAGCCAATGTGCTTGCCCACTAGGGTACAGTCGAACGCTCTGATGCGGACGGCTATCGCTGTATAAACAGCGTTTTAGTATACGTCCTGACCAAGGGACAGGGCGGAGCAATACTCCCAATGGAGGACACAAACCCACAGGAGCTGGAAAAAATAGAAAATGGAACCAGCAGGGAGTGATTCCTGCGGTTTAGCGGAAGGGGTTGCGATTTAGCAAGTAAAATCGTTAAAAATCGACGAAACCACGCGGGAAATCGTCATTTTTACACATAACTCAAAGTCGCAGACAAGCGCAAAGGAAGCGGACTCCAAGAAAAGGGTTGCGCAAGCGCAAGCGTAAACGGCTTTTGGAAAAGAAGGTATGAGCCGTAGGTTTTAAAGTTTTAAAGAAAATCTTTGCACAGTTGCATCAAAATTTTTATAAACTTCAGAGTCAAGTATCCAGATCCAGCCCACACCACAGAGCAGGTCGACAACCCATCTCTCAGGTATGTCAGTGTCACCTCACACTCACGCATTGAGTTCGTGTTCGTTGTATCGTCAAAACGTTAGGGTTGTCAACGCTGTGCTCGTTGGGGGGTCGAGTGTTCTTCTCTCGTGCTCTGCACAGGTAAAAGCAGGAATGAAAGGTATGTGATGTGAATGGAGCGCGCAGCGCGCACGTAGGGTTAGAATATGCGCTGTGCTCGCGATGCATGTGCCTAATCGAGGCATCCACACGCTGTGACGCTTTACCTGTATCTGAAATTCACCTTTGTTTTCTTCTTCACAGGTAAATACAGAAAGCGTTTGTTCGTGTGCGGCCGTGGCGTTAAAGTTGAGTTGCTTAAAACGCTTAGATTTGTTTTGTGTTCGTTTCAATGCGGCATTCACACGATGCATGGTGAGTAAGGTAGGTTAGCCCAGGAGGAGCTCACCTCCTGGTTGAGTCAGTGGTTCAGCCTCCCTTCCCTGCGTGCACATGATGCATTAAAGGATAGGCCACGCGAATTGCGCACGGTAGACCTTGTTTAGGTTACCCAGAGGCTCCTCGGTACGTTCTTTAAGAGAACCCGAGGAGTTTCTTAAAGCTTGCTTGCTTGACAGGGGTAGCTGAATCTCCAGCGTGTTTGCGAACAGTGTATTATAGGTCACACTGAGAAGGGTATAATACCTGGAGTGTGGCTTGGTTCCTCCGTCGAAAACGCCCCTTCATTTGCCTCTGTTGTACAGGTGGGAGAGGTTAAGGGTGATTGGTGCACGCAGCAGCTGCCTTCGGCGGCTATCCATTTTTTTCTGCCCCAGCAAACAGGGGCGCTGATCACACATCAAATCACTGTGCCTCAGCCAGTACTGGCGAGGGCAATTCGACCTCAACGACATCTGCGCTGTGCACGCAACGAGAGCACCCCTTCCCTCCAAGCCCTAGCAGGGGAAACGCGTTGTGGCGTCCCCTGTTAGGCCACAGCTGCTTAGGAGCGCTGTGTTCTCTTGTCTTCTTCACAGGAGGGCCATTAGGGCCTGAGTGTACTTCGACAGCAGCACCCAGTAGCGTGTGTAGGGGTTAGGGTCAGCAGGCCTGGCAGGAGGTGAGTGCAAGTGATGAGTGCTCACCCTGCCTTCGAAGGCCGGTGCTGGCGTTAGTGAGTGTAGTGTAGTGGTGTCTCCTGTCCCGCGTGCTTTTCCTCGTGGGCAGGGGAGTGCGTTAGTTTTTGGCTTGTAGCAAAAATGGGCGTTTTGTATGCCCTTAGCACACCTGGCCACCCCTCCCCTCTTAGTAGGTAGGGCATTTGCCGTCTTACCCCAAGGATAGGCGCCAGCACAGAAATTGGGCGCCATAGGAGTGGTAATAGTACCTGATTAGGACCTTCGGTCCGACGTCAGCGAAGCCCGGTCTCCGGGAGCCACGCTGGGGAGAGAAGTGAGACACATACAGACATACGTAGCACACTTAGGGGTATGGTAAACCCTGTAAGGAAGGGTAGAACCTAATGGGTCTGGACCAGTCAGGGGTCCTAACTGTGGGCTCGCCTGTCCCCAAGGAGGGAGGACACACCTTGCCTCATAACACCTTGCCTGTCATTCCCCCCTGGTGTAGGAAGCCACCGTTCTTCGTTGGCTCACCAAGGTCATTACATTAGGGCAGTACCCATGCAACACATGGTCAACAAGGCACACACTCGCTGGGTGGCTGCAATCATGATAAGCGGCCACCTGGCTCACGCTGGAAACCATAGGCATGGGTCTGCAGGGCACAGACAGGGTCAGTGCAGTGCTCAGTAAGCAGTAGTCTGTGAAAAACCAATGGCCTTCGGCCAGGGGGTGGTTGTCACGGGGGGCTAACGGTCCTGTCCTGCGATGCAATGCGGGGCAACTGTGACAACTGCTCTTACAGCCATACACAGGCACGTCTGCAGAAGAGTGCTCACTGCACCTGTCAGTAGACTGACACCGGGTAATTAGTTTCGCTTCTTACGCTGGGACATAGTCTCAGCACGGGTTAGGAGCTGCCCGTCGTTGTTCTCAACGAGGTAAGTGCGGAGGATGGGGTTGATACTCCCATCTGGTTGTATGAAGGCTGACATAGGTTCCCAGGTCGCCTCAGACAACCCATAGCCATCCCACAGGGTAAGGAATTTCCAGCCCTGTTTATACTCGTGGCGAGCAATACCTGCAACCACGTAGTAACCATCGACTGCCATCTCATCGGCAGTCATCTCTTCGAGTTCGTCTGCCTCCTCTGGACTGGCAGCGTTCTCTAGGTCTATACGTTCAATCTCACTGTCGCTGAGGCGCCACTCATCCCAAGACAAGTTGTCAGGGGAGTGATAGTGCCTCAACTGCTTAGGAGCACATAGCAGTTCACCACCTAGACGTGGACTGCACCTGACATGGATCCTGGATCCATCTATCCTGATGATACGATAGGGTCCAAAGTAAGGGTCCTGTAGGCAGTTACGTGGCCAGGAGGGTAGGCGTGAATGGTGTACCAAAACAAGGTCACCAACCTTGAAGCTGGCAGGTCGCCGTAGGCGGTTCCGTCGGCTCTGTTCACGGTCACGAATGTGCCTCAGGTTAGTACCAGCCTGGTTAGCCAGAGACTGCTTGTGTTCCAGCCAATCTCCCACAGGGCTCTTGAAGTCCTCAGGGAAAGGGGTTTTGAAGAACCATGCAGGTCGTCCTCCATGGAACAGTTCGTGGGGGGTGAAACCCGTAGAAGAGCTCCGCTGTGAGTTCATGGACAGAACTGCCCAGGGCACTAGGCGTACCCAGTCCTTGGTGCGCTCCTGTTTCATCAGGATTCTTAAGTTTTGCTCCACCACACGGTTCTGTCTCTCACAGAGAGGGTTAGACGTGTGAGTATAGGGCACACCTGTGGCCACCTCCACGTTGAGGGCATTTAGCACTCGTTTGTACCACCCAGTGTCACTGCGGATGCGTACATCTTCATCAGAGTGCACCTGTTTAGGTGCTCCATAGGGTTCGAACCATTGTTCGACCAACATTTTTACAGTCTGCTCACCTGTGATTTTCTTATTGCAAGGGAACACACGGGTGAAGCGAGATAGACCACAGGTGACCACGAGGCAACTCTCATAGCCGCCAAAGCGTGGTAGGCCGTGGATGTAATCCACGTAGAGAAGAGAGTTAGCACAATAGGGTATGGGTAAGCTGGAGATCAGGCCCCTATCCCTACTGTCGCTTTGCTTGCTGGCATGACAGCCACAAGCATCCACAATGGTCTGCATACGCGACCTCAGTTCAGTCAGGGTTAGACTAGAGTAGAAACACTCACGGAAGAAGTCCACTGAGCGATTAGCGCCAGTGTGACCAGAACTGAGATGGGACCACTGTAGGCACCCATCCAGTCGTGCCTCAGGCACCACAATTCGGTCCTCGTAGAAGAGGTACTGATTGTTTTTATACCACTGGTGCCCGTCAATGACACGGGGTTCGAGACCAGTGCTGAGGGTTTGGAGAATTTCTTCATACTCTGACTGATAGTCCGTTAGACTCCAACCCTCCAGGATTCCAGCAGTGCGCATGGACAGGTCAAGCTGGACATCCATACGCTGGAAAGCCTCTTTGGCGAGCGCCTCAGAGCTCTCACCAATAAGCACATCGAAGTTGTTGCGCGATATATAGTCAGACAGTTCATTCTTAATCCCGGGGATATGATGCACTGTCAGCCTGAACTGGCTCAGGTAAGTCCACCACCGTTTTAGCTTCGCTTTTTCTGGTGGTGGGCCCTTCTGAAAAGACTTCACAGGCTCCTGGTCACACAGCCAGACAATGGGGTTAGACCCCAGGAGTCGGGATTCTGACGATAGCACCAACATACCGGCCAGGAGTTCCTGGTCATAGGTGCTGTAGTTGGAACGCGCTTGGTTCCATTTCCAATTCCAGTGTCCCAGTGGCACCAGTCGCCACTCACTGGTAGGATAGTCATGTTTCAACGAACCATCACGGTTCAGTCCAGTAGTACGATAATGGCAGTGGGTCAGTTCAGCGGGGTTAAGCTCCTGCCATTGGTAGATCGTACCTCCCCCCCCTACATCACTGGCATCAGTGATCAGGACTATCTCGCCCTCACGGCGGGGCACTCCCAGGCAGTTGGAGGAGGCAATCTTCTTCTTCAACTCCTGGAAACACTCTTCCTCTCTGGAGGTCCACCTCCAGGGAGTAGTTTTCTTGATCAGGTCAGTGAGGGGTGCAGAGGAGTAAGTAAAATGGTGGATGTGACGCCGATAGAAATTACAGGCGCCCACAAAACTCCTCACATCGTGTAGACCCTTCTTAGGGTCATCACGAATCTGCATATCCTGTAGGGGCTGCATCTTAGACGAGGCTGGTTTCCACCAGCCATACCCCACGTCGAAACCCAAATACTCCATCTCCTCTTTCATAAACTCACATTTTTCGAGTTTTATTCGGAGATGGTTGTCTTGGCAGACAATGAAAAATTCACGGAGGAGAAGGACGTGGTCCTCTTTGGTATTAGTACCCAAACTCACGTCGTCGATGTGAGCCTCCATTTCTGCACCCCGAGAAATCAACTCTTGTACTAGAGGCCTGCGCCTCAGTATGTACAAAATTTTGTTAATAAGCTCCTGGAAGAGCGCTGGGGCATTAGCCACCCCGAAAGGCATAACCTTCCACTTAAAAACACGACCCTTAGGGGTTATAAAGGCCAACAGCTCCTGAGCTGCGGTGGTTAGGTCCACCTGCCAGAAACCAGAGCGTTTGTCCATTTTGGTCTTATACCTGCATTTGGCAATACGCTCCAGGGTGTTTTCCATGTTAGGAATACTCCCTGAGTGGTTCTGGGTTTTCTTGTTGACCTCACCATAGTCTACAACAAGACGTAGGGCAGTCGACCCTGGTTTAGCAACAAGGAAACAGGGACTGCAGTGATGGGGATAGTCCCCGTGTTTATACTCTTCAACGAGGCCAGCATCAATGCATTCTTGGATCTGGCGCTCGATTTCTTCAACCTGTTCCTGTGGAGCGGGATAGGGACGACGCCTCACTCGCGTCTTTTCGAATTCTGGTTTCAATTTCAAGTCCATCTGGACCAGTTTTTTACAAGAAAGGGGAGGCGGCAAGGCGCCGAACACCTCCTCATAGGTCATCAGCAGTTTCTTCAGGCGGGGGTCAAGGTTAAGACTCTCGAGTTTCTGAAGGAAATCCTCCTCAGCATGGAGGTTGCTTTTTCCATGTTCTTTCTTTTTATGCCGATCAGCAGTTTCGGGAGGTACAGTACTATCGTCCCACTCAGGGGGACATTGCTGCCCATAGTGTAGAGAATACACTAGAGGTATCTCAGGATCAGGCAGCGTATAGGACTCATCGTCCTCCTCAGACCAGATGGAGTATTTCCAGGTCTGTCTGAGGTATTGCAGCCGCTCGTGGCGCTCAATACCTTCGGCCTTCAGGTACAACAGCCGTCGGAGTTCTTGAGTGTCATGCTCAGACAATGGCATGTTTTTAGCAGCAGGCCGTGCCAGAGCATCAGCACTCCGGGCCACGGGTTCACCTGTGTGCACAGGCTGCATGTGTAGCACTGGTTTCCCAACAGAGGAAGCGGGTTCAGAGGTTGACTCTAGATCTACCTCCTCTAGCAACAGCTGGGCCAGGAAAGCACTATGTTTTAGGTCAACACAGCTGGGATCAACAGAGGGAATAGTGCTGGCGATCTCAGACAGTTGGTCGTCAGCATCCTCTTTTACAGCTGCAGGTTCCAGGTAGTCATCAGGAGACTCACACCCTGTAAGTGTGGCAAATAGGTGCTCAGGAGATCGATTTTTGAGATCATAAAGGGTCAGGCCACGATTTTCGGCCATGACCTCTTTTAGTAGCACCTGGTCCAGGTCACACAGGGGTACAGGATTGAGAGATCCATCGATGATGGACAGGAAACTGGCCCACTCAGGGGCCTGCATAGCTGTGTCTGAGTCCTCAGGCACATAGATGGGGCCGTCGGGGAGTTGCACTCTTCCCACGGTCTTTCGGTCTAGCATACGGCGCCAGTAAGCATGTTCACCAGAGCAACCCCAGTCAGGGGTGCACATAACAACCCTTCCTCCCTCATAAGCGATCTTGGTTAGAACCTTCGCGAGCAGGGAGAAGGGAGGGTTAGCATACGCTAGGCCCATTGCTTTCCGGAAGAAACGGAAAGCATTGTTCAGTTGTTTCGAGCAGTACAACTGCATGATGTGCTGTTGTTGGCTCGCAAACAATTCCACCTGGATCTCATCCAGGTTTACCTGTAGGGCCGCCAGTCCATTTTCAAGAACGTGACGGGCCAGCTGGTAGTTTTCAGTACGATAGTTCGTCTTGGCTGCGTAGCGCAGCCCAGACTCTTTTCGTCCTGACAGCTCCAAAGGAACGGAGAATAGCCCACTGCCAAAGTCGCAGTGCAAAGAGTAAGGACGCTGTAGGGACAGCATTTTTACCTGGGGGTTCCTTCTTAGAAAGTCGGTGCCAATGACGATGTCAAAGACGTCAGTGTCCAACACTCTGCAGTGTTGGGTCACGGTTTCGTCGCCCAGACATATGGTCACATCGACCCCCCCCAAGGAGTGGATGGTACGCCCATCTCCTACTCTTATGGCCACGGTCTTAGTTTTCCTGAAAGTTTTAAGCAGGCGCCGGGCCACTATGGAAAGTGTTGCACCGGTATCAAGCACCGCTCGAAAAACCTGATGCCCGATTTTCACGAGGATCCAGAAAACCAAGTCCTCCTCTTCGGAGCCGCCCCCCTATTCCTCATCAGGGAATTACACATCCACCCCTGCAGCCATGAGGGACTTGGCCATCCAGGCCAAGCGCCTCTTCTTAGAATTATTCCCCTCAGGGGTAGCATTATCCCCTTGGGGGCGCCTCTTGGGGACACCTGCGTCAGGAGCGGGTGTAGCAGCAGGAGTGGGTGTAGCAACAGGCGCTGATGAGCGCCTCTGGGGGTTAGGGGGTCCAGTTTTGCCACCCCCCCTGCCACCTCCTTTACCTTTATCCCCATTCGGGGGATTTCTGGCGGGCGTCTGGGTCTTCTGGCGCTCCGCCTCCTGACGCTTGACTTTGTCACTCTCGCGTTTCTTGATGTGGCATTCGTCCTCATAGTGACGATGTTTGCCACAGTAACCACAGGTGATGGTACACCTGAAGTGGTCCTGATGGGTCACAGTTTTCCCATCTTTAGTATGCTGCTGACATTTCATCTGCAGCATACAGCCACTGCGGAGATCGCAGTCAGAGGCATGACAAGGTCCCCCCTTGTCATTGACAGGTCGGCAGTAAAACAGGGGGGGTGTGCCTGCATCAGTTGGAACCTCGTTCATGGCAGGTAGGTTGCCCCTCCCTTTACCACCTCCCTGGTTGGTGTTAGTGGGATTTTTTTGCCCCTTCCCTTCGCCACGTTCGGGGGTAGGGGTACCACCTCGTCCCAAATGCTTCTTGAGGAATTTCTCCATGTGGCAGTCATTCTCTCTCTCAAGAGCTAGCTCAATCAAGAGATCCACCAGTTCGTCGTACGAGTGGGTCCTGCTCTTCCTCTCAGAGGTGGAGCGGCAATCATCCCACGTACGCTGGGGGATCTTACTCATGAGCCACAGGTGGGGCTCAGTGGCTCCGTAGGAGCCCACATTCATCCTCGAAAATAAGTACTCCAAGTCGCACACATACTCAGAAATTCGCGCAGCGGATGGAAACTCCGGGAGCATAGGTAGCTCCTCGATCTGTGTGCGTACGCTGAGGTCAGTCTCATAGACTGGAAATGTTTTCTCTAACCTCAGGAGTACCTCTGCCCAGGTAGAACAGGTTTTCACAATCTGTGTGACCTGTTTTTGCAAAAATTTCTTTTTGCATGAGCGTTTTAGCAGTGAACATTAGGTGGCCACATCCACATGGGATTGGCCAGTCAACAAAAGGAACTCTGCAAATTCCTCTGCCCATTCAGGCAGATTTTTGGGGTCGAACTCCGGCGGTTCCAGCTGGATGTTCGCCTGGGCAATTGGTCTGCCCGTCTTCCCACCCCCCGGAGTTAGGCCTGATGGCGACACGCCGGCAAGAGGGGCCAGGGCTGACAGCCCTCTCCTCTCACTCTCTGTGACAGGCACGTCCTGTAGATCAGCCATAGGCACAGTCCTGGCACGGGGGTGAAAGGGGCTGGGGCAGGTGACCTTAGGCAACAGCCTTGAGACCCTTGATCTCTTGAGATCTTCGGCCAGGGTACTCAGCCCTGGAGAGAGAGAGGGCAGCTCAGGCTTGGGTAAGGGTTCTGCAATACCCAGCTTTGCCTTAATGGCCTCTGATAGGGCCGTCGCATCTGGATCTTCTGATCCAGACAGGAGTTTGGCCAACAGCTCGGCCGTGTGATCCAGGGCTCCGTAGGATGGCCTTGGATGATGTTGTTCTTCGACTCGTGTTGGGCCCACTTCGGGAGCCCTTGGGGTTGGATAACATGGTCTCGTATACTCAGGTCTTGTTCGTATCGGCAGGGATGCAGTGGATGGAGGACCCGAGTGCGCGTAGGACCCTAGGTCTGTACGTGGTATGGATCCATGTACAGCCAGTGGCTCCTCTCCATCTTCCCCACGGATGGATTTGTAGTACTCCTGATGTAGGATGTACTCATCCATCTTCTGCTTCAGCTCCTCATACTCCTCAGGTCCTTCAATGGCAGTTGAGGATGAAGCTGGACAATTTGATCTTGATACTGAAGCAGCCACACGTCTATGGAGGTGACTGAAGCTGTCTCCACCGTGTGCTGCTAAGGCCTCGGTGGTAAGGCCTTTATTCTCTTCCGCCCTTCTGCGTTCTGGATCTCCTTGGGACCCAGATGCGCCACTGAGATGATGTGGAGCTCGGTGAGGTGGTTCACTCATTGCGTGGGCCATGCTGCCCATTTGTACTTGGACAGTTCGGATAGGCCAGGTCCTGACGCTTGGCGTGGACATGATGAACTTGTTGTTGAGCTTTTGTTCTGCACTTCTTCTCAGGGTCGGTTCAAAAGGTCACAAGGGACTGTCTCTGCTACCGGAAAGATGTCCTTGAATTATGCGTTAGATATTTTGATGTAGTCCTGCAGGTTTTGTAGTTGAAACCCCAAACAAAGCAGCAAGTAGAGCAAGGACAGGATGTGGATCGAATCAATGATTGGTTTTGGAATCCAGTGTAACACAGAAGGGCTGCAGATAGACAAAGCAGGTTTATGCACATAGATTCAATCACAAATGGATAATACAAAAGGTTTTATATGAAAATTGGTCTGACTCTTGCGTCAGAGGTTGCAATAGGCACTTCATGTGCACTCCTTTTGGGTGAAATGGTGCTGGTTAGGACTGAGGGGCATGGATGTCAGGACCACACAGAAAATGACTTGGCCAAGCAACTGAATTCAGGAACAGTTACAAAGTAGGACCACAATAAGTGGTAGAAACAATTGAGTATAGGCGTCTTGGGGTGGGAGACCACTAGGCTTAACCTCCAAGGCCAACAAGCATGAAATGCCTTTTCTTTTTTGGTATGTCCTCCATGAAGGAAGGTACCTCCGCTCAGCTGAGTGGTAGGGGTGAACTTCATGGGGGGGCTAGGGTCACAACCCTAGTTACTTTGAGAAAGTGTACTTTAGGCAACAAAAGAGAGATAAAAACACTTAAGTTTGTCTTAGCATCAACAAAGGGTTTTAAGGGGGGCTTAGCCTGGATCAAGCCCTCCAAGAAAGACATGGCAGTGACTTTTTCTTACTCGCTACAGCAGGGCCCCCCGCTCGACACCGCCACCACGGTACAACAAAAGGGTTGCGACGGCACGGATGGTGCCGAACTGGACGTCACGAATTGCAGAGCGGTGGCCTGGATGGCAGCCTGCAGGCACCTCGCCCGAGATACCACGGGGCTCCGGCAGTACAGACAAACGGACCGCACGGCGCTGGCGTCCGCGGTCGCGGCCGTCACCATGGGTCCCGTGGCGGCGTAGCCGGCGCATCTGCTGCCCCACGTCCCCTGCCGCGACACGCAGCCCCGCCGGCCGGCCGCAACGCACGCGCCGACGGCACCCCTCACGGCGGAGCAGCTATACGTCATCGCGGCGGCGTTGCTAGCGGACGGCGGGGAGAGCTTCGTCCACCACCACGGCCCGGCGCAGATTGGGGGAAGCATACAAGGGCCACAGCGCGATGCACCAGACCCGTGGCATGCCACACTCTGCGGGCGCACCCGCGTCTGGGATGCGGGCGATGGCACACCTCCACCCGGGCCTCAGCAGGGGGAGGCACTGGTGCTGCAGACGGCAGGCTACCAGGCCATCCTACACGGCCACGCCGGACGGTACCGGTCGCACGTCCTGGCCGGAGGCCGCTGGACTGTCTGGCACAGCACTGCCAGGCAAGGGGCATTCCCACCCCTGCCCCACGTCGACTGGCAACAGGGGCCCACGAAGGCCTACTATATGTCGGCGGACCCCTGGCCGCTGGCAGTCCTGCTACACACCGTCAGCGCCCCCAACAAGAGGCAGGAACCGGGGTGGGTCAACCCCCCCGCACTGGTGTGGAGCCCCGACCAGGAGGAGCATCTGCGGGCCGCGTGGCAGGGAGACGCCATCAGGGCCACGGACGTTCCGGACCTCCACGCGGGGCCAATCACGCACACCCGCCCGGCGGCTACCCTGGCGGTGGCCCAACGGGGACAGCAGAACCCGCATTGGGTGGTCTGCATGTTCAGCCCGGCGGACGCGCACATCGTCGTCTGCGACCCCGAGCGCCTGCGGTGGCCCGAAGCCGTGATCCGCGTGGCGGACTGCACCCGCATGATCGTCAAGGCGCTACGGGAGGGCGAACACCACGCCCTCCTGCTCCAGGTCAGGCTGAAGGACAACGCCCGGGCAGCGAGGCCGGGGGTGTGGCCGGCAGCGGCGCACCCCGCCGACCTAGAGCTCCAGCTGGCGGTCCCGACCGCAGTGTACCACTGGCTACAGGCCCTCCACGACCTGCGATGGAGGGGCCAACCCGACAGCCAAATCAGCTCCACGCACTGGCAAACGTGGCTCCAAGCAGATGCGCAGCGCGATGCCATCCGGGGTCTCGGGCCCGCGCCCGCGACACGAGCCCTCGATCCAGCGGCCCCGGGCCGCACACTGGCGCCACACACGGTGCCACTGGCCAACCTGCCCTTCGAACCAGCGGCAGAGGGCGCCATTCGGAAGTCGGTGCCGCTCCCCCCTGGCGCGAGGGGCCACGGAGCCGAAAAAATGCCCCCTGTGTGCAGACAAGTACTACACAAGCGGGGCAATGCTGGAACACCTGGCGTGGCACGCGGTGCACGCTGCAGCCCCGGCGGACGACAAGGAGGCGGCCACCAACATCCTGCAAGGGAGAGCACGGAAGTCCCCATGGCACGCCCCGTACACCCGGCGCCCCCCGCCCCAGGCAGCCGACCGCGCAGACGGAGATGAGGAGGCACCCGGGGCGGCCCCGGGAACCGGCGGTGCGGCCCCACCAGGGTCCATGTCCATCCCCACGGGGCTGGCCCCCCTGGACCCCCTGGCTCCCCCAGTCCCCCTGGCCCCCCTGCGGGCCCCGCTGGGAACGGGCTCAGCGGATGCGGAACACCCGGATGCCCTGGCTGCGCCGGCGAACCCAGCGGCGATGCCGATGCGGGATAGCTGACTCCAGGAGGACATGGCGGGCGACGCTTTGTGGCTCCCCTCGTGGAAGCTGCGCAACGGCCTCGTGCTGCCAGACGGGTCCCTCCGGGACACTCTCCGGCGGCGCCGGGGGCCGGCGGCCTGTAGCGACAAGGAGCACCTCATCACCGGCATGCTACCCCAGGAGGGGGGCTTTGCCATCATGCTCGAGGAAACAGGGATCGCCACCCAGGCGCAGGAGATGCACGTGGCCGCGGCGCTCCGGGACAAGGGGTACACCGCCTTCTTCAGCAGCCGGCTGGCGGAGACGGGAGCCACCTCCGCCTCGGGAGGGGGGGGCCTCCTCACCGCGGTCAGCAGCAAGTACGTGGCGGAGCACGAGGTGCTCAGTTTCACGGAAATTGTCCCCGGGAAGGCCGCGGCCCTGGAGATCCGCACGGACGGGGGAGGCCTCACCCTCATCAACGTCCACGGGCTGCAAGCAGGCTGCTCCCCGTGGGCGGGACGGGCGGCGTTGTGGGCCCACATACAAATGTATGCCACGGCACGCAGCCTCGGTGGGAAGCACCCGGTGGTCATCGCCGGCGACACCAACATCCACGTGGATGTCCCCACCGACCCGGCCACGGAGCACTTCCGAGCGGGCTGGGAGGCCTGCGGTTTCCGAAGGGCCGCGGCAGGCGGCGAGGAGGACATGACCCCCACGCTCCACCCGTCCCGGCACAGGGTGGACACCTTCCTGGTCAACGAGCCCCTCCTGCCGTGGTCCCTGCGGGAAAGCATCTGGGCTCGCGGCATGGCACACCCCCAGGTGGTCGGCTCAGACATCCTCAAGGTCCGCCTGGCCCTGCCTGGCCTTTTCAGCGCAGCGGGGCGCGCGGCGATGCCCACCCCCTACAGCCACACAGAGGGCCGCCTCCTCCCGTACGACGCCGAGGCCGCGCCCGTCCAACACTGCCTGTGGGCGGCGGTCACCGCCGCGCAGGATGAACCCTCCCTGGCGCCCTGGCTGGGTCCCGCAGAGCAGCACGACTACGGGTCCATGCCCGCGGCCGCGGTGGACAAGGTGTTCGAACACCTCCACGCGACGCATGACGCCCTGGAGCGTGTGGTGGGACGCCGGCAGCCGTCCCCGGCAGGGACGGACTCGGCGGAGGGGGACCTCCCGGAGAGCGGAAAGCGGCTCCAGGCGGCGGTCCTCCGCTATGACACCCTGGCAGCGCGCGCGCCGGCAGCGTACCAGGCGGACGCGGCCCGGCATGGCATCCGGTCCGAGGCGGCGCTCCGGCTCACGGAGGAGCTGCAGGGTGTGTCGCCCGGGTTCTGCCCGACCACACAGGGCCAGCTACAGGAGGAGCTGGAGAGGCAAGCAGCCGCCCTCGAGGAGGACATTCGCCAGCTCCGCGCACTCCTGGCGGCAGACCGCAAGCGCGCCATCAAGGACTTCTGGCGCTGCCACGCCCCCGACATCGCCCAGCGATGGAAAGCCGTGCGGGGAGCCATAGAGGTAGAGGCCCCGGGCCCGTCAGGCCTCTGGAACGTGCGGGTCCCCAACACCCAAACGCTCCTCACAGAGGCCCACGACGTGATGTTCGCAGTTCGCGCCTTCTGGCGAGAACTGTATGACAAACGCCCGGTGGACCTCCCAGGCTTCCAGGCAGTCCTCGGCCGCCATGTCCCCCGGGTCCCTGAAGGGGCCTGGACACAGGTCCAGCAGTACTCCATGCAGGACCTGAAGTCCGCCCTGGACAAGGCCGATGGCAAGGCCCCAGGTCCCAACCACGTGGAGGCCCGTTTCATCAAGGCCCTCCCGGGACCCGTCCAGTGGCTCCTGGTCCACTCCTACCGGGCCATCCTCCGCGGCGCCCCGCCGCCGATGCACTGGAGGGACGCGCACATCTGGCTCAGCCCCAAGGTACCGGGCCCTGCCAGACTGGACGACTACAGGCCCATAGCCCTGGGCCAGCTGGACATGAAGCTGCTCACGGGCCCCCTAACCCAGCGCATCACGGAAGTGCTCACACGGCACGGAGTGGTCAGCGACTGGTAGCAAGGGCCCTCCCTGGCTCCAACACAGGCCCCCCGCTGTTCATGGCGCAGCGGCAGCTCCAGCGGGGAAGGCCCAACTACGTCTTCTCCTTCGACGCCCGCAAGGCCTTCGACACCGCCCCGCACGGCGCCCTCCACCTCATCCTGCGCCACCCCTCCGTGCCGCCGGACGTCATCCACCTCCTGCTCCTCCTCCACACGTGCGCCAGGCTGCGCATCGTCACCGCACACGGGCTAACGCAGCCCGTCTACATGCTGCGCGGCGTCCGGCAGGGCAACCTCGAGAGCTCCCTACTGTACGCGCTCCTCCTGGAGCCCCTGCTCAGGGCGCAGGGGCACCGCCTGCGCCCGCCGGGAGGGGCCGAGCACGGCCTCATCCAGGCCTACATCGACGACCTGCTGGTGATGGCCCACACGCTGCAGCACTTCGTCGAGGGCGTGGAGGCGGTAGCCGCGTACCTCGGGATGATGGGCATGGAGCTCAACCCCCGCAAGTGCGCCATGGCCACCACGGAGGGGGTCCCGGGCCTGCAGCTGCGCCTCTGCCCCCACCTGGAAAACCCGTGGCACTGGGTACCAGCAGCGGACTCCGTCCCCTACCTGGGACTCCAGCTGCAGCCGGACGGGGAGTTCTCCCTGCAGCGCAAGCACCGGCTACGCCTGGCGGCGGTGCACCACTGGTGCCTTAACACCCTCGCGCCACCGAAAGTGGTGCAGGACGTCATCCTGGCGATCCTCGGGGGGGTGACGCAGTACGTCGCCCCTTTCATCGCCGACGACTCTGACACTGCACGCCACCTGGACCACATCACGGTCCAGGTCGCGAGGGACAGGGCGCGGTACGCCTTCGACGCCTTGCGGGACAGCCTGCAGGATGACCCGATCCTGGGGCTCACACGGGTGCCAGCGCGGTGCCAGCAGGCAGCGGTGGCCCTCGTGGGTACACTCGTCCACCACCGTCCCTGCGGAGCGTCTTCTGCCGGACCTCCTGCCACGTGTCGTCGGGGAGGACCCCGTGGTCGTGCAAGGCGGCGATGAGGTCATCCCAGGCCGGGCGGGGGTGTCCCCAGGGAGGGGTTGCCATATACACGTTGCGCCTGGTGAGGTGGGGCACCAGCGTTTCCGACTGGCACTCGTCCGCGGCGTTTCGGTGTAGGAGGGCCAGTAGGGTGCCGTCCGCGACTGCCTCCCACCCTACCCGCAGCCCGTCGCAGCTGTCTAGCTGCTGGCACAGCGCGGTTGCAAGGCTGGTGGGGGGCATGAGGAGTAAGGGTCCCAGAATGTCGCCCAGCTGGGACAGGGCGTCGTCGTACGCGGATCCTCCAGTTTTGAAGTGCGCCACGGTGAGCCGGGCAGCTCCGCCTTCCAGGGGGGGGCACCGGATGGTGGCCGCGTCGCGTCCCCATGTGTGTATATCTGTGGCCCGGAGCACGTTGGCGGTGTGGAGGACGATGCGGGGGGGAGACGGGCGCTCAGATGAGCGAGGACACGTCCCCACTCCACCCGGCTTGTGACTTCGAAGCCGCCTGTAGCCATTTCTTTGCCGCCGTGTCCCACAGGTGGTCGGGGCCCGCCCCGCGGATCATGCTGGGCCGCTGCTGGGTGTGCGGCTCCCACCCCTCGAGCGGGATGGCGGCGTACCGTTGTGCCGGGGTCTCCGGGGCGCGCGTGGCGGCGCAACACTGGCCTCATTCGCGCGTCCACTCCTCGCCAACTATTCGGTCCTCCCACGCGGTCATGGAGCCGCGCCCGATGATCAACCGTGGGAAGGGGGCGTCTTGTAGGTGCTTCGAGAAACCCCCCGGCAGGTCCCGGTACGGGTGGGGGTCCTCTTGCGGCGGGCACTCCAGAGTGCCATTCAAGACACGGAGGGAAGCCACGAAGTCCTTGTCAGGGCGCGGGGGAGGGGGGGCCGGGCAGCTGCTCTCTGCCTTGGTGAGCGGTCGGTGCACCCGGGCCGCCGCGCTTAGGGGCTTGCGGAGGAGTTGCTCCAGCTGGTGGTTGCGAAACTCCCATGCGAATCGCGCAGCCGGAGCATGTGGTGGAGGAAATCAGGCACGAAGGTCCCTCCTCGCAGGTCGTAGCGGGCCATGGCGCGGAGCTGCGCCTCCACCGCCTCGGGCACCAGCCCAGCGCAGAAGACTTCTGTCCATGCGGCGCCCTTCGAGCGCCACGAGGCCACCCACAGGGCCTTGTCCCCGGGCGGGAGGTGGTGGGCCGCCTCTTGCACCGCTTGGCGGTAGTGGGGCCAGAGGAGCCGTGAGTGGGCGCACCCCACGTGCATGTGCAGCCGGGTCTCCTCACGGCCGCCGCAGAGGAGGCACGGCTGGGGGAGGACGGTGACGCCGGAGAGCCGCCCCTTGCGGACGCGGAGCCTGCGTTGCACTGGCGTGTGGCCGTCCCTGGCCGGCAGCGCCCGGTGGTTGGTGGCTGTCGCCGTGAGGTCCCGGGCGTGGACATAGGCTGTGCCGTGGGCCGCGCCCAGAGGTGTGTGTCCTCGGTGCGTCAGCGCATGGTCCGTCTGTGCCCGATGCGCGATCGCGTCGAGCGTTCCCATCGTGGGGGGCCGTAGGTCGACGTGGCCGTCATGACTGGCGACTATGAGCTGGGGGTGGCTGGGGCCCGGGGGTGTGTTCTGTAGGACGTTGTCCTGGGACGCCGCCCAGTCCGCCTTGTGTAGTAGGGCGTCGCTGTGGTGAGAGGTGGCTCGGGCATAGCAGAACGGGTGCTCGGCCTGCTGCCCTCGCGCGCGCAGGCCGTCCTGGAGCAATCGCAGGGGCATCTGGTTGACCACCTTCGCCGCACCCGCGGGGACTCCCGTGGCCCGCTCGCGATCCGCGTGTCGCAGGAGGTGGATGATGACTTCGGCGTCCATCGTATGCACCCACGGCCGGTGGGCGCCGTATTGCAGGGGGAGGGAGGCGGCCACCCCCTCTCCGTCGGGCGACGTGCCTGAGATGGCCACCGCCCACGAGCGGGTGAGGTCGGCGGCGAGAGCGACGCTGGTGGCGTGCCTGCAGGGTCCGCCCCCCGACGCATCGGAGGAGTTGTGGCCCCAGTCCTCCGGGATTCAGTAGTACCCGGTGGGCCTGAGCCACTCCACGTTGAGGTCGGCTGAGTGCCGGCGGACGTCGGGGTGGCTGGGGGTCAGTTGGTCCATGCCCAGCGCCCTGGTGTAGCCGGGGCAGACCGCCGGGTGGTCGTGTAGTCGGACCTCTGCCCCAGCGATCGTGCTTGCCCAGGACCTGAGCGCCGTTACATCTTCCCTGAGCCATACCGGGCCTCCGCGCTGGTGGACAACCAGGTGTCCCGTGTCCTGCGGTTGGTCCTCCAGCGCGTGCACCGCAATGTGTGGGTCGTGCGGCCTTTCTGTAACTACCAGCAGGACGGTACCGCGGGGGAGCCCGCGGGGCCTGGGCTGGCCTGCCCCCACCTGCACTATCACCCACTCGACCCTGAGCTGCGCTTGCTCTGTCGCTCGGGTGCACTGGTCGTCCGTAGTCACGAACCATATCGGCGTCGGCGCGTGGGGCCGTGGGCACAGGGGCTCGGGCCACGCGACATTCGCGTTAGGCTCTTCATGCTCAACGTCCGCGAGTACGTTGTGGAGGATGTACAGGAGGGCCGCCGGCGGGTGGTATGCCGCCCCCTGCGTTGGGGGGGATAGGCTGCCCTGACGGCGGTAGCCCCCGACGTGAAGGTGCAGGCTGTCCGGGGTCACCCGTGGGCCAGTGTGGGCGTCCTGTTTAGCCCTCGTGGGGTGGACGAGTCTCAGTCAGGGGTCCCGCGTGCCGGTGGTGTGGAAGAGGTGGACCAAAGCGTCGTGCCACCCGGGGTGGTTGGTGGGCTCCTGCTCATGGCAGCAATAGTGAAGGTGTTCATCGGCGCACTGGTGGAGGCACCCCCGCACCGCCGTCGGCCAGGGGTCGTCGTTGTCGGGGAAGGGGTGGCGCGGCCCGTGGTGCCCATGCCACGGCGTCGTGTGCGGCACCGTCAGGCGGCACGTGTCGCGGTGTCGTAGCTTGGCGGTGCGCAGCGTGACGATGCTGCCTCGTGGGGACTGTAGTTGGACGTGGGCCGCCCTGGGGCACACGATGGGGTTGTAGAGCCCCACATCCAGGGCGGCCAGGGCCCGGGGTATGCGGTGGACCCAGTCGCCCTCCGCCAGAGTTGCGAATTGCGGGACGGGGTAGTGCACCTCGGGGCATATGCCGTGCGCGCCGGCGATTTCCCAGAACATCCTCGTGACCTCGGCGCGCACAGAGGTTGGGCGGTGGTGGACGAGTGTGCCCACGAGGGCCACCGCTGCCTGCTGGCACCGCGTTGGCACCCGCGTGAGCCCCAGGGTCCGGTCATGCTGCAGGCTGTCCTGGGAGGCGTCGAAGGCGTATCGCGCCCTGTCCTTCGCGACCTGGACCGTGATGCGGTCCAGGTGCCGCGCGGTGTCGGAGTCGTCGGCGATGAAGGGGGCGACGTATTGCGTCACTCCCCCTAGGATCGCCAGGATGACGTCCTGTACCACTTTCGGCGGTGCGAGGGTGTTGAGGCACCAGTGGTGCACAGCCGCCAGGCGCAGGCGGTGTTTGCGCTGCAGAGAGAACTCCCTGTCCGGCTGCAGCTGGAGTCCCAGGTAGGGGACGCGATCTACTGCCGGCACCCAGTGCCACGGGTTTTCCAGGTGGGTAGAGAGGCGCAGCTGCAGGCCCGTGACCCCCTCCGTGGCGGCCATGGCGCACTTGCGGGGGTTGAGCTCCATGCCCATCATCCCCAGGTACGCGGCCACCGCTTCCACGCTCTCGACGAAGTGCTGCAGCGTGTGGGCCACCACCAGCAGGTTGTCTATGTAGGCCTGGATGAGGCCCCGTTCGGCCTGTCCGGGCGGGCGCAGACGGTGCCCCTGGCCCCTGAGCAGGGGCTCCAGGAGGAGCGCGTACAGCAGGGGGGTTTCAGGGTTGCCCTGCCGGACGCCACGCAACATGTGGAAGGGCTGTGTCAGCCCGTGCGCGGTGACGATGCGCAGCCTGGCGCATGTGTGGAAGGAAGAGCAGGAGGTCGATGACCTCCGGCAGCACAGAGAGATGGCGTAGGATGAGGTGGAGGGCGCCGTGCGGGGCGGTGTCGAAGGCCTTGCGGGCGTCGAAGGAGAAGACGTAGTTGGGCCTTCCCCGTTGGAGCTGCCGCTGCGCCATGAACAGGGGGGGGGCGGTGTTGGAGCCGGGGAGAGCCCCTTGGTGCCAGTCGCTTACCACTCCGTGTTGTGTGAGCACTTCCGTGATGCGCTGGGTGAGGGAGCCCGTGAACAGCTTCATGTCCAGCTGGCCCAGGGCTATGGGCCTGTAGTCTGCCAGTTGGGCAGAGCCCGGCACTTTGGGGCTGAGCCAGATGTGCGCGTCCCTCCAGTGCATTGGCGGTGGGGCGCCGCGGAGGATGGCCCGGTAGGAGTGGACCAGGAGCCACTGGACGGGTGCCGGGAGGGCCTTGATGAAACGGGCCTCAACGTGGTTTGGACCCGGGGCCTTGCCATCGGCCTTGTCCAGGGCGGACTGCAGGTCCTGCATGGAGTACTGTTGGACTTGGGCCCAGGCCCCTTCAGGGACCCGGGGGACGTGGCGGCCGAGGACTGCCTGGAAGCCTGTGGCTCCACCGGGCGTTTGTCATACAGTTCCCGCCGAAAGGCGCGAACTGCGAACATCACTTCGTGGGCCTCTGTGAGGAGCGTTTGGGTGTTGGGGACCCGCACGATCCAGAGGCCCAACGGGCCTGGGGCCTCTACTACTATGGCCCCTCGCACAGCTTTCCACCGCTGGGCGATGTCCTGGGCGTGACGGTGCCAGAAATCTTTGATTGCGCGCTTGCGGTCAGCCGCCAGGAGTGCGCGCAAGTGGCGGATGTCCTCTTCGAGGGCGGCTGCCTGCCTTTCCAGCTCCTCCTGTAGCTGGCCCTGCGTGGCCGGGCGGAACCCGGGCGACGGACCCCGCAGCTCTTCCGTGGGCCGAAGCGCCGCCTCGGACCGGATCCCATGCCGTGCTGCGTCCGCTTGGTACGCCGCCGGCGCGCACGCTGCCAGGGTGTCGTAGCGGAGGATCGCCGCCTGAAGCCGCTTCCCGCTCTCAGGGGGGTCCCCTCCTGCCGGGTCCCCCCCCCGCCAGGGACGGCTGCCGGCGTCCCACCACACGCGCCAGGGCGTCATGCGCCGCGTGGAGGTGTTCGAACACCGTGTCCACTGCGGCCACGGGCATGGACCCGTAGGCTTGCTGCTCTGCGGGGCCCAGCCAGGGCGCCAGGGAGGGCTCGTCCTGCGCGGCCGTGACCGCTGCCCACAGGCAGCGTTGGACAGGCGCGGCCTCGGCGTCGCACGGGAGGAGGCGGCCCTCCGTGTGGCTGTAGGGGGCTGGCAGCGCCGCGTGCCCCGCCACGTTGAGGAGACCTGGCAGGGCTAGGTGGACCGGGATCGGTCCGACCCGATCACCTGGGGGTGTGCCATGCCGCGGGCCCAGACGCTTTCCCGCAGGGAACACTGCAGGAGGGGCTCGTTGACCAGGAAGGTGTCCACCCTGTGCCGGGATGGGTGGAGCGGGGGGGTCATGTCCTCCGCGCAGCCTGCGGTGGCCCTCCGGAAACCGCAGGCCTCCCAGCCCGCCGGGAAGTGCTCCGTGGACCGGTTGGTGGTGGCACCCATGTAGACGTTGGTGTCGCCAGCGATGACCACCGGGTGTGTCCCACCGAGGCTGCGCGCCGTGGCATACATTTGTATGTCAGCCCAGAACGCCGCCCTTCCCGCCAATGGGGAGCAGCCTGCCTGCGGTCCGTGGACGTTGATGAGGGTGAGGCCTCCCCCGTCCGTGCGGATATCCAGGGCCGCGGCCCTCCCGGGGACGATTTCCGTGAAACTGAGCACCTCGTGCTCCGCCACGTACTTGCTGCTGACCGCGGTGAGGAGGCCTCCCCCTCTCGAGGTGGAGGTGGCCACTGTCTCCGCCAGCTGGCTGCTGAAGAAGGGGGTGTACCCCTTGTCCCGGAGTGCCGCGTCCACGTGCATCTCCTGCGCCCGGGTGGCGATCCCTGTTTCCTGGAGCATGATGGCAAAGCCCCCCTCCCGGGGTAGCATGCCGGTGATGAGGTGCTCCTTGTCGGTACAGGCCGCCGGCCCCCGGCGCCTTCGGAGCGTGTCCCGGATGACCCGTCTGGTGGGACAAGGCCGTTGCGTAGGTTCCAGGAGAGGAGCCATAGGGCGTTTCCTACCGCGTCCTCCTGGAGTCAGCTGTCCCGCATCGGCATTTCCGCCGGGTCCGCTGGAGCCGCCAGGTCTCCTGGGTGTGCGGGGGCCATGGGGTGTCGGGAGCCCGCCCCCAGCGGGGCCCACAGGGGGGCCAGGGGGGCCAGTCCCGCGGGGATGGATCCTTGTTGGGCTGCACCGCCCGCCCCTGGGGCCGCCAAGGGTGCCTCCTCCCTGCCGTCTGCGTGGCTGGCGGCCTGAGGCGGGGGGCGCCGGGCGTACGGGGCGTGCCACGGGGACCTCCGTGCCCTCCCTTGGAGGATGTGGGAGGCCGCCTCCTTGCCGTCCACCAGGGGGGGCGGCGTGCACCGCGTGCCACGCCAGGTGTTCCAGCATCGCCCCGCTTGTGTAGTACTTGTCTGCACACAGGGGGCATTTCATTGGCTCCGTGTCCCCCTCCGGCGGGTCGAAGGGCAAGTTTGCCCGTGGAACCGTGTGTGGCGCCAAAGCGCCGCCACGAACCGTCGCATCGAGGGCTCGTGTCCCGGGCGCGGGTCCAAGACTCCGGATGACGCCGTGTTGCGTGTCCGCCTGCAGCCAGTCCTGCCAGTGCGTGGCGCCGATATGGCGATCGGGCTTGCCCCTCCATCGCAGGTCGTGGAAGGCTTGTAGCCAGTGGTACACTGTGGTCAGGACCCCCAGCTGGAGCTCTGAGTCGGCGGGGTGCCCCGCTGCCAGCCACACCCCTGGTTTTGCTGCGTTTGCGTTGTCCTTCAGGCGGACCTGGAGCAAGGGGGCGTAGTGTTCGCGCTCCCGCGGCGCCTTGACGATTTTGCGAGCGCAGTCCGCCACACGGACTACGGCTTCGGGCCCCGGCAGGCGCTCGGGGTCGCAGACGGCGATGTGCGCGTCCGCCAGGCTGAACATGCAGACCACCCACTGCGGGTTCTGCTGTCCCCGTTGAGCGACCGCGAGGGTAGCTGCCGGGCGGGCGTGCGTGATTGGCCCCGCGTGGAGGTCCGGGACGTCCGTGGCCCTGATGGCGTCTCCCTGCCATGCGGCCTGTAGATACTCCTCCCGGTCGGGGCTCCAGACCAGTGCGGGGGGGTTGGCCCACCTCGGCTCCTGCCTCTTGTTGGAGGCGCTGACGGTGTGTAGCAGGACTGCTAGCGGCCAGGGGTCCGCCGTTATATAGTAGGCCTGGGTGGGCCCCTGCTGCCAGTCGACTTGGGGCTGGGGCCCGAATGCCCCCTGCCTGGCGGTGCCGTGCCAGACTGTCCAGCGGCCCCCGGCCAGGATGTGCTACCGGTACCCTCCGGCGTTGCCGTGCAGGATGGCTTGGTAGCCGGCCGCCTGCAGCGCCAGTGCCTCCCCCTGCTGAGGCCCAGGAGGGGGTGCGCCGTCACCCGCGTGCTGTGGGCGCGGATGTGCAGGTGTGGGGGCCCAGTACTCACATAGGATTTTATGACGTCCAAAAATCCCAAAACCTGCAGCATGAAAAAAGACACCCTTTTCAGTAATCAGCATGCTATGAATTGTGTTTGGGCGATCTGTGTGTCCATACAACATGCTTCTTCGCATCCAGCACCCTCAAAGAAGGGGGGGGGGTCTTCAACTGCTTGTCTGAAGCCAAAAAACTTAATTTCTAATAAAGAAGGCCATTTTTCGCCGTTTTTTCTTGAAAAATGGCAAATTTTGGTGCATACGCATGCCGTAAATTGTGTTCTTCTGATCTGTGTGCCCCTCAAACCTGCTTGTTCGCATCCAACACCCTTAAAAAAAGGGGGGGGGGTCCTTCAACTGCTTGACTGAAGCCCAAAATAATCAATTTCTGACCAAAAAACCGGCCATTTTTGGCCGATTCTTCATGAAAAATGGCAAGTTTTGGTGCATACGCATGTCGCCTTGGCTTGCGCGCCCTGTGGCAGCTGCGTGCCGCGGGGGTGGCGGGGGGCCGTTCCCGGGGGGAGTGGCCTGCCACTGTTGTGAGGGGCGTCTGGTGTCAGGCGCTGTCCCTCCTCCAGCAACCCCTCCTCTGGGGTGGGCAGCCGGGGTTCTGCGGGTGCGGTTGGTGCGGGCGTGGGGACCTAGCACCGGCCCCACAGCGGCGTTGTGCGCCGTGGGGGTGGCGGGAGGGCGTCCCCGGGGGGGGTGCCTTTCGCCAGTGTGGGGGGCGTCTGAGGTCAGGCGCTCCCCCTCCCCCGGCTGCCCACCCTCTGGGCGGGCTGTCGGGGTCCACCACCCACTTGCTGTGGGCGCAGGTGTGCGGGTGTGGGGGCTCAGCACTGTCCCCTTGGCTCGCTCGCCTTGTGGGGGCTGCGTGCCTCGGGGGTGGTGGGGGGCTGTCCCCGGGAGGGGGGCTGGCCTGCCACCATTGAGAGGGGCGTCTGGTGTCAGGCGCCGTCCCTCCCTCGGGCGCCCGCCCCCGGGGGTGGGCATCCGGGGTTCCGCGACCCGTGTGTCCCGGGTGCGGTCAGTGTGGGTGTGGGGACCCGGCACCTGACCCACAGCGTGCGCCCTTGTGGGCCGACATTGCGTGCCGTGGGGGTGGCGGAAGGGCGTCCCCGGGGGGGCTTGCCTTTCGCTGTTGTGAGGGGCGTCTGAGGTCAGGCGCTCCCCCTCCCTTGACTGCCCACCCTCCGGGCGGGCTGTCGGGGCCCGCTACCCACGTGTTGTGGGCGCGGTTGTGCGGGTGTGGGGGCCCAGCACTGTCCCCTTCAATTGCACGCCTGGTGGGGGCTGCGTGCTGCGGGGGTGGTGGGGGGCCGTCCCTGGGGGGGGGGCCTGCCACCGTTAAGAGGGGCGTCTGGTGTCAGGCGCTGTCCCTCCCCCTGCCGCCCGTCCTCTGGGGCGGGCAGCCGGGGTTCCGCGACCCTTGTGTCCCGGGTGCGGTTGGTGCGGGCGTGGGTACCCAGCACCAGCCCCACAGCGTGCGCCCTTGCGGGCCGGCGTTGCGCGCTGCGGGGGTGGCGGAAGGGCGTCCCCGGGGGGGGAGTCTTTCGCTGTTGTGAGCGGCGTTTGAGGTCAGGCGCTCCCCCTCCCCCGACTGCCCGCTCTCCGGGCGGGCTGTCGGGGTCCGTCACCTATGTGCTGTGGGCGCGGGTGTGCGGGCGTTGGGGCCCGCACACTGTCCCCTTGGCTTGCATGCCCTGTGGGGGCTGTGTGCCGCGCGGGTGGTTGGGGGCCGTCCTCGGGGGGGGTGGCCTGCCACCGTTGCGAGGGGCGTCTGGTGTCAGGCGCTCTCCCTCCCCCGGCCGACCGTCCTCTGGGGCGGGCAGCCGGGGTTCCGCGACCCGTGTGTCCCGGGTGCGGTTGGTGTGGGCGTGGGGACCCAGCACCGGCCCCACAGCGTGCGCCCTTGCGGGCCGGCGTTGCGCGCTGTGGGGGTGGCGGAAGGGTGTCCCTGGGCGGGGTGCCTTTCGCCGTTGTGAGGGGCGTCTGAGGTCAGGCGCTCCCCCTCCCCCGACTGCCTGCTTTCCGAACGGGCTGTCGGGGCCGGTCACCCACGTGCTGTGGGCGCGGGTGTGCAGGTGTGGGGGCCCAACACTGTCCCCTTGACTTGTATGCCCTGTGGGGCCTGTGTGCCGCAGGGGTGGTGGGGGGCTGTCCCCGGGGGGGGTGGCCTGCCACCGTTGTGACGGGCGTCTGGTGTCAGGCGCTGTCCCTCCCCCGGCCTCCCCTCCTCTGGGGCGGGCAGCCGGGGTTCCGCGACCTGTGTGTCCCGGGTGTGGTTTGTGTGGGTGTGGGGACCGAGCACCGGCCCCACAGCGTGCGCCCTTGCGGGATGGCGTTGCGCACTGTGGGGGTGGCGGAAGGGCGTCCCCGGGGGGGGTGCCTTTCGCCGTTTTGAGGGGCATCTGAGGTCAGGCGCTCCCCCTCCCCCGACTGCCCGCCCTCCGGCCGGGCCGTCAGGGTCCGCCACCCACGTGCTGTGGGCGCGGTTGTGCGGGCGTGGGGGCCCAACACTGTCCCCTTGGCTTGGTTGCCCTGTTAGGGGTGCGTGCCGCGGGAGTGGTGGGGGGCCATCCCCGGGGGGGGTGGCGTGCCACCGTTGTGAGGGGCGTCTGGTGTCAGGCGCTGTCCCTCCCCCGACCGCCCGTGCTCTGGGGCGGGCAGCCGGGGTTCCGCGACCCGTGTGTTCCGGGTGCGGTTGGTGTGGGGGTGGGGACGAGCACCTGCCCCACAGCGTGCGCCCTTCCGGGCCGGCGTTGCCCGCTGTGGGGGTGGCGAAGGGCGTCCCCGGGGGGGGTGCCTTTCGCCGTTGTGAGGGGCGTCTGAGTTCCGGCGCTCCCCCTCCCCTGACTGCCCGCCCTCCGGGCAGGCTGTCGGGGTCCGCCACCCACCTGCTGTGGGCACGGCTGTGCGGGTGTGGGGGCCCTGCGTTGGCCCCGTGGCTCGCGTGCCCTGCGGGGGGCTGCACGCCACTGGGGTGGTGGGGGGCGTCTGGGTTCAGGCGCCCCCCCTTCCCGGCTACCCGCCCTGTGGGCGGGCTGCCGGGGCCCGCTGGCCACCCGCTGTGGGCGCGGGTTTGGGTGTGTGCGGCGTGTGTGGTGTCTGGGCGGTGCGTGCCGTGGTGCGTGGTGTCGCTCTTTGTCTGTCCCTCTGGTGCCCCCCTCTCCGGTGCCTTGTTGCGGTGTTGTGCTCGCCGTGTGCTTGCTGTGCCCCCTTCCCTGGTCGCGTCCCTTGCTCGGCTGCTGGCTACCTCCTGTTTTTTTTGTGGTCATTGGTCACAAAACAGTCCTTCGGGCCCACGCCAAAGGGTTGTTGGCGGCCCAGTGGAGTATGAACACGCAACGTAGGGCATGGAAGGGGCGCGGGGTCAGCCCCAGTGACTGGATGTGGCAAAGGGGAACGGGGCATCGCGGGGTTGCGATCTTATCTGAGCAGGGTAAATTGGGCAACAGAAAAGGCCAAGCATCAGCCTGGTGAAATTGGGAATACAGCTACCATGGAAAGGTGAATCATGGGCCAACCATGGGGAGCCTGACCACGGGAAGTCTGTAAAATGCCATGGACTCCGGGACGGCCGTGACGGATGCGCAGGGGTGAGAGTTGAACTGAAGGCCCCCGGGTGGATGGCCTGAGTACACCTTGGTTCACCCGTGAGTGGGACGCGGGGAACGTGGAAAGCTGGGAGCCAAGTGCGTACTCCAGGATGGGGAGTGGGGGAATGTGGTGGAGAGCAATGTTACGCTGTTGGCGACGGCTATCCACAGAAAATGCCCCTGCAGGCACCCAGAAGGCTATGCTGGGGGGGGGTAGGCCGGAGGAACCTTCGCAGGGGGACGGGAAGGAGCACACCTGAGGGCAGTGACTGAAGACAATCTACCGCCGGTGATGCCCCAAGGGAACCTGGTAGAAGTTCTCGGCCGTGAGACAAGAAGCCAGGGGAACTGATGGTGGACAGCTCCCCTTCCAGCCAGAGCCGGCCACCATGTAAAGCAAACAAAGGGATGTCAGGTGAGGCTGCGGACACCGCCGCCCTTACTTACTTGCTTACTTGTACGGCCACTCAAGTCCGTCTCGTAGACTGAATACATTTGTTCCAGCCTTTTCAGAAAAAACTTCCCCAGTTGGAGCTCTTCCTTATAGCAGTCTTCACTTGCTGTTGGAGGAATTTCTTTTTGCCAAACAGGTTTTTATGGGCTTGCATGTTTGTCGTTACATCAGCCTGTTGCTGACCAGGGAGGAGGAGAACTCTTCAGCCCATTGGGGTAGTTTTTGAAATCCAACTCTGGGATTTTAATCGGAAGGTTCACCGTAGCGATGGCCTGTGTCCTCCTGCTGCATCCACCTGTAGCAGCTGTAGAATCTCCAGGGGGTCAGGGGTGTGTTATAGCCAGTGGCACCAATTCAGCCAACCCAAAGGTCTTCACATCAGCCTCTGATGTGTCACCTACATTACAAACAGGCACAGTCCTCACACGAGGATCACAAGGCCTGGGACATGTGGCCATAGGAGGCCTGCGGATGCGTTGCCAGCTCTTTAGGTTCCTGGTCAACAGTTCCACTCTAGGTAAAATAGTACACGGGTGCCTCCTCAGATCAGCCAATCTCAGTTCAATTTTCAGTGCCGCTGATAGGGCACTCAGGTCTGGGTCCTGTTCACTGGCTCCCAGTACCCTAGTGAGGATCTGCACGGTCTCATCAAAACCCAGTTTAGGAATGCCCTTGTGTGGGGGAACAGCACGCCAGCTCGACAGGTTCGGCCTCGTTTCTCAGCAATGGTCTGGATGCCCGGGACTCCCAGTCGACGAACATCTCCAAGGTGTTGATGGGGTCCGCCACATCTTGGAAAGGCAACACCCGATCGGGCTCCGACGTTATGACAGTAGGCAGTAGCCGTACCGCGCGCGCTGGCGCCTGGCACCACAATGAAATAAGAAGATCAGCGAAACATGACAAAAGTCTTTTCTAAATACCTGAAATCAAAGCTCGTGCCCCGTGCAACCACAGACACGAAGACCGGGGGAGCGACGCCCCAAGTGCGTTGCAATGTACCCGGCAGTAACGCCACCACCGCAACCAAACAGCTGACTAGAACACCGAACTGGACGAAGCGCACAGCACGCTTGTGGGGCCAACGGGCAAGCCAGAGAGGCACACCAGCGGCCAACAGCACGGCACAGGACCGGATGCCGGGCAACAACCACCAGAGAGCAAAGGCCACACACAAACACACACACCGCACGGCCCAGCCAGGACTGGCGGGGAGAAGGCGAAACACCTACCAGAGAATACAGGCCACAATCCCTAGCGAGGCTTGGCGGGGTGCAGGCAAAACCAGCAACCGAACATACGCACCACAGACCCCGGCCAGGATAGGCGGGGTAAAGGCAGGACCCACACCAAAACACACACAACACAAACGTCAGGCACCATTGGGGAGGTAAAGGCAAGACCCGCGCCCAAACTCAGACCAGCAAGAATTGGCGGGGCACAGGCGTAATGCGCACACAAAGACACACGCAGCCCACACCCCAGCCATGATTGGCGGGCTGAACGCAAATCCCGCACCCGAAAACACACACCACAAACCCCAGCCAGGATTGGCGGGATGAAGGCAAAACCCACAAACAAACACATACACACCACAGCGCAGCCAGGATTGGCGGGGTGAAGCCAAACTCGTACCCAAACACACACAGCACAAACCCAAGACAAGACTTGCAGGGTACAGGCAGAGCCCTCAAACAAACACATGCACCCCAGACTCCAGCCAAGATTGGCAGGGTGAAGGCAAAATGTGTACCCTAACAAATACACCACAAACGCCAGCGGGCCGCCTGCAAAACCCGCATCCAAATACACAGCCCCAAAGCCCCAGCCAGGGTGGGCAGGGGTACAGGTAACACCCGTGCACAAACAGATACACCACATCCCAGCAGGGATTGGCGGGTTGAAGGCCACACAGGCACCTAAACACGCACACACCATCATCTGCCGGCCAGGACTGGCCGGCTGAAGGCAGCACCCGTACCCAAACAACCACACCACAAACCTGAGACAGGATTGGCGGAGAGAGGAGGAAACCCACACCCAAACACAGACACCCCTCACCCCAGCCATGCTTGGCGGGTCGAAGGCAAAATTGACACCCAATCACAAAAACAACGAACCCCATCCAGGATTGGCGGAGTAAACGCAGGACCCACACCCAAACACACACACCACAAACCCCAGCGCGGATTGGCGGCGTACAGGTAGCACCCCCGCACAAACACACACACACACAACACCCCAGCGAGGATTGGCGAGGTGAAGGCCAAGCCCGCAACGGAAAACACACAGAACCAACCACCAGCCAGGATTGCTTGGGTGAAGGCAAAGCCCATACCCAAACACTTGCACCACAAACCCCAGCCAGGATTGGTGGGGACAAGGCAAAACCCGCACCCAGCCACACACACCCCAGCCTGAAGCCAGGATTGGTGGGCTGAAGGCAAAACAGGCTTGCAAAATCACACACAACAAGCCCAGCCAGGACTGGCTGGGTAAAGGCAGGACCCGCACCGGAACACACGCGCCCCACACCCCTGCCAGCATTGGCGGGGTGAAGGCAAAACCCTTACACAAATACATACACCGCAAGCCTCAGCCAGGAATGGTGGGTTGAAGGCAAGACCCCTAACCAAACACACGAACAGCACACTTCAGCCAGGACTGGTGGGGTACAGGCAGAACCCACACACAAACAGCCACACGCAACATCCCTGCCAGGATTGGCGGGGTGAAGGGGAAACCCGTACCGACACAAAAACACCAGAAACCCTAGCCAGGAATGGCGGGGTGAAGGCAAAACCCGCACCCAAACACACACACCACAAACCCGAGCCAAGACTGGCGGGGTAAATACAAACTGGCACCCAAGCACACACACCACAAACCCCAGCCAGGATTGGTAGAAAGAATGCAAAATCCGCACCCAAACACACACACCACAAATACCAGCCACGATGAATGGGCCAAAAGCAAGACTCACACCCAGACGCATACACGACACGTCTCAGCCCAGATTGGTGCGCCTAAGAGCAGGAACCGCACACAAACACAAACATCACAAATTCCAGCCAGAAACGGCGAGGTGAAGGCAAAAACCGTACCCAAATACAGACACCACAAACCCCAGACCGGATTGGCAGGGTGAAGGCAGACCCCGGCATTGGAACACGCGCACCAAAAGCCCCAGCCAGGATTGGCGCGGTACAGGTAGCACCCTCACAAAAACAGCCTCAGCCCACATCCCAGCCAGAATCAGCGGGCTGAAGGCAAAACCCGCACCAAAACACAAACACCACAAACCCGAGCCAGGATTCGCGGGATGAGGGCACAACCCGCACCAGAATACAAGCACAACAAACCCCAGCCCGGATTGCCAGGTTCAAGGCAGGACGCACACACAAACAACCACACCGCTGTAAGGCATTCGGCGGAGGTAACCCAAAACTCTTGCGATTTCTCCAAAAACCCGTTCTCCTTGTTTTTTCAAACTCTTGTAACCTCTTTTTCAAACTCTCAAAACCTTTGACATTTGTTCCCCTTAGTGGTTGCTGCTTTTCCTTGCTTGTTCTGCACTCCTTGGATCCTGCTTGTTCTGCGCTCCTTGTACTTTGCGCTGTGCATGCACTGATCTACACATCCCGCACGCAAACCCTGCACCTTCATAAGCACCAAGCAGTTTTGATCTCCATTGTCGTTGTTCAGCACGGAGTCCCTTGCTTGCCTGAGCGGTCACTGCCGGCGTCACGAGCGTGGGCAGTTTGGGGACTTTGGCACCCCTCCATGCAACATATCTACAACAACCAAAAGAATGGCAAGCACAGAATTAATAATAAATAAGCAACCACAAAATAACGTATCATAGGGTATCTCTCTTCATTTCTCTGTTCTGATTCCACGCTGGCATTTGCGCCTGCGATGCGCGAATGCGCGATCGCGGCAGGGCTCCTGCAGCCCTGTCCTAGTTGCCCAGGCCGGCCTATTACACTCCCCTCCTGAGACACTACACGGAGCGTGGAGAGTCTGATATACATATAGCCAAAACAAATGGCTGGCCTCGGCAACAAAACCTACAAAAGGCATAACTTGGGGCGTGGGGGCGGGCTGCGGCTGCATGCTTGCTTGCAGAGCTGCAGTTTTGATGGTGGAGTCGTTGCTGGCCTGGGCACCAAAGGCGTCCGGCTTCTGGGGGATACTTATTGGGGCTAGAAGGGAGCTACTCTTGCTCGACCACACCCCTTGCATACGTCCTACCTGGACCGTTTCCCCCACCACCCCTGTCGTAGAGGCTGACCCTTACGGGTACCCACAACCACACACAGCACCCCACCAGCCATGCACTCGCCCGCCAGTGGGTGGGGCCTCAACTAGGCAATCACACACACACACTGCAGCCTACCACCCGCCCAGCAGTCTCACACCCCGCCGTTCGTAGCACCTTTGCCCCGTTGTCCTGGTGCCTTTACTATACAACAAAAGAGGCTCCACCAAGACAAACCAGGGCAAAGGTGCATTTATACTCGATGCATATATAGCAAAAACCAACATCACCGAGGCTGTCAGCGCCTCAGGGACAAACTCATTTTGTCATCTGCCTCATTCAGAATGCGTAATCTCGCCGGAAGAGGAGGTGGTCATCCGCTCATCCGAGCTGCATTAATCCGGCTGCTGTGTCGCTACCCTTGCCTCTGCAGACGGCGTAGACAAGCCTCGAGGCGGTATTCGCCGGAACGCTGGCGCTGCACTTTGCTCACGAGCCTGGCCTCCTTCCCCGGGCAGCCTTCGTCCAGAAAGCACTGCTACGGTCGGAGCATCCATCAGCGCTGGTACTTCAGTCCTCTCTCAGCGCTGTAGCGCAGCGCTGGTACTTCACGTCTCTCTCAGCGCTGTAGCACCGCTGGTACTTCAGGTCTCTCACAGCGCAGCAGCGCAGCGCTGGTACTTCGGTTCCCTCTCAGCGCTGTAGCGCAGCGCTGGTACTGCGTGAGTCTCCTTGTGCTTCCATCGGCGCTGTAGCGCAACGCTGACACTTCGTGAGTCTCTCCGAGTCTCCATCAGCGCTGTAGCGCAACGCGGGTACTTCGGTTCCCTGTCAGCGCTCAACGCAGCGCTCATACTTCGGGTCTCCCTCAGCGCTATAGCGCAGCGCTGGTATCGTACCCATTTTGGTGCTGTTCTTCTTGCACGCGTCCCCCAACTCAGCTGGCTTTGCCCTGCTGCTCGATCGCTGCACTGTGCACTCGGGGGGCTGCCTCAGCGCTGCAGTTGGAGAGCTTCGGGGCATTCGTACTTAGCTGAGAGTTTTGTAAGGCATTCGGCGAAGGTAACCCAAAACTCTTGCGATTTCTCCAAAACCCGTTCTCCTTGTTTTTTCAAACTCTTGTAACCTCTTTTTCAAAGTCTCAAAACCTTTGACATTTGTTCCCCTTAGTGGTTGCTGCTTTTCCTTGCTTGTTCTGCACTCCTTGGATCCTGCTTGTTCTGCGCTCCTTGTACTTTGCGCTGTGCATGCACTGATCTACACATCCCGCACGCAAACCCTGCACCTTCATAAGCACCAAGCAGTTTTGATCTCCATTGTCGTTGTTCAGCACGGAGTCCCTTGCTTGCCTGAGCGGTCACTGCCGGCGTCACGAGCGTGGGCAGTTTGGGGACTTTGGCACCCCTCCATGCAACATATCTACAACAACCAAAAGAATGCCAAGCACAGAATTAATAATAAATAAGCAACCACAAAATAACATATCACAGAGCTTCTCTCTTTATTTCTCTGTTCTGATTCCACGCTGGCATTTGCGCCTGCGATGCGCGAATGCGCGATCGCGGCAGGGCTCCTGCAGCCCTGTCCTAGTTGCCCAGGCCGGCCTATTACAACCGCACACCCCACCCAGGATTGGCGGGGTGTCTGTGCGGTGCGTGCCGGGGTGCGTGGTGTCGCTCTTCGTCTGTCCCTCTGGTGCCCCCCTCTCCGGTGCCTTGTTGCGGTGTTGTGCTCGCCGTGTGCTTGCTGTGCCCCCTTCCCTGCTCGCGTCCCTTGCTCGGCTGCTGGCTACCTCCTGTTTTGTTTGTGGTCATTGGTCACAAAACAGTCCTTCGGGCCCACGCCAAAGGGTCGTTGGCGGCCCGGTGGAGTATGAACACGCAACGTAGGGCATGGAACGGGGCGCGGGGTCAGCCCCAGTGACCGGATGTGGCAAAGGGGAACGGGGCATCGCGGGGTTGCGATCTGATCTGAGCAGGGTAAATTGGGCAACAGAAAGGGCCAAGCATCAGCCTGGTGAAATTGGGAATCCAGTCGCCATCGAGAGGTGAACCATGGGCGGACCATGGGGAGCCTGACCACGGGAAGTCTGTGAAATGCCATGGACTCCGGGACGGCCGTGACAGGTGCGCAGGGGTGAGAGTTGAACTTAAGGCCCCCGGGTCAATGGCCTGAGTACACTTAGGGTTCACCCGTGAGCGGGACGCGGGGAACGTGGAAAGCTGGGAGCCAAGTGCGTACTCCAGGATGGGGAGTGGGGGAATGTGGTGGAGTGCAATGTTACGCTGTTGGCAACGGCTATCCACAGGAAATGCCCCTGCAGGCACCCAAAAGGCTATGCGGGAGGGGGTAGGCCGGAGGAACCTTCGCAGGGGGACCGGATGGAGCACACCTGAGGGCAGTGACTGAAGACAATCTACCGCCGGTGATGCCCCAAGGGAACCTGGTAGAAGTTCTCGGCCGTGAGACAAGAAGCCAGGGGAACTGATGGTGGACAGCTCCCCTTCCAGCCAGAGCCGGCCACCATGTAAAACAAACAAAGGGATGTCAGGTGAGGCTGCGGACACCGCCGCCCTTACTTACTTGCTTACTTGTACGGCCACTCAAGTCCGTCTCGTAGACTGAATACATTTGTTCCAGCCTTTTCAGAAAAAACTTCCCCAGTTGGAGCTCTTCCTTATAGCAGTGTTCACTTGCTGTTGGAGGAATTTCTTTTTGCCAAACAGCTTTTTATGGGCTTGAATGTTTGTCGTTACATCAGCCTGTTGCTGACCAGGGAGGAGGAGAATTCCTCATACCATTGGGGTAGTCTTTGAAATCCAACTCTGGGAGTTTAATCGAAAGGTTCACCGTGGCGATGGCCTGTGTCCCCCTGCTGCATCCACCCGTAGCAGCTGTAGGATCTCCAGGGGGTCGGGGGTGTGTTATAGCCAGTGGCACCAATTCAGCCAACCCAAAGGTCTTCACATCAGCCTCTGATGTGTCACCTACATTACAAACAGGCACAGTCCTCACACGAGGATCGAAATGCCTGGGACATGTGGCCATAGGAGGCCTGCGGATGCGTTGCCAGCTCTTTAGGTTCCTGGTCAACAGTTCGACACCAGGCAACATAGTACACGGGTGCCTCCTCAGATCAGCCAATCTCAGTTTGATTTTCAGTGCCGCTGATAGGGAACTCAGGTCTGGGTCCTGTTCACTGGCTCCCAGTACCCTAGTGAGGATCTGCACGGTCTCATCAAAACCCAGTTTGGGAATGCCCTTGTGTGGGGGAACAGCACGCCACCTCGACAGGTTCGGGCTTGTTTCTCAGCGATGGTCTGGATGCGCGGGACTCCCAGTCGACGAACATCTCCAAAGTGTTGATGGGGTCCGCTACATCTGGGAAAGGCGACACCCGGTCCGGCTCCGACGTTATCACAGTAGGCGGTAGCCGTTCCGCGCGCGCCCGCGCCTGGCACCACAATGAAATAAGAAGGTCAGCGAAACATGACAAAAGTCATTTCTAAATACCTGAAATCAAAGCTCGTGCCCCGCGCAGCCACAGACACGAAGACCGAGGGAGCAACGCCCCAAGTGCGTTGTGATGTACCCGGCAGTAACGGCACCACCAGAACCGAACAGCTGACTGGAATCCCGAACTGGACGATGCGCACAGCACGCTTGTGGGGCCAACGGGCAAGCCAGAGAGGCACACCAGCGGCCAACAGCACGGCACAGGACCAGGTGCCGGGCAACAACCACCAGAGAGCAAAGGCCACACACAAACACACACACCGCACGGCCCAGCCAGGACTGGCGGGGAGAAGGCGAAACACCTACCAGAGAATACAGGCCACAATCCCTAGCGAGGCTTGGCGGGGTGCAGGCAATACCAGCAACCGAACATACGCACCACAGACCCCGGCCAGGATAGGCGGGGTAAAGGCAGGACCACCACCAAAACACACACAACACAAACGTCAGGCACCATTGGGGAGGTAAAGGCAAGACCCGCGCCCAAACTCAGACCAGCAAGAATTGGCGGGGCACAGGCGTAATGCGCACACAAAGACACACGCAGCCCACACCCCAGCCATGATTGGCGGGCTGAAGGCAAATCCCGCACCCGAAAACACACACCACAAACCCCAGCCAGGATTGGCGGGATGAAGGCAAAACCCACAAACAAACACATACACACCACAGCGCAGCCAGGATTGGCGGGGGGAAGCCAAACTCGTACCCAAACACACACAGCACAAACCCAAGCCAAGACTTGCAGGGTACAGGCAGAGCCCTCAAACAAACACATGCACCCCACACTCCAGCCGAGATTGGCAGGGTGAAGGCAAAATGTGTACCCTAACAAATACACCACAAACGCCAGCGGGCCGCCTGCAAAACCCGCATCCAAATACACAGCCCCAAAGCCCCAGCCAGGGTGGGCAGGGGTACAGGTAACACCCGTGCACAAACATATACACCACACCCCAGCAAGGATTGGCAGGTTGAAGGCCACACATGCACCTAAACACACACACACCATCATCTGCCCGCCAGGACTGGCCGGCTGAAGGCAGCACCCGTACCCAAACAACCACACCACAAACCTGAGACAGGATTGGCGGACAGAGGAGGAAACCCACACCCAAACACAGACACCCCTCACCCCAGCCATGCCTGGCGGGGTGAAGGCAGAATTGACACCCAAACACAAACACAACGAACCCCATCCAGGATGGGCGGAGTAAACGCAGGACCCAGACCCAAACACACACACCACAAACCCCAGCGCGGATTGGCGGCGTACAGGTAGCACCCCCGCACAAACACACACACACACAACACCCCAGCGAGGATTGGCGAGGTGAAGGCCAAGCCCGCAACCAAACACACAGAACCAACCACCAGCCAGGATTGCTTGGGTGAAGGCAAAGCCCATACCCAAACACTTGCACCACAAACCCCAGCCAGGATTGGTTGGGACAAGGCAAAACCCGCACCCAGCCACACACACCCCAGCCTGAAGCCAGGATTGGTGGGCTGAAGGCAAAACAGGCTTGCAAAATCACACACAACAAGCCCAGCCAGGACTGGCTGGGTAAAGGCAGGACCCGCACCCAAACACACGCGCCCCACACCCCTGCCAGCATTGGCGGGGTGAAGGCAAAACCCTTACACAAATACATACAACTCTGGGAGTTTAATGGAAAGGTTCACCGTGGCGATGGCCTGTGTCCCCCTGCTGCATCCACCCGTAGCAGCTGTAGGATCTCCAGGGGGTCGGGGGTGTGTTATAGCCAGTGGCACCAATTCAGCCAACCCAAAGGTCTTCACATCAGCCTCTGATGTGTCACCTACATTACAAACAGGCACAGTCCTCACACGAGGATCGAAATGCCTGGGACATGTGGCCATAGGAGGCCTGCGGATGCGTTGCCAGCTCTTTAGGTTCCTGGTCAACAGTTCCACTCCAGGCAACATAGTACACGGGTGCCTCCTCAGATCAAGCAATCTCAGTTTAATTTTCAGTGCCGCTGATAGGGCACTCAGGTCTGGGTCCTGTTGACTGGCTCCCAGTACCCTAGTGAGGATCTGCACGGTCTCATCAAAACCCAGTTTAGGAATGCCCTTGTGTGGGGGAACAGCACGCCACCTCGACAGGTTCGGGCTTGTTTCTGGACGATGGTCTGGATGCCCGGGACTCCCAGTCGACGAACATCTCCAAAGTGTTGATGGGGTCCGCTACATCTGGGAAAGGCGACACCCGGTCCGGCTCCGACGTTATGACAGTAGGCGGTAGCCGTTCCGCGCGCGCCCGCGCCTGGCACCACAATGAAATAAGAAGATCAGCAAAACATGACAAAAGTCATTTCTAAATACCTGAAATCAAAGCTCGTGCCCCGCGCAGCCACAGACACGAAGACCGAGGGAGGGACGCCCCAAGTGCGTTGTGATGTACCCGGCAGTAACGGCACCACCAGAACCAAACAGCTGACTGGAATACCGAACTGGACGACGCGCACAGCACGCTTGTGGGGCCAACGGGCAAGCCAGAGAGGCACACCAGCGGCCAACAGCACGGCACAGGACCAGGTGCCGGGCAACAACCACCAGAGAGCAAAGGCCACACACAAACGCACACACCGCACGGCCCAGCCAGGACTGGCGGGGAGAAGGCGAAACACCTACCAGAGAATACAGGCCACAATCCCTAGCGAGGCTTGGCGGGGTGCAGGCAAAACCAGCAACCGAACATACGCACCACAGACCCCGGCCAGGATAGGCGGGGTAAAGGCAGGACCACCACCAAAACACACACAACACAAACGTCAGGCACCATTGGGGAGGTAAAGGCAAGACCCGCGCCCAAACTCAGACCAGCAAGAATTGGCGGGGCACAGGCGTAATGCGCACACAAAGACACACGCAGCCCACACCCCAGCCATGATTGGCGGGCTGAAGGCAAATCCCGCACCCGAAAACACACACCACAAACCCCAGCCAGGATTGGCGGGATGAAGGCAAAACCCACAAACAAACACATACACACCACAGCGCAGCCAGGATTGGCGGGGTGAAGCCAAACTCGTACCCAAACACACACAGCACAAACCCAAGCCAAGACTTGCAGGGTACAGGCAGAGCCCTCAAACAAACACATGCACCCCACACTCCAGCCGAGATTGGCAGGGTGAAGGCAAAATGTGTACCCTAACAAATACACCACAAACGCCAGCGGGCCGCGTGCAAAACCCGCATCCAAATACACAGCCCCAAAGCCCCAGCCAGGGTGGGCAGGGGTACAGGTAACACCCGTGCACAAACATATACACCACACCCCAGCAAGGATTGGCAGGTTGAAGGCCACACATGCACCTAAACACACACACACCATCATCTGCCGGCCAGGACTGGCCGGCTGAAGGCAGCACCCGTACCCAAACAACCACACCACAAACCTGAGACAGGATTGGCGGACAGAGGAGGAAACCCACACCCAAACACAGACACCCCTCACCCCAGCCATGCCTGGCGGGGTGAAGGCAAAATTGACACCCAAACACAAACACAACGAACCCCATCCAGGATGGGCGGAGTAAACGCAGGACCCACACCCAAACACACACACCACAAACCCCAGCGCGGATTGGCGGCGTACAGGTAGCACCCCCGCACAAACACACACACACACACAACACCCCAGCGAGGATTGGCGAGGTGAAGGCCAAGCCCGCAACGAAACACACAGAACCAACCACCAGCCAGGATTGCTTGGGTGAAGGCAAAGCCCATACCCAAACACTTGCACCACAAACCCCAGCCAGGATTGGTTGGGACAAGGCAAAACCCGCACCCAGCCACACACACCCCAGCCTGAAGCCAGGATTGGTGGGCTGAAGGCAAAACAGGCTTGCAAAATCACACACAACAAGCCCAGCCAGGACTGGCTGGGTAAAGGCAGGACCCGCACCCAAACACACGCGCCCCACACCCCTGCCAGCATTGGCGGGGTGAAGGCAAAACCCTTACACAAATACATACAACTCTGGGAGTTTAATCGAAAGGTTCACCGTGGCGATGGCCTGTGTCCCCCTGCTGCATCCTCCCGTAGCAGCTGTAGGATCTCCAGGGGGTCGGGGGTGTGTTATAGCCAGTGGCACCAATTCAGCCAACCCAAAGGTCTTCACATCAGCCTCTGATGTGTCACCTACATTACAAACAGGCACAGTCCTCACACGAGGATCGAAATGCCTGGGACATGTGGCCATGGGAGGCCTGCGGATGCGTTGCCAGCTCTTTAGGTTCCTGGTCAACAGTTCCACTCCAGGCAACATAGTACACGGGTGCCTCCTCAGATCAAGCAATCTCAGTTTAATTTTCAGTGCCGCTGATAGGGCACTCAGGTCTGGGTCCTGTTGAATGGCTCCCAGTACCCTAGTGAGGATCTGCACGGTCTCATCAAAACCCAGTTTAGGAATGCCCTTGTGTGGGGGAACAGCACGCCACCTCGACAGGTTCGGGCTTGTTTCTGGACGATGGTCTGGATGCCCGGGACTCCCAGTCGACGAACATCTCCAAAGTGTTGATGGGGTCCGCTACATCTGGGAAAGGCGACACCCGGTCCGGCTCCGATGTTATGACAGTAGGCGGTAGCTGTTCCGCGCGCGCCCGCGCCTGGCACCACAATGAAATAAGAAGATCAGCGAAACATGACAAAAGTCTTTTCTAAATACCTGAAATCAAAGCTCGTGCCCCGCGCAGCCACAGACACGAAGACCGAGGGAGCGACGCCCCAAGTGCGTTGCGATGTACCCGGCAGTAACGCCACCACAAGAACCGAACAGCTGACTGGAATACCGAACTGGACGACGCGCACAGCACGCTTGTGGGGCCAACGGGCAGGCCAGAGAGGCACACCAGCGGCCAACAGCACGGCACAGGACCAGGTGCCGGGCAACAACCACCAGAGAGCAAAGGCCACACACAAACACACACACCGCACGGCCCAGCCAGGACTGGCGGGGAGAAGGCGAAACACCTACCAGAGAATACAGGCCACAATCCCTAGCGAGGCTTGGCGGGGTGCAGGCAAAACCAGCAACCGAACATACGCACCACAGACCCCGGCCAGGATAGGCGGGGTAAAGGCAGGACCCACACCAAAACACACACAACACAAACGTCAGGCACCATTGGCGAGGTAAAGGCAAGACCCGCGCCCAAACTCAGACCAGCAAGAATTGGCGGGGCACAGGCGTAATGCGCACACAAAGACACACGCAGCCCACACCCCAGCCATGATTGGCGGGCTGAAGGCCACACAGGCACCTAAAAACACACACCACAAACCCCAGCCAGGATTGGCGGGATGAAGGCAGCACCCGTGCCCAAACAACCACACCACAAACCTGAGACAGGATTGGCGGAGAGAGGAGGAAATGCACACCCAAACACAGACACCCCTCACCCCAGCCATGCCTGGCGGGGTGAAGGCAAAATTGACACCCAAACACAAACACAACAAACCCCATCCAGGATGGGCGGAGTAAATGCAGGACCCAGACCCAAACACACACACCACAAACCCCAGCGCGGATTGGCGGCGTACAGGTAGCACCCCCGCACAAACACACACACACACAACACCCCAGCGAGGATTGGCGAGGTGAAGGCCAAGCCCGCAACCAAACACACAGAACCAACCACCAGCCAGGATTGCTTGGGTGAAGGCAAAGCCCATACCCAAACACTTGCACCACAAACCCCAGCCAGGATTGGTGGGGACAAGGCAAAACCCGCACCCAGCCACACACACCCCAGCCTGAAGCCAGGATTGGTGGGCTGAAGGCAAAACAGGCTTGCAAAATCACACACAACAAGCCCAGCCAGGACTGGCTGGGTAAAGGCAGGACCCGCACCGGAACACACGCGCCCCACACCCCTGCCAGCATTGGCGGGGTGAAGGCAAAACCCTTACACAAATACATACACCGCAAGCCTCAGCCAGGAATGGTGGGTTGAAGGCAAGACCTGTAACCAAACACACTAACAGCACACTTCAGCCAGGACTGGTGGGGTACAGGCAGAACCCACACACAAACAGCCACACGCAACATCCCTGCCAGGATTGGCGGGGTGAAGGGGAAACCCGTACCGACACAAAAACACCAGAAACCGTAGCCAGGAATGGCGGGGTGAAGGCAAAACCCGCACCCAAACACACACACCACAAACCCGAGCCAAGACTGGCGGGGTAAATACAAACTGGCACCCCAGCACACACACCACAAACCCCAGCCAGGATTGGTAGAAAGAATGCAAAATCCGCACCCAAACACACACACCACAAATGCCAGCCACGATGAATGGGCCAAAAGCAAGACTCACACCCAGACGCATACACGACACGTCTCAGCCCAGATTGGTGCGCCTAAGAGCAGGACCCGCACACAAACACAAACATCACAAATTCCAGCCAGAAACGGCGAGGTGAAGGCAAAAACCGTACCGAAATACAGACACCACAAACCCCAGACCGGATTGGCAGGGTGAAGGCAGACCCCGGCATTGGAACACGCGCACCAAAAGCCCCAGCCCGGATTGGCGCGGTACAGGTAGCACCCTCACAAAAACAGCCTCAGCCCACATCCCAGCCAGAATCAGCGGGCTGAAGGCAAAACCCGCACCAAAACACAAACACCACAAACCCGAGCCAGGATTCGCGGGATGAGGGCACAACCCGCACCAGAATACAAGCACAACAAACCCAAGCCAGGATTGCCAGGTTAAAGGCAGGACGCACACACAAACAACCACACCGCACACCCCACCCAGGATTGGCGGGGTGAACCCAAAATGCGTAGCCAAACAGACATACCACAAGCTTCAGCCAGGATTGGTGCGGTACAGGTGGAACGCCCACACAAACACACACATGCCACACCAAAGCCAAGATTGGCAGGCTGGGAGCAAACACACACACCAGAAACGCTAGCAAGGATTGGCGGCGTGAAGGCAACACCCATACCCAAACACACAAACAACACGCCCCAGTGAGGATTGGCGCCCTAAAGGCAAAACCCGCCCCCAAACAAACACACCCGACACCCCAGCCTGGATTGGCAGGTTGAAGACAGAACCAGCCCACACCCAGACACCTGGTTATTTGCTAATGCTCACGTATGTTGTAACCTAGGGACCAGTGAAGAGAGTTGGTGTTCATCGAGATGATTGTATGCTTGTTGCTGTGCGACCAGATTCACAGGTGAATGATAGATTCGTATGTGCCATCTCCTAGGTGTCTTGTGAACTCGGTAACTCCCTGCCTTACTTGACTCCCTTCATTCCTTCACATACAAGCACGACGTCAGCGGAGGAAAGAAAGGCAGCAAAAAATGCACATCGGAGGAAGATGAACAATGTTCTGGAACAACACAAAAAAATGCAACTGGTAACGATAAGGGCCGAGATTCCCAAAAAAAAATCAGTCGATTTCCCCAAGGCTACACCTGCGGTATCTATGAATAGTCTTACTGACGACACTGCTATTGTGCGACACTACTGCGACACTGCGCCTCTAGCTGCCCCATTAAGGCCACCACCAACCCCATATTGCGTACCACCGTATGACGCACCTGTGCCAGCACCTCCTGCCGCACCAACACCACCAAGACCTCCACCCCGAATGCATACAAACCCGCAGCCACCAAGACCAGATTAACGAAGAATACTTCCCTCCCTAATTATGAATCGACCCCGACAACCAATGCGTGAGGGTTTCCCACTGGGATTCATGCTACTCGACATAGTAGTCCTCAGGAGCTGCAAGCACGACTCATTAAGTTGGCTCTCAGCGTGGTCGAAGACAACACAGATTCAGTGTGTCACGTGACGTTCTCGCAACACACTTTTTGCACTGTGCATCCCCGCGTTACCGTTGGGGTGCTAGGGGGCTATTCTCACAACACACTGAATTTGTGTTGTCTTCGACCACGCTGAGAGCCAACTTAATGAGTTTTGCTGCCAGGTCCTGAAGACTGGTTTGTTGAGTAGCTGTTCGTCACAGCGGCAACGCCAGCGGGAACCATGGGGTGCCTCTCCATGACCGAGTGCACGTACCCACCTACCTCGAGTAGCATGATTCCCGGTGGGAAACCCTCAAGCATTGGTGGTCGGGGCCGATTCATAATTGGGGAGGGAAGTGTTCTTGGTTGATCTGGTCTTGGTGGCTGCGGGTTTGTAGGCATTTGGGGTGGAGTTCTTGGTGGTGTCGGTGCGACAGGATGTGCTGGCACAGGTGCATCATACGGTGGTACGCAATATGGGGTTGGTGGTGGCCTTTGTTATGGCTCCGAACAGCAGCAGCGCAGCGAGCGCGCGAGTTGCAGTCGCAATCGCACTGCAGGCTGTGAATACATAAGAAGCATCGAATGCCAGTTGCGTGAATGAAGTGCTGTATGATACTTCGATCTCTGGACAGGGTTTTTGTCTTCGAATTTGTGAAGTGTCTATTCATTGGTGCCCCGTCTAAAGATCCTGCGCAGAGGTTTGTCGACTTGGGATTTTGGATTTTCGAGAAACAAGAGGAACAAGAGTACAAGAGAGTTGCCTGGTCGTAAACCACAACAAGTGGTAGCCAGCTAGGTGGCGGGGAGATCAATATTCAAGATCAATCTTTGCCGCCGTCAACTTGATTTGGATTTCAATTTACAATGGAGCGACCTTTCGACGACGCAGCTATGCTGCACTTTATCAGAGACATTCTTCCTCGAACGGACTCACCGTTGCATCACGAGTTTTCGATTTCGTTAGAAAAGTTCATCGCAGAGCGCATCGCAAGTAGACAAAGTGAGTGGTTTCCATGCGTTTCTCGTGATCTTCACAGCTTGTCGCAGAAGCTTCCAGATACTCAAGTGTAGGTCATCGAATTGGAACAACGCATCGATGCGTTGCAGACAACAGCAGCAAGTGCTACTGCAGCACCTGATCACCGAGTCCACACTTTGCAGTCCTCAACGAAGAATGCAACTCAAGCTGCTGTAACCGAACTTCGACGCCTAGAGCATGAATTGTCGCAATGTTATGTCCTTCTCAACGAATTTACACGAGTTTCGACTCGACAACCTTCGAATCACTTCCAGTTTCCACAACAACAACCACAGTTACAACCACAACCACAACCACAGCCGTCTCCTTCGAGCTATCCGCCGTATTCACCGCAGAGCAGTTCACCTTACCCTCCGCAACAACCACCTCCACAGCCACCTGTCTTCGACCCAAACTCAACGCACCAAGTCAATCAAGTGAATGCCGCAATTTTACGTGCTCCAACACTCGAGATTCTAGGACGTCGTGTTGAACGCTTGAATAAGCTGGTTCGAAGATTCTCTGGGAGACCGGGATCTGGAGAATTTCGCACATGGAAGGAGGACTTATTACAAGCTTTGGCTTTGTCGGATATCACTTCAACCGTCGATCAGGTGACCACCATACCGTTCCTCCTTGAAGGTGATGCTGTCGAGTATTAACATATATTGACGGAAGTTGTACAGGATGACTGGTTCGAGCTCATGCGTGTGTTGGGCCAATGTTTCGATTGCATATCCCATCAGTCGGTGTACCTGTCGAGAATGTTGACCTTGAAAGAAAGTGAGTTTCCTCGACATGCGGACTACGTCAAGGAGTTCCGTACTTGCGTTATCAAGTCGAAGGTTAACACCAGTGACCTCCAGATGGGTTACTTCGTTCACTTTCAATTTGTTGACGGTTTGTCGAATGACGCTGTTGGTCGGCAGTACATCGTTGAGGTCCGTTCGAGATGGCGTTCTGGGAGACCATTTGGCTTCGATACCTTGGTAGAGACCATCGCATAAGCCTACATGGCGGCCGGTTACCAGCTGGAGAAGGTACAGAACGAAACGAGAACGACATCTGATACCATGGGTCCTGTGGTCTCAAGACCCCTGCCTAGGATGATTCCACCAACTTCGACTTCAACGTTTCCTTCCTATGCCAACACCGCACGTCAACCCCATGCCGACGCCAGCTGCAGGTCCCATGGCTTCGACTGTGCCAGAGCCAATGAACCTCGCTGCAATTGCCAAGCTCCGAGAAGAACTACATGCCTACATTGGTGAACGTCGTAATGAACAGTTCGGACGCCAAGATGGTCGAGAAACTAGGCGCTGCTACAATTGTGGCGAACAAGGCCACTTGGCCCGCGACTGTCCAAAGCATCGACCGCCATCCCGAGGACGAGAACGTCGAGAATCAAGGTCGTGCACGCCGCGAAGAGATCAGAGTCGAGACAGTAAGGGACGTTTTTGGGGTGTCAACGTCGAAGGAACCGAGCCTGGGCATGCGTCTCTGTTCACGGTTCGAGGGCGCATTTGCGCACGTCGTGATGACTCCTTTGACTCCAGCGTGGAATTGTTAGTCGACTGTGGGGCAACCAGTAACTTCATGTCAATGCAGACTGCAAAGAGGGCGCGACTTCCCCTCTATAAACTGAGAAACCCCGGACACGTCTCAACAGCCAGAGGTGTCCAAGTCGAAGTACGATACTACACGAGAGCCTATGTTCGAGTCGGAGAATTTGTATTTTGACATCACTTCAAGGTCTTGGAGATTCTGCCGGATGTGGTGCTTGGACTACCATGGCTTCGAAGCTATAATCCGACTGTCAACTGGAAGGAACAGTACGCAGACATCCAACATGGTTCGAGCTCGTACCGGTTGTCCTTTGGCGAATCAAGACATTCCACCCCGCTGCAGTTTCAAGCCGCTTCGAAGTTGGACCTTCTTTCGATACTTTCATCCAGTGCCTCGGAAGCGAGTCCGGTTGGAAATCCTACCCCACATGCCAAGGAACGCCCCGACCTACACTCGTCGACACACGTCCAGCACGATGCTGATATGTACGATGAGTCCGAAACGGAAGATGGTATCACCGATGTTGAGTGCAGCGATATGGAGATTGAGCACATTTCGTTGCCGAGACTCAAAAGAGAGATCCGTCGAGCTGATCTCACGGGGGATCAAGTGTTTCTGTGCTGCATGCCTCGACCCGCAGTGCCGGTCGATCAGATGTGTAAGATGCAAGCAAGCGATGACAATGACGGGCTTGACCCCGTTCGACGCAAACTGCTGATTCGAATACACAAGTGGGCGGACCTCTACGACCGGGAGAAGGCGGAGTATGGAGACCTACCTCCGCATCGACCTGGTAGAGATCATCGAATACGCCTCGATTTTACGATGTCGCCAGATCCCAAAATTCAGTTGCCGGACTACCGCTGAAACCGCCGCGGTCGCGATTTTCCCGCCGCCGCAAGCATTTTTGGCTCATTTTGCGAGATTTGCGCCAATTCTGTGCGCAGTTAAGCAGATTTAAGAAGCGCAATCTGCCAATCGCAATCATATCCTGCTCCTGTGATCAAAAACACGGTCATCCCATCAACCTTTAGGGAGATATTTCCAAAATACCGCCTTTTCGGGCCTTTTTTGGCACTTTTTCACGAAGAAAGTGGCATAAGTGAATTTTGGGGAGGTCTCATGAGATTTGAAATGGGTCAAGGTTCTCCCTAAGGTTAGTTTGGCCTTAGCAAACCACAATATTTGACCCTAAATGGTGGTGCATCAAGATAATTGAGTGGCGGGTGCCAAAATTGCCCCAAAACAGCCATATTTGCCCTTTTTAACTTGTAAATCTCGCATAAGTAGATTTAGGGGAGGTGTCATGAGATTTCAAATTGCTCACCCTTGTTGCTAAGGTTAGTTTGGCCTTGGCAAAACACCATATGTGACCCTACATGCTCTTGAATCAAGATGTATCAACGGCGGGTGCCAAAATTGCCTCAAAACAGCCATATTTGCCTTGTTTGACGTCTAATTCTAGTATAAGTAGATTTAGGGGAGGTATCATGAGATTTCAAATTGCTCCACCTTGTTCCTAAGGTTAGCTTGGCCTTGGCAAAACACCATATGTGACCCTGCATGCTCTTGCATCAAGATATATCAACGGTGGATGCCAAAATTGCCTCAAAACGGCCTTATTTGCCCTGTTTGACGTCTAATTCTAGTATAAGTAGATTTAGGGGAAGTGTCATGAGATTTGAAATTGCTCAACCTTGTTCCCTAGGTTAGTTGGGCCTTGGCAAACCACCATTTGTGACCCTAAATGCTCTTGGCTCAAGATGAATGAACGGCGGGAGCCAAAATTGCCTCAAAACAGCCATATTTGCCCTATTTAACATGTAATTCTCGTGTAAGTAGCTTTAGGGGAGGTATCATGAGATTTCAAATTGCTCAACCTTGTTCCTAAGGTTAGTTCGGCCTTGGCAAACCACCATATGTGACCCTAAATGCTCTTGGCTCATGATTAATGAACGGTGGGTGCCAAAATTGCCTCCAAACAGCCATATTTGCCCTTTTTAACGAGTAATTCTAGTATTGGTAGATTTAGGGGAGACGTCATGAGATTTCAAGTTGTTCAACCTCGTCCCTAAGGTTGGTTCGGGCCTGGTAAACCACAAATTATGACCCCAAATGCTCTTTGCTCAAGATAAATGATTGGAGGGTGCTAAAGCCCCCTCAAACCTGCCACAGGCAATGTGCTAGAAACACTTGGTGGCAACAATCTCCCAAACAGCTGTATTTGCACTTTTGAACCCGCGATGGTTGATTTCATTGATGTCGTTGTGCTTTCGTGTGATTTGGCGTTAATGAAATTTTTCCCTAGAGCTCGGTTAGGCTTGCCAAGCAACAAATTGTGACCCTACATGACTTTTACTCAAGATAATCGTCCGGAGGGTGCAAAAAGTGCCCCTGAATAGCCATATTTGCACTTTTGAAGCCACAAATGTGGATTAGAGTGATTTCGTTGTGATTTCGTCGTGATTACCAACCTGAATGGTTTGTGGAACCCAACAAGACAACTCCCACAGTATCCGCGAGGATCGGGTAAAGTTTTTCGTACACAAGGGTGGTGTCAAGGGCCTGGACTGTATAGCTAGCGACCAATCCCGTCCTGGCTTCTACAAATTTTCGTTCCACCACGTCTTGCATTTCGTTTTCTGGGATCTCATGTTCAACGACACTTTTGTGATGTGCTCGTCAATTTTCGCACAAGCCCTGGGAACTGCTATTGGTGGGTCCACCTCCGCCCAATACGCTTCCATGGTCGTAGCTGAAAAAGAAATTGACTTGAACTCTTCTTCCCTACCCCCCATTGTTAGATATCGGGATAATTTCCTGGTCTTGGTTCTCCAGAGTTTTCTGCAACACACATCCGTGAACGAGTGTATTGCACAGGTATTGCGCCGACTTACTGAAACTATCCGTATGAACCTCACGCTGGAAGCTGTAACACCACGCCGGCCTTTTCTTGAAGCTATGGTCTTTGTTACTTCCAACTCAACCTTCAGCCCGAACTCCCGTGACATGCTGTCTTCATACGTCCCCAACCAAATAGCTAAGTGTACACACTATGCACATAGTTGAAATATCACAGAGGAAATATCACAGTTGTGTCGGTCATTTTTTGCCCGCCTGTCCCATCTCTCCATTCAAGTGGTGGTTTGGCTTGCCGTTGTGGTGGTTGATGATTCTGCTGCGGTTGCAATCCATGATGCATGATGCATGATGCTCCACTTCTCTTCTCAAAGCAATGTCGTCTATCCCGCAAATTGGCGGTACTCTTCCAGTGTTGGCAAGGGAGCACTTGTGCATGTGGCTGCTGTGTTGGAGTTCCTGAGCAATGAGATGTTGGAGCTTGCGAGCAACGCATCAAGAGAAAACAAGAAGTAGCAACGTATCACGCCTCGGCTCTTGATGGTATGCACCGTGTGCAAGAGGCCTTGGCGGCCTTCCTCCCCCTCGTGTTCAAGGTGCCGCGTGTCCAAGATACAACATGTGTATGTACCGCATTTTTTTGGGACCTGGCTACAAGGGGACTGTTTCATGGGAATCAGTAACATCAAGAATGGGGCTGCGGGGGTGGGAAGACTGGGGGGGTGCCGCCTAACACCACTGAACGTATTCAGCAAATGTAAACATTCACAACAGCACATGCACATTACGGGGAGAGAGAGAGAGAGAGAGAGAGAGAGAGAGAGAGAGAGAGAGAGGGGGGGGGAGAGAGAGAGAGAGAGAGAGAGAGAGAGAGCGTGAGAGAGAGAGAGAGACAGACAGAGAGAGAGAGAGAGAGACAGTCTTGGGTCCGTGAGTTTGTTGCATCAATTCACGTCCTGCACGCACGCACTGTGCACACTGCACGCACCCACTGTGCACACTGCACGCACCCACTGTGAACACTGCACGCACGGACTGTGCACGCTGCACGCACGCATGGTGCACGCTGCACGCACGCATTGTGCACGCTGCACGCACGCATTGTGCACGCTGCACGCACGCACCCACTGTGCACGCCGCACGCAGGCATTGTGCACGCTGCACGCACGCATCGTGCACGCTGCACGCACGCACCCACTGTGCACACTGCACGCACGCATTGTGCACGCTGCACGCACCCACTGTGCACACTGCACGCACCCACTGTGCACGCTGCACGCACGCATTGTGCACGCTGCACGCATTGTGCACGCTGCACGCACGCACTGTGCACGCTGCACACACGCACTGTGCACGCTGCAGGCACGCATTGTGCACACTGCACGCACGCATTGTGCACGCTGCACACACGCACTGTGCACACTGCAGGCACGCATTGTGCACACTGCACGCACGCATTGTGCACACTGCACGCACGCATTGTGCACGCTGCACGCACGCACCCACTGTGCACGCCGCACGCAGGCATTGTGCACGCTGCACGCACGCATCGTGCACGCTGCACGCACGCACCCACTGTGCACGCTGCACGCACGCACTGTGCACACTGCACGCACGCATTGTGCACGCTGCACGCACCCACTGTGCACACTGCACGCACCCACTGTGCACGCTGCACGCACGCATTGTGCACGCTGCACGCATTGTGCACGCTGCACGCACGCACTGTGCACGCTGCACACACGCACTGTGCACGCTGCAGGCACGCATTGTGCACACTGCACGCACGCACTGTGCACACTGCACGCACGCACTGTGCACACTGCACGCACGCACTGTGCACACTGCACGCACGCACTGTGCACACTGCACGCACGCACTGTGCACGCTGCACGCACGCACTGTGCACGCTGCACGCACGCATTGTGCACGCTGCACGCATTGTGCACGCTGCACGCTGGGGTCTTGTCTTTAGCGTTGAAGGACAAGCCTGTGGTCTTAAAGATTGCCGTCTGAAATGACACAACAAGGATGCTTGTTGCATGGGCAATTAATTCCAGTGTCACCCCAAACTGGATGCGAAAAAAGGACATGGCAACTTTCATCCACCGACGCCAGCAAAGTGGGCAACACAATTACAAAAAACCAATGCGGAATTCTCAAATCACCAAACTGAAACGATGATATGATTCCGGGTGTTGACTTTCATCGTCTTTGCTACAAGCACTCTTCATGACATGACTCCAGAATTCTAGTAATTTTGCAAAAGATGTGCATGGCGTTACAACCTAGAGTTTGCATCCTCCCAGCCAACAATTGGACGAGTTGGGAGGTCGTGTGATGACCATATTCATGTGTTATCTGAACGGTCCCTCGAGAATAATTGGTGTCGTGTAACAGGGTGGTAATAATTGGTGTGTCGTGCACATCATGGAGCTATCCAGTACCTTTGCATTGTGTGTTGTCGCTTAGTAGTTCAAATCTGCACAGGCCAAAGGCAACTGTTCTGTGGGCATCATGGCCCATTGCCCATTTCAATTGTGAGGCTGTATGGATTTGGAAGATTGTGGTGGTGCATGGTGTGTGTTGTGCTTGGTTGTGGGACAGGTTGTTTGGCAGGCGGGGGCACAGACGAGAGGAGCACGAGGGGGGGGGGGGGTGGCACCAGGGGGTTTGACACACGGGCAGGGCGGTCTGTAGTCTGTAGACTTTGTCTGCCCCTAATTGCAGACACTGTCAGCATGTTGTGGACTTTAAAGGACAATATTTGGGAAGGGGAGCCTTCGGCCCACTTCCTCAATCACGGTCCACTCGCGTCGTTTACCTGTGCACATGGGTATCGACATGGACATCTTTGGCCAATGCCCCTCCCAATATTTTGATAATATGTGTCTCCATGATTCTTTTCCTATTGTGCGTGTAGCCATCAGTGGGCCCGTCCAGCCTAGATATTGGCCTACTACCAAGCCAGGGAGGAGCCATTGCATTCAATCAGTAGCTCACCTTGCCTAGTCAACAGGTCAATAATGAGGTTCATGCTCAGCAGTAGTTGGTTGGTGACGTCATGCATAAAACCCGGACGCACTGTGCACACTGCACGCACGCACTGTGCACACTGCACGCACGCACTGTGCACGCTGCACGCACGCATTGTGCACGCTGCACGCACACATCGTGCACGCTGCACGCACGCACCCACTGTGCACACTGCACGCACCCACTGTGCACACTGCACGCACGCACCCACTGTGCACGCTGCACGCACGCACTGTGCACACTGCACGCACGCACTGTGCACACTGCACGCACGCACTGTGCACGCTGCACGCACGCACTGTACACGCTGCACGCACGCATTGTGCACGCTGCACGCACGCATTGTGCACAGTGCACGCACTACCTGCTGACATCATAGATGCCAACAAGACATATAGTTGTGGTGCTCTTGCCTTCACACTTGCTGCATTATTTCCCAAGCTTGGGCCCAGCGTACGTGCTTCAGATCCCCCCTGAACCTATATTCCTGCTCCGTGTGGCTGCTCTCCAAATATATGGGTTTCATTCTGGGGGATGGGGGAGGGTACTTTAATGGATCCTCACCCGATAGAGCAAAACATTCAAGCTCTCAATGATGGGGAACATAATCTCAAACTGCACGCACCGTGTTCTATAATCAGGTGCGTTCCCTGCCTGGTGCAATGTATTGGTACGGCCATCCAGGGCTCATTTTGGGGCGATTCCACTGGCTGTGACGTCATGGGTTTCTATTCTGCCTTCGCCACATACTCCAGCCAAATGGCCACGCTGCTCATTGCATACCTGACGTATCGGATCATGTTTTCTACGGTGCCAAAGTGGGAATACGTCGCGCTTGTGGGATTGGCCATCTTTGTGCTCTCTGGTCTGATTTCAATGCTCCCCCTCATTGGGGTGGCCTCTTATGTCAAGTACGATGGGTTCTGTTACATTGATTACCGAGATGTTACACACTGCGTCTTGTGGCTGCTGATCATGGTTCCATGTGTGTTCGGTGTCCTGCTCCTCTATGTTCAGATCTACAAGCGGAGTGGTTTGTCAAAGACAGTCCGCTTCGGTCTTCTCGGCTTTTGGTTTCTTTTCCTTTGCGGGTGGGTCCTTGGGATCCCCACCTGTTTACACATATGATGCGCCTGTTGCCTACCCAACGTACAGTGGTCCGCTGCCCACTCCTGCATACACACAGGTGTATTGAGCAGATGCCCAAACTGCATTTTGCCAGCAACTTATTTTGTCTTTTCTTAACGCAACAACCCAGGTGTCCATCCCACATCTCCGTTGCCTCTGCATGGCAGTGTGGTCTGCACAGGTCGGACCGAATGTTTCATCGAACCCATGCTGGCGCCTACGTGCACTTTTCTCGCATCTTGCCCAACGATGAAAAAACGTCCAAAAAATGGCCGTTTTTTGGTCAAAAGTTGAGTTTTTTGGCCTCAGACAAGCGGTTGAAGACCATTTTCCTTCCAAAATCGGCCAAAAAAGGCAGTTTTTTGGTCAAAAATTGAATTTTTTTGCCTTCAGCCAAGCAGTTGAAGACCCCCCCCCTATTTTCAGGGTGCTGGATGCGAAAAAGCAGGTTGTAGGCACACACAGATCAGGAAAACACAATTTACAGCATCCATATGCACCAAAATTTCCCATTTTTCATGAAAAAAACGGCAAAAAATGGCCGCTTTTTGGTCAAAAATTGAGTTTTTTCGGCTTCAGACAGGCAATTGAAAACCCCCCGCCCTATTTTGAGGGTGCTGGATGCAAAAAAGCAGGTTCTAGAGAGAGACAGATCACGAAAACACAATTTACAGCATACATTTTTCCATGAAAAAACGGCCAAGAATGGCCGTTTTTGGTCAAAAATTGAGTTTTTCGGCCTCAGACAAGCATTTGAAGACCCCCCCCCCCTATTTCGAGGGTGCTGGATGCGAAAAAGCAGGTTCTAGGCAGACACAGATCACGAAAACACAATTTACAGCATGCGTATGCACCAACATTTGTCATTTTTCCTGAAAAAAAAAAAAGGCCAAGAATGGCCTTTTTTGGTCAAAGATTGAGTTTTTCGGCGCCAGACAAGCATTCGAAGACCCCCCCCCCCATTTTGAGGGTGCTGGATGCGAAAAAGCAGGTTGTAAGGGCACACAGACGACGAAAACACAATTTGCAGCATCTGTATGTACCAAAACTTCCCATTTTTCATGAAAAATCGGCCAAAAATGGCCGTTTTCTGGTCAAAAATTGAAGGTTTTTGGCCCCAGACAAGCAGTTGAAGACCCTTCCCCCCCCCCCTTTTGAGGGTGCTGGATGCGAAAAAGCAGGATGTAGGCAGACACAGAGCAGGAAAACACAATTTACAGCATCCGTATGTACCAAAATTTGCCGTTTTTCATGAAAAATCGCCAAAAAAAATGACCGTTTTCCGGTCAAAAATTGAGTTCTTTTGGCCTCAGACAAGCAGTTGAAGACTCCCCTCTCCATTTGGAGGGTGCCGGATACGAAAAAGCAGGTTGTAGAGGCATATATATCACGAAAACACAATTTACAGCATGCGTATGCACCAAAATTTGCCATTTTTCATGAAAAAAACGGCCAAAAATGGTTGTTTTTTGGCCAAAAATTGAGTTTTTGTAGCTTCAGATAAGCAGTTGAAGACCCCCTCCCCCTATTTTGAGGGTGCTGGATGCTAACAAGCAGGTTGTAGGGGCACACAGATCACAAAAACGCAATTTACAGCATGCGTGTGCACCAAAATTTGCCGTTTTTCATGGAAAAAAACGGCAAAAAATGGCCGCTTTTTGGTGGAAAATAGTGTTTTTTGGCCTCAGCCAAGCAGTTGAAGACCTCCCCACCCCTATTCTGAGGGTGCTGGATGCAAAAAAGCATGTTGTATGGGGACACAGATCGCCCAAACACAATTTACAGCATGCTAACTACTTGAATGGGTGTTTTTTTTTATGTTGCAGGTTTTGGGATTTTTGGACGTCATAAAATCCTATGTGAGCCAGAGGTGTCCAAGTCGAAGTACGATACTACACGAGAGCCTATGTTCGAGTCGGAGAATTTGTATTTTGACATCACTTCAAGGTCTTGGAGATTCTGCCGGATGTGGTGCTTGGACTACCATGGCTTCGAAGCTATAAACCGACTGTCAACTGGAAGGAACAGTACGCAGACATCCAACATGGTTCGAGCTCGTACCGGTTGTCTTTTGGCGAATCAAGACATTCCACCCCGCTGCAGTTTCAAGCCGCTTCGAAGTTGGACCTTCTTTCGATACTTTCATCCAGTGCCTCGGAAGCGAGTCCGGTTGGAAATCCTACCCCACATGCCAAGGAACGCCCCGACCTACACTCGTCGACACACGTCCAGCACGATGCTGATATGTACGATGAGTCCGAAACGGAAGATGGTATCACCGATGTTGAGTGCAGCGATATGGACTGTTGACTCGGGTCCATTTTGTAAGGGTGCACCCACGGTGGATTGTCTTCTGAATCGAGGCGTATTCGATGATCTCTACCAGGTCGATGCGGAGGTAGGTCTCCATACTCCGCCTTCTCCCGGTCGTAGAGGTCCGCCCACTTGTGTATTCGAATCAGCAGTTTGCGTCGAACGGGGTCAAGCCCGTCATTGTCATCGCTTGCTTGCATCTTACACATCTGATCGACCGGCACTGCGGGTCGAGGCATGCAGCACAGAAACACTTGATCCCCCGTGAGATGAGCTCGACGGATCTCTCTTTTGAGTTTCGGCAACGAAATGTGCTCAATCTCCATATCGCTGCACTCAACATCGGTGATACCATCTTCCGTTTCGGACTCATCGTACATATCAGCATCGTGCTGGACGTGTGTCGACGAGTGTAGGTCGGGGCGTTCCTTGGCATGTGGGGTAGGATTTCCAACCGGACTCGCTTCCGAGGCACTGGATGAAAGTATCGAAAGAAGGTCCAACTTCGAAGCGGCTTGAAACTGCAGCGGGGTGGAATGTCTTGATTCGCCAAAGGACAACCGGTACGAGCTCGAACCATGTTGGATGTCTGCGTACTGTTCCTTCCAGTTGACAGTCGGATTATAGCTTCGAAGCCATGTTAGTCCAACCACCACATCCGGCAGAATCTCCAAGACCTTGAAGTGATGTCAAAATACAAATTCTCCGACTCGAACATAGGCTCTCGTGTAGTATCGTACTTCGACTTGGACACCTCTGGCTGTTAAGACGTGTCCAGGGTTTCTCAGTTTATAGAGGGGAAGTCGCGCCCTCTTTGCAGTCTGCATTGACATGAAGTTACTGGTTGCCCCACAGTCGACTAACAATTCCACGCTGGAGTCAAAGGAGTCATCACGACGTGCGCAAATGCGCCCTCGAACCGTGAACAGAGACGCATGCTCAGGCTCGGTTTCTTCGACGTTGACACCCCAAAACCGTCCCTTACTGTCTCGACTCTGATCTCTTCGCGGCGTGCACGACCTTGATTCTCGACGTTCTCGTCCTCGGGATGGCGGTCGATGCTTTGGACAGTCGCGGGCCAAGTTGCCTTGTTCGCCACAATTGTAGCAGCGCCTAGTTTCTCGACCATCTTGGCGTCCGAACTGTTCATTACGACGTTCACCACTGTAGGCATGTAGTTCTTCTCGGAGCTTGGCAATTGCAGCGAGGTTCATTGGCTCTGGCACAGTCGAAGCCATGGGACCTGCAGCTGGCGTCGGCATGGGGTTGACGTGCGGTGTTGGCATAGGAAGGAAACATTGAAGTCGAAGTTGGTGGAATCATCCTAGGCAGGGGTCTTGAGACCACAGGACCCATGGTATCAGATGTCGTTCTCGTTTCGTTCTGTACCTCCTCCAGCTGGTAACCGGCCGCCATGTAGGCTTCTGCGATGGTCTCTACCAAGGTATCGAAGCCAAATGGTCTCCCAGAACGCCATCTCGAACGAACCTCAACGATGTACTGCCGACCAACAGCGTCATTCGACAAACCGTCAACAAATTGAAAGTGAACGAAGTAACCCATCTGGAGGTCACTGGTGTTAACCTTCGACTTGATAACGCAAGTACGGAACTCCTTGACGTAGTCCGCATGTCGAGGAAACTCACTTTCTTTCAAGGTCAACATTCTCGACAGGTACACCGACTGATGGGATATGCAATCGAAACGTTGGCCCAACACACGCATGAGCTCGAACCAGTCATCCTGTACAACTTCCGTCAATATATGATAATACTCGACAGCATCACCTTCAAGGAGGAACGGTATGGTGGTCACCTGATCGACGGTTGAAGTGATATCCGACAAAGCCAAAGCTTGTAATAAGTCCTCCTTCCATGTGCGAAATTCTCCAGATCCCGGTCTCCCAGAGAATCTTCGAACCAGCTTATTCAAGCGTTCAACACGACGTCCTAGAATCTCGAGTGTTGGAGCACGTGAAATTGCGGCATTCACTTGATTGACTTGGTGCGTTGAGTTTGGGTCGAAGACAGGTGGCTGTGGAGGTGGTTGTTGCGGAGGGTAAGGTGAACTGCTCTGCGGTGAATACGGCGGATAGCTCGAAGGAGACGGCTGTGGTTGTGGTTGTGGTTGTAACTGTGGTTGTTGTTGTGGAAACTGGAAGTGATTCGAAGGTTGTTGAGTCGAAACCTCATGTAAATTCGTTGAGAAGGACATAACATTGCGACAATTCATGCTCTAGGCGTCGAAGTTCGGTTACAGCAGCTTGAGTTGCATTCTCCGTCGGGGACTGCAAAGTGTGGACTCGGTGATCAGGTGCTGCAGTAGCACTTGCTGCTGTTGTCTGCAACGCATCCATGCGTTGTTCCAATTCGATGACCTTGGCTTGAGTATCTGGAAGCTTCTGCGACAAGCTGTGAAGATCACGAGAAACGCATGGAAACCACTCACTTTGTCTACTTGCGATGCGCTCTGCGATGAACTTTTCTAACGAAATCGAAAACTCGTGATGCAACGGTGAGTCCGTTCGAGAAAGAATGTCTCTGATAAAGTGCAGCATAGCTGCGTCGTCGAAAGGTCGCTCCATTGTCAATTGAAATCCAAATCAAGTTGACGGCGTCAAAGATTGATCTTGAATATTGATCTCCCCGCCACCTAGCTGGCTACCACTTGTTGTGGTTTACGACCAGGCAACTCTCTTGTACTCTTGTTCCTCTTGTTTCTCGAAAATCCAAAATCCCAAGTCGACAAACCTCTGCGCAGGATCTTTGGACGGGGCACCAATACATAGACACTTCACAAATTCGAAGACAAAAACCCTGTCCAGAGATCGAAGTATCATACAGCACTTCATTCACGCAACTGGCATTCGATGCTTCTTATGTATTCACAGCCCGCAGTGCGATTGCGACTGCAACTCGCGCGCTCGCTGCGCTGCTGCTGTTCGGAGCCATAACAAAGGCCACCACCAACCCCATATTGCGTACCACCGTATGATGCACCTGTGCCAGCACATCCTGTCGCACCGACACCACCAAGAACTCCACCCCAAATGCCTACAAACCCGCAGCCACCAAGACCAGATCAACCAAGAACACTTCCCTCCCCAATTATGAATCGGCCCCGACCACCAATGCTTGAGGGTTTCCCAACGGGAATCATGCTACTCGAGGTAGGTGGGTAGGTGCACTCGGTCATGGAGAGGCGCCCCATGGTTCCCGCTGGCGTTGCCGCTGTGACGAACAGCTACTCAACAAAGTAGTCTATAGGACCTGGCAGCAAAACTCATTAAGTTGGCTCTCAGCGTGGTCGAAGACAACACAAATTCAGTGTGTTGTGAGAATAGCCCCCTAGCACCCCAACGGTAACGCGGGGATGCACAGTGCAAAAAGTGTGTTGTGAGAACGTCACGTGACACACTGAATCTGTGTTGTCTTCGACCACGCTGAGAGCCAACTTAATGAGTCGTGCTTGCAGCTCCTGAGGACTACTATGTCGAGTAGCATGAATCCTGGTGGGAAACCCTCAAGCATTGGTTGTCGGGGTCGATTCATAATTAGGGAGGGAAGTGTTCTTCGTTAATGTGGTCTTGGTGGCTGCGGGTTTGTATGCATTGGGGGTGGAGTTCTTGGTGGTGTTGGTGCGGCAGGAGGTGCTGGCACAGGTGCGTCATACGGTGGTACGCAATATGGGGTTGGTGGTGGCCTTAATGGGGCAGGTAGAGGCGCAGTGTCGCAGTAGTGTCGCACAATAGCAGTGTCGTCAGTAAGACTGTTCATAGATACCGCAGGTGTAGCCTTGGGGAAATCGACTGATTTTTTTTTTGGGAATCTCGGCCCTTATCGTTACCAGTTGCATTTTTTTGTGTTGTTCCAGAACATTGTTCATCTTCCTCCGATGTGCATTTTTTGCTGCCTTTCTTTCCTCCGCTGACGTCGTGCTTGTATGTGAAGGAATGAAGGGAGTCAAGTAAGGCAGGGAGTTACCGAGTTCACAAGACACCTAGGAGATGGCACATACGAATCTATCATTCACCTGTGAATCTGGTCGCACAGCAACAAGCATACAATCATCTCGATGAACACCAACTCTCTTCACTGGTCCCTAGGTTACAACATACGTGAGCATTAGCAAATAACCAGGTGTCTGGGTGTGGGCTGGTTCTGTCTTCAACCTGCCAATCCAGGCTGGGGTGTCGGGTGTGTTTGTTTGGGGGCGGGTTTTGCCTTTAGGGCGCCAATCCTCACTGGGGCGTGTTGTTTGTGTGTTTGGGTATGGGTTTTGCCTTCACGCCGCCAATCCTTGCTAGCGTTTCTGGTGTGTGTGTTTGCTGTCAGCCTGCCAATCTTGGCTTTGGTGTGGCATGTGTGTGTTTGTGTGGGCGTTCTACCTGTACCGCACCAATCCTGGCTGAAGCTTGTGGTATGTCTGTTTGGCTACGCATTTTGGGTTCACCCCGCCAATCCTGGGTGGGGTGTGCGGTGTGGTTGTTTATGTGTGCGTCCTGCCTTTAACCTGGCAATCCTGGCTGGGGTTTGTTGTGCTTGTATTCTGGTGCGGGTTGTGCCCTCATCCCGCGAATCCTGGCTCGGGTTTGTGGTGTTTGTGTTTTGGTGCGGGTTTTGCCTTCAGCCCGCTGATTCCTGCTGGGATGTGGGCTGAGGCTATTTTTGTGAGGGTGCTACCTGTACCGCGCCAATCCTGGCTGGGGCTTTTGGTGCGCGTGTTCCAATGCCGGGGTCTGCCTTCACCCTGCCAATCCGGTCTGGGGTTTGTGGTGTCTGTATTTCGGTACGGTTTTTGCCTTCACCTCGCCGTTTCTGGCTGGAATTTGTGATGTTTGTGTTTGTGTGCGGGTCCTGCTCTTAGGCGCACCAATCTGGGCTGAGACGTGTCGTGTATGCGTCTGGGTGTGAGTCTTGCTTTTGGCCCATTCATCGTGGCTGGCATTTGTGGTGTGTGTGTTTGGGTGCGGATTTTGCATTCTTTCGACCAATCCTGGCTGGGGTTTGTGGTGTGTGTGCTGGGGTGCCAGTTTGTATTTACCCCGCCAGTCTTGGCTCGGGTTTGTGGTGTGTGTGTTTGGGTGCGGGTTTTGCCTTCACCCCGCCATTCCTGGCTAGGGTTTCTGGTGTTTTTGTGTCGGTACGGGTTTCCCCTTCACCCCGCCAATCCTGGCAGGGATGTTGCGTGTGGCTGTTTGTGTGTGGGTTCTGCCTGTACCCCACCAGTCCTGGCTGAAGTGTGCTGTTAGTGTGTTTGGTTACAGGTCTTGCCTTCAACCCACCATTCCTGGCTGAGGCTTGCGGTGTATGTATTTGTGTAAGGGTTTTGCCTTCACCCCGCCAATGCTGGCAGGGGTGTGGGGCGCATGTGTTTGGGTGCGGGTCCTGCCTTTACCCAGCCAGTCCTGGCTGGGCTTGTTGTGTGTGATTTTGCAAGCCTGTTTTGCCTTCAGCCCACCAATCCTGGCTTCGGGCTGGGGTGTGTGTGGCTGGGTGCGGGTTTTGCCTTGTCCCCACCAATCCTGGCTGGGGTTTGTGGTGCAAGTGTTTGGGTATGGGCTTTGCCTTCACCCAAGCAATCCTGGCTGGTGGTTGGTTCTGTGTGTTTGGTTGCGGGCTTGGCCTTCACCTCGCCAATCCTCACTGGGGTGTTGTGTGTGTGTGTGTTTGTGCGGGGGTGCTACCTGTACGCCGCCAATCCGCGCTGGGGTTTGTGGTGTGTGTGTTTGGGTCTTGGTCCTGCGTTTACTCCGCCCATCCTGGATGGGGTTCGTTGTGTTCGTGTTTGGGTGTCAATTTTGCCTTCGACCCGCCAAGCATGGCTGGGGTGAGGGGTGTCTGTGTTTGGGTGTGGGTTTCCTCCTCTCTCCGCCAATCCTGTCTCAGGTTTGTGGTGTGGTTGTTTGCGTACGGGTGCTGCCTTCAGCCGGCCAGTCCTGGCCGGCAGATGATGGTGTGTGTGTGTTTAGGTGCATGTGTGGCCTTCAACCTGCCAATCCTTGCTGGGGTGTGGTGTATATGTTTGTGCACGGGTGTTACCTGTACCCCTGCCCACCCTGGCTGGGGCTTTGGGGCTGTGTATTTGGATGCGGGTTTTGCACGCGGCCCGCTGGCGTTTGTGGTGTATTTGTTAGGGTACACATTTTGCCTTCACCCTGCCAATCTTGGCTGGAGTGTGGGGTGCATGTGTTTGTTTGAGGGCTCTGCCTGTACCCTGCAAGTCTTGGCTTGGGTTTGTGCTGTGTGTGTTTGGGTACGAGTTTGGCTTCACCCCGCCAATCCTGGCTGCGCTGTGGTGTGTATGTGTTTGTTTGTGGGTTTTGCCTTCATCCCGCCAATCCTGGCTGGGGTTTGTGGTGTGTGTTTTCGGGTGGAGGATTTGCCTTCAGCCCGCCAATCATGGCTGGGGTGTGGGCTGCGTGTGTCTTTGTGTGCGCATTACGCCTGTGCCCCGCCAACCCTTGCTGGTCTGAGTTTGGGCGCGGGTCTTGCCTTTACCTCGCCAATGGTGCCTGACGTTTGTGTTGTGTGTGTTTTGGTGTGGGTCCCGCCTTTACCCCGCCTATCCTGGCCGGGGTCTGTGGTGCGTATGTTCGGTTGCTGGTTTTGCCTGCACCCTGCCAAGCCTCGCTAGGGATTGTGGCCTGTATTCTCTGGTAGGTGTTTCGCCTTCTCCCCACCAGTCCTGGCTGGGCCGTGCGGTGTGTGTGTTTGTGTGTGGCCTTTGCTCTCTGGTGGTTGTTGCCCGGCACCTGGTCCTGCGCTGTGCTGTTGGCCGCTGGTGTGCCTCTCTGGCTTGCCCGTTGGCCCCACAAGCGTGCTGTGCGCGTCGTCCAGTTCGGTGTTCCAGTCAGCTGTTTGGTTCCGGTGGTGCCGTTACTGCCGGGTACATCGCAACGCACTTGGGGCGTCGCTCCCTCCGTCTTCGTGTCTGTGGCTGCGCGGGGCAGGAGCTTTGATTTCAGGTATTTAGAAAAGACTTTTGTCATGTTTCGCTGATCTTCTTATTTCATTGTGGTGCCATGCGCGGGCGCGCGCGGAACAGCTACCGCCTACTGTCATAACGTCGGAGCCGGATCGGGTGTCGCCTTTCCCAGATGTAGCGGACCCCATCAACACTTTGGAGATGTTCGTCGACTGGGAGTCCCGGGCATCCAGACCATCGTCCAGAAACAAGCCCGAACCTGTCGAGGTGGCGTGCTGTTCCCCCACACAAGGGCATTCCTAAAGTGGGTTTTGATGAGACCGTGCAGATCCTCACTAGGGTACTGGGAGCCAGTGAACAGGACCCAGACCTGAGTGCCCTATCAGCGGCACTGAAAATTGAACTGAGATTGGCTGATCTGAGGAGGCACCCGTGTACTATGTTGCCTGGAGTGGAACTGTTGACCAGGAACCTAAAGAGCTGGCAACGCATCCGCAGGCCTCCTATGGCCACATGTCCCAGGCATTTTGATCCTCGTGTGAGGACTGTGCCTGTTTGTAATGTAGGTGACACATCAGAGGCTGATGTGAAGACCTTTGGGTTGGCTGAATTGGTGCCACTGGCTATAACACACCCCTGACCCCCTGGAGATCCTACAGCTGGTACGGGTGGATGCAGCAGGGGGACACAGGCCATCGCCAGGGTGAACCTTCCGATTAAACTCCCAGAGTTGGATTTCAAAAACTACCCCAATGGGCTGAGGAATTCTCCTCCTCCCTGGTCAGCAACAGGCTGATGTAACGACAAACATGCAAGCCCAAAAAAAGCAGTTTGGCAAAAAGAAATTCCTCCAACAGCAAGTGAACACTGCTATAAGGAAGAGCTCCAACTGGGGACGTTTTTGCTGAAAAGGCTGGAACAAATGTATTCAGTCTACGAGATGGACTTGAGTGGCCGTACAAGTAAGCAAGTAAGTAAGGGCGGCGGTGTCCGCAGCCTCACCTGACATCCCTTTGTTTGTTTTACATGGTGGCCGGCTCTGGCTGGAAGGAGAGCTGTCCACCATCAGTTCCCCTGGCTTCTTGTCTCACGGCCGAGAACTTCTACCAGGTTCCCTTGGGGCATCACCGGCGGTAGATTGTCTTCAGTCACTGCCCTCAGGTGTGCTCCTTCCGGTCCCCCTGCGAAGGTTCCTCCGGCCTACCCCCCCCAGCATAGCCTTTTGGGTGCCTGCAGGGGCATTTCCTGTGGATAGCCGTCGCCAACAGCGTAACATTGCTCTCCAACACATTCCCCCACTCCCCATGCTGGAGTACGCACTTGGCTCCCAGCTTTCCACGTTCCCCGCGTCCCGCTCACGGGTGAACCCTAAGTGTACTCAGGCCATTGACCCGGGGGCCTTAAGTTCAACTCTCACCCCTGCGCACCTGTCACGGCCGTCCCGGAGTCCATGGCATTTCACAGACTTCCCGTGGTCAGGCTCCCCATGGTTGGCCCATGGTTCACCTCTCGATGGCGACTGGATTCCCAATTTCACCAGGCTGATGCTTGGCCTTTTCTGTTGCCCAATTTACCCTGCTCAGATCAGATCGCAACCCCGCGATGCCCCGTTCCCCTTTGCCACATCCGGTCACTGGGGCTGACCCCGCGCCCCGTTCCATGCCCTACGTTGCGTGTTCATACTCCACCGGGCCGCCAACGACCCTTTGGCGTGGGCCCGAAGGACTGTTTTGTGACCAATGACCACAAAAAAACAGGAGGTAGCCAGCAGCCGAGCAAGGGACGCGAGCAGGGAAGGGGATACAGCAAGCACACGGCGAGCACAACACCGCAACAAGGCACCGGAGAGGGGGGCACCAGAGGGACAGACGAAGAGCGACACCACGCACCACGGCACGCACCGCACAGACACCCCGCCAATCCTGGGTGGGGTGTGCGGTGTGGTTGTTTGTGTGTGCGTCCTGCCTTTAACCTGGCAATCCTGGCTGGGGTTTGTTGTGCTTGTATTCTGGTGCGGGTTGTGCCCTCATCCCGCGAATCCTGGCTCGGGTTTGTGGTGTTTGTGTTTTGGTGCGGGTTTTGCCTTCAGCCCGCTAATTCTGGCTGGGATGTGGGCTGAGGCTGTTTTTGTGAGGGTGCTTCCTGTACCGCGCCAATCCTGGCTGGGGCTTTTGGTGCGCGTGTTCCAATGCCGGGGTCTGCCTTCACCCTGCCAATCCGGTCTGGGGTTTGTGGTGTCTGTATTTGGGTACGGTTTTTGCCTTCACCTCGCCGTTTCTGGCTTGAATTTGTGATGTTTGTGTTTGTGTGCGGGTCCTGCTCTTAGGCGCACCAATCTGGGCTGAGACGTGTCGTGTATGCATCTGGGTGTGAGTCTTGCTTTTGGCCCATTCATCGTGGCTGGCATTTGTGGTGTGTGTGTTTGGGTGCGGATTTCGCATTCTTTCGACCAATCCTGGCTCGGGTTTGTGGTGTGTGTGCTTGGGTGCCAGTTTGTATTTACCCCGCCAGTCTTGGCTCGGGTTTGTGGTGTGTGTGTTTGGGTGCGGGTTTTGCCTTCACCCCGCCATTCCTGGCTAGGGTTTCTGCTGTTTTTGTGTCGGTACGGGTTTCCCCTTCACCCCGCCAATCCTGGCAGGGATGTTGCGTGTGGCTGTTTGAGTGTGGGTTCTGCCTGTACCCCACCAGTCCTGGCTGAAGTGTGCTGTTCGTGTGTTTGGTTAGGGGTCTTGCCTTCAACCCACCATTCCTGGCTGAGGCTTGCGGTGTATGTATTTGTGTAAGGGTTTTGCCTTCACCCCGCCAATGCTGGCAGGGGTGTGGGGCGCGTGTGTTCCGGTGCGGGTCCTGCCTTTACCCAGCCAGTCCTGGCTGGGCTTGTTGTGTGTGATTTTGCAAGCCTGTTTTGCCTTCAGCCCACCAATCCTGGCTTCGGGCTGGGGTGTGTGTGGCTGGGTGCGGGTTTTGCCTTGTCCCCACCAATCCTGGCTGGGGTTTGTGGTGCAAGTGTTTGGGTATGGGCTTTGCCTTCACCCAAGCAATCCTGGCTGGTGGTTGGTTCTGTGTGTTTGGTTGCGGGCTTGGCCTTCACCTCGCCAATCCTCGCTGGGGTGTTGTGTGTGTGTGTGTGTTTGTGCGGGGATGCTACCTGTACGCCGCCAATCCGCGCTGGGGTTTGTGGTGTGTGTGTTTGGGTGTGGGTCCTGCGTTTACTCCGCCCATCCTGGATGGGGTTCGTTGTGTTCGTGTTTGGGTGTCAATTTTGCCTTCGACCCGCCAAGCATGGCTGGGGTGAGGGGTGTCTGTGTTTGGGTGTGGGTTTCCTCCTCTCTCCGCCAATTTTGTCTCAGGTTTGTGGTGTGGTTGTTTGGGTACGGGTGCTGCCTTTAGCCGGCCAGTCCTGGCCGGCAGATGATGGTGTGTGTGTGTTTAGGTGCATGTGTGGCCTTCAACCCGCCGATCCCTGCTGGGATGTGGTGTATATGTTTGTGCACGGGTGTTACCTGTACCCCTGCCCACCCTGGCTGGGGCTTTGGGGCTGTGTATTTGGATGCGGGTTTTGCACGCGGCCCGCTGGCGTTTGTGGTGTATTTGTTAGGGTACACATTTTGCCTTCACCCTGCCAATCTTGGCTGGAGTGTGGGGTGCATGTGTTTGTTTGAGGGCTCTGCCTGTACCCTGCAAGTCTTGGCTTGGGTTTGTGCTGTGTGTGTTTGGGTACGAGTTTGGCTTCACCCTGCCAATCCTGGCTGCGCTGTGGTGTGTATGTGTTTGTTTGTGGGTTTTGCCTTCATCCCGCCAAACTGGCTGGGGTTTGTGGTGTGTGTTTTCGGGTGCAGGATTTGCCTTCAGCCCGCCAATCATGGCTGGGGTGTGGGCTGCGTGTGTCTTTGTGTGCGCATTACGCCTGTGCCCCGCCAACCCTTGCTGGTCTGAGTTTGGGCGCGGGTCTTGCCTTTACCTCGCCAATGGTGCCTGACGTTTGTGTTCTGTGTGTTTTGGAGTGGGTCCTGTATTTACCCCGCCTATCCTCGCCGGGGTCTGTGGTGTGTATGTTCGGTTGCTGGTTTTGCCTGCACCCCGCCAAGCCTCGCTAGGGATTGTGGCCTGTATTCTCTGGTAGGTGTTTCGCCTTCTCCCCGCCAGTCCTGGCTGGGCCGTGCGGTGTGTGTGTTTGTGTGTGGCCTTTGCTCTCTGGCGGTTGTTGCCCGGCACCTGGTCCTGTGCCGTGCTGTTGGCCGCTGGTGTGCCTCTCTGGCTTGCCCGTTGGCCCCACAAGCGTGCTGTGCGCGTCGTCCAGTTCGGTGTTCTAGTCAGCTGTTTGGTTGCGGTGGTGCCGTTACTGCCGGGTACATCGCAACGCACTTGGGGCGTCACTCCCCCGGTCTTCGTGTCTGTGGCTGCGCGGGGCACGAGCTTTGATTTCAGGTATTTAGAAAAGACTTTTGTCATGTTTCGCTGATCTTCTTATTTGATTGTGGTGCCAGGCGCCAGCGCGCGCGGTACGGCTACCGCCTACTGTCATAACGTCGGAGCCGGATCGGGCGTTGCCTTTCCCAGATGTAGCGGACCCCATCAACACTTTGGAGATGTTCGTCGAATGGGAGTCCCGGGCATCCAGACCATCGCTGAGAAACGAGGCCGAACCTGTCGAGGTGGCGTGCTGTTCCCCCACACAAGGGCATTCGTAAACTGGGTTTTGATGAGACCGTGCAGATCCTCACTAGGGTACTGGGAGCCAGTGAACAGGACCCAGACCTGAGTGCCCTATCAGCGGCACTGAAAATCGAACTGAGATTGGCTGATCTGAGGAGGCCCCCGTGTACTATTTTGCCCAGAGTGGAACTGTTGACCAGGAACCTAAAGAGCTGGCAACGCATCCGCAGGCCTCCTATGGCCACATGTCCCAGGCCTTTTGATCCTCGTGTGAGGACTGTGCCTGTTTGTAATGTAGGTGACACATCAGAGGCTGATGTGAAGACCTTTGGGCTGGCTGAATTGGTGCCACTGGCTATAACACACCCCTGACCCCCTGGAGATCCTACAGCTGGTACGGGTGGATGCAGCAGGGGGACACAGGCCATCGCTACGGTGAACCTTCCGATTAAACTCCCAGAGTTGGATTTCAAAAACTACCCCAATGGGCTGAGGAATTCTCCTCCTCCCTGGTCAGCAACAGGCTGATGTAACGACAAACATGCAAGCCCATAAAAAGCTGTTTGACAAAAAGAAATTCCTCCACCAGCAAGTGAACACTGCTATAAGGAAGAGCTCCAACTGGGGAAGTTTTTTCTGAAAAGGCTGGAACAAATGTATTCAGTCTACGAGACGGACTTGAGTGGCCGTACAAGTAAGCAAGTAAGTAAGGGCGGCGGTGTCCGCAGCCTCACCTGACATCCCTTTGTTTGTTTTACATGGTGGCCGGCTCTGGCTGGAAGGGGAGCTGTCCACCATCAGTTCCCCTGGCTTCTTGTCTCACGGCCGAGAACTTCTACCAGGTTCCCTTGGGGCATCACCGGCGGTAGATTGTCTTCAGTCACTGCCCTCAGGTGTGCTCCTTCCGGTCCCCCTGCGAAGGTTCCTCCGGCCTACCCCCCCCAGCATAGCCTTTTGGGTGCCTGCAGGGGCATTTCCTGTGGATAGCCGTCGCCAACAGCGTAACATTGCTCTCCACCACATTCCCCCACTCCCCATCCTGGAGTACGCACTTGGCTCCCAGCTTTCCACGTTCCCCGCGTCCCGCTCACGGGTGAACCAAGGTGTACTCAGGCCATCCACCCGGGGGCCTGAAGTTCAACTCTCACCCCTGCGCACCCGTCACGGCCGTCCCGGAGTCCATGGCATTTTACAGACTTCCCGTGGTCAGGCTCCCCATGGTTGGCCCATGGTTCACCTCTCCATGGTAGCTGGATTCCCAATTTCACCAGGCTGATGCTTGGCTCTTTCTGTTGCCCAATTTACCCTGCTCAGATCAGATCGCAACCCCGCGATGCCCCGTTCCCCTTTGCCACATCCCGTCACTGGGGCTTACCCCGCGCCCCGTTCCATGCCCTACGTTGCGTGTTCATACTCCACTGGGCCGCCAACAACCCTTCGGCGTGGGCCCGAAGGACTGTTTTGTGACCAATGACCACAAAAAAAACAGGAGGTAGCCAGCAGCCGAGCAAGGGACGCGGCCAGGGAAGGGGGCACAGCAAGCACACGGCGAGCACAACACCGCAACAAGGCACCGGAGAGGGGGGCTCCAGAGGGACAGACAAAGAGCGACACCACGCACCACGGCACGCACCGCCCAGACACCACACACGCCGCACACACCCACACCCGCGCCCACAGCGCGTGGCCAGCGGGCCCCGGCAGCCCGCCCAGAGGGCGGGCAGCCGGGAAGGGGGGGCGCCTGAACCCAGACGCCCCCCACCACCCCCGTGGCGTGCAGCCCCCCGCAGGGCACGCGAGCCACGGGGCCAATGCAGGGCCCCCACACCCGCACACCCGCACCCACAGCACGTGGGTGGCGGACCCCGACAGCCCGCCCGGAGGGCGGGCAGTCGGGGGAGGGGGAGCGCCGGAACTCAGACGCCCCTCACAACGGCGAAAGGCACCCCCCCCCGGGGACGCCCTTCGCCACCCCCACAGCGCGCAACGCCGGCCCGGAAGGGCGCACGCTGTGGGGCCGGTGCTGGTCCCCACCCCCACACCAACCGCATCCGGAACACACGGGTCGCGGAACCCCGGCTGCCCGCCCCAGAGGACGGGCGGTCGGGGGAGGGGGAGCGCCTGACACCAGACGCCCCTCACAACGGTGGCACGCCACCCCCCCCGGGGATGGCCCCCCACCACCCCCGCGGCACGCAGCCCCAACAGGGCAAGCAAGCCAAGGGGACAGTGTTGGGCCCCCACGCCCGCACAACCGCGCCCACAGCACGTGGGTGGCGGACCCCGACAGCCCGCCCGGAGGGCGGGCAGTCGGGGGAGGGGGTTAGCCTGACCTCAGATGCCCCTCAAAACGGCGAAAGGCACCCCCCCCGGGGACGCCCTTCCGCCACCCCCACAGCGCGCAACGCCATCCCGCAAGGGCGCACACTCCGGGGCCGGTGCTGGGTCCCCACACCCTCACAAACCACACCCGGGACACACAGGTCGCGGAACCCCGGCTGCCCGCCCCAGAGGACGGGCGGCCGGGGGAGGGACAGCGCCTGACACCACACGCCCCTCACAACGGTGGCAGGCCACCCCCCCCCCCGGGGACAGCCCCCCACCACCCCTGCGGCACACAGCCCCCACAGGGCATACAAGTCAAGGGGACAGTGTTGGGCCCCCACGCCCGCACACCCGCGCCCACAGCACGTGGGTGACCGGCCCCGACAACCCGCCCGGAAAGCAGGCAGTCGGGGGAGGGGGAGCGCCTGACCTCAGACGCCCCTCACAACGGCGAAAGCCACCCCCCCCAGGGACACCCTTCCGCCACCCCCACAGCGCGCAACGCCGGCCCGCAAGGGCGCACGTTGTGGGGCCGGTGCTGGGTCCCCACGCCCACACCAACCGCACCCGGGACACACGGGTCGCGGAACCCCGGCTGCCCGCCCCAGAGGACGGTCGGCCAGGGGAGGGAGAGCGCCTGACACCAGACGCCCCTCACAACGGTGGCAGGCCACCCCCCCCGGGGACGGCCCCCAACCACCCGCGCGGCACCCAGCCCCCACAGGGCATACAAGCCAAGGGGACAGTGTGCGGGCCCCCACGCCCGCACACCCGCGCCCACAGCACATAGGTGACGGACCCCGACAGCCCGCCTGGAGGGCGGGCAGTCGGGGGAGGGGGAGCGCCTGACCTCAGACGCCGCTCACAACAGCGAAAGGCACCCCCCCCGGGGACGCCCTTCCGCCACCCCCGCAGCGCGCAACGCCGGCCCGCAAGGGCGCACGCTGTGGGGCTGGTGCTGGGTACCCACACCCGCACCAACCGCACCCGGGACACAAGGGTCGCGGAACCCCGGCTGCCCGCCCCAGAGGACGGGCGGCAGGGGGAAGGACAGCGCCTGACACCAGACGCCCCTCTCAACGGTGGCAGGCCCCCCCCCCCAGGGACGGCCCCCCACCACCCCCGTAGCACGCAGCCCCCACCAGGCGTGCTAGCCAAGGGGACAGTGTTGGGCCCCCACACCCGCACAACCGCGCCCACAACACGTGGGTAGCGGGCCCCAACAGCCCGCCCGGAGGGTGGGCAGTCAGGGGAGGGGGAGCGCCTGACCTCAGACGCCCCTCACAACGGCGAAAGGCACCCCCCCCCCGGGGACGCCCTTCCGCCACCCCCACGGCACGCAATGTCGGCCCACAAGGGCGCACGCTGTGGGTCAGGTGCCGGGTCCCCACACCCACACTGACCGCACCCGGGACACACGGGTCGCGGAACCCCGGCTGCCTAGGCCCGGGGTTGGGCGCCCGAGGGAGGGACGGCGCCTGACACCAGACGCCCCTCTCAACGGTGGCAGGCCAGCCCCCCTCCCGGGGACGGCCCCCCAGCACCCCCGAGGCACGCAGCCCCCACAAGGCGAGCGAGCCAAGGGGACAGTGCTGAGCCCCCACACCCGCACACCTGCGCCCACAGCAAGTGGGTGGTGGACCCCGACAGCCCGCCCAGAGGGTGGGCAGCCGGAGGAGGGGGAGCGCCTGACCTCAGACGCCCCCCACACTGGCGAAAGGCACCCCCCCCGGGGACGCCCTCCCGCCACCCCCACGGCGCACAACGCCGCTGTGGGGCCGGTGCTAGGTCCCCACGCCCGCACCAACCGCACCCGCAGAACCCCGGCTGCCCACCCCAGAGGAGGGGTGGCTGGAGGAGGGACAGCGCCTGACACCAGACGCCCCTCACAACGGTGGCAGGCCACCCCCCCCCCGGGAACGGCCCCCCGCCACCCCCGCGGCACGCAGCTGCCACAGGGCGCGCAAGCCAAGGCGACATGCGTATGGACCAAAATTTGCCATTTTTCATGAAGAATCGGCCAAAAATGGCCGTTTTTTTGGTCAGAAATTTATTTTTTTGGGCTTCAGTCAAGCAGTTGAAGGACCCCCCCCGTATTTTAAGGGTGTTGGATGCGAACAAGCAGGTTTGAGGGGCACACAGATCAGAAGAACACAATTTACGGCATGCGTATGCACCAAAATTTGCCGTTTTCAAGAAAAAACGGCCAAAAATGGCCTTTTTTTGCTCAGAAATTAAGTTTTTTGGCTTCAGACAAGCAGTTGAAGACCCCCCCCCCCTTCTTTGAGGGTGCTGGATGCGAAGAAGCATGTTGTATGGACACACAGATCGCCCAAACACAATTCATAGCATGCTGATTACTTAAAAGGGTGTTTTTTTTCATGCTGCAGGTTTTGGGATTTTTGGACGTCATAAAATCCTATGTGAGTACTGGGCCCCCACACCTGCACACCCGCGCCCACAGCACGCGGGTGACGGCGCACCCCCTCCCGGGCCTCAGCAGGGGGAGGCACTGGCGCTGCAGGCGGCCGGCTACCAAGCCATCCCGCACGGCAACGCCGGAGGGTACCGGTCGCAAATCCTGGCCGGGGGCTGCTGGACCGTCTGGCACGGCACCGCCAGGCAGGGGGCATTCCAGCCCCAGCCCCAAGTCGACTGGCAGCAGGGGCCCACCCAGGCCTACTATATAACGGCGGACCCCTGGCCGCTAGCAGTCCTGCTACACACCGTCAGCGCCTCCAACAAGAGGCAGGAGCCGGGGTGGGCCAACCCCCCCGCACTGGTCTGGAGCCCCGACCAGGAGGAGCATCTACGGGTCGCATGGCAGGGAGACGCCATCAGGGCCACGGACGTCCCGCACCTCCACGCGGGGCCAATCACGCACGCCCGCCCGGCGGCTACCCTCGCGGTGGCTCAACAGGGACAGCACAACCCGCAGTGGGTGGTCTGCATGTTTAGCCCGGCGGACGCGCACATCGCCGTCTGCGACCCCGAGCGCCTGCCGGGGTTCGAAGCCGTAGTCCGTGTGGCGGACTGCGCTCGCATGATCGTCAAGGCGCCGCGGGAGCGCGAACACTACGCCCCCTTGCTCCAGGTCTGCCTGAAGGACAACGCAAAGGCAGCGAAACCGGGGTTGTGGCCGGCAGCGGCGCACCCCGCCGACTCAGAGCTCCAGCTGGCGGTTCTGACCACAGTGTATCACTGGCTACAAGCCTTCCACGACCTGCGATGGAGGGGCAAGCCCGATCGCCATATCGGCGCCACGCACTGGCAGGAGTGGCTGCAGGCGGACAAGCAACGCGGCGCCATCCGGAATCTCGCCCGGGACACGAGCCCTCGATGCGACGGTTCCGGGCGGCGCTTTGGCGCCACACACGGTTCCACTGGCCAACCTGCCCTTCGACCCGCCGGAGGGCGCCATCCGAAAGTCGGTGCCGCTCCCCCCGGCGCGGGGGGCCACAGAGCCAATGAAATGCCCCCTGTGTGCAGACAAGTACTACACAAGCGGGGCGATGGTGGTACACCTGGCGTGGCACGCAGTGCACGCCGCCGCCCCGGTGAACGACAAGGAGGCAGCCTCCCACATCCTCCAAGGGAGGGCACAGAGGTCCCCGTGGCACGCCCCGTACGCCCGGCGCCCCCCGCCTCAGGCGGCCAGCCACGCAGACGGCAAGGAGGAGGCACCCTGGGCGGCCCCGGGGGCGGGCGGTGCAGCCCAACAAGGATCCATCCCCGCGGGACTGGCCCCCCTGGCCCCCCTGTGGGCCCCGCTGGGGGCGGGCTCCCCACACCCCATGGCCCCCGCACACCCAGGAGACCTGGCGGCTCCAGCGGACCCGGCGGCAATGCCGATGCGGGACAGCTGACTCCAGGAGGACGCGGCAGGAAATGCCCTATGGCTCCTCTCCTGGAACCTACGCAACGGCCTCGTCCCACCAGACGGGTCCCTCCGGGACACGCTCCGACGGCGCCGGGGGCCAGCGGCCTGTACCGACAAGGAGCACCTCATCACCGGCATGCTACCCCGGGAGGGGGATTTTGCCATCATGCTCCAGGAAACAGGGATCACCACCCGGGCGCAGGAGATGCACGTGGACGCGGCACTCCGGGACAAGGGGTACACCCCCTTCTTCAGCAGCCAGCTGGCAGAGACAGGGGCCACCTCCACCTCGAGAGGGGGGGGCCTCCTCACCGCGGTCAGCAGCAAGTACGTGGCGGAGCACGAGGTGCTCAGTTTCACGGAAATCGTCCCCGGGAATGCCGCGGCCCTGGAGATCCGCACGGACGGGGGAGGCCTCACCCTCATCAACGTCCACGGACCGCAGGCAGGCTGCTCCCCATTGGCGGGAAGGGCGGCGTTCTGGGCTGACATACAAATGTATGCCACGGCGCGCAGGCTCGGTGGGAGACACCCGGTGGTCATCGCTGGCGACACCAACGTCTACATGGGTGCCACCACCAACCGGGCCACGGAGCACTTCCGGGCGGGCTGGGAGGCCTGCGGTTTCCGGAGGGCCACGGCAGGCTGCGCGGAGGACATGACCCCCACGCTCCACCCATTCCGGCACAGGGTGGACACCTTCCTGGTCAACGAGCCCCTCCTGCCGTGGTCCCTGCGGGAAAGCGTCTGGGCCCGCGGCATGGCACACCCCCAGGTGATCGGGTCGGACCACCTCCCGGTCCACCTAGCCCTGCCAGGTCTCCTCAACGTGGCGGGGCACGCGGCGCTGCCAGCCCCCTACAGCCACACGGAGGGCCGCCTCCTCCCGTGCGACGCCGAGGCCGCGCCCGTCGAACGCTGCTTGTGGGCACCGGTCACGGCCGCACAGGACGAGCCCTCCCTGGCGCCCTGGCTGGGCCCCGCAGAGCAGCAAGCCTACGGGTCCATGCCCGTGGCCGCAGTGGACACGGTGTTCGAACACCTCCACGCGGCGCATGACGCCCTGGCGCGTGTGGTGGGACGCCGGCAGCCGTCCCTGGCGGGGGGGGGACCCGGCGGGAGGGGACCCCCCTGAGAGCGGGAAGCGGCTTCAAGCGGCGATCCTTCGCTACGACACCCTGGCAGCGTGCGCGCCGGCGGCGTACCAAGCGGACGCAGCACGGCATGGGATCCGGTCCGAGGCGGCGCTTCGGCTCACGGAAGAGCTGCGGGGTGCGTCGCCCGGGTTCCGCCCGGCCACGCAGGGCCAGCTACAGGAGGAGCTGGAAAGGCAGGCAGCCGTCCTCGAAGAGGACATCCGCCACTTGCGCGCACTCCTGGCGGCTGACCGCAGGCGCGCCATCAAAGATTTCTGGCGCCGTCACGCCCAGGACATCGCCCAGCGGTGGAAAGCCGTGCGAGGGGCCATTGAAGTAGAGGCCCCGGGCCCGTCGGGCCTCTGGATCGTGCGGGTCCCCAACACCCAAACGCTCCTCACAGAGGCCCACGACGTGATGTTCGCGGTTCGCGCCTTTCGGCGGGAACTGTATGACAAACGCCCGGTGGACCTTCCCGGCTTCCAGGCGGTCCTCAGCCGCCACGTCCCCCGGGTCCCTGAAGGGGCCCGGGCCCAAGTCCAACAGTACTCCATGCAGGACCTGCAGTCCACAAGGCCGATGGCAAGGCCCCGGGTCCAAACCACGTTGAGGCCCGTTTCATCAAGGCCCTCCCGGCACCCGTCCAGTGGCTCCAGGTCCACTCCTACCGGGCCATCCTCCGCGGCGCCCCACCGCCAATGCACTGGAGGGACGCGCACATCTGGCTCAGCCCCAAAGTGCCGGGCTCTGCCTGACTGGACGACTACAGGCCCATAGCCCTGGGCCAGCTGGACATGAAGCTGCTCACGGGCTCCCTCACCCAGCGCATCACGGAAGTGCTCACACAACACGGAGTGGTCAGCGACTGGCACCAAGGGGCTCTCCCCGGCTCCAACACCGCCCCCCCCCTGTTCATGGCGCAACGGCAGCTCCAACAGGGAAGGCCCAACTACGTCTTCTCCTTCGACGCCCGCAAGGCCTTCGACACCGCCCCGCACGGCGCCCTCCACCTCATCCTACGCCATCTCTCCGTGCTGCCGGAGGTCATCGACCTCCTGCTCTTCCTCCCACACATGCGCCAGGCTGCGCATCGTCACCGCGCACCGGCTGACACAGCCCGTCCACATGTTGCGTGGCGTCCGGCAGGGCAACCCCGAAAGCCCCCTGCTGTCCCCGCTCCTCCTGGAGCCCCTGCTCAGGGGCTAGGGGCACCGTCTGCGCCCGCCCGGACAGGCCGAACGGGGCCTCATCCAGGCCTACATAGACAACCTGCTGGTGGTGGCCCACACGCTGCAGCACTTTGTCGAGGGCGTGGAAGCGGTGGCCGCGTACCTGGGGATGATGGGCATGGAGCTCAACCCCCGCAAGTGCGCCATGGCCGCCACGGAGGGGGTCACGGGCCTGCAGCCGCGCCTCTGTACCCACCTGGAAAACCCGTGGCACTGGGTGCCGGCGGCGGACTCCGTCCCCTACCTGGGACTCCAGCTGCAGCCGGACGGGGAGTTCTCCCTGCAGCGCAAACACCGCCTGCGCCTGGCGGCTGTGCACCACTGGTGCCTCAACACCCTCGCACCGCCGAAAGTGGTACAGGACGTCATCCTGGCGATCCTAGGGGGAGTGACGCAATACGTCGCCCCCTTCATCGCCGACGACTTCGACACCGCGCGGCACCTGGACCACATCACGGTCCAGGTCGCGAAGGACAGGGCGCGATACGCCTTCGACGCCTCGCAGGACAGCCTGCAGCATGACCGGACCCTGGGGCTCACGCGTGTGCTAACGCGGTGCCAGCAGGCAGCGGTGGCCCTCGTGGGCACACTCGTCCACCACCGCTCAACCTCCGTGCGCGCCGAGGTCACGAGGATGTTCTGGGAAATCGCCGGCGCGCACGGCATATGCCCCGAGGTGCACTACCCCGTCCCGCAATTTGCAACTTTGGCGGAGGGCGACTGGGTCCACCGCATACCCCGGGCCCTGGCCGCCCTGGATGTGGGGCTCTACAACTCCATCGCGTGCCCCAGGGCGGCCCACGTCCAACTACAGTCCCCACCGGGCAGCATCGTCACGCTGCGCACCGCCAAGCTACGACACCGCGACACGTGCCGCCTGACGGTGCCGCACACGACGCCGTGGCATGGGCACCACGGGCCGCACCACCCCTTCCCCGACAACGACGACCCCTTGCCGACGGCGGTGCGGGGGTGATAGTGCAAGCGGTCAAAGAATTTGTGAAGGCCAGCCCAGGCCCCGTGGGCTCCCCCGCGGTACCGCCCTGCTGGTAGTTACGGAAGTGCCGCACAACCCACACATTGCGGTGCACGCGCTGGAGGACCAACCGCAGGACACGGGACACCTGGTTGTCCACCAGCGCGGAGGCCCGGTATGGCTCAGGGAAGATGTAACGGCGCTCGGGTCCTGGGCAAGCACGATCGCTGGGGCAGAGGTCCGACTACACGACCACCCGGCGGTCCGCCCCGGCTACACCAGGGCGCTGGGCATGGGCCAACTGACCCCCAGCCACCCCGACGTCCGGTGGCACTCAGCCGACCTCAACGCGGCCTGGCTCAGCCCCACCGGGTACTACTGAATCCCGGAGGACTGGGGCCACAACTCCTCCGATGCGTCGGGGGGCGGACCCTGCAGGCACGCCACCAGCGTCGCTCTCGCCGCCGACCTCACCCGCTCGTGGGCGGTGGCCATCTCGGGCACGCCGCCCGACGGAGAGGGGGTGGCCGCCTCCCTCCCCCTGCAATACGGCGCTCACCGGCCGTGGGTGCATACGGTGGACGCCGAAGTCATCATCCACCTCCTGCGACACGCGGATCGCGAGCGGGCCACGGGAGTCCCCGCGGGTGCGGCGAAGGTGGTCAACAAGATGCCCCTGCGATGGCTCCAGGACGGCCTGCGCGCGCGAGGGCAGCAGGCCGAGCACCCGTTCTGCTATGCCCGAGCCACCTCCCACCACAGCGACGCCCTACTACACAAGGCGGAGTGGGCGGCGTCCCAGGACAACGTCCTACAGAACACGCCCCCGGGCCCCAGCCACGCCCAGCTCATAGTCGCCAGTCATGACGGCCACGTCGACCTACGGCCCCCCACGATGCGAACGCTCGGCGCGATCGCGCAGCGGGCAGAGACGGACCATGCGCTGACGCACCGAGGACACACACCTTTGGGCGGGGCCCACGCCACAGCCTATGTCCACGCCCGGGACCTCACGGCGACGGCCACCAACCACCGGGCGCTGCGGGCCAGGGACGGCCACACGCCGGTGCAACGCAGGCTCCGCGTCCGCAAGGGGCGGCTCTCTGGCGTCACCGTCCTCCCCCAGCCGTGCCTCCTCTGCGGCGGCCGTGAGGAGACCCCGCTGCACATGCACGTGGGGTGCGCCCACTCACGGCTCCTCTGGCCCCACTACCGCCAAGCGGTGCAAGAGGCGGCCCGCCACCTCCCGCCCGGGGACAAGACCCTGTGGGTGGCCTCGTGGCGCTCGAAGGGCGCCGCATGGACAGAAGTCTTCTGCTCTGGGCTGGTGCCCGGGGCGGTGGAGGCGCAGCTCCGCGCCATGGCCCGCTACGACTCGCCGGGAGGGACCTTCGTGCCCGATTCCCTCCACCACATGCTCTGGCTGCGCGATTTCGCATGGGAGCTTCGCAACCACCAGCTGGAGCAACTCCTCCGCGAGCCCCTAAGCGCGGCGACCCGGGTGCACCGACCGCTCACCGAGGAAGAGAGCAGCTGCCCCCCCCCTCCCCCGCGCCCTCACAAGGACTTCGTGGCTTCCCTCCGTGTCGTGAATGGCACTCTGGCGTCCCCGCCGCAAGAGGACCCCCACCCGTACCGGGACCTGCCGGGGGGTTTCTCGAAGCACCTACAAGACGCCCCCTTCCCAAGGTGGATCATCGGGCGCGGCTCCATGACCGCGTGGGAGGCCCGAATAGTGGGCGAGGAGTGGACGCGCGAATGAGGCCGGTGGTGCGCCGCCACGCGCGCCCCGGAGACCCCGGCACAACGGTACGCCGCCATCCCGCTCGAGGGGTGGGAGCCGCACACCCAGCGGCGGCCCAGCATGATCCGCGGGGCGGGCCCCGACCACCCGTGGGACACGGCGACAAGGAAATGGCTACAGGCGGCTTCGGAGCCACAAGCCGGGTGGAGTGGGGACGTGTCCTCGCTCATCTGAGCGCCCGTCCCCCCCCCGCATCGTCCTCCACACCGCCAACGTGCTCCGGGCCACGGATATACACACATGGGGACGCGACGCGGCCACCATCCGGTGCCCCCCCCCGGAAGGCGGAGCTGCCCGGCTCACCGTGGCGCACTTCAAAACTGGAGGATCCGCGTACGACGACGCCCTGTCCCAGCTGGGCGACATTCTGGGACCCTTACTCCTCATGCTCCCAACCAGCCTTGCAACCGCGCTGCGCCAGGAGCTAGACAGCTGTGACGGGCTGCGGGTAGGGTGGGAGGCAGTCGCGGACGGCAGCCTACTGGCCCTCCTCCACCGGGACGCCGCGGACGAGTGCCAGTCGGGCACGCTGGTGCCCCACCTCACCGGGCGCAACGTGTATATGGCAACCCCTCCCTGGGGACACCCCCGCCCGGCGTGGGATGACCTCATCGCCGCCTTGCACGACCACGGGGTCCTCCCCGACGACATTTGGCAGGAGGTCCGGCAAGAGACGCTCCGCAGGGACTACCGGCGCCGCGTCCGCACCTGCCTGCTGGAGCTCCGGGACCCCCTCCGCCAGAGGTGGGACGACCTCTGGCTCCGCTGTCTCGGCCCCTGGTCGCCGCCCCCCCACCTCGCACACACCTGCCACTCCTGCGGGGCATGCGACACGATAACCACCGACACGCCGACGGGCGCCAACAGGTGCGCGCAGTGCTCCCGGGTGGCCGCGTGCCCCTGGCCCGAACCTCCCGCGGGCCCGCACAGGCGCACGGAAGAGGAGGCTTTGCACCAGCGCATCAGGGAAGCGCACGCCCCCTCACACGAGCGCGCGGGCCCCGTGGGCGCCGCCCTCCTGTTGATCCACGTGCACCTGCGGGACCCGACGTCCGTCACGCCCCTGTCGCACGTGTTCGCGCCCTAACCCCCACCCGCCGCCGTGCTTTGCAGAGCCCGCAGCACCATGCCTCGCCGACGGGAGGACGGGCCGGGGCACGCCAGAGCCCGCCAGAGAGCGCATAAGGCGGCCGTCCGGGGCCTGGTAGCGGACGCGGTGATCGAGGCGCACGAGGCGCAAGCTGCGGCCCAGCACGACCGGGCGGGCAGTGCGAGGACTTTCCTCAGCAGGCCGCCCTCCCGGCCGTCTGCGCCCTGAACGGGGCGGGGGCCCCTACCCTGCTCCCGGCAGTGCACCGGATTGTGAAAGCTATCCGGCCAGGGCTCATCAGCCCAGAGGCGGCCCTCTACGGGCAATGGATGGAGTGGCGCACGTCCAACCGGTCAGGCCGGCCCCTGTCCATGGGGGACAGAATGCGGCTGACGGGCGCGGGGTCCGCCATGTCCCTCGAAAGCAGCGCCCCAGCCCTGCTGCACGCCCTCAGGACGCGCTGTCCCGGGGACACGGCCCCGTACCTGAACCAGGCGCGGGCCACATACCCGGGAGGAGTGTCCGAGTTGGACGCGCCACTCCACCTTCTACATCTGCCAGACGAGGACCAAGAGGTGGGCGAAATCACGGTTTTCGTGGAAGGCTCGGACGAGGCGCCCACTTGCCCCCGCCCGACCAACCCGGTGTACGACGGCGCCAGGCCGACCCCCCCGTACATCGTCATGTGCGAGGCGTACCCCACGGAGCCCACCTGGTGCCCCGCCCTCCCGCCGGCGACGCAGGCACCCCGCGGATGGGCCATCCCGAACCTGCCCTCCCCCCCCTCCAGGACCAGGGGTGCCCACCACAGGGGGCAGGTCCTCTGGCAAGAGCGCCCGGGCACCCCCTTGCTCCTCCTCGTCGTCGCAACCCGCGGGGACCCGGAGCGGGTCCTGGGGATCACCCCCACCCACCTATACGGGGCAGCGCCCGTACCCCGCCCCCCCCTCCCGGCGCCCGCGGCGCGGGAGGCGGTACACACCTTCCTGCAAACACAGGAGGTCACCGCCGTTACGGGGGTCCACCTAGTGCGGCTCCCCTCGGCACCACCCGACGTCGCCCGAGGGCCCAGGGCCCTGAGCCCCGCCCCAGACTGGGAGCTGTGGCGCGACCCGTGGGACGCAAGGCTCACCCGCATTCCGCCCCAATGCCGATGAATGGCTACCAGCCCCCGCCCGCACGGTGCTAACACCACCGCCGGCCCCCCCTCCCCTCCCCCCCTCCCCCCTGCGGAGCACTGCACAGCACCGCGAACGGCACAACACGGATGCACCGGGAGGTAATGGGGAGGGCGCACGTGCCGCCACGCATGCCTAACAGAGAGACAGTGATGTCGGACTTCGATGGCTCCCCCCAGCGGGACGACCGCCACCACCGCCGGTCCGGCTCCCGCTCCCCCTTCTCCCCGGGATGCGCGGGGGAGACCCTCGCGGAGCGCGAGGAGCGGCGGCTGGCGGAGGCAGCGGTGCCGGTCAGCCCGTCGGCCGGGCAGGCCCGGGCAGCCTCCGTCGACCCGGGGACCTGCGCCGGCCGAGGAGACTGCCCCCGCCGCCCAGGCTGCGAGCCATACCGCCCCGCCCCCGGAGGGGGCCCCGGGCGCACAGGGGGTTGACACCACGGCCCCAGCAAGCCGCGCCGCGGCCCCGACCACGGCTCCCGGCGCGCCGCCAGCGGGGGGTGGCCCCGGCGCCAGCCCGAGGCGCCTCGCCTGTCAGCGGGACCAACACCGCTCGGCAGCGCCCTGTCGCCTTTGAGGCGTGTCAAACCAAGGGACATGGGCGTAACAGCCACGCGTACCCAGGTGGAAGGGGTGTACAAACGTTGGAGCATACCGATACCGCTGAAACCAGGGTGCAGGTGGGCCTGAGGGCGATAGGACGTCTCATAGGGCGTTCCGCGAGCCGGTCGGGGCTAAACACCGCCAGTGTGAGGGTGAACACCAGGGGAGGGAGCACGGCAAGTGGCAGGTTTAGGGACCTGAGGGTGTGCCTGTTGAGGGTAGGGTAGGGCGTGTATTGCCTGTGTGTCTTCTCACAGCGGTCCCGGTGTTACGGTGCCCTCATCGGGCATTCGGCGAGCCAAGCTGGACTAGCTTCCACACACGGGTCACCAAACACCGCAGTCCCGGCGTTACGGTGTCCATCTTGGGCATTCGGCGAGCCAAGCTGGACGTGCTACACGCCACTGACCACCCATCACAACAGTCCCGGCGTTACGGTGTCCATCTTGGGCATTCGGCGAGCCAAGCTGGACGTGCTACACGCCACTGACCACCCATCACAGCAGTCCCGGCGTTACGGTGTCCATCTTGGGCATTCGGCGAGCCAAGCTGGACGTGCTACACGCCACTGACCACCCATCACAGCAGTCCCGGCGTTACAGTGTCCATCTTGGGCATTCGGCAGGCCAAGCTGGACGTGCTACACGCCACTGACCACCCATCACAGCAGTCCCGGCGTTACGGTGTCCATCTTGGGCATTCGGCGAGCCAAGCTGGACGTGCTACACGCCACTGACCACCCATCACAGCAGTCCCGGCTTTACGGTGTCCATCTTGGGCATTCGGCGAGCCAAGCTGGACGTGCTACATGCCACTGACCACCCATCACAGAGAGAAGGTCGCGTAGTTCAGCGGTCATGCACGTGACACCTGAACCAGAGGTGCTCGGTTCGAATCCCGGTGGGGTTGGAACGCAGTGTCCTAGGCGCTAGGGTGTCTGTGACCCCGCGAGGGGGAAGGGATGCTGCGAGGGACAGGTAGGGATCACGGATACGCTGGAGTTCGGTGAGCGCCCGAGCACTTTACCACCCATCACAGCAGTCCCGGCGTTACGGTGTCCATCTTGGGGATTCGGCGAGCCAAGCTGGACGTGCTACACGCCACTGACCACCCATCACAGCAGTCCCGGCGTTACGGTGTCCATCTTGGGCATTCGGCGAGCCAAGCTGGACTAGCTTCCACACACGGGTCACCAAACACCGCAGTCCCGGCGTTACGGTGTCCATCTTGGGCATTCGGCGAGCCAAGCTGGACGTGCTACACGCCACTGACCACCCATCACAGCAGTCCCGGCGTTACGGTGTCCATCTTGGGCATTCGGCGAGCCAAGCTGGACGTGCTACACGCCACTGACCACCCATCACAGCAGTCCCGGCGTTACGGTGTCCATCTTGGGCATTCGGCGAGCCAAGCTGGACGTGCTACACGCCACTGACCACCCATCACAGCAGTCCCGGCGTTACAGTGTCCATCTTGGGCATTCGGCAGGCCAAGCTGGACGTGCTACACGCCACTGACCACCCATCACAGCAGTCCCGGCGTTACGGTGTCCATCTTGGGCATTCGGCGAGCCAAGCTGGACGTGCTACACGCCACTGACCACCCATCACAGCAGTCCCGGCTTTACGGTGTCCATCTTGGGCATTCGGCGAGCCAAGCTGGACGTGCTACATGCCACTGACCACCCATCACAGAGAGAAGGTCGCGTAGTTCAGCGGTCATGCACGTGACACCTGAACCAGAGGTGCTCGGTTCGAATCCCGGTGGGGTTGGAACGCAGTGTCCTAGGCGCTAGGGTGTCTGTGACCCCGCGAGGGGGAAGGGATGCTGCGAGGGACAGGTAGGGATCACGGATACGCTGGAGTTCGGTGAGCGCCCGAGCACTTTACCACCCATCACAGCAGTCCCGGCGTTACGGTGTCCATCTTGGGGATTCGGCGAGCCAAGCTGGACGTGCTACACGCCACTGACCACCCATCACAGCAGTCCCGGCGTTACCGTGTCCATCTTGGGCATTCGGCGAGCCAAGCTGGACGTGCTACACGCCACTGACCACCCATCACAGAGAGAAGGTCGCGTAGTTCAGCGGTCATGCACGTGACACCTGAACCACAGGTGCTCGGTTCGAATCCCGGTGGGGTTGGTACGCAGTGTCCTAGGCCCTAGGGTGTTTGTGACCGCGAGCCGGAAGGGATGCTGCGAGGGACAGGTAGGGATCACGGATACGCTGGAGTTCGGTGAGCGCCTGAGCACTTTACCACCCATCACAGCAGTCCCAGCGTTACGGTGTCCATCTTGGGCATTCGCTGAGCCCAGCTGGACGTGCTACGCGCCACTGACCACTGTCTGTGCGCGTGCCACCTCGGGCACTGCGGCGGGGCGGCCAATACACGTTGCAAGTGCTGTACTGTGATGTCTTGCGGTGCCAGGCGGCAGAAGCAGGACCGGAGTTGCAGCTGTTTTGATGAGTGTAGTATGATGTAGCGTGCTGTGCCTTGGGACAGGTAGGGATCACGGATACGCTGGAGTTCGGAGATCGCCCGAGCACTTTACCTTTACCTTTACCCAGGCGCCTCGCCGGGGGCCACCGCGGCCGCAGAAGAGGGCGGGGAGAGTGCACAAGGAATTCAGACCGCGGCCCCGGCGAGCCGCGCCACCACCTTGGCCGGCCACGCCGCGGCCCCTGGCACGCCGCGGGCGCGAGGGGCGGACCCCGCGCGGGCCTCGGGCGCCTCGCCGGGAGCCGCCGCAGCCGCAGCGAGTGGCAGGGAGGGCGCGAAGTACCGCGCCCAGACCAACCCCAGCCACACCCACACCAGCCCCCCCAAGCCGTTCCCCCCCAAGGCCGCCTTCCTCACAGGGCGGACGCGGCACGTCGGCCGCCCGGCGCCCAAGCGTTCGCCGCCGGGCGTCACGCTGCCGCAGCTGCGGCGGCAACAGGACGCCCGGCGCGTGATCCGGGACGGGGGGGACAGCGCACAGGCGGGGCAAGGTGCCGGCCACGGGAGCGCGGAGCGGGCGACGGGAGGCGACAGGGGGAGTGCCCAGGGACACACGAGTGGCCAGGGCGCACACGGCAAGGAGCGAGGGCAAAGGCGCGGGCACGGTACCGAGGCCAGCGGCAGCGGAGCGGGGCAGAGCGCGGGCAGCGGACGGCAAGACGCGGGGCAAGGAGCAGGGAAAGGACAAGGCACGGGAAGGACACGCAGGGGCGCGAGCAGGGCGCCAAGGCGGGCGGCCATGGAGCTCATGGGGTGGAACGGGGCGCGGTCGGCGAGCTTGGGCACAGCCAAGGAGGGGTACGGGCGCCGGCAGTGCAAGCCAGGGCGCAGGTGACGGGGGGCGGGACCCACGGCGCGGACAGGGGGACAAAGGCGCAGGGGCCGGGAAGGGGACCCAAGGGCAAGGGCAAGGGCGCCGTGGGCCCACGGGGACATACAGGGCGGGGCGCAGGAGCCAAGGGGGGAGGGCGAAGCGAATGGAGGGGGACGGGGAGCGAGGCGCTCCCGCAGCCGGACGTGCAGCCGGTGCGGTGCATCCCCCCCGGCATCCAACAAATGCCAGCGCACCACACCCACCACCACCACCACCACCACGCCCACCTCTACGAAATCGACCCCGACGCCGGTGACCTCATCCCCGCCCAACCCCCCCGACCCAAGCACCAGCCGGCCCCCCCCGCGCCGAGGGCGGAGCCGGCGCGGATGGCCGCTGCCTCGGCGGCGGGGGGGCGGGGCGCGGCGCCGGCGCCGCAGGCACAGGGGCCGCAGGGGGAGCCGGCGCGGGGGGCAGAGGGGGCCCGGCCCTGGGACCGGGCCTGGGGCACGGTCCCGGACCCCCTGGGGGGTGAGGCCCTCCCCCTGGTGGTTGAATTTTACGGGTGGCTGAGCTGGGCCTGCTCGGGGACCACCAGGGGGATGAGGAACCGGCCCTTCTATGCCGTGCTCCCCCAGAGGGACGAGAGGAACCGGGAGGTGCCCCCGGGGGGGGTCAGCGGCCCTGCTGGACGGCGAGAGGGTCCTCAGGGCGGTGATTCGGGCGGCGTGGCCCGACAGGGAGCCGACGTGGCCGGATTTCCTGTAGGGGGGGGCGGTGCTCGGCATCACGGATGCGGATGCCAGCAACTGGCTCCCCCTGGCTTTGCGCAACGCCCTCACCCACTGGCTTTACCGCCGGCGGAACCCGCCGCCGCCGCAGCCCCAGCCCCCACACAAGCGACGATGAAGGTGACGGCCGCGCCCCGCCGACGCAGGCATTGAGCGCAAGCTGGGGGGGGGGGGGCAGCGGGACGCCCCCCCTAGCGGAGCCTGGCCCCCCGACCCACAACCCCCCCCATCGTGCGGCGCGGCGAAGGGGCGCGCGCAACCTCCAGTGGGGGAGAGGATGGGGGCAACGAGCGCGAGGGGAGGCCCACAGCCCCGCAGCCTGCTAACCGCTGACCGCTGACCTGAACCGCCGCCCCCAGCGCTCAACAGCCCCCCTCCCCTCCCTCCCCGGCCGGCCGACGCCACGCGGCGACAGCGAGGAGGGCAGGGGGCCCGAGCAAGGACCTGCACGGGGGCCTGGTGCCCGGAGGGCGGAGGGGGGCGGGGGACGGGTACGCCTCCCCAGTTGGCGGCCAGCCCCCCGGGACCGGAACCACCAGGCCAGCCCCCCGCGGCAGTCGGGGGGCGGCGCCAGGGGACCAGGGGGGGACTGAGGGGAAACCCGCCTCCCCCCCACACCTCCCCCCCCCTCCCCCCCCCTGCCCCCCAGCTTGTCGGAGGGGCGGCGGCCCCGCGCCCCCCCGAGAGGGCCGCGGCACCCAAGGGGGGGCGCGGCAGCAGCGGCGAGCGCAGCCGCGCGCCACGCGCCCCCAGTCGGCGGCCCACGCACTCCTGCATTACCCGCTGCCGACCGGCGGCTCTGCGCAGACGCCGTGGGCCGCGGCGGAACGGCGGCACCCAGGAGTGAGCAGGCGGAGCGGCCCGCCTCGGTGCCCACCCCGGGAGGGCGGAAGGGAGCAGACCGCGGCAAAGAGAAGTTCTTTCCCCCACCCCCCGCCACACTGACCCGCCGGCGGCCGACCAAACCGCACTCAGCGCCCACGGCTGCCCGGCAACCCCGGCGGAACGAGTTTAGTCAGGGGGGGTGCCCACCCCCCCGGAACAGGGGGGCAGGGGACAGCGGCGCGCCCACCACCCCCCCTCTCCCCCCCCACTCCTCCCCCGGCCTGCGGGCCGCGGGGGCGCCGGCCCTCCACCCCCCCCGGGGCAGAGGGGGTGTCCCCCCTTCCCCAAGTAGGGACCACGACGCCCGGGGGGGGGCGCAGCTGGACCCGCACGCCGCGCGCCCCCGCACCCCCCGCCGCCTGCTCCCGCGGGGGTCGCGACAGGCGGGCGGACACCACCCCAGTGCACAAGGGCAACGCACGCACCACGCCTGGGCGCGGCACGCGACAACGAACCGGAGCAGTATGGGGGCCGCGCCCTCCATGACCTGAGCGTCGCCGATGACGCCCGCATTGTGGCCCGCCCAGGGAAGGCAGAGAAACGGGCTGGGACGGAGCGACCCCCTGGCGCCCCGGCTCCCCGGCCAGCCCTACGGGGGGGCGGCTCACAGGCCGGCCCTCCCCCCCCCCCCGGCCAGGCTGGCCTGCCGGCAGCGAACCGCACCCGGCGCCAGGGGCTGCCCCACGACCCTGACCGAACGCGTACGCCTGGGGGGGATGCGCCGGCGACGGAAGGGGGACAGGGCAGAAAGCCGCAGACCGCCCCCCCCAGAGGGGGGAGGTGGGGAGCCACGGCGCGCCCCCCCCCCCGTCCCCCCACCCCCCCACCGACCCGCGAGCCACGGGGGCGCCGGCCCGCCACCCCCCGAGGCGGGGAGATGATCCCTCCTCCCCCCGGCAGGGCCGCGGCGCCCAGGAGGGAGGCTTGAGCAGGGCCAGCCTCCACGCCCCAGCCGCACGCTCTCGCAGGAGCCGCGATGGGCAAGCGAAGCCGCGCTAGCGCACAAGGGCGCCACACGGACCGTGCCCAAAGACAGCGAGCAAACACGAACCGGAGCGGTATGGGGGCCACGCCCTCCATGGCCAGAGGGACGCCGAGGACACCCGCTTTGTTGCCAGCCCAGGGAAGGCAGAGGGACGGGCTGAGGCAAGGCGACCCCCCGCCCCACTGGCCCCCCCGGCCGCACAGTCGGGGAGAACGGCGCACAGGCCGCCGCCCCCCCCCCCCCGGCGCTGGAACGTCCCAGACGCGCAGACCCGCCCCATAGGGGGCACACAGCCCCAAGCCAGGTAGGGGGGAAACGGGACCGGGCCGCCCCCCCCCCCCCCAAGCAAACCAAACGGAGCACGGGACCGGGGCAGGACACGCGGAGGGGCACGGACCGCGTGGAGCCGCCCTACCAGTGCCCAGCACCGGGACCGCGCGAGGTGCGCGCGCCACACCAACCAGGGGGGGGGGGGGTGTGGACGCCGCGGGAGCGCGAGCGCACACACACACAAAGGGCACGCGGGGAATACCAGAAAGGCAACCGGACCGAGCCCGCGGAACGCACAAACCGCATGGAATGGCGTACCAGCGAGCGAGGATAAGGGACACCCGGACGGGACGGCCCGCCACACACAGCGCGGGGAGCGCGGGGCGGGAAGGGGGAAACGGAGAAGATCCAAAACCCGGCACCGGCCCAACCCCCCCGAACCGGCCGCGAGCGCCGCGCACACACAACCAGGGCACTACACCCGCCAAGGCAGTAGTGGCGCGCCGCGCCACGCACCAGCCCCAGGGCTAGGCAGCCTCCGCGCCAGCCCATGGGGGTCCCACTGGCGACAAGCCAGTAGCACGGGCCCAGCAGCGCAGGCGCCCAGGGCGACCACATATCAGGGGGGCGACGCAGTGGGTAAGAGCCTGCAGCTACGGCTGCTAAGTAACGCACTGACCGGGGAGTGGCGAAATGGGGAGGCCGGGGAGTGACGGGGCTCCGAGCCCTGTGAACCCGGGGGACTCCGCCACCAGGCAGGAGGTGCGTCATGACGGGCCCCCCACTAGGTCTCGGTGGAGAGGATATCACCTGGCCCGACCAGGTGGCCCCCCGGGGCCGAAAGGCGTCTAGTACCCGCAAAATCAAACCACATACCTCAAACCTGTTTTGTGACCAATGCACTGGTTGCTCCTACTTGCACCCCTTCTTTCCTGTCTCCGCTCCCTCTTGCTCACTGCCCCCGCGCCCCTATCGCAACCCCGGGTCACCCCTCTCCCCATCGCCTTACCCCGGCCCCGCCTCTGTACCCTGTCTCTGGTCCCCTTCCCTAGTCCCCATACCCCGCTCCCTTTCTCTCGTGGTGTGTGTATACCCTACCAGGCCACCAGCTACCCTGTGTCACGGGCCCGAAGACCTTTTGTTTTGCGCCTCTCACTCCGGTTGCCCCGACTACGTCTTCCTTGCCCGTCCGTACCTACCCATTAGGGGGCGCCAAGGCCTATGGTGCTTGTTGAAACCCCACCTGGCTGCCGGCAACCCTGCGGCGCGGCCCTGACGGACGGTTTCGTGCGTTTGCACCTTTTGCTTCCCCTTGAGCGGCGCTTCGGGTCATGTGCCTCCCCCCCCCCTTTTTTTTTCGGCCCCCCCCCCCGGGTGCCCTACCCGGGTTCCGGTTGCTACTGCACCCCTTCTTCTACCCCTCCTCACCTGTCCGGGTTGTTCCCTCCCAAGTGCGCACCCCGCTGGCGGTTGCTGTGCTTGCTCTCTCCCCCCCTTGCCTCCTCCGTGTGTCTGTTTCTGTTTCGAGTTGTTTTGTTCCCCCTCCCCCCTTTCGTCTCTCGGGTGGTCGTCCTGCGTTTCTTCTTTGCCTTTTTTTTTTTTACCCTCATCCCTGCATGCGCGCACAACACAACAACACTGGTCCTCTACTGCTGCGGCACCTCTCTTGTCTCAGTTCTGCTGGCCCCCTCGCCCCCGTGGGGCACTTCGCGCGGCGTTCCCCAGCCATGCCTGGTGGGTGCCTGTCCCAGTTGCCCCTCTGCGTTCCCTGTCCTGCCCCGCCCGCCTTCGCGCGCCTCTGGCCCTTTCCCCTCCCTACCGCTCCTTGCTGGCCTCCTGTGCGCCCTGCTGCTCCTCCCCTCGCCACAGCTGTATCTTTCTCGCCCACACGCGCGACTCTGCCGCGACCCGGTCCTCCCCCGAATAGGCCGACTCCGGCTGGCTCCACGGGTACCCGGCCGGGGGGTTTCCCCCGTTGTCCGTCCCCGCCGCCCTCCCCTCCATCAGCTCCCTGAGGGTCGGGCGGGGCAGCTCCTACGACAAGATGCGTTGCATTTGGTTGTCCTGTGGGTGATGCAGTTCCCTTGCTTGTCCGTTTTTGGTCCCTTTGCCATGACCTTCACATCAGCTGTCGCGCGCTCCGTTGCTTGGCCCGTCCCGTCCTTGTTGTGCCCCTTGCGTCGCGTCCACCGCCGCTCTCGTGCACCCTTCGTCTGCCCTTTGCCCCTCGCCGCTGCGGCCCTGTCCTGCTGTCCCAGCCCCGTTCCCCCTCTCTCTGCCCCATTCTCCCACTCCCGTCCCCTACCCTCACCCCTCTTCTCTACCCTGGGGGCCATGTGGTGGCCATAGAGTGGCCTGTAGTCCGCCCCGGAGTGATATATAGAAAAGCAGGTTTGTGCTCATCGTGTCGCCCTGCACTGATACCATTCCCGCCTGCCCGGATCCATGATGGCTCCGAGCCCCAGCTCGTTGCGTCTGCACTGTGGTCGCGGGCCCTTTGCACCTAGAACCTTAGTCGCCAAATCTTGCCGCAGCCAATTTACACAGCCGCAGCCGCCATTGTGCCGCCATCACCGTCAGTTTAACCCTGGTTTTCGCTTGATTTTTTCTTATTTCTGGGCTTTCACAGTGCAAGCAGTGCATCGTTCCGTGCAGAAATGAATTTTGAACAATAGAGTCGGAATTGCTTTCTCCAAATCAGTACATTTCGACTTCTTGGGTTTCCGAACACCCACCAAAAAATGCCTGTTGAGACCCAAGGTGGTTGGCATGTTGTCTATAAATCTCAGGGTCCCAGAGTATACTTTAGGAGACACGGTATTGCTTGAATTGGGACGCATAGAGGCAGGTGTCTCAAAAAAAATGAAAATTTGGCCTTTTGATGCACGGTCATCGTGCACCTTCACATTTTGGTAGACCGCTTCTTCACCAAAGGGTGCACAATATGTTTGAGCAACTTTTTGCAACATATTTGGAGGACTTGCGGCGCCTTTTGAACCCTTTGGGTTATCTAAGAGCGTACTAGATAGGCTACATTGGGCCACAATGCGGCACAGTTCGCCACAATTTGATCTTGTGCTGTCAAAGTAAAGCCCAACCATGCCTAACTATTTTCCTTGCCTGCCTCCTAGGTGCACATAGGTCACACTTGAACAAAGACACCGTGTCCGCTTTGAGCTTTCGACAGATGTACACGGTTGATTGGTTCCCGGCATTGTGAGTCACAAAACAACCAAAATTGGCCATTTTGTGCACCGTCATGGTGAACGTCCACATCTTAGTACACTGTGCCTTCACCAAAGGGTGCACAATATGTTTGAGCAATTTTTTGCAACGTATTTGGACGCTTTACATCGCCCTTTGTCTAAGCGCTAACAAAAAAGGCTACAATTGGTCCCAATCCGCCTCAATCCGGCATATTTTGGTCTTTTGCGGTAAGAGAGAAGCCAAACCATGCCCAAACATTCGCCTTGCATGCCTGGTGGGTGCACATGGGTCACAACTGAACAAAGATACGGTGCCCGGTTTCAACATTCGAAAAATGTACACACTTGATAGTTTCCTGCCATTGTAATGCAAAAAAACAACCAAAATTGGCCATGTTATGCACGGTCATGGGGCAGGTTCACATCTTAGTACACTGTGCCTTAACCTTGACCTTCGCGTTGCATGCCTTTGAGGTACATAAGGGTCACAATTGAAAGAAGATACGGCACCGGTTTTCACCTTTAAACAGATGTACATACGTGATCGTTTGCGGGCTTTATAATAGATTTGTCTCACTTTGCTTGTCATTATTGTTCGCAAAAATGCATAGCATGATTCATACAATTTGTGTTCTTGCCTTTAGTTTTGTGTGTGTCTAGTGCACAAAAACGGACTACAATGCAATTGTCCAATGCCGAATCGAGATCAGTGGCTTTTTCTTGGAAGCTAAATCTATGAAGTGTCTACTTGTGTCATCCAAACAATTGTTGACACAGGGGTCATGCATTGTGAAGCCAGGTCCCGTGAGAATACAAGCCTTCAACGATGTTATTTGGTGGCTTAAGAAGGCATGCTCATTCATGCACAACACATTTTGTACACGTTGTTTGGCACCTGTTGCACACCATTTGCAAAGGTTGGGTAATCAACTACATGAGCCGTTTGCTTTGGATGCTATGCGATATGTACGGTTTGCAGTCCGCTTCTTTCTCTTTAAGACCTTTTGCCTCTATGCGATTGTGCCCACATAACTAAAGGACAGGAATCATGCCGAAAGTGGTGTGCTTTGTGTTTACTTTGCTTGTCATGATTGTTAGCAAAAATACACAGGAAGACCCAATGTGAGCGAGCAGGCTGAGCCCATGCCACAAACAGACCCCAGGTCTTCACCAACCTGTCACCTGGTGACAACAGTTTTGTGTCTGTCTAGTGTCAAACGGACATTTAGTTACAGGGTCCTGGGTAACAGATGAAAGTTTGTAAGGATCTAGGCCCTTCTTCATTCTGCATAACGAATGTATTATGCGCTCAACGCGCTTCTCAATGTCAACAAGCCCAGTGAGCCCTGAACTGGGGGAGCCTGGCACCTTCTCAGGAGGGATAGAATCCGTGCATCCATTGATTCATGGATATACCCTTCGTGCAGTGCTGCCTGGTACCCCTCCTCCTGTTCACTGTCTGTGGCATATGCATGCTCATGCTGGACCTGTTGAAGCGATCTCATACTCGTCACTGTATTCACCTTATTTCTGATGACCCATTGATCCTCAGAAAGGCGGTGCAGAGGCTTACAACCTGAAAGCAACTCCTCACAACAATCAGCAAAAAGAGAGTTCAGACCCAACAGATTGTTCTCCTGTTCTCGAACCTGCACCTCAGTTGCCTCCCAGGCTGTCGCATCTGCCTCAGAGCCGTGTATGCTACTATCAGGGGCTGCCGTGTTGGCTTGGTAAGCCCACCGAGATAGCACATCTGGCACAATGTGCCCCTCTTTTGGAGTGTACCTCACCTGCAGCAACGGATAGCGTGACAGAAATTCATGCCGGCTTCCACGCCGGCCCAGTCGTCCACTGACTGTCGAAGGATCATCCTGGTACCATTTTTTCAAGGTACAGTGGTCCGTCAGAATTTCTATCTCTGTTCCCAACGCAATCCAGGACTGGTGTTTATGCAATGTGGAGATGATCCCATACATTTCCTTCTCACGTGTACTCCATCCTCTCTGCCCTCTATCTGTGCGTGCACCCTGGTCACCTGACAAGTTGCGGGAGTAAAATGCCACCGGTCTGAGCAGGTTCCCCGAGTCATACTGCTCCAGCACTGCCCCCACCGCGTAATCACTGGCATATACCCTGAGGACAAATCTTTTTTTGACATCCGGGATGTCCAGAATGACCTCCTTGCTCATTCCGGGTGTGATTTGAGAGAACGCCGTCCTGATCTCTTGTGTCCACACCACCTAATGGCGCTGTGACGATTTAACCCGGTCTTTGGCATTGGGCTATGGCAGTTTCCTGAGCGCTTCGGACAGAATGCCGGCATATTTTGCATAGTTACGCATGTAAATAGGGTACCATTGGGTGAGAGCCAAAAAATGTTGTAAATGATTTGGAGTCCTTATGCCCTCCCATTGCCACTTTTCAATGGCAGACCGTTTTTCAGGGCTGGACATTCTCTGTCCATTACACAAGATATGCCCGCAAAATTCGACCTTACGCAAAAAAGGGGCATTTGCATCTTCTTCACTGTCAGTTTGTATTTTCGGCAAAAAAAATTGGTCCAACTCAGCATCATGCTGTTTGGTAACAGATTCATCCAGCTGTTGTGTGTCTCTATTGGGGGGTGTGCCCTTCAAAACATCATCGATGTAGGGCTTCATCTGAATGGAGACCAAGCAGTGGGACAACATTCTCTGATATTGGGAGGGGGAAGGCTTCAAACCCATTGGGAATACTTGCCATTCCCAATCCTCCCAGGGTGTTGTAAAACTTGTCAGATGCATACTGTCTGGTGACAGTGGCATCTGATATAAGCCATCTTCGGAATCAAAAATGCTCAACAAGCCGTTCTTCCCCTCCTCCACTATCCGAACCTCTATTATTGGGATATTGTCCAAATTGTCATTCCGGTGTCTATAATCAAGTCAAAAGCCTCCATTTGCCCCCTGCCATGGGGACAACAGAGGCCCTGGCGATACATAGGGGATTACCTTCGGCTTGTTTTATCATATCCCTTTCTGAGAATTTACCAAGCAGTGCCTTAAGGACAGACAACTGAATGGCTGGACTGACTTCCCTTCAGCACCCTGTTTCAGTGTGATTGTGGCTTCATAATATGGCCGAAGCAATTTATTCGCTACATCCTCAGACATAAGGTGTTTTAACTGGAGAACATCAGCAAATTCCCCTTCTAACGCCCCCCTGCATACCGCACAATTGGGGTCGGTCATGTCCGCCTCAATCACAGAGCAAATGGACCGCCCATGTATCCCAGGCCTCAAATGCCCTGGTGGCTTATCATGCAGTATTACAGTACAAGATCGACGGCATTTTTGCCGCTGCATTATGTATGCATCCGCTGCCGTGTGGCCGTCTTCAGAACTATCGCCAGTCTCAGACTGTAATGCAGAGAATCGTGCCCGCTGTTTCCGCGTGTGGAGCCGGCGGCGCATGCTGCGGGGTAGATGCCTAACCTGATTCAGCGGAATGCCTGCTGCATCCCCAGATGTCCCTGGCTTGTCCTGACCTAGACATGTAGGTAATTGCACACCTGTATTACTCTCAGGCACCGGTGCTGATGCCACCTCGGATGTGATTCCTTGGTCCCCACTGCAGTATTCAGTGTCACTGCTCACTGAAATCTCAGGGGGGGGCGCGCTGTAGAAGAACCGTCTGAAAATTCCTCCTCCCGCACTCCTACCCATTCATCCATCCCTGCATCGCGTCAAACAGGACAATACGGGGTGTCTATGACGGCCCAGCCCCAGTGTACATAGGCATTTCAGGTGGACAGTCCCACCAATCAACCGCGATCTCGTCCATACTCCAAAAAATGTGGGAAGCTCTTCCACACAGGTAGCACAAAAATGCCCCTCGCAACGTCCGGTTATATTTTTTCTATGGTGTCCCGTAATATGTCGTGCCGCCGGTGTAAAAATAAATATTTGCCAGTCCCAGGCTGCGACATAGGGTCACCTTACTTATTGCAAGAACCATCCTCGAATCTAGCAACCACCTGTGGATGCTCTCTATTTCACCTTTGGGCCCCATTCAGAAATCTACGCTTCCCAAGGGGCAGCAAGCTGAACCTACTATCCGATTTTATTTTGTGCAAAGAGCGCCTGCGATGCAGTCGCTCCTTTGCCGTCATTTCAGGGGACCCACTCTCAGAATGCATCGCAACGCGAGTCAATTGACTCCCGGCCACGGTGTCATCACGTGCCATGGTCTCTGAGTCCTGGTCCATCCATTCTCTGTACAGCCAGACAACCCCCAGCAAAGCTGTCCGGAGGTACCTGACATCCGGTATCCTGTTTCCTCGTGTCTGAACTCTGCCGGATCCCACGCACCATTTGCTTCTTGGCGCTGGCTGATGGTGCCCTACAACAACTAGCAGGTAGCTGCACCTCATATTCTGACATGTCCTCCGATTCCGCAATAAAACCAAGCACATGCAGGTGATCGTGTGTCATGCCATGATTTGCACGTATAGAACAGATGGTGCTTAGGCGGCCGAAACAGGTACGCTTTTGTACCGCTCTTTTTAAAAAAAAACCGAGAAATGATGTGGGCTTTTTCAGTGAATTACCCTGTGTTTTTGACCCTGATTTTTCATGCCTGTTTTTTCAGTTAAAAGAGGTACGGTTTTCCCGTCGTTGCAACAAACGAGGCTCCTTTGTACTGGTGCGTACGATGGTATCTCAATAACGAAGGACAACCCATTGTGTGTCGCACCTCGTGTCGGCTATTACGCCCCTTTTTCTGCAACAGATTGCGAGGCCTCGCAATGCAAGGATTCGATTTCATTTGTTTTACCACAAGCGAATACACGGAAAATTTGCATAAGGGTAATTACGACAAATAACATTCATTTTCGAATGCGAAGCCTCGCATCCCATTTCGAAAAATGCGCAAAAGGTAAGGTTTCACGAATCGAAGTGTGAGGCCTCGCAATAATGGAACAGAAAACAATAAAATGGACAGATCCACCAACTACACAGCATGTGCATTCCCTTGATGCGGCGCTGCTGCATGGGCGCCCATACCGGTCCTGCCGGCATCTCCAGTTTTCATACTGTGGTCACCGCTGGCTTCACTGCCCAACGGCTATGGTGGGCGGTTTGCAACTGGGTACCGCAGATGTGATCAACAAGAGAAATGTGGGACCAGTTGACCGCTACCAGCAACCGAAAATGCGCACGCGCGGCGTATTTGCGCGCAAAGATCGCTATGCGAGTGTCGCGTGTGCAGCAATTTGCTGGCAAGAAATTTTATCTAACTGTAGCATTAAAGGAGCCTGTTTTTGGTGGAATTGTATAATGGGATTACACATTTTTGATTCTTGGAGATGATTTTTTATGCCACGTAACATTGCGCATCGAGCGAAGAGGGAGCTGGAACGGACTGTCTGGCGATTGCGAGCTTTCTGTGCAACGGAACACGAGTTTACCACTGCTGAATCACTATGGGCTGCCGTTGAAAAGAACAAGAGTGGAGCTGTTTTCTTTTTTGATTTTGCGCACTTGCTGCGACTGAACCAGAAAACACGGCACTCACTACGGAGGTTGAAAAGCAGACCAGAGAGCCGAGCCGCCAACCACTTCAAGGAGGAGTTCTTCAACTTATACAAAATTTTGCGCTTGCGATGCATACCCCAGCACCAGGACGAGGACGCCCCGGGTTTTGCCTCTATCGGTCGGCAGAACAGGCGCCGGTTGCGCAGAACAGGACTGCTGCGGCTGCGCGAGGAAACCATGAAGGAACGGTCTGCGGGAAAGATGCTTGAGACACGGCGATTGATGGAGAACCGGCAGGTTTGCGTCTGGATCGACAATTGTTACATTAAGCAGTATGGAACGCATCCAACGATCCAGGATCAGTCGCAAAATTGCACAGCCCTTTGCGTCGTTGAGATTCCGTGCAGGTTGCCGTATCTCAGAGGACACCCAACCATAGATGTGCTCATCGGTAGCATCGGCAGTGTGGCTGCAGCGCTTGTCAGAACGAAACGGCGCTTTCATGGGATCGTGACAGACCTTGGCCTGCTTGTGGACAGACCTCCAGCAATACCGAGCATCAGGGTGCCGTTTGACATCGTGCGAGATCCACTACCAAGTCCTGGTTGGAAGCCGCTGCTTCTGAGTACGCATCAGATATCCTCGTACAAGGGCCTGGTTGAGATGTTGGACTACATTGCATCGCTGTCAAACCACACGCACCCCATTGTGCCCATCCTCGTTGATGAGAACATACACAAAAGATGCCTCAAGTTGCTGTACTCCGACAGAACGCAGCGGTGGAACTTGCACGAAAAACTGAAAAAGACTCCGGTCTTGTACGGCTGCTGGCATCACTACAAATACCTTGTGACCAACTTATGGCGCCGCTTCCGTTCGTTGTTTGTGTACTTCCGCTTTGGCCGCTTAGGAGTGGGAAAAACATTAGGTTCGTACCCGAAGCTCAGAGTGATGGAGAGAACTATTGCCGGCATCCTCAAGTGTGCGCCGCATTTCCTGCGGCAGTTGCGCAGGAAAGCGATCAGGTTACAGGCTGTTGCCAATCACGGGTGGACGGCGATCGATTGAGGTAGGTAGGGTAGGTATCTTCGGGAGCTCGGGATGCCTCCTTTGACATTGCAGGAAGAAGGTCTTACCCAGGTGACGTCCTGTCCCTCCCACTGCCCTATGTCAAGTGCCTCTTGAGCCGCTCCCGCATGTGCTTGGGAAGGCATTGTCGCGGCCACCCGGTCCATGTGTCCCCGGTGGGAGGGTGTCCCCACATGTGTCCATGGGTAGGGCCACATGCCCCCTCCTTTGGGCGGCAGCTCTGAGGGCTGCCGAGCCGTGTGGAGTATCTCTCACCACAAGGGGTATTGCTCCCGCTCGTCTACGGTACGACCGCCTCACCCTTGTGGCTTGAGTTGCCGGGCCTCTCTGCTTGGCAGGCAACCCCCTCCTGGACTGTGTACCGGCCCGCCTGTCAATGGCCGCTTCCATGGCTCCGGATGACGTTTGCCATGGTCCCCGATGCAGCCTGGCCGGGCTCGGACCAGTGGCCTTGGGGTACCGCCCCTGCTGCTGGCCCGGTGGGTCGGCTGGGTGCATCCGACCCATGGGGTTTTGGTTCTTTCCTGTCCCTCGCGCCCTACGTGTGCACGTGTGTGCGGTGTCCTGGGCCTCTTGGCTCCTGTTCACCGGTGTGCCCGCTTGGTGCGTTGTTTTGCTTGTGCGGTGTCCTGGGCCCCTTGGCTCCTGTTCACCGGTGTGCCCGCTCGGTGTGTTGTGTTGTGTGCGCGGTGTCCTGGGCCACTTGGCTCCTGTTCACAGGTGCGCCCGCTCGATGTGCTGTGTTGTGTGTGCGGTGTCCTGGGCCCCTTGGCTCCTGTTCACCGGTGTGCCCGCTCAGTGTGTTGTGTTGCGTGTGCGGTGTCCTGGGCCACTTGGCTCCTGTTCACCGATGCGCCCGCTCGGTGTGCTGTGTTGCGTGTGCGGTGTCCTGGGCCCCTTGGCTCATGTTCACCGGTGCGCCCGCTCGGTGTGTTGTGTTGCGTGTGCGGTGTCCTGGGCCCCTTGGCTCCTGTTCACCGGTGTGCCCGCTCGGTGTGTTGTGTTGCATGTGAGGTGTCCTCGGCCCCTTGGCTCCTGTTCACCGGTGTGCCCGCGCGGTGTGTTGTGTTGCGTGCGCGGTGTCCTGGGCTTCTTGGCTCCTGTTCACCGATGCGCCCGCTCGGTGTGCTGTGTTGCGTGTGCGGTGTCCTGGGCCCCTTGGCTCCTGTTCACCGGTGTGCCCGCGCGGTGTGTTGTGTTGCGTGCGCGGTGTCCTGGGCCACTTGGCTCCTGTTCACCGGTGCGCCCGCTCGGTTTGTCGTGTTGCGTGTACGGTGTCCTGGGCCCCTTGGCTCCTGTTCACCGGTGCGCCCGCTCGGTGTGCTGTGTTGCGTGTGCGGTGTCCTGGGCCCCCTGGCTCCTGTTCACCGGTGTGCCCGCTCGGTGTGTTGTGTTGCGTGTGCGGTGTCCTGGGCCTCCTGGCTCCTGTTCAATGGTGCGCCCGCTCGGTTTGTCGTGTTGCGTGTACGGTGTCCTGGGCCCCTTGGCTCCTGTTCACCGGTGCGTACGCTCGGTGTGCTGTGTTGTGTGCGCGGTGTCCCGGGCCACTTGGCTCCTGTTCACCGGTGTGCCGTGCCTGCTCTGTCTTTTGTTTTGTTTGTGCGGCGTCTTGGGCCACTGGGCTCCTGTTCGCCGGTGTGCTTGCGTGGTTTGTTCACCGGTGCGCCCGCTCGGTGTGTTGTGTTGCGTGTGCGGTGTCCTGGGCCCCTTGGCTCCTGTTCACCGGTGTGCCCGCTGGGTGTGTTGTGTTGTGTGTTCGGTGTCCTGGGCCACTGGGCTCTTGTTCACCGGTGCGCCAACTCGGCGTGGTGCTTTGCGTGCGCGGTGTCCTGGGCCGCCTCGCTCCTGTTCACCGGTGTGCCTGCTCTGTCCGTTGTTTTGTTTGTGGGGTGTCCTGGGCCGTTTGGCTCCTGTTAACGGGTGTGTCCTCTCGGTGCGCTGGTTTGTGTGTGCATTGTCCTGGGCCATCTGGCTCCTGTTCACTGGTGTGCCCGGCTGTGGTGTCCCGTCCCTTTGTTGCCCTCGGTGCGCGCGCGTGTGCGGTGTCCTGGCACTCGTGGTGCCTGTTCACTGGTGTGCGCGCTGTGTGCGGTGCGCGCGCCGTTGGTTGGTGTGTCCCTCTTTCCTCCCCCCCTAATTTTCGTTTTTTTTTGTTTTTTTGGAAATTTGAAAAAAGGGGCGGTGCGCGTACACTGCAGGCACAGGCACGGGCAGCTGGTGCAGCGGTGCAATCGTGTTGTGTTCTCTGGCATGTGTCGTTTGTGCTTTGGCGGCGGTCGCGCCCCAGGGGTGCGGCTCGCGTGTCCTGTCATGTACACGGGTATGGGTCAGGGTGGGTTCGGTTAGGTGTCTCTTTGCTTCTGGTGCTGGCTGGTCAGGTGGCTGTGTGGGTTGTGGGTGTGGGCTGTGGCAACGTTGCTCCCTCGGCGGGCCTGGTTAGGGGTCAAGGGTTAGTGGTCTTGGAGTGTGGCTCTGGTTTGGTTCGTGTTGGGGCTCTGGCTGGGTTAGGTGGTTCTAACGGTTGCGGGCTTGGGTGCGGTGCCTTCGGGCGTAGCGGTGCCCGCTGGCGTGTGCGTTGGCGTCCTTCGGCTTCCGGTTCGCTGGGTGTCTTCTAGGCAGGGCTTGGCGTGGCGCCCCGCGGCGGTGGGTTGCTGGGTAATAGGGTTAGGTGGTGGCGCCGCCGGCTGGGGGGTCGAGCCCGTCGTGTTGTGTGGCGCGCAGGGCTCCTGGGGTGCTGTGGTAACCGCCGGTGTTGGTGCGCCGACACTTGTGGGGTGGCGAGGGGGTGGGCGTGTGCGGGGTGGGGCTTTGGGTGATGTCCCACAGGCGGATGCCGTCTCGCCGTGTCTCCTGGAGGGTCTCCCGCGGGCGCCTGAGGACATACGGGTGGTCCTGGGGCGCGGGGAGGTTGCGGAGGTGGACTCCCAGGGGTAGGAGCGCATCGGCCAGCATGGCTTCCCATGCGGCCTGCGGCATCCACCCCCCCGCCGGCTGGAGGCAGCAGTTCTCCACCGACCCCTTGCGGGGCCGGTGGACCAGGTCCTGGATGCAGGGCTCTGCCCGGGCCCACTTTCGCAGCTCCCAGAGCTGCGTGTGGGTCCAGCGCTGCCACCACTGTCCCTGGGCGGGGCCGCGGTCGTGGGCGGAGGAGTGGGCGTGGGTGGGTGTGACGGGGTCGTGGGGACTGGTGGCGCTGGCGGGCCTGGGGGATTCCTCGTAGTCCTGTGCCGTGGGGGTGCGCGGGGAGTGGGGGCGCGGGCGGATGCAGACTCGCGGGTATGTGCGCACGGTCTCCGCCTCGAGGTTGGGTCGGGACTCGCGGCGGCGGCGGTAGTTGGGCATGTGCTGTACGTGGGCTGATACGGAGGGTTGCTAGGGGGGGGGGGGGCGCTGCTGGTGGACCCTGGTGTCATTCTGGTCCGGCCGAGGGCGGTCCGTGGGCCTGGGGTGCGGGCTTTGAGAGGTGGCGGGATGAGGTGCGTCGCGCTTCAACCGCGGCGCGTTTCTGCCATGAAGGTTGCGGCGGTTGCGTCGGTGACGGCGGGGGGGCGCTGTGTTGGGCGCTGCTGCCCCCGGGCCTGGGATGGCTGGGGCTGAATGTCATAGAGGACGTCCTCGGGGGGTCCGGCTCGCGCTGCCGCCGTGGCGCCGGGCTTGGGCTTGGGCTTGGGTTTGGCCGCGGGTTGCGGCGGCGGCGCGCCGACGGGTCTGGGCGGCTGCTTGGCGGCGGTCTGGGGTTTCGGCCGGGCTGCAGGCGCGGGCCTCGTCGGGGTGTGGGCCTTGGTGGTGGCGGGGTTGCTCGCGGTGGGGACGGGTTTGTCGGCCCGTTTGGGAGGTTTCCCCCGTTGTTTCGGGGGCGGAGTGCTGGATGAGGACGTGGTGGTGGTGGTGGATGAGGTGGTGGTGGTGGTGGGGGTGCTGGAGTCGGATGCGGAGGAGATGGCCGTGGGGGACGGCGGAGGGCCCTGGGCTGCGGGGCCGGGCGTAGGATGCTGGGTCCTGGGAGCAGTGAGAACGAGGGTGCGGGTTCGGGTACCGGGCGTGCGCGCGCGCTTTCCCTGGTGGCCTGTGCGTGCTGGTGCCGGTGCAGGTGTATGTGGCGGTGTGGTGGCGTTGTCTCGGCTGTGCGGGCACGCGGGTTACCTCGGGGGTGTCCATATCTGCTCCAGGACGTCCGGGTGCGTTTGCTGGAGGTAGTCGAGGGTGCGGAAGAAGCATCGCTGGATGCCGGGCATGTCCTCCTCCGTGAGGTGGGGATAGTTCTGGGTGGGGGTGTGTGGGCCCGGCCACAGCAGCGCCATGAGGCGGGCTGCCACCATGTACGGGCAGAGCTGTAGGGTGGTGGGGCGCGGGGGGCTGGGTCCCATGCGGTTCGGGGGGGCCTCCCGCTGCTTGGGGCGCAGCGTGACCTTCCACAGCCACCGGTCCGCGGGGATCCCCCAGGTCCGCTGGGTCCACTTGGCAAGGCAATACATCGCCCTACCAAGGCCCTTGGTGCCGCTGCGGATGGAGAGCAGCGTGTCCAGGGACTTGCGTTCCCACGTGCCCCAGAGGTGGGGGTCGTCCGGCTCGTCCCCCCTGGTGTACGTGTCGAGGCCTGGGTTGTGTGGGGGGGGGGCGTAGTCGGCGGGGAGGAGGAAGTCGGTGCCGTGCACCACCCAGTGGTCAGTTGGTGCGTGGTAGTGGGTGGTGGAGAGGGTGTAGTGCAGATTGTACATGAGGGTCATGTACGTGGAGGGGGCTGGCTGCCGGTCGTCGGGGCTGGGGATGTCCCCCGGCACGTGGTGCCTGAAGTTGCTCAGGCTGGTCATTGATTGACTGGGGAGTGAAGTATGTAAAGCAATGTTGAACCTTCTGCAGAACCGTTGTCCGCTTGTCCTCTACTGTGGATTTCTCGTGAGACAATGCAACTGGTCTGGACGGCGCCCTGGAACCGCCATCGACGTCTAAAATGTTTTGCAACTGGTGTTCCTGCTTTTGATTGAGCTCGGGAGGGCTGCGGCTGAGCCTGTTGTGTATGTGAGCGGCCTGCCAGGATTGTGCTATGGTGAGGAGTTTGGCGAAGTCATGCTCAGTCGTCTGGGGTCCATGAAGGATCGACACATTTGGGCTGTCACATCCAGTGACGTCGAAGATTTGTTTGTCCAGATCTGCCCTGCGAGAATTAACAGACGCCTGCTCGTTAGTGGTTTGTCCTCCGACATCAAAACCGAGATCCGACAGCGCTTGCACTCGTATGTTATTGACGACCGCCTGAGAATTCGGTACTGTCCTTGGAAGTCGGGTACGTTGACCATGGAGAGACACCGGGAGGCTGATCCAGATTTTCCGTCCGACCATTACAGCGAGCCGGACGTCGACACATACAGAACTGTGTTAACCGATGTTTTGCGTACATTTCTGAGGCAGCCCCGGATTTACTCACCTTCCGTAATACGATTGATGGACAACAGGGTTCCTCTGCGGTCTGATGCGCAGCGCACGACCATTCTGGACACAATCTGGGCCTTTAGCGATGCATAACATCGGGTTTAGTTTGATTTCCAACTCTGTTGTTGTTCTTGCGCGCACACCGGTGCTTTTGCTCACTACTGCGTGTTCGGAATGCGAGCCCTCGCAATCGTGATAGAAATAAAAAGCCCAAGAAAATGTTTTCCACTCTCGTTGATTGTGGTTGACGCCAAAGCTGACCTCCAAACCAAAGTGCGTTTTTGACCATATGTTGTTACCTTAATGCGAGGCCTCGCAATACGAAGTAGGTAATTGAAGGCAAATACCTATAATCCCGATTGCAAGCCCTCGCAATCAAAGAATAAATATGTACATTTCTGTCCCTTTTTACAGGCCTATTTCAACATGGCAGAGAGTTTGACGCCAACATAAGCGGGTAGAGCATCACCAGACACGTCACAAGTACCATCCACGCAAGAAACGGTGCCAGAGGAGTTCTTGAGGTTCTGAAAGAAGGCTTTGCAGGTGGAGGTTGACGTTGGGAGCCTTTCAATCGACAAGAAGAAGGAGTACGGCCAGATCCGGAAGTATCAACATACGCGAGTGGGCGAGGTGATGAGAAGTCTTCCGGCAAACCCCCCAGAGGAGCCCCTGACCGTGACTGTATGGCAATCACCAGGTACGTAACGAGGTAGCACCGCTGCTGTTTCATGTTCATCCTTTGAAACCGATGTTTTCATCTCCAGCCGACGAATGGATCGTCATTGCAAAGCAGCACTGCGTCTGTGCACTGAAAGCACTCAGAGACCAACGTCTTCAGAAGGGCCTCGACCCACCGCAGTGGATGCAAGTGGTGAAGGTCAACCTGTTGAAAACGGAAACCAGTTGGGCTACACGAGTAGCAATCGCCAGTCAGAAGTAGGCCATCGATCTGGACATCTCCGCCGTGCCACCGTCGGAAGCAGCTGACAAGTTCCTTATGCATTTGCGAGATTCGCCGGCTGGGCCTGACGAGACTGCAAGGGAACACATTCACCGCACCATCCCAAAAGCCGCGAGCGGAAGTGCCTGGGTTCCACCACAAGTTTCCGACAATGAACTCCAAGTATGTTCCATTGTCAAATGCGAGGCCTCACAATCCGAATATGGCAACTCATCCTCCTTATGTGCAGAGTTATTCAGTCAAGGTTTTCGGACGGTTTTTCACTTGGAGGTACCATGCGGAGGGCGCAGCGGTGACGTCGCTCGATAATTTCGAGAAGATGGACATGCCGGTGACGCTGAACCAGCTGAAATTTTTGCAGGGTCTGTACGAGCCAACGCTCGTACAACGGGTCGCCGCCGACATGGCGAGACCGAAAACGAACATCAAGGAAATTCAGGACCGGGCCTCTGCCTACCAGAAGTAGCAGTGGATTAATTGGCATTGAGGAGCCGCGCCGGACAGCATTATCCACCCGATCCGCAGTATGTTCCCCTAACAAGCAGGTAGGCAAACACGCAAACAAGGTAAACACAACCTTTCCTATGTTTCCAGAGGCGAGTCCGGCAGAAAAGGTTCCGTTGCACGACTGGGATGTCCTTTGGTTTCGGATCCCTTTGGGGGCTTGGCAGTGGAAACCTGGAGCTCCGTCGCCGAAATGGGAAAACCTCAGCAAGGCGCGACTCTGGACGGCAATGGGAAATACTCATCCAAAGCATGGGTCATCAATGGACGTTGGTCGCCTGCGTGCACGACTGGCATCGCCCTTGACCGAAGTCAAGTCCACGGAGTCCAGAAAAGTGGACTTGGTGAACATTGAGGTCACTGGAAAGGTGGTCAAAATGCTGTGTGCCCCCCACAAAAATCCGCAAGATCCCCTGAGGTTTTTGAAGGCTCTGGACACGGACATGATCATTCTGAATGCGAATCTGGCGGACGATGCAGATCCTTCGAGTCCTGTTGTGATGGCCAAGTTGATTGACAACCCTGAAACTGTGCCTGTGATCTACGGCGAGGTGGAGATTGTTTGGGAAGCCCTGCAAACAGTTTTGGAGACACCTGGAATTGCGGAGAACGATTACTGGTATGAAAAATTGCAAGTGTGTTACTGGCGGAGCACTGAACATCCGGCGGACGGGGCTCGGCGTCATTTCGATCGCCGTTTCTGCATCCCCCTTGGACGGTTTGCGGTACCGCCTAGTCTTTGACCCGCTGCTGCAACTCGTGGCCTCGTCCGATTCTTCCGCGGGTACTCGGAGATGACAACATTTTCCACATAATCCTTCACAAAAGGTGACGATGTCCTCCATGTCGGCACCCGCTCTTCTCTCCGAGTGTCTTCTTTCTTCTCGGGCTTCAACAATGGTGACCCGGGGTCCACTTGGGCAGGGCTCATGAGGGCCCAAGCTCCGCGGGTGACGATAGGCGGCAGGTGCACCTCTGCTACCATAAAGAAGGTCTGTAGGACCAGCTCCTGCCATAGTGCGAGCTCTACCGCCTATACCCGATTTCTCCACCCTCTTTCTCCTGACTCCCATCGTCCTTAACCTCACCAGTGATTCCATGCTTTATAAAACCCAAAATCCAAAATTCCTGCAAGTAGCCTTGGTAACACAATCCAAACAAATCTCGAAGGTACACCCTTGGCAACCCTTGCACTAAGAAGCAAACACTTGATCAATGAATTCGAATGAGCTTGACCAGTGAATCCAAATCACCGATCACCAAATTGAGTTCAGTGTAACCTCATCAATACATCGACATGATCATGGAGAGGGGAACAAATGAGACAATGCCGGGCAAAGGGAGAGGCAGAAACAGAAGTATAAGTGAAGCCCCGGAATAGAGTATGCGATTATCGAAGACGATGTTGCAACCCTACTCCAAGAATCGATTTTATATACCATGCACATTCGAAATACGGACATATGACGCCATGCTAACCACCTCGATTCACCACATTAAGGAAAATGACATTGATTCACGGGGTCATGCGCGAGAAAGTGACATCAATGAGGTCCATATGGCACATAACGGAACACAAGGAAATGATACACGACACCATGGTATCATCGGATTCAACATTAGTGGCGCCCACATGGCCCATCCTCACCCTTGCCTACAAGACGGCAAAAAATGGAATTGAGAAACATGAGCTCGGAATATGAGGAATGTCCCAACGTGGATCAAGTGTGACACCATGGCCTCCATGAACACAAAGTACGTCATGGCCACATACATGACTTGTCCACACTCATGAATCACCAATGATCACAAGTAAAGAGCTTGCAATGAGAATCACCAAATATGAGTCAGGACAGTAACCTCATGGTAATACCTGACACCTGGCATGTGTGACACAGTCCATATATTATCATGCTGGCAATGCCTCGGTACTTCACATCGGACGCCGGGTGCCTATTACTTAGCAATTACATACACAATGGCCAGCAAGTGAATAGACTTGGCGGGTTTACTTGCTGCTCGCGAACAAGACATCAAGAAGGGCCAACCCACTAAACCTCACCTGTTTAGTGTATGCGGCATACCAATTGCTGGGCTCCAGCGGTTAGAGTATCGCGAACCAAAGGCACGAACAAAATGTAAAGCCAACACACGACATATGTCTCATGCCCTCACATGCTTGGACATGCCACTTGGTCCCACCACTTGGTGCCTCATTGCCTGGGAGCCCATGGCATAGGCAACCACAATCTTCATGTGCATTAGAAACCATCCACACATGGACATGTGAAACCAATATTGCCTAATTGCGTGTTCGTGTGACACGGAACCAATTGAATGCATGCTACTTGCAGAGAGATTGGGCAAGAGTGCTTGGGTAAGAAGATGCCCCGGGTCACATGAAGAGACCTAGACCCGGCCCGCAGGGAGAGTGCATGGAGAGATACCCCGGGTCCAAAGAGAGCGGATCTGACACATGGTGAGATTGTCTTATCCAAAGGAGATATTGTCCCGCCTCCAAGAGAGATGGTCCGCCCCAATCCAGGCCTTGAGAGCGATGGTCCCGCCCCAGTCCATGCCCTGAGAGAGAGATCCTCATGCATCCATGCCCAGGAGAGAGAACCTAACGAATCCATGGCCGAAGAGAGATAACCTAACCAATCCATGGCCGAAGAGAAATAACCTAACCAATCCATGGCCGAAGAGAAATAAACTAACAAATCCATGGCCCAAGAGGGAGAACCTGACCTGACCGAAACCCAATCCCAAGCGCATAGCCTAGCCATGACCCATGGGAGCATGCATATGGAGACAGACCTTCGCCTAGCCATGACCCATGAAGGCAAGCATACACTTGAAGTGAAAATCACCGACATTGATTGAGGATTATCCCTACACCCGATTGCCAAATCAAATGAGCTATCCTCATGCCATGACATACTTCATGTGAACAAAGGAGGGATAGTGGATCACCAACCGTGTTCGACCAATGCCATGAATTCAGCGAAGGTCACCGGAGTAAGACAGCAAATGAGAGGTTAACAACCAGGGCATAAGTGCAGTTCTCCACCTTTAGCATGTTCACCCATTGCACGTGCACACCACATATTCAACACACACAATCACCAAAGGTTCACCCTCGTTGATTCCATGGGAGATGAAGTTGTAATGACACATGCAAAGCAAACAAATGATAAATCAAAGAATGAGGAATTGCTTTGCCTTGCGGAGCACCGACCGAGTTACTTTCTTCCCTTCCGGTGCGCCTACCTCAGCCACATCCACTTCCACTACACTTCCACTAGGACTCCTCCAGCTTCCAGGGACTCGTGATCCCCCATACACGTAGGCGTGGCGCTGCCGAAACAGATGCGCCCATTAACGTGTACCATTCTCCTCTCAAGTGCAGTGATGCATCCAAGGGCGACAGCCGCTGTGCGGGGAGGCACCACACCAGGGTTTAGCCAGATCGCAATTCCGGGCCTTCTATCTTCCACTGGAGTCACCCTAGCTTCCGATTCGTTTCCATTTCCATAACAGTGTAGAACTAACACTATTAGCATCCGTTGGGAAGAATTTCCAAACGATCGGCCCGCATTGAGGAACACAGAGCACGCGCACGCCAACAGGAACACCAGAAGGGGGTGCGCACGCGCAGCAGGCAAGAAATGTAAATCCTCCATCCTGTGGTTCTTAGATAAAATAAAATCAGAATTCTCCTGAAATTATATCCGAAATCGCCGAAATCGGGGAAATTGCTCAGAAAATGGAACACTGCAGTCAATAGGGATCCGAACCGGCTTCACCCCCCTTCCCAGACCATTGTCACCTGCTCGGAAAGACAAAAGGACAGGAGGATCCCTTGGTGCTCCCCGCATTGTGAGAGGGTACCACATACACCGTGGCCACCCGGCCAGGTAATAAGGGGCAGGAATGAAAGAACTCAACACAATGAATTCCCTAGCGCCTGTCACCACTAAACCTTAGAGCATAGGCTCGGCGAATCAAAGATAGACAAGGGCAACGTCGTCGACCGGTCTACATAAAAAGGCCACAAACAGATATATGACGCTTGACATGCACAGCAAGAACCCCTCACATAACCCGCACTCCGACCAAGAGACATGAGAGTAATGGACCACCCCGGGAGACATTGGCGTTTGGGGGGGGGGGGGTCATCATGCATCACGACAAGTGTAGACACAAACAATGCAGAGAGAACAAATTTTTTTTTCGGAAAGAAATTTTTCGAATTTTTTTTCAACAATTTTCGGAGTAATCGGACTCCAGGTGCAAGATGAGCTCGAACGGACGTTGCCATCGCGTCTGGCTCGCGAAATAATGGTCGTGGATCCGGTCGCCTGGTCTCAAGGTGCCCAAAATACGGAGAAGTGAGATAACAATTTTCTACTAAAAATAGTAACATTTGTTACTAAAAATAGCGCAGGCGAAAAATTGAGATCTCCAAACTGAGGGACCCTGGAGGGAAACCGACCCCACCAATGCGACGGCAACAGCTACTCAAACGCTGCAGATTCAGACGAAACGCGAAACGGGCAGGTATGGTGGCGTTCTAAAAATGGAAATTTTACTGCTAAAAATAGCGCAAGTGTTCTAGAAAAAGAAAGTGGTGTGATAAAAATAGAAGTAGTAGTTGGAGAGGGAGTCAGCACAACCGGTGGTCCCCGTTGCGTCCGGCAACCTCCAAATAGGTGCCATGGCTCCAAAAAAAAGCGAAAACAAAGCAACAAAGCAAAGTGGGTGAGGAGGTCAAAACAAAAAAATATCAACTTCATATCCCCTGTAGACCCTGCAATTCCAACCCACAAATCCACGAACGATCCCATATAGCGGGGGTGTCGCTCCCGCCGATGCACTTACCAAAGGCTCCACACAAAAAATTGCAAAGATGAGTGGGTCTTGACAATTTTTGATTCGTAGGAATCTCCTGAGCAAGCGGCCACCGATTGTGCACACAAAAAAATGTGAACACAATCCAAGACTGATCTTGGTTCCATATGCCCGTCCCATGTCAAGAAAATGGGGATGGGGGGTACCTGGGAGGTATTGAGCTATAGTATGTGCATCCCTGCGGCAAATTAAGCAAAAACAAACAATCGTGTCAAGTGTGAAGGGAGAGTCACTCAATCCTGTTCGTGCATGATCAAATGCACCAAGACATCCTTGACATCTACACTAATCCCCTTTTTCTTGAGATAGTCCAGCCACGACGTGGTATACCTCGGCACAAAACTGCTCGGAGGCTCCCACGAGTCTCACGAGGCGGCAAATCCTGTCCAACGAACCTTGTATAGCCTCCCCCCCGGCGTGGCGGGGTCCGGCTTGTCCGTGAGGATTCGCTCCGCGGTGTAGTCATCCTCCTCAGTGCCATCGGCGGAGTCCACGTCTCCCGCTGTGAACTCGGACGTCACCGCTCGCCCGCTGGGATCCGGCGCCCGTGGTCGGAGTTGTGTATGGTCCCGATTCAGGATTTTGTTTTCTCCCACCTGGACGGCATACACGTCTTGCCCGATCTTGCGCACAATGACCCCTGGGATATACCTTGATTGTTGGCGATGGCGGGTTAGCACGTCCTTGTGATGGCGCTCCACCCAAACGGTGTCCTTGAGGGAGTACTTGTGGATCTTTCCTTCCTTGAAGTACCTGGCCCTCCCCTCATGCTCTTCATGCAAGGACTTGCACACCTTGGCCGCTGTGGCATCCGCTTCACTCATCATGGCGTCCGCATCCCGAGCAACCTTGCCACGGTTCATCCACCGGAGAGTTCGAGACACTCGATCCCGTAGGAATAAAATGTGGTGCGGAGACAATCCCGTAGGCCCCGGTAAGTCATGGAAGGCTTGTAAAACCCTCCAAGGAGACTGAAACCAATACTTCCGGGCTCCTCGATGTGTAATTGGCCAAACGTTTCGAACATTCGCCTCCCGGCAACCTCCGGGCGGCCGTTTGACCGGCTATGATACGCCACGGTCTTGGCATGTCGAATACCCATGTGCTTGCACATGCTCTTGAACCAGGAGCCCACGAATTAACTCAGCGGTCGCTGCAAATGACAGCGGGGACGTTGAAGATGGTCAGCCAATGCCGAATCATGGCTTGTGCGACCGTCTTGGCTTGGAGACCCACTCCATGCTTGTCTTTCCTGCCTTCTTCTTGGACTTCTTATCCGGAACCGCCACGATATACCCGCTATGTCGGTCAACGGCGGAAGTAATACAATCATATTTTTCCTCCTCAACCGTGACCTCGGGCATGGCAAACACATCCATGGCAATGGAGCGCATGGGTGCCTCGGGGATCGCCGTACAAACCGGGTTGCCCGCTTTATAGTGGCTTGGGCTTTTGGTGGCCCTACACACGGCACAATCGTTGCAATCACGATTTAAGATTGCGTAGTATCCCGGAGGGAACTCAAACCTCCATTCGAGATCTCCTTGCAATCTGTCGCGGCACGGATACATAAGTTGAGCGTGGTGCCAATGGTCAATGAGCTCCTCGACCCGGTTTTCCGGCACCTATACTTTGTCGTTGAGGAAGAGCTTGTCCCCGTCCTCCGTCAAGCCTTCGGGCCACTCATCGTCCGAGGGAGAACTCATGGCGTTCCAATACCTGTTCCAATGCTCCGAGGCGGCATAATCCTCCGACCAATCCTCCATGAGCACCAACTCCACGTACTCAATGGGCGCCATGAGACATTCCTCCAAAGTCTCTTCCGTCAAAAGCCGAACTCGGGCATCCCGTCGTTGACTCAACTCCGCCTTGGATGCCATGACCACAAAGCACTTGGTGTCGCCCTCTTCCATGGCCTTCTCGAGCTCAATAATGCTTTCCGCCTCCTCCGTTTCCTCGGCGTCCCCATGGCTAGATATGTTCATCCAAGCCTTGCCCGCGGGATAGGCCCAAGGACTGAGGCAATCGGCTACAGTGTTGTCCTTCCCGGGGACATAGACGACGCTCAAGTTGAACTTCCCAAAAGTCTCGTGCCATCGGGCTGGCCTTCTCGCTGGACCCGAGGACGTATCCACATGCTCCTTGTGCAAACTCTGAAGTGATTGATGATCTGTACATACCACCACGGGTTCAAGTCTGATATGGCCCGACCATATCCGGAGCGCGCACACAATGGCATAAGTCTCCTTCTCCCTCGCAGTCCACGTCCGACGTTGGCCTTCCGCCAGGACTCGACTCCAAAAGGCCACCTGGACATGCACTGCATCGCACCGGACTTGCTCGAGGACTGCCCCCACGGCATAGTCCGAGGCATTCGTGCGCAGCACAAATCCCTTGTCGGGGTCCACCAAGAAAAGACCCAATTGACCCAATAGTCGTTGCTTCAATTTGTCGAACGCTTCTTCGGCTTCCGTTGTCCACGCCAATTTTTTCTTGCTTCTCTTGCGGCCACCGAACTTGCCCACCTGTAGCATCTTGTCGAAAGCCCCTGAGAGATCCGCATACATTCGTACATATCCCGAAAAATAATTGCAAAATCCCATGAAGGACCGGAGTTCACTGATGCTTTGGGGTTTTCTTCAGTGGCGTAGTTCTGCCAATGTCCCGGGGATGGGTCGGTGTTGCCCGTGACCAACCACATGTCCACCATACACCATTTCTCTCACAAAGAGTGAGGCCTTTGTGAGCTTGCACACCATGCTGTGCTTGTCCAAGACCCCGAATACTCAGCGCAAGTCCTTCTCATGCGCCTCGATGAGCTCGTCGTCGGTCATGTCCTCGTTGCCCGACGCAATAATGATGTCATCAACAAACGGGGCAGCACAATCTCGAACGGGTTGTAGATCCTCCATCATGCGTTGAAAAGCAGCATTCCCATTCTTGGCTCCCATGGGAACTACCTTCCATTGCATGGGCCCCAGCGGAGTGCACATCGCTGTGCATGGCCTGGAGTCCTCATGCAGCGGCATTTGGTGGTACCCGTGCTTCAGGTCCAACACCGTGAATATGCGCTTCTTCTGCTGCTTTTCTAGGATGGAGTCAATCAGCGGTAACGAGTACGAGTCATGCTCGGTTTTTTTGTTCCATCCCCTGTAATCGACAACTAATCTCCATTCACCCTTCTCCTTTTTTGCAACGATGAAGGCCGGGCTTGCCGACTCACTATCAGAGGGTTCAATCCAACCACGCTCAATAAATTCCATCAAGAGCTTCTTCATCCCCTCAGCTCATTCCCTTTGGAGTTGATATTCCCGGTGACGATAAATTTTCGAGTTTGGTGTCAGCTTGATCTTGGCCCTACCATATTTCCCGCGATGCGGATTATTCTTGTTGGCAACTCCACTAAATAGCCGCGGATAGGCTTCAATAAGTCTATCTTTGAGCTCGGCTACCTTTCGGTTCTCCTTGGCTTCTTCCGCCGCTTGCCGGGGTATTGAAACTACTGACTTCACGGCGGTGTATGCCTCTTGTGAATCCACGTCCGACATCTCCTCGTCCGATATGCCCTGCTCGTCGACGTGGGCGGCCGTTCCCACCGATAAACTTCGAACATTTCGGGCCACGGGCTGGAATTCGTCGAATTTGTCACCCACTCTTGGAATACCCCATGTCGGAGGGTCGAACCCTATGGGACCATCGTATTGGTCGGCCAAATGGTCTATCATTCTTGCCACGAACTCATCCTTCTCGAACTTCCCGGTCACCAACTCCCGGTCGTCCCACCAATGGGGTGACTTGGCCTGGGCTCACTCCTTTCGAGCAGCCACTCGGTCATGCATACCCATCCGCATCAACTCTTTCTTCTTGCTCCAACCAATCGAGGCATTGCTCCTCCGTACTGATTCTCTTCTCCCGAATTTGATCACGTAAATCCGCCTTTAGGTCCGAGGCCAAACGATGTAGGAAAGTGCGACATGCCCACTCCTCACGGGCATCCTGCTGCATCCTTTCGAGCAGCCACTCGGTCATGCATACCCATCCGCATGTAGGCGACAACCCAGTCGATCTCCGAGTGAGAGATTACGTCAACACTCTCTGTAGGGTCACTCTTTTCTTCAAAAATGACCCTCATCGGCACGGCCTCTACCCTCCTGATTGATGCTTCATCACCAGTGGGTTGGCATTGTGAACGATCAACCAAGAAAGCCTTGGTACTCCATGCTTGTCCCGGGGCGGACATTGCTATACCCTGGGTGTTGATGAACAACTGCTCCTCAGGTCCAAATTGCATCTCGTTGAGGGTGATGGAGTCCAAAGTCGGTTTAAGATCCTCTAACGGACATGGGCTGGATCCTATGCCGGTCACAACCAGGATACCCATTGCTCTATCCGCAATAATCTTGTTCACCGTAAGTCTGGTGTCTTCTTGAGCACCATGCCAGTCCATGGGCCCCCACTCCTTCAATCCCCAATGCTTTGACCACGCAGGGTCCCCGTTGTGCCAATGCCTCGTACACTTCCTTAGCTGCGGGGCATCCCGGGAAGCAAATACATCTGTCTCAGGTTTTTCGCCTCCAAGTCGTTGAACCATGCGATTGCACACTTGTGGCGCCATGCCATATTCCATGAGATGACCTCCGCGGTCCCCATTGAACTTGGTACTCACGGTCTTGACCGCCCGCACGATTCTGTCCTCCTCATCTCCGGTCAACTGAGATAATCCTGGGGCATGGTCCGTGGATAGCCAAGTAAGATGCTCCTTGTCCCCTCCCAACCAATGTTGCACGGTGAGGAAGAGCTCCAATGGCGTTGCTCACCATAAAATCATACCCCATAATAATATCCCAATCAGAAATCTCCGCGGCATAAAAATTCCCGGAAACTACAATCCGCTTCGACAAATCAGGTGGGTTCAAGCGATCATGTTCCCAATGTTCCATGCCGATGGTGGCTTAATTGGTACCCCGACCCCTAATGTCGCCATTGGCAACCTTCAAGCGCACCAGTCTTCACCTGGGCTTCAAAAGTTCTTCAGAAAATAATCCCTTCCGAACCAAGCTCACTTGGGCACCCGTATCCACCAATACATCTGCAATCACCTCTTTCGTTCAACACCGTACTCGCACTTTCAAGTGCAATTACCGTTCGTCGCCATGTGGTGTATGAACAACTCTCACGGCATGCAACTCTAGTACGCTTGGATGCATCAATACTTCGAGCGTATGATCCAGGATGGTGTAGATCTTGGGTTGGTCATGCCCATCCACGGGGCTCTCCGTGGTCCCTCCATCATTTATTTGTGTGCGACGCAAATCCATATGTACTTTCCTTGGAAGAACGTTCCATGCGCTGGGACTTGCAAAGCTCAGCTTTCTTGGCTCTCTCTGAGCCCTCTTTGGTACCATGGGTACCTTCCTTAATTCGATTTTCCTGATTTGTGGCGGAGAGACCTTCGGTGTCCCATCCCCCTGAGGGCTTCCCTAGGTCTGGATTACTGCAGCACCATCATGCTGCGAATCACCTGGGCCTTGACTTCCCATTCGTTCTTGCAAATTTTTCTTCGTGGCCTTCCTTAGCGACGCGGCAACCTCATCAATTTGGCGAGTCCGCCGATCGCCACCAGGACTTGATCGCGCATGTCGACCTCCATCAGCCTGTCTCTTTTTCCATTCATCAATCCGCTTCTCCTTGGGGACTTTTTCGGGGTGGGCTTTGAAGCATGCCCGCTTGTCCTCCTCGTACACCTTGCACGTTTTGTGGTCGTTCTTATGGGATCGTTCTTTCCCATAGCAGACCCAGCACCCACCATGTTCCCGCCGGTACGCGGTAAAGCTCAACGGGGGATTTCCAATTCTCCGCGGCTCTTTTCCTTGACGGGGTGGTGCTTTCCTCCACTTGCCCTTGTCATGACCATACGCTTTCGTGTTGTCGGCCACGAACGCGAAGAAGTGTGCATCTTCATGATCTTCCCGAGTCATGTACTCCCCCCCGGACGACGTCTTTCCATCCTCGGACCCTGGATCTTGACTTCGGTCTCCGCTGACGGTTGGATCTTCTTGGATGGCGCGATAATTCCGATCGTCGCGGCGCTCGCGATTCCCATTGCTGTGACGGTCCTTAATGTGAGCCTCGTTTTTGGAATTAAGCTTCAATTCCACACTCACGTATTGGACTATTGAGTCCAGGCTCATACAGGCTGGGATCATCTGCATCTTCAACCTCTCCCCACGTCTCCACTCGACGTTGTTGAGCCTCAGCAAACGTCCTCCGGCCGTGTCCCCGAACACCTCCACGTAGACCGAATTCTTCATGGAGATCATCCGGTCAGGCTCTCCCTGGTTCTTCCGGAAATATTCGATGATACGAGGATGCTGATCTTCCGGCGACATAATGCGTACAGCCAAGCGCTTCTTTGCCCGTTTCTTTTCTTCGTCGTCCACACGCTTCTTCCAGTACGATGGCAGTACATCTCGCAAGAGATGGCGAATCTCGCTTGATTCGGACAAATCTTCCACTTGCTTCAGAAGCCGGCGGTACTTTCTGAGATACCTCCGCCAATCCCTCAATCGCAATTCTCCACGCTCCAAGTTGAGGGGTGTTGACCAAAGATCGTCCAACCTTTGGTTTGGAGTATCAACTCTTTCTTCTTGCTCCCACCAATCGAGGCATTGCTCCTCCGTACTGATTCCCTTCTCCCGAATTTGATCACGTAAATCCGCCTTTAGCTCCGAGGCCAAACGATGTGGGAAAATTGGACATGCCCACTTGTCGTGGGCATCCTGCCGCATCTCTGGGCTCGCTCCTTTCGAGCAGCCACTCGGTCATGCATACCCATCCGCATGTAGGCGACAACCCAGTTGATCTCCGAGTGAGAGAGTACGTCAACACTCTCCGTAGGGTCACTCTTTTCTTCAAAAATGACCCTCATCGGCACGGCCTCTACCCTCCTGATAAATGCTTCATCACCAGTGGGTTGGCGTTGTGAACCATCAACCAAGATAGCCTTGGTACTCCATGCTTGTCCCGGGGCGGGTATTGCTATACCCTTGGTGTCGATGAACAACTGCTCCCAAGGTCCAAATTGCATCTCGTTGAGGGTGATGGAGTCCAAAGTGGGTTTAAGATCCTCTAACGGACATGGGCTGGATCCTATGCCGGTCACAACCAGGATACCCATTGCTCTATCCGCAATAATCTTGTTCACCGTAAGTCTGGTGTCTTCTTGAGCACGGTGCCAGTACATGGGCCCCCACTCCTTCAATCCCCAATGCTTTGACCACGCAGAGTCCCCCTTGTGCCAATGCCTCATACACTTCCTTAGCTGCGGGGCATCCAGGGAAGCAAATACGTCCGTCTCAGGTTTTTCGCCTCCAAGTTGTTAAACCATGCAATTGTACACTTGTGGCGCCATGCCATATTGCATGAGATGACCTCCGCGGTCCCCATTGAACTTGGTACTCACGGTCTTGACCGCCCGCACGATTCTGTCCTCCTCATCTCCCCTCCACTGAGATAATCCTGGGGCATGGTCCGTGGATAGCCTAGTAAGACGCCCCTTGTCCTCTCGAACCAACGTTTCACGGTGAGGAAGAGCTCCAATGGCGTTGCTCACCATAAAATCATACCCCATAATAATATCGCAATCAGAAATGTCCGCGGCATAAAAATTCCCGGAAACTACGATCCGCTTCGACAAATCAGGTCAGTTCAAGCGATCATGTTCCCAATGTTCCATGCCGATGGTGGCTTCATGGGTACCCCCACCCATAATTTCGCCATTGGCGACCTTCAAGCACACCGGTCTTCACCTGGGCTTCAAAGGTTCTTCAGAAAATAATCCCTTCCGAACCAAGCTCACTTGGGCACCCGTATCCACCAAGACATCCGCAATCACCTCTTTCTTTCCACACCGTACTCGCACTTTCAAGTGCAATTACCGTTCGTCGCCATGTGGAGTATGAACAACTCTCACGGCATGCAACTCTAGTATGCTTGGATGCATCAATACTTCGAGCGTATGATCCAAGATGGTGTAGATCTTGGGTTCGTCATGCCCATCCACGGGGCTCTCCGTGGTCTCTCCATCATTTATTTGTGTGCGACCCAAATCCATATGTACTTTCCTTGGAAGGACGTTCCATGCGCTGGGACTTGCAAAGCTCAGCTTTCTTGGCTCTTCTGGAGCCCTTCTTGATACTATGGGTACCTTCCTTCTTTCGATTTTGCTGATTTGTGGCGGAGAGACCTCCGGTGTCCCATCCCCGTGACGGCTTCCCTAGGTCCGGTTTACTGCCGCACCATCATGCTGCAAATCACCTAGAAACAAACACGGAGGCGTGCTTCGCAGTCCGTTCACCCTTACAGTTTAATAATATAAACAATTCATATCAGTTCCAAAAGAAACTTCACAGCTGCTAAGCATGCACGCGCGCCAAGAAGCACCTACAGACAAACAAAGGCTTATTTAGCCATCTCCTTGCTCTCCTCTGAGAGCTACGCGCGCTTGTTGATCTCCAACGGACTGCTTGCACCTGTCCACCTCCACTGAGCGCTGAGTGCACTCACTGATCTGCGTGCACGTACCTTTGTTGGACAGTTCAGCCGTCGTTCGCCTTCACTGCACGAACTCCTCTGTGAGTTTTGCGCGGTCCTTCTTTTTGGCGTGGCGGCTTGCCTTGACTGATCAGCTCCTTCAGCGTTTGTAACTCGGCCGCTGCGGCATCTGGTTAACTTCGTAGGCGCCCCACGGTCTCTTCCAGATCCTGTACTGCTTGCCCCTTGTCATCTTGCTCGCCACGGAGTCTTTGCGCTTCGCGTGACTTCTCGTCTTGCTCTGAACGAAGCCTTGCAGCTCCTTGGCAGCGCCAATCTTCACACGCTGAGCATGGCATGCTCCTTGGTCACTGCGGAAACGGACTCGCCAGCTTGTATCAACACCGTTGTGTTTATGTCTATCTTTCCCCGCTGTGTAACCAACAACCACACCTTATGCTGAAATCCGGACGTCCACAGGAACTGCAGAAGACCTTGATATTGTCAATCCTTGATAATGGTATCACTACAAGATAAGCTGGCAGTTCCTGTGCACAAACAATAGGAGAATATTGACAAGATAATAAAATCCATACACATTTCATTATTCAAACATTGCAAAATGCGCTGTGCGCGCGATACGTGATCTGTAATCTGATCTCGCGATGTTCAGCGCGTGCACGCCAGCACTGCCGGTGGCAATCCCATTACAGTTTACTGCAGCACCATCATGCTGCGAATCACCTGGGCCTTGACTTCCCATTCGTTCTTGCAAATTTTTCAAGTCCTCCGTGGCCTTCAATAGTGACTCGGCAACCTCATCAATTTGGCGAGTCCGCCGATCGCCACCATGGCTTGATCCCGCATGTCGACCTCCATCAGCTTGTCCCTTTTTCAATTCATCAATCTGCTTCTCATTGGGGACTTTTTCGGGGTGGGCTTGGAAGTATGCCCGCTTGTCCTCCTCGTACACCTTGCACGTTTTGTGGTCATGCTTATGGGATCGCACTTTCCCATAGCAGACCCAGCACCCAGCATGTTCCCGCCGGTACGCTGTAACGCTCAACGGGGGATTTCCAATTCTCCGCGGCTCCCTTCCTTGACGGGGTGGTGCTTTCCTCCACTTGCCCTTGTCATGACCATACACTTTCGTGTTGTGGGCCCCGAACGCGAAGAAGTGTGCATCTTCATGATCGTCCGGAGTCATGTACTCCCCGCCTGACGAAGTCCTTCCATCCTCGGACCCTGGATCTTGACTTCGGTCTCCGCCGACGGTTGGATCTTCTTGGATGGCGCGATGATTCTGATCGTCGCGGCGCTCGCGATTCCCATTGCCGTGACGGTCCTTAATGTGAGCCTCGTATTTGGAACTAAGCTTCAATTCCACACTCACGTATTGGACTATTGAGTCCAGGCTCATACGGGCTGGGATCATCTGCATCCTCAACTTCTCCCCACGTCTCCACTCGACGTTGTTGAGCCTCAGCAAACGTCCTCCGGCCGTGTCCCCGAACACCTCCTTGTACACCGAATTCTTCATGGAGATCATCCGGTCAGGCTCTCCCTGGTTCCTCCAGAAATATTGGATGATACGAGGATGCTGATCTTCCGGCGAAATAATGCGTACAGCCAAGCGCTTCTTTGCCCGTTTCTTTTCTTCTTCCTCCACACGCTTCTTCCAGTACGATGGCAGTACATCTCGCAAGAGATGGCGAATCTCGCTTGATTCGGACCAATCTTCCACTTGCTTCAGAAGCCGGCGGTACTTTCGGAGATACCTCCTTCAATCCCTCAATCGCAATTCTCCACGCTCCAAGTTGAGGGGTATTGACCAAAGATCGTTCGACTTTTGGTCTGGAGCATCAACTCCTTCTTCTTGCTCCAACCCATCGAGGCAGTGCTCCTCCGTACTGATTCTCTTCCCCCGAATTTGATCACGTAAATCCGCCTTTAGCTCCGAGGCCAAACGATGTGGGAAAGTGCGACATGCCCACTTGTCACGGGCATCCTGCCGCATCTCACCCACGACTTCCTCGGCAAAAACTTCGCAGTGGAGGATGAAGTCGTCGAGGTTGGCAGGATTGGCGTCGTAGTAGGGAATTTCACACCCCCTGAAGGTCTTCGAGCCCCACGGCATCCCCAACATCCGAAGCGATGACGCCTTCGAGGCGGATTGCTCCCGAACTCCCATTGCCTGGGGAGTGGGAATATACACCCCTGATTTCCATGTCTTCACGAGGCCGGGGCTCAGCTTCTCCCACGCTCAGACCTCCCATAGTCCATATTCCCGACCGCGGGTCCATCACCCATGGATCCACCGCTCCTCCACTTGAACCATCTCGGCGAGCCGCTGACCTCGAGGCTTCCTCTTCCACACGTGCCACAAAGGCAGCTCTGGCGTCGAACGTCGCCGCAGCTGGAGGACTACTGATGTCAATCTCAACGGTCTCCTCACGGGCATCCCGCTTGGGTGTACCAATCCCCGAACCTCTTTCCGGCGTCTTCTTCCCCAGCATGACACTTGCCGAAAATAGTGGGATGTGCCTCAATAGCAAGGGGTCAACCCGTGGCGGCCCATAAGGCGCCGACTCCATGGGACCCTCCATGGGCGCCACTCCTTCTGCTGCTGTCCTCAAGGTCGTCACACGTCTCAGCAACGACTCCTGGGCAGGATCCCGTGGCAGGTCGGGGCCTAGTTCCAGGACGGGCGTTGGGATTCCTCCACGCTTCTTCAACTCCCTCATCCTGTTCTCCACTGTCTCCAAGTACTTGATCATGTTGTCCACCACCCGTTGCTGCTGTACCAACATGCTTTCTAACTTGGCCCCGTAGTCCTCTCGATGTGATCGAATTGTGTTCAGATCGTTGTCGAAGATGGCCTGGTCCTCAAGGATACTAGAGGTGGTGTCATCCAACTTGTCGATCTTCTGAACAAAGGCATCTTTGCCCACCCGGGGACACCTTCTGATGAGGAAGTGCACATGATGGCAATGGCAGTGATCTCCACTCCCCGCTTGCCCGCACGCCGCCTTCTTGATGTCCTCGTGAGGATGACGGTCATCTCCTGCACGATCCCGTGGCAGCTTCCCCGGAGCTGCACGCTCTTCTCCTCCACCCATGACGGTGTCGCCTGTCGCGTCACCGTCCATCCTCACTTCTTCACCATTGCCCGTGTGTCTCGGGACAATGGTGGTGGCTGCCCTTCGCGGCAATGATTCCTGTTCTGCATCATGAGCAAGTTCAGGATTTGAGGCGGTATGCGACCGCCCCGCCGGCATCATCCGAAGGGTAACAAGTATGATATCCCTCGGAGTCCGACGGAGCACTGAACATCCGGCAGACGGGGCTCGGCGTCATTTCCATCGCTGTTTCCGCATCCTGCTTGGACAGTTTTGGCAAACCGCGTTTGCGGTAGCGCCTAGTCCTTGAGCCGCTGCTGTAACTCGTGACCTCGTCTGATTCCTCCGCGGGTACTCGGAGATGACAACGTTTTCCACATGATCCTTCACAAAAGGTGACAATGTCCTCCATGGCGGCACCCGCTCTTCTCTCCGAGTGTCTTCTTTCTTCTCGGGCTTCAACAATGGTGACCCGGGGTCCACTTGGGCAGGGCTCATGAGGGTCGAAGCTCCCCGGGTGGCGGTAGGCGGCAGGTACACCTCTGCTACCATAAGGAAGGTCTATAGGACCAGCTCCTGCTATAGTGCGAGCTCTACCGCCTAGACCCGATTTCTCCACCCTCTTTCCCGTGACTCCCATCGTCCTTGACCTCACCAGTGATTCCATCCTTTATAAAAGCCAAAATGCAAAATTCCTGCAAGTACCCTTGGTAACACAATCCAAACAAATCTCGGAGGTACACCCTCTGCAACCCTTGCAATAAGAACCAAACACACTTGATCAATGAATTTGAATGAGCTTGACCAGTGAATCGAATTAACCGATCACCAAATTGAATTGAGTGTAACCTCATCAATACATGGACATGATCATGGAGAGGGGAACCAATGAGACAATGTCGGGCAAAGGGGGAGGCAGAAACAGAAGTATAAGTGAAGCCCTGGAAAGAGTATGCGATTATCGAAGATGATGTTGCATCCCTACTCCTAGAATCGATTTTATATACCATGCACATTCGAACTGCAGACATATGACGCCATGCTAACAACCTTGATTCACCACATTAAGGAAAATGACATTGATTCACGGGGTCATGCGCGACAAAATCACATCAATGAGGTCCATATGGCACATGGCGGAACACGGAGAAATGATACACGACACCATGGCATCATCCGCTTCAACATAAGCGTGGCCCACATGGCCCATCCTCACCCTTGCCTACAAGACGGCCAAAACTGGAATTGAGAAACATGAGCTCCAAATATGAGGAATGTCCCACCGTGGATAAAGTATGACACCATGGCCTCCATGAACACAAAGTACGTCATGGCCACATACATGACTTGTCCACACTCATGAATCACCAATGATCACAAGTAAAGAGCTTGCAATGAGAATCACCAAATATGAGTCGGAACGGTGACCTCATGGCAATACCTGACACCTGGCATGTGTGACACAGTCCATATATCATTATGCTGGCAATGCCTCGGTACTTCACACCGGACGCCGGGTGCCCATCACCTAGCAACTACATACACAATGGCCAGCAAGTGAATAGACTTGGCGGGTTTACTTGCTGCACGCGAACAACACATCAAGAAGGGCCAGCCCACTAAACCTCACCTGTTTAGTGTATGCGGCATACCAATTGCTGGGCTCCAGCGGTTAGAGTATCGCGAACCAAAGGCACGAACAAAATGTAAAGCCAACACACGACATATGTCTCATGCCCTCACATGCTTGGACATGCCACTTGGTCCCACCACTTGGTGCCTAATTGCTTGGGACCCCATGGCATAGGCAACGACACTGGTGATGTGCATTAGAAACCATCCACACATGGATATGTGAAACCAATATTGCCTAATTGCGTGTTCGTGTGACACCGAACCAATTCAATGCATGCTACTTGGAGAGAGATTTGGCAAGAATGCTTGGGTAAGAAGATGCCCCGAATCACATGAAGAGACCTAGACCCGGCCCGCAGAGAGAGTGCATGGAGAGATACCCTGGTTCCAAAGAGAGCACATCTGACACCTGGTGAGATTGTCTCATCCGAAGGAGAGATTGTCCTGCCTCAGAGAGAGATGGTCCCGCCCCAATCCAGGCCTTGAGAGAGATCGTCCTGCCCCAGTCCATGCCCTGAGAGAGAGACCCTCACCCATCCATGCCCAGGAGAGAGAACCTAACCAATCCATGGCTGAAGAGAGATAACCTAACCAATCCATGGCCGAAGAGAGATAACCTAACCAATCCATGGCCGATGAGAAATAACCTAACCAATCCATGGCCCAGGAGGGAGAACCTGACCTCACCAAGACCCAATCCCGAGCGCATAGCCTAGCCATGACCCATGGGAGCATGCATATGGAGGGAGACTTTCGCCTAGCCATGACCCATGAAGGCATGCATGAACTTGAAGTGAAAATCACCGACATTGATTGAGGATTATCCCTACACCCAATTGCCAAGTCAAATGAGCTATCCTCATGCCATGACATACTTCATGTGGACAAAGGAGGGATAGTGGATCACCAGCCGTGTTCGACCAATGCCATGAATTCAGCGAAGGTCACCGGAGTAAGACAGCAAATGAGAGGTTAACAACCAGGGCATAAGTGCAGTTCTCCACCTTTAGCATGTTCACCCATTGCACATGCACAACACATGTTCAACACAAACAATCACCAAAGGTTGACCCTCCTTGATTCCATGGGAGATCAAGGTGTCATGACACATGCAAAGCAAACAAATGATAAATCAAAGAATGAGGAATTGCTTTGCCTTGACGAGCAACGGCCGAGTTACTTTCTTCCCTTCCGGTGCGCCTATCTCAGCCACATCCACTTCCACTTCACTTCCACTAGGACTCCTCCAGCTTCCAGGGACTCGTGATCCCCCATACACGTAGGCGTTGCACTTCCGAAGCAGATGCGCCCATTAACGTGTACCATTCTCCTCGCAAGTGCAGTGATGCACCCAAAGGCGACAGCCGGTGTGCGCGGAGGCACCACACCAGGGTTTAGCCAGATCGCAATTCCGGGCCTTCTATCTTCGGCTGGAGCTGCCCTAGCTTCCGATTCGTTTCCATTTCCATAACAGTGTAGAACTAACACTATTAGCATCCGTTTGGAAGAATTTTCAAACGATCGGCCCGCATTGAGGAACACAGAGCACGCGCACGCAAACAGGAACCGGAGAAGGGCGCGTTGCACACACAGCGGGCCTGGTCCGAACAAGAAATGGTAAATCCTCCATCCTGTGGTTTATAAATAATATAATTTCGGAATTCTCCTGAAATTGTATCAGAAATCGCTGAAATCGCAGAAATCGCTCAAAAGTCCAATACTGCAGTCAATTGGGATCCGAACCGGCTTCACCTGGCGCAGGCAAGACAGGAACAGGCGGAATTCAGGTTAAAGCACTTGTTCTGCTGGCCGCGGTAAAGATCAAGAAAAAAGTATGTACAACGCTTTTGGATTGCGAGGCCTCGCAATGCCTTTGCCATCTTGCTACTCCTCACTACAGATCCCACCATACATCGGTTTGGGTCGCCGCGAACGTGATGAACCAGGGTTCATGCCCCTTGTGCTTTATAGGTGGATGGCAACGCTGATGCGGACCAAAGACCGGACAGAGAACGTCATGATCTTCGATCAAGATGTGCACATGGCGGCGAAAGTAGCAGCGTTGGATGATCCTCCGCAAGTCTGTTCTCTGCAATCGACCAAACGGAAGCGGTCGGATTTGGCACGGAGCTACCAGCACGAGGCGACGCGGCGCATGCAGGCGGGAATTGACCAGTGCAGGTTGGCGCAGTGCGAGCTTGGGATCCAGTTGGGCATGCCAATGTGGGTTATGGACGAGCACATGGGGTATACGCGTCTCGAGGTGTCCGCGGCAGCAGAGGAACCAAGTCAGCATGCCCATGCAGAAGGTGGAGATGAAGACGTGGATGTGCCTGGTGACGATGACGATGAACCGCTGCTGACAGGATCTGATCGGCGATCTCCTCGGAAGTCTACGCAGGTTCGGGCGTTCCAGGCTGGCGAGGCAGATGAGGACGAGCCGAGGGCGAGCCAGGCGCCGAAGAAGAAAAAGTCAAGGACCCAGGCGGCAGCTGAGCCGAAGCAGACGACACTGCTGCGGCCCCAGGGAGTGAGGAGGCTGCTGAGCCTTTCGGATCCAGGAACAGCAGTGGGCTCGGCAGCGCGGAGCAAGATGTTGGCAGCGGGATTAAAGAAGAAGAAGAAGACTTAAAGGGCGTTACAGTCCTATTTTGCGTGATATGTTGTCTCGCATTGCGAGGCCTCGCATTCCAGTCTAGGCAATTTGCCATTTCAGCTCTGTTTTCAGAGGCCCTATCTGGAGATGACGATTTCACTGACCCTAATGCAACAGTCAGTATTGCGAGGCCTCGCATTCCGAAGGCCTCACGTCTCGACGCACAGAATGTACTGATACTCTGCATTCTGTTTTTGCTTCCTTCTGAGTGCTCTGAAGCTGTGTGTAATTGCAGTGAATTGCGTAGTTGCATGTCTCGTATTGCGAGGCCTCGCAATAGGAATAGGGAAATGGTATCATTTTGCAGCATTTTGGAAACGAGAGGCGCAAAAAGTGAATTTTTAAGGCAGGATAAAAACGCATGCAGAGGAGAACAACAAAAACCAAGGTTTTCTAGTTCGAGAACCCTCAAAATGTGGTGCATTTTGGAGAAAATTGGGTAAAATGGCAAAAATTGGGAGAGCTTTTTTGGAGGAAAATAACACATTTTTGTGGGTAATTGGGCCAAAAAACTGAGGTGTCAAATTTTGTAGTAGAAAAAAGTAGGTAAATCGGGCAAATTACCCCTACGAAAATTGCAGAGAACCCGGTACAAAAGCGTACCTGCTTCGGCCGCCTAAGTGGTGGTCGCCTGATGATCTGAGCTGCCCTTGCTGCAGCACGTGCACACACTGTGCGCCGCCATAGTGGGCCCCTGGTGATCATGGGACAAATCGTCATCCACCACGTTCCCTGTTCCTGTGCTCCGGAACCCCGAGACTCTCGTGTTGTCTGTGCCAACGGGGGCACTTTCTGCAGCACTGGTCGTGCGCCTGGTTTAAAGAGCACCTGTGCTATGTGATCTCCCTGCGAGAGTACAAATTTATCTGAGCAATTATTCACCAAGAGACCACCAACGTTCCCTCTGAAATCTGAATGACTAACGTCAGCTGAAAGGTCAATGTTATGCTTTGCCGCCAGCCCTGATCTTGGCTGCATCTGAGCAGAAAGTCCTGTGGGTATTGCAAACACCACATCCAATGACACCACACTGCGACAGGGGGTCCCAATTTCTGAAGGATGTGCCGCATACACATCCAAACCGGCAGACTCTGCTGACCCACGTGCCGGAATTTTACCATGCTGTGTAAGCAACTGAACCTGCACCTGCAGATCATTTACAGAGTCCTGTCTGGTCTGTGTCAGACAGACCCGCTGATCCCTGCCCTCCCCGTAAGGGGGGGTTTCCTGTGACGAACAGAGCAAACAGAGACCTCCATCGGACCACAGTTCACGCGACTTATCAGCGTCATCCTTAAGCTGACCCTTTGTCACAAAACTGATTTCACTTCCTTTTCAGAACTTTTTTCACTTTTTTCAATTTTTCCACTTCCTTCTAACTTGCCGCCTTGGACATAAATTATTATCGTAAAAGTGTTCCCCAAAGCCAAATTGCGCATTAGCACAACCGGGATGGCACCTCTTGGCACCCCATCTTTTTTCACTGCTTGCACTGATTCCACTTCTTTTTCAGAACATTTTCACTGATTTCACTTCCTTCTAACTTGCCACCTTGGCCAGAAAGTATTATCGTATAAGTGTTCCCCCCAGCCAAATTGCGCATTAGCACAACCGGGACGGCACCTCTTGGTACCCCATCTTTTTTCACTGCTTGCACTGATTCCACTTCTTTTTCAGAACATTTTCACTGATTCCACTTAATGCCTTTATCCTTCTAACTTGCAATCATTATCTATCCATACCATTCTCAATGCGTTTTTGACCTTTCGGGGAGCACCCTAGTACCCAAACCTCTAGACGGAAGCTGATTTCACTTACAAAAACAGAGCATAAGTGATTTTTGCGCAAAAATCCACGTAGTTTGGTTGAATCCACGACACCAAGGCACATCTAAGCAAGGAAACGAAGTTGAATTGCAATCATTATTTACCCATACCATTCTGAATGCGTTTTTGACTTTTCGGGGAGCACTTTAGTACCCAAACCTGTAGACGGAAGCTGATTTCACTTACAAAAACCAAGCATAAGTGATTTTTGTGCAAAAAGGTGTTGCAACTTTTTTTTTACCTTTCGTACAATATTCCAACTCGTGTAGTAGGTGAGACTCGCTTTCAAAAGGCTCCAAACTAGCTTCTTGGTTGGTGGAATTGAGTTTTCATCTACTTCCATGCTGGTGAAGTGCTGAATGGTACTTCCACATAAGGCTCGCAAGCACCATGTATTGATTGGTTCCCAACGCGGATCCTGGCTCTGTGACTCAGTGATTTTCATTCGGACCTTGGTTATTTTCATCGCTCCACACTGGTGCAATACAACTGCAAACACGTTTCAGTCCAAGGAACCACCAATGGTAATGAAAACAAAGGACAATCGCAACAAGCCGCACCACTTTGAGCATCTGAGCATCTGGTTCTCTCAATCAGTTCAACATCGCACAAAGTGCATAATGAACACAGAGCTCAGGCATCTGCACTTCCAGAATTCAAACAAAGGCGTAAAAAACAGCATGCAAATACAGTGCATGCAAATACATGCAAAGTATAAGAAGGGCACCTGCCTGGAGAGGAACGTCAGAGTTCTCAGGCAGAATTGAACTGCTGACATCCGACTCTACATCAAAGGGGGCCCACAGTTCCCAGGCTGCAATTTTTGGCGCAGCAGCCTTTCCCCTTTACCCCTTCCATCTGCCAAGGCGAAAGAAATCAAGGGCAGCGTGGGTATAGCCGTCCACAGACTGCGCCTGGACAAGCACATATAGACCTCTTAGGAGGACAAAAAAAAAACCCAACAGCGGGCTGGCCAGCACACAGGGCGGCTCCGACTGGTACAAAGGAGGCATTGCCCCAGGGTGCTCCTACCTCCATGGGCAAAATAAAACTTGGCAGAGCGCAGGGAACTGCCGGGTAGTCACATGGGGGGGGGGGATCAGAGGGTGGGGGGAGCCACACACACAAAAGTTCACATGTGACCCCCACGGGTTCTCCAAAACTGAAGCTGACTATCTATCAACAACACCACCGCTCAATGAAATCATTAAATTAATCAAAATTCAGAACTCCTGACGCTGGACTTCATTGCGTCTGCATCTGCATCTACCCACAGACTATTGCAGAGATTTCGAGATGCATACTCATGTCCAGCGAGAAGATCCTGCCTGCCGCGGCCGCCATCTTGTACACGTCCCTCTCTGATGATGGAACCGCTTGCGCTTGCACTGCCACCTTTGAGGCCACTTGTTCTTGGTACACCCAGGCCATATCCTTCACGGTGGATCCCGGTCCCAGCGCCGCGCTCCACATCTCCACCGCGCCGTCTACCAGGCTACTTTCCCGCAACGCCGTTCTCGTAAGACCTCCGAACTCGCTTTCTCCCGGGCATCCCACCGGATGCTCAAGTACTCTTCCGTCTCGGGTACATGGCGAACTCTTCCGTCACTCCCGTCGTGGTTGGCATTGGCAAGGTTGTCCCAGTCCGAAGATGGTGATCGTTGTCATCGACTGCTTGGTGCTTCTGACGAGTCCCTTCCGCTCTGAGGGATAGGGCCTAAGGACAAAGCAGTGAACAACTACTCACAGACTACAGCAGAGTTCTTGAGATGCATACTCATGTCCGGCGAGAAGAGGCATCAGGAAGCAACCATCTTGGATGGTTCAGGCCTACGGCTCGGCCACCCTTATCCCCTGTCGGCGACCAGACGGGCTGGCATTGGCAAGGTTGTGAAAGCCCGAAGCTCATTACTGTGTGCCAACCCACCCAGAGTTTTTGCAAACCCCAAACCCACAAATGCTATTGGACATTCACCCACCCAACTACCACAGGCAAACTGCCTCACCAAAGGCAAAATGCCCTTCACCATGCGCCGACCCGAAATTTTGCACAATGGCCTACCCTACCTGGAACCCACCAAGCCTAAAATTCTCACAGACTCACCCTAGGGTAGCTCACACACTAAAAAAGCTCTGGCCCCGTGGCAGCACACATACTGGGCACTCTCATCCTTTTGCCTCGGCCTGGTTTGTGGCTGCATGAGGGTGATCTGGAGCGGCGTCGCTTCCCTGCTCCCTTTGGTGGCGCCTCCTCCACCTTCAGCTTTTCTTTCTTTCGTTTATGCTGCTTCCCCTGGACATGCCACCTCCACGACGTGGGGTTCTTGGAGACCCCCACGTCGCAGAGGCAGCTTTGGGGATAGTTTGGGTCTTTTTTAAAATATTTGTAGTCTGGACAGGATGCGGTGATCATGCTTGCCATTATTGAGAGAAAATAGAACCCTCTAACCAGACAAAGACCAAGACGAGGGCAGAAACATCCCAAAGGGCATGATATGATGGGGAAGAATAGATGAACCGATGTTGAACACTCTCTCCACACCGCAACTCAGCAGTACATCTACCTCATGGGGCTTGCTTGTGGGGCTCATGTGCAACCATTGGTAATATACCCAGAAGTACTTCGTCTTTTGAAGCGTGAAAATGACATAGGTTGGGATGCATGGCAACCTATGTCGACCGAGGGGGGGGGAACGCATGCACCAGCCTCATAAAAGAATTACAGAGCACACACCAATATATTGGTTCAGTAGGTGCATGATCTCCTTTGTGGCGAGATTGGGGAACTGTGAGCCCCCCTCAGGGCCACCAGTGCCGGCCTTCTTCAGCTTCTTGGCATTGCGGGAAAGGGGGCATCCAAATTGAGCCACGAAATCGAGGCTGACGCGGTGGAAGTGCAGACCGTCTTAAAAGCCCGTCTTTGCCAACTGGATGAAGTTGCTGGCAGTCAAGGGCATCCAGTCCAGGAAGATCTCCACCGTGAAGGATCCGGCAGAAGTCTCAAAGGCTGCCGTAGGATTGGAAGGGGGCGGCATTGCATCATCCATCGCAGGGGAAAGAGACTAGGCAGATGAAATGACGCCACGGGGTCATACTATCTGCTGCAGAGGGTCTGTGTTCCTCGGACCAAGGCGTCAGTTCTGCCCATTAAGCGCAGTCTTTGTGCTGCAAACTCTGGAGACTTGGTGTCCGAGGCTTCAACGATTTCACCACAATCAAACAGGCTGCAGCTGCCGCTCAGCCCTGTGCATCGGCGCCTGGTATAGTTAGCCCCCCCCCCCCTTGCGCAAGCATGCTGAAAGTCAGCAAAACGACGGTAACACGGGCTCATGTGCTTAGACAAGGCAGTGCTTGCGCGCGACGCGCGGTACCAAAAGAACGTATGTCATCGGAAACCTGCCCATACCTCACCCTAATCACAATTGTCGCAACAGGGCACTACAACACAATGTGCAGGCATCTTTCAGCGATTTCTGGAGGTCCTCACTGCCCATCAGAGCCATCAGGAGCTGTGGAATAGAAGTCCTTTCCCACATTGCGCGTCATCTTGAACAATTGCACATGCTTCCCCTTTTGGAGCAGCCTTTGGGGCAGGCTTGGCTTCGGGTTTTGGAATGGGTTGAGGCTTCCTATTCCTTGGGACAAAACTGTCATCAACAATATCTTTGGTGAAGTAAAGCTTGGTATGAGCAGGAGGAACTACCACAAACATGAACAAGCCCACCTTTCCCTCTACAAGCAAACCACAATCGCATAATGACTGTGGTCAGAAATTTCAATCAAAACGACGGTAACACGGGCTCATTTGCTTAGACAAGGCAGTGCTTGCGCAAGGGGGGGGGGAGGTATCTGCGTATGCTAAAGAGTGGACAGCCAAATTTCTGATGAAAACGAATTCTGCCACTCCGCATTTTCAACGGACACGGAAAGTGGACGTTGAGGGTTGGAGCCAATTTTTGAGATCCTTTTAGGAAGGTTCGCTGCTGGGCCGAAACTGATAGTTCTAACGTTGATCCATAAAAATATCATTCCAATGTAATTGTTTTTCCCCTGCTCATTGCAGGTACCTGGAACATGGCGCGCAGGATCGTGTTGGGCCCATCATGAGGCAGGTATAATGGCCATGCAAATGAAGATGGCCGCAAACCGGCCAAAAATGTATGACAAAAATGAGTGAATGTGGTAAGACAATTGAACCAAGGAAATGGCTTAATTGGTTTTGTGGCCGGATTATGTTCCCCCTCCCAGAGTCCGACCAAGCTAGGGGGGGGGGGATGAAATCACAACATGTCATGTGGTGATGACGGGAGGCTGCGCCCTATGCATTGCATGCTCTCTGCAGTTACCTGCGCCACGGCACACTCCCCCCGGCCCTTGGATGCAGCTCCTGGTCGGTCTCCTTCAGAAAGGGATGCCAAAAGGAAACGGGCATTGGTACTTCCCAGTGCCATATGTCTATTCTGGACAAGAAATTTTTGTATAGCCCGAGTCAGGCTCATGAGTGCCCGTTCCATGATGATTCAAAACAGACACGAAATTTATTCGATGTGTCGGCATCTACAGTGCACCAGCTGCATTGCTGCCATTGCTTTCGTTTTGAGTAGTGTTGAATTTACGCTGTAGATGCCAAATGCGTTTGCATCCATTTACAATTATTGTCAGCAGGGGGCACGGGGTCAAGCAAAACTGGTGAGTCCCTGCAAACTCATGCATGCTATGCAATACCAATGAGGTGACTTGGGAATCTTTACCCACACACAACCCACCAAGGCAGCAGTGCAGTGCAGCGCAGCGCAGCGCAGTGCAGTTTCTGGTCACATTCTGCTTCATGTTCCAGCTATGCTTGACAAAAATTGATGGTCCCGAATTGACGCTCTCCCAACTCCCCATCCAACAAATATTGGCGAAAGTTGTCCCCGTATTCCGTCATACTGGGTCTCAGTTAGCCACAGAGGATCACAGGAAGCCCGTGCGCAGGATCCGCGCCTTCTCCACTTATGCCCTGACGAAACTTGATTACATCACACATGGCGCCGTCCTTCCAGCACCCTCTCTGATGAACCTGCAGGTGATCAGCAATAGACGTTTCTCATGTGTGTGTCGGCTCCCCAAATGGGCTCCCTCGGACTTCCAAATGGACTCCCCACAAGTGCAACCAAACTGCAATTCAAAAGAACAACCCAGCATGCAAACGCAACAAGCATTAGCCACGCACAAAAACTTGCAAACCACGTGGGCTCTGACTGAAAGTCACCGGGATGGGACCGGGTTTCATATTCTCCACAGGGAAGGGCACCCACCAGAAGTCCGGGCGACACGGGGCCAGTCCTGGGGATAGTGCGTATCACCGCTAGCGTGAGATACACACTTTTTTTGGGGGGGATACACACACGATACACACTGCAGATGCCTGGCATACACATGTGATACATGAAATCCATGAAGAGAGAAACGAAATCTTGGCCATCCCCCACAGCAAACGAAATGAGAAAAGGGTTGGACACACATGTGGAACATAGCACAATTGACATGTGTGCATGCCAGGAATTGAAGTAACGCTCAACCGTCTCAGCAGAGCAGTGCCTCACCAACTGAGCTACAACTACCAGCTTGTAAATCTGTGCAGCAAAGCGTTCTTAGCTTAAAATGATGTCTAGAAAAGAGCGCAAAAAGCGCAGGGCAGAATGAGGAAAGGGTGGGACACACATGTGATACACACTCTTGAAAGTTGGGATACACACATGATACACACACCAAAGAGTTACAGATACACCAATTTCAGTTTTTGGGATACATTTATCTCCAGGACTGCACGGGGCTTCATGGCTGCCTGAGCTGGATGAGACAATGCAATGGCAAAAGATGGGTTGCAGGGGAACTTCAGGCAGGGCACGTTTTGAGGAAAACACGGCCTGCAGAAAAAGCCCTGCAGAAAGAACACAGACACTTTGCCTCGAGAACATCGTGAGTAAAGGACAATATCGCATGTGCTGGTCCGGTAGTTGGCACCACGCTCTGAGGGGCCAGAATTTTGGCAGACACAACACTGCCGTTTGAACACTGGAAATTGACAACAGCACCAACTGGGTACGTGTCAATATCATCGACATTCATGGCTGAAATTGAGTGAAAACTAAGTTAGTTACGGTAATCTTATTCTGAGACCATAAGAAGCAGCGGGAACTGCCTAGCCCGTAGGCATCCCAGTGTGCTACTGGAGCACAGAAAAGACTGAGGGTTGAAAAAGATCAGCAGATTCCATTTCAAGCGCAATCACAAAGTGCTGCAGGGTCTAGTTCATGTCTTTTGGTTGCAAAGGACACCTCCTCAATGGACACCTCAAAAGACATCTCCTCGCGTCCATCGGCGTCAGAAACCAGACACCAAGAGTCAACGTGAAGTACACATGTGCCTGCAGTAGGGCCCCCTTCCAAAGGCCGGCTCGGCCGCCGTTCCCTGGCGCTCCTCTTGTCCTGCACCTGGCCGCCTGACACCACTCCAATCAGGGGCGTATATGGTGTTGGCAACGTTACGAGCTGAGCATCGAACCTTCGTTGGAGGGGGAAGAGGGTATGGGCTAGGGAACCTACATGGGAGGACGAAGAGGGTAAGGGCCAACACAGGCAGACTCTTTTCAGAATGAAGGTAGAGTAAGAGGATCAAAGTGCTTGTACGGCACCTCTTCACGTAAGAACCACAGGCCCAGCATCCGTGCTCCCCACGTTATACAATCCAGTATTCCAGGTGGGCACCTACTGAACCAATATGTTGGTGTGCGCTCTGTAATTCTTTTATGAGGCTGGTGCATGCGTTCCCCCCCCTCGGTGGACACCCCAACCACAGTTCCTGAGTGCGGAGAGTGGGGAGATTTCCTGAGTGAGGAGAAACCAAACAACGGCGGGAAACAAACCAAACAAAGCAGCAGGACGGGACACCACAGCACCGCACGGCAGCACAGCACCACGGGGCACAGCACAGGGGAGCAGGGCACCAAGGGAGAGCAGGGCCCCACAGCAACACCGCATAGGGAGGAGAGGACAGGGAACGCACAGCACGACACCCCAGGACGCACACGGCACAAAGCACAGCGGCGAACAACACCACGCAGCAACACACCACAGCAAAACACACACAGCGCGGCGAGACACGACAAAACAGGGCGCCGGAAGGCACAGGACCCGAGGACACGACACACAACACGACAGCACCAAACGGAGCAAAACAAAACCACACAACGCCGGGCAACACAACGCGCAGCAACGCAGCGCAGCACAGCACCAAGGGACACACCACAGCACACCACCGAAATACGACACCAGGAGCCACCAGGACCCACCAGGAGACAACAGAGGACAGCCAGGCCCAACAGCAAACACGCAAACACAACAGAAAACAACACAAAACACCAGCCAGGGCCACAAGGGCAAAAGAGCAGCGCACAAAGAGCAACGACGAAGGCACACCAGCACAGCACCGCACAAGCAGAGCACAGAAACAGAAACAGCCCGGAGCACCACGGAAAGGCAAGGAAAAACGCAAAAAAAAAAGAAACCAGCGGAGAATGCGGCAACGCACGAAAGCAAAGCACAACAACAACAGCATAACACGCCCCTGCACAACACGGCGCAAGAACAGAAGCACGCCACACAAAAAACAGACACAACACAAAACACACCACAGACCGCAGCACCACACCACACGATGCACGACAAACCACAACACAGGACAGCACAAGCAGCCGCCGAGGGGGGGGGGGGTACAACCAGCACAAGCCTGACGCAAAAACAAAAAAAAACGGGCGCCAAGCGCCCGAGGGGTCGGGCGGGCAACACGACCAGAGGCAGCAAGGAGAAGAGCAACGCCGCAGGCACGGCCCCACCGGGCACACGCAACACAACAGGCAACAACACAAAAGGGGGAGGCACAGGCAGGGGGCACCGAACAACAGAGCGCAAGCGCACACCGGCCCCCGCCGAAGCACAAAGCCCACAACAACACACACCAACACGCCCCACAGCCCACGACACACCCGCACGGCACCGCACAGCCAGCACAGCACAAAAAAAAGAGCAAAAAAACCCCGCAAAAAGAAACATGCAGGGGGGAGAGGACCACAAAAGAGGGGGGGGGGAAGGACCACAAGACGCCAAGGCCCAAGGCACCCAGGGCCGGAAATTACGGAACGCCAAAGACAAGGGGGGCGCACAAGAGGAAAGGAAACAAAACCCAGGAACAACACAAGCAGGGCAACCGCAGCCCGGAGGGGGCCGAGCAAACAAGGGGAGCAACAAGAACGGCCACAGGAAAAGGTGAGGCGCACCAAAACGCGCCCGGGAGGCCGGCCCGCCCGACCCGGCCAAGAAAGCACGCACACGCACACACGCACACGCACAGGACCCGGGTGTGGCGTCCTCCGACCCGCAAAGGGCGGTGGGTGTCCGCGTCCACACGAAACAGCCCCGGTGCACCGGCCAAGTCCCCCGTCGAAAGACGGGCGATAACGGAAACCGGACGCGTCAGTGACCGGGTCCTCAGACGCAAAACACCGCAGCGCACGCAGCCCAAGACCGACGCCGGAGGGACCCGCCAGGGAAAACCCCATCACCGGGCCCTGAACGGATACGACGCCGAGCGAGCCCAGCGCCCCTGCCTCGGCGGGGGCCAGCGGCAGGCACAATGAACCCGGTTCTCGGCCGGCCTCCGCGTGCCCCGCGCAGCCACCCAGTAAAGCCGGGGGCGCAAGCCCCTGGGGTGGGGAAAGGCACCACGGCGTCGGGAAAGCCAACCGGAGCAACGAGAACGACCGGACCGGACGAGGCGCGGCGCACCAACGCGGGGCCACGAGGCACGTCAGAGAGGCACGCCGCAGGCCACAACCATGGCACAAGAAAAGGTGCCAAGCAACAACGGCCACCGGCTGTCGCAAGCCCGGGCAGCGCGCGCAACACGCCACGAACCACGGCACAACAACAGGTGCCAGGCAACAGCCAACCCACACACCACAAAACCCAGCTAGGAGTGGCGGGGCGCAGCCAGAACCTAAGCCCGAGCACACACACCCACAACGCACACCCCAGAGAGGAGTGGCGGGGTACAGGAGGAGCACGCACACCAGCACACACGCACCCCAACACTGCAGCCAGGAGTGGCGGGGCGCAACCGAAACCCGAGCCCAAGCACACACACCCACACCGCATACCCCAGCCAGGAGTGCCAGGGTACAAGCAGAGCGCGCACACGAGCACACACACACCCCAACACCCCAGCCAGGAGTGGCGGGGCGCAGCCGAAACCCGAGCCCAAGCACACACACACACGCCGCACACCCCAGCCAGGAGTGGCGGGGTACAGGGGGAGCACGCAAACAAACACACACACCCCAACACCCCAGCCAGGAGTGGCGGGGCGCAGCCGAAGCCGGAGCCCAAACACACACACCCACACTTCACACCCCAGCCAGGAGTGGCGGGGTACAAGCGGAGCGCGCACACGAGCACACACACACCCCAACACCCCAGCCAGGAGTTGCGGGGCGCAGCCAAACACCCGAACCCAAACACGCACACCCACGCCGCACGCCCCAGCCAGGAGTGGCGGGGTTCAAGGGGAGGACGCACACAAACACACACACCACAACACCCCAGCCAGGCGTGGCGGGGCGCAGCCGAAACCCGAGCCCAATCACACAAACCCCCACCCCCGCCCCGGATACCAGAGCCCTGGTGCTGGTGTGCCAGTGCCCGGTACATGTCCCCCGGGGCAAGCCGGCCACCGCTCCCCCCCCGGTCCAAATCTGCGTCAAGCGCGGGGACCGGTACACCCCAGTCCACACGGCGAGTATGGACCTCGGGGACCACAAGGCCACCCTCACCCCACCCGGAGGCAACCCCCTGGCCATCGCTACGCCCATGGTGGCCAGGGCCACCTACGACAGGGCTCGGGGGGGACTCGTCCTCGTCCCCTCGGCCCTGGGGGCCCAGCAGCTCCGCGACGCCGACTGGAAGGGATGGAGCGCCTCCTGGGTCAGCTACGCCCGGGCCCTCCAGCCAACCAAGCCGGTCGGCTTCAAGGTCCTGGGGGCGCAGGCCCCGGCCCTGCGAGACTGGGTGCTCCCCAGGCTCACGGGTGAACGGCCAGCGGGGACTCCCTCCCTGACCACGGTGTTTGGCCTCATCGGGCGTGACCTGCGGGCGGCCCAGGGGGCAGCTGGCGGCTCGGCCACACACGCCGACCCCCAGGGCGAACCCACTTCCTCAGAGCCGGACCCGGAGCCGGAGCACCCCACTCCCCCGCAGTCCCAGAATTGAGGGCACCCCGGAGGACGTGCAGGCTGTGGGGTACCTGTGGCTCAACGTCCGGGGCCGGTACCTCCGGCAACGCCTCCTGGCGCAAGCCCTACACATGGCAGCGCGCCGCCCTACCCTCCTCGTCCTGGCTGAGGCCCAGTCCCGGGCAGGCCCAGAGGACCCCCCCTTTCAGGACTACGCCCGTCACGTCGTGCTCCCCGCCCACGGCAAGACAGGGGCGGGCCTGGAAGTATATGTCCGCACCGGGACAACCACCCGGGCTTCCCTCCTCTGGGGCGCCGAGGATGCCAACGCCCTCCTCATGGAGGTCCTCACCCCGTGGGGTCGGCATCATGTGCTGGCAGCCCATGCCCCCCAGATCAGCATAGGCGTGGAGCCTTACGTGAGATGGTGGGCCGCCGTCTGGAGGGAGGTCACCTGCCTGGTCGACCCGACGACCGTCCTGGTTGTCGCGGACACCAACTCGGCGGCCCGACCGGCGGATAGAGGGACCCCGCGCCCCGAGGACACGGGCTACCGCACGTTCCTGAGGGCCTTCGAAGTCAGGGATTTGGTGGACCTACACCCGGTCCCGCAGGACACGTACTCCTGCTTCAAGGGAGCCGCGCGCTCCCGCATCGACACAGCCGCCTGCCACAGCGAAGCGCAGTTCACCATCGCCTCGTACCACTACTGGGCGAGCACCCTCCTCTCGGACCACCACGTCCCCCTCCTTCTCACCATCGCCTTCCCGGTGATCCGGCTGGACAAGCCCAGCCCCCATACGGTGTCCCGCACCCCGGAGTACCACCTGGGCCCAGTGGCCCTGTCCCCGGCCGACACGGCCGATTTCCACAGCTCAGTACTCCGCAGGAGAGCCGTGGACCCCCTGCTCGCCCCGGATCGGTGGCTGAAAGGCCTGCAAAGGGCCATCTATGATTGGGCCCACGCCAGGGGCAGGGTCCGAGCCCTCCGCTTCCGGCAGTACCGCCTCAAAACGCGCCCGGCAGAGCGAGCTCCCCCCTCGCGGGCTCCCCAGCAGCCCTTCCCAGCGCGCAGCATGCTCCCCACGGTGGGGCGTTTTACAGTGATGGCCCAGAGCATATTGGGCACCTCAGTGACGGCGGGGCACGCCCTCAAGCGGAGCCTCGTGGCCTTGGGAGAAGCCCAGCGCCAGCAGAGCCTCCGGGGGTTGAAACGCAGGGCCCTCTGACGCAAGCAGGAAACCCTCAACTTGAAACACACCCCAGAGCAGTGGAGGGAGGTGCAGCGTCGTAGCAGGGGCCCCCCGCGCGATGTCTCGGAAATCCCCCTGGACAGCAAGGCGCTCCTCAACCCTAGGGAGACGTTGTCTGCCCTGTACTTGAGCCGCCTACGGCTCCAGGGCCATAGCTACCGGATCCGAGATGACCCCGACCGATGGGCCCACTTCCAGAGGTACCTGGGGCTGCTGCCGCAGCATGCCCCGCCAGCCCGCGGCGACTATGTCCAGCCCCGCCACCTCTGGGAGGTGCAGTCGGGGAAGGCCCGCGGCCCTGACCTCCGCCTACCCGAAGCGGACATCTGCATCGATATCTCCTGGTACCGACACCTGACGGAGGCGGACCAGAAGACCCTGTGCACCGTGGTGCGCAGCCCCCCGGTCAGCCGCACGGTGGGCAGGCGGGGGCGGGTTACCCTGCTCCTAAAAAACCCGGACCAGCCGGTCCAGGAGGCGAACCTCCAGGGGAAGAACCATCTCCTCCCACGTCTCCAAACTGGAGCCCACGGCCTTCTATGCCGTGGCGACGGCCGTCTATGAGCGGGCCCTGGGGGGCCCCTGCCTAGTGGGGGCATGCAGGGGATGTCCCTCCAGGAGGTCGTCCTCACGGTGCACATGAAGCTGGACCTGGCCAAGCTTCAAAACCGGATAGTGGACGTCCTGATCACAGATCTCGCAAAGTTCTTCGACGTGATCGCGCAGGACATTCACCCTATAGTGGGAGCCCGGGTGGGCCTGGGAGAGGCCGACCACCTCGCCACCCATACCGAGGGTTTCTCCTACACCCTGCCCTTGGGCCCCTGGCAGTCCCACACCCTGACGCAACTCCTGGGTACGCCCCAGGGTACCGTCCAGGGGGTCCATGCGGGGGCGACGGCGGCGCTCCCCTTCTTGCGGTACATGGACATCGCATACCGGTCCTCGGCGGTAGAGCCCTTCCGCTTCCCGGGACTCATGTGGGTGGACGACACGATCGTCCTCTTGGAGCGGGGCGATTCCCACCCCATACAGGGGGTCCTATTGGATCAGCGGGTATACTACCAGGGGATCCTGCGGGTGGACGTCCCTGACCGCAAGATCCAGCACGGCTCCACGTCAGACCCACAGCCCCTACGGTCGCCTACGCCAGCAGCCGTGGCCCGCCAGCTAGGCCGCGCGTGGGTGACGAGTACCCCGGACCAACGGCGGGAGGCACTGGCAGGGGCCCCGGAGATACAGCCCTCCAGGGTCCTCCGATATATGGGAACCGACATTTACCTCCAGGGGGCGCCTACGGCCCCCCGCAACCTGCCGGAGGTCAGGGCGGAGCTCTGGACGCAGCTCCGCCCCCAGCGGCTCTCCCCAGACGTGGCCATGATGGTGCTCATGGCCAAGCTCCCGAGCAAGCTGCTCCCCCTGGCCAGCGTATACCGCCCCACGGCCAAGGTACACGCGGCAAACAATGCTCGCATGGTGCGAGCATACAAGCACGTGACGGGCATCTCCCGCCACGCTCATACCGACGCGCTCTGGGGTCCCTGGTAGCATGGGTGCCAGGGTCTCACTCGGTCAGAGCACTCGTGGCAGGCGGTGGTGGTTCGAGAGTGGGTTCGGCAGGGGGCCTGGGCCAAGCAGGATTTCCGGGACTCCCAGGGCTACTACCTGCAAACGCACCAGGCGCTTAGAGGGGGCTGCCCGGCGGTGCTTACCCCGGGGCAGTACACGCATCACCCCAAGTGCCCCCACCTCATAGCCACGCTGCAGCGGGTCGTGGATGAGGTGGCCATGCCCATGTGGATGCCGGGCCAGTGCTCAGGAACCACCCCCATCCTGGTCCGAGGTCCCGGTGGGCCGCGATCGGCAGCGGCAGCGGCCCCTGCCCCCCGGATGGAGGTGTACACAACTCTGTATGGCGCCGTCGCGCAGGTGGTCGTCCCCCCGACGGTGTACGAAACGGTACAGGCCCTGGGCTACCATCACCTCGGCGACCTCTACACAGAGAATCACCAGGTGCTGCCGGAGCAAGCCCTGAAGAGACGAGCGCCAGCCCGCAAGGGATCCCCGGGGCTACGGGCGTGGCTGGCCCGCCACGCTGCGGTACTGGTCCCGCTCCTGAAGGAACCCACGCCGCGATGGCAGGCGGCGCCCAAGGACTGGATCCCGAGGGCCGTGCCCGCATATCAGGCGGAAGTCATCGTGGGGGGCCGGGCGGCCAAAACCACCCGAATGGAGACGATATACCATAGGGGACACCCTCTCCGGATGACCGCGGCCCTGCAGGACACCATGGAGACCGCGGGCTGGGCGTCAGAACCCCGGGTGTGCCAGCAGCCCCCGGGCACCCTGCCCAGCGACACCAGGCTCCACCGCCTCCTGGTGGCCCTCCTGGATATCCAAGTGCAGGTGGATGCGCCACTGCACGCCCAGCTGTGGGGCGACCACGGGCAGGAGTCCCTGGGCCAGCTCCAGCGCACTGGGGTCAGGGCGCCCACCGTCGTGTGGGCGACAGCCCCCCCGACTGCCGCCTACTGGGGCTGGGCCAGCACATCGCAGGCCCCTCTCGTGACGATCACCTCGTGGATCGCCATAGCCCCGGCGGCGGTGGCGCGTTTCAAATATCCAGCGCAGTGCGTGGCGCACAAGTGCCCGGGGCACCCGCACAAGGGACCCCTCTATTACTCCCTCGATACGGTGGGGAGAGTGCCAGCGGAGCTACACCAGGCCCTGCGCACCCACCTCAGGGAGCACCATGGGGACATGGCCCTCCTGGCGCCCCACGGCCGGGCAACCGACCCCCCGCGAGTGATGGCCCCTGAGACTCGCCCAGGCGTCTGGTTCCATGACCTCCCTGCGCTGGCGACCCTCCGAGGCAGTGTCGTAACGGTGGATGCAGGAGCCGGGCAGGCGGGTATGGCCATGGCCGGGGTCGTCCAGAGCGGGCTTGGGGAGTATCAGGCCCAGGTGGCCTCAGGAGTGGGCACCGCCCAGGAGTAGGGATGCAGGTTCGAATTCGCACGAATTCGCTCGAATTCGAATTCGCCCCGAATTCGCACGAATTCGTGGACCCCTCCGAATTCGAATTCGCAACTTCAAATTCGAATTCCCCCTTGGTTCGCTTGAATTCACCCGAGGCTGAGAATCCATAGGCACCTACAATTTACCTTCCATTCCAAAACCTTCCATAACCTTGCAATTTTTGTTGTTTGTTGTTGCTTGCATTCACCGTGCTTAAACTATTTGACAAAAATAAAGACAAATCAAAACCAAGAATTCCAAATATCGAGGTATACACCCTTCCTTGATTCTTTCAAATACCTTTTGGAAAAAAAGCAGCAAAGCATGCAAAATCACCAATCCACACACAAACCATCACATGTGAACCACTTCTTGCCCTTATTGGGCCTTCATTCATTGTATTCTTGCATTGAATCATGGGACTTGATTTCATCTAAGGGAGAGGATAACAAATACAAGGGAAACATAAAGCAAACTAGCAATGGGCGTCAATGAACATTATTATTGTCATGATGCTCAATAATCATCACTATGTGACTGTCACAGTACACTGTCAAATCTGGACTTTTTCGAACCTCGTAACAAGGATTTCTGTGCGTGCACGGAGCCGACGAGGGCAAGGAGAGTACCAAAATGAAGGGTAGGCAAGGGGGAACACATTTTGACTGTCCGAAGTCAAAAAAAAAAAAGTCGAAAATTAAAAGCTCGCGACGCGTTTTTCTCCGAACTGGTGCGGTTTTGGGAGGAACGGAGGGCACCGTCGTGTTCAGTGCAACGAGGCGGACATAGCGGTGCGTTCAAAACTGAAAAAGAAATTTCTTTAACGAAAACGAGTACGCAGGCACCGCAGAAACAACTGAACGGGTTGATGGAAGAAGAATGATCATGGTTTTCATTGTATAAAGTCAAAAAAATTATTGCATGGCACAATTCAAAGTTAGGTTTTCATCTGGAGAAAAGACGGCGCACGCGTGATCATTTTGCTGTCGCCTGCGAATTCGCAGTGCGAATTCGCCCCGAATTCGCAGTACTGTGAATTTCAGGCCGAATTCGCAGCGAATTCGCGCTGCGAACGAACTCGCAGCGAATTCGGCGAATTCAAATTAAATTCGCTGCGAATCTGCATCCCTACCCAGGAGGGGGAAGCGATGACCCTCCTCTCGTATGCCCGCCGGCTGGCGACACAGCAGGGGGTTTACTGGCTGGTGCCGGACTCGGAGGCAGCAGTGGGGGCCCTCCGCACGTACCAGGAAGGAGGGCACTGCGGAGATGGCATCCACCACCTCTACGCCACTGTCCTGGGGGGGCAGCGCCTCTCCCCGAGGTCTGCCATCAATGTGGTGACCACACCGTCGCACTGGATCACGGACCTCAACGTCCGTGTGGACGCGGCAACGCGGGAGCCGCCGGAGGTAGACCTCACGTGGCTCCTCAGGCGCCCCTACTCATTTATCCCCCCAATGCCCTTCCGCGACCAGTGTCAGCTCTCCCCGACAGCGCTGAGTGACTGGTTGCAGAACCGGGCCTCCATACCGGCGCAGGCCATCTACGAGGCCCGCTGGGGGGTAAATTTCATGCCAGGGGGGGGCCTCCCCCTGGACTGGTTCGACCACGACCAGCAGCGCCACATCACGGCGCATCGCATGGACAACGTCCCGACCATGACCGTCCTGGCCCACCGTTCCTCCCACGGGGCACGGTGCTGGATACAACGTGTCTCCTGTGCGGGACACAGCCCGGAACGGCGCCCCACCTGTGGGCCTGCTCGGCTCAATCGCACGAGTGGGGGCCAGCCCGCCGGCGCCTCGCAGCGTGGCTTGACCAGAAGGTGGGGCCACTGGCGGCTCCAGTGCGTCACCAGCTGTGGGAACCGACTGTGCTGGAGCAGTGGGCGGCAGCCCTGCGGACCCCCTCCATGCAGCTGGCCCACCTGGAGTGTACGGGCCCCCACTCGCTGGGCACGGAGTTCCTCCGCCACGTCGTGGAGGAGTCCAGACGGATCTGGTACGCCCACGCCAAGGCGGGTGCCACACTGCTGAAGGCCCGCCTGGGCCCGGGCAGCACGATGGCGTGGGCGTTGCAGGAGCTGCGCTTGCACCAGCAGCAGAAAGGGAAGGGGTGCAGCGGGAGCTCCTGGAATAAGCGCGGTCGCCAGAGGCGAACTCACCAGGTCTCCCCGACTCCCCCATCCCCTGCCGGGGCCTACACACTTACGCACGGCGCGCACACAACACACACAGCCCAGCTCGTTTACCTGTACCCGTGGGTAGACATCCCGGCCTTTTGCCCTTTGGTAACAGCTCCTTCGGCACACAAACCCACACCGCACAACCCAGCCAGGAGTTGCGGGGTACAAGGGGAGCGCGCACACCAGCAGAAACACACCCCAACACCTGAGCCAGGAGTGGCGGGGCGCAACCGAAACCCGAGCCCAAGCACACACACCCACGCCGCACACCCCAGCACGGAGTGGCGGGGTACGGGGGGAGCACGCACACAACCACGCACACCCCAACACCCCAGCCAGGTGGGGCGGGGCGCAGCCCAAAACCCAGCCCAAACACACACAGCCACACGGCACACCCCTGCCAGGAGTGGCGGGGTACAGGGGGAGCGCCCACACCAGCACACACACAGCCAAACATCCCAGCCAGGAGTGGCGGGTCGCAGCCGAAACCCGACCCCAAACACATACACCCACTCCGCACACCCCAGCAAGGAGTGGCGGGGTACAAGGGGAGCGCCCACACCAGCACACATACACCCCAACACTCCAGCCTGGAGTGGCGGGGCGCAGCCGAAACCCGAACCCAAACACACAAACCCACACCGCATACCCCAGCCAGGATTGGCGGGGTACAAGGGGAGCACGCACACAAACACACACACCACAACAACCCAACCATGCGTGGCGGGGCGCAGCCAAAACCAGAGCCCAAACACCCACACCAACACCGCACAACCCAGCCAGGAGTGGCGGGGTACAAGGGGAGCGCGCACACCAGCACACACACACCCCAAAACCCCAGCCAGGAGTGGCTGGGCGCAACCGAAACCCGAGCCCAAGCACACACACCCACGCCGCACACCCCAGCCAGCAGTGGCGGGGAACAAGGGGAGCACGCACACAACCACGCACACCCCAACACCCCAGCCAGGAGTGGCGAGGCGCAGCCCAAACCCGAATCCAGGCACACACACCCACGCCGCACACCCCCGCCAGGAGTGGCGGGGTACAAGCGGAGCGCGCACACGAGCACACACACACCGCAACACCCCAGCCAGGAGTGGCCGGGCGCAGCTGAAACCCGAACCCAAGCACACACACACACGCCGCACACCCCAGCCAGGAGTGGCGGGGTACAAGGGGAGCGCGCACACAAACACGCACACCTCAACAACCCAGCCAGGAGTGGCGGGGCGCAGCCGAAACCCAAGCCCAAACACAAACACCCACACCGCACATCCCAGCCAGGTGTGGCGGGGTACAAAGGAAGCACGCACACCAGCACACACACACCCCAAAACCCCAGCCAGGAGTGGCTGGGCGCAACCGAAACCCGAGCCCAAGCACACACACACCCATGCCGCACACCCAAGCCAGGAATGGCGGGGAACAAGAGGAGCAGGCACACAAACACGCACACCCTAACACCCCAGCCAGGAATGGCAGGGCGCAGCCCAAACCGGAACCCAAGCACACACACCCACACGGCACACCCCAGCCAGAAGTGGCGGGGTACAAGCGGAGCGTGCACACGAACGCACACGCACCCCAACACCCGGGCCAGGAGTGGCGGGGCGCAGCCGAAACCCGAGCCCAAGCACACACACCCACACCGCACACCCCAGCCAGGAGTGGCGGGGTACAAGGGGAGCGCGCATGCAAACACTGCTTTGTTTGGGGCCACCAGTCAGGTGTAGCGGGATGTAAGCCGCCTCCCCTCTTCAAGCGCGGAGCCTCTTCCTGTTCGTCACAGGGACGACGCCAGGGGGAACCATGGGGCGCCTCTCCACGAGCGAGTGCACCTACCTACCTACCTACCTCCTGAGTGCAGAATGCGTGGGGTTTGATGATATAGGAAAATGTGCAGTCCTGGTCCATATCGTAGGGCACTGTGACCCACTAAGCCATATAATCGATGAGCCTCTAGAGCATAGGAGTCTCTCATTGACACTGCTCCGGGCTTCCAGTACAAAATTCGTTGTCCCAGGAGGTGCATCAGTTTGATATACCTCCGAATCGGATCAGGCAGAGGACATCCATTGTTCAACAGTGGGTGTTAAATGCACACCCCGTCAGGATCCTTACCGAACTTGGGGAAAATATTTGCCAGTTTTTCCCAGAAGCTATTAAGGAACAGTACCCTTTTAGCCTCTTTACAGTCGAACTTGAAATCCCCACGGCATCCTCTTTTGGGTTGTTGAATTGCCTCAGCCTCAGGTTCAAAATATTTTTGAGACTTGTCCGACACGTTGAAGACTGAACGGTAGAGAGAGACCAGATTCTGCACATAGTGGTTTGGGAGGTTCTTCTTTGCGTATAGATAAAGGGCATGTACAATTGGGTGGGTCAAAACGTTTGCCATAGGTGCCGTGCATCCCAACCTATGTCATTTTCATGCTTGAAAACCCGAAGTACTTCTGGGACGGGGCTCATTGCAATCCAGTCGGCTAAAGTGCGCAATTCGGCGCCGGTGAAGGTTGGTAGCACAAATTCCTCCTTTGTTGCTGGGCAAATAGGGCCGCAGTCATTGCATTGTGGACCGTGAGTGCCCAGAAATGTGTTCAACTGGGCCAAATCTGGGTATGTCTTTAATCGGTTTCCCGTTTACACGGCGTGTCAGGGCTTTCTCTATGGCAGGCACCATTGTGTTCGTATTGAGAAGACCCTTGAGTTGATGCCCATCATCTGGCCCCACATAGCGTGCAAAGGCAAATTGCATCATTGTGTGATGCGGACTTTTGGCCTCAAGTAAACTGAAGACCAAGACGGGGGACTTCAAGTCACGGTCTCCGTAAAGGTTGCAGGCATCCACGAAAAGTAATAGTGAGGGTGATTAATCACCCCCATGCATGCATTCATCTCTTTCAGCAAGGTACAAATACATGTCCAGTGCCTGAAACGGGCTGGATGCTGCCCCCTGTGGCGTCGTCGTAATGTCACAGCCCTCCAGCAATTCTTCATCCAAGTCACCAACGTTGTTCCGCCAGCAATTCATGCGCTCCCGGGCCCCAATATGTGCGTTTTCTGTGGCTTTTGTGCGAACGCGTGACTTGAGAGTGTTGATAACCTGCTGCCAACTCGCCGGTCTTGCACACTTCCGATGTTGCACAGGATGATACCTGCATCGCATCTTTGGAGGCTGCTTGGTTGGTGGCGTGGGGCGCGGAACCCCACATTTCTCGGCAAGACCTTGCTTTAATTGTTTGTATGCCTGCTCAAAACGCAGTTTCTGCATGCGTTTGCCAGAGGGTGTTAATGCATCATAGCTGTTTCTGGGCCGGCCAGCTGTCATCAGAATAAAATAATAAGAAGAATTGAGAAAAACCCTCTGATATGGGCCTTCATGAAAGCTAGAAGGAATGTAAGAGCAATTTTGCATAAACATGTTGAAAATTGAAAGCGTGTAATACCAGCGAGTCATCAGCACAAACAGACACCCTCTTGTCGGTCATTCGAGCGAAAGCCGAAAAGATTGCACCAGTAGAGCATGTACATCCACAATCGGATGAATTCGTTGCGGGGATGCAGCAATCAACCCGTTTCAGGCACTGGACATGTATTTGCACCTTGCTCAAAGAGATGAATGCATGCATGAGGGTGATTACTCACCCTCACTAATACCAGCCTGAAAAAAAAATTACAGAGCGCACACCAATATATGGGTTCAGTAGGTGCCCACCCGGAATACTAAATTGTATAACGTGGGGAATACAGGAGTGCAAAAGTATTGTAAGTTTGTGCAACTTTGTCTTGCGGTAAATGCTTGTAGAAAAAAAATTGTCTTTTTTTTGCAATAAACGCGATTACAAAAAAATCGTAAGTCGTGAGGATGGTAGGGGTCGCTTGAGGGGGGGGGGGTCCGCACACCATTACTATTTCAGTGAACCCGTCATCGCAAGCAGCGTGTTGCACTTCATGGAGTACATCATAGGGCTCATCATAGGATCTGCTGTCCGCTGCCTCTTTGGGGCCGGGCTGTCATGCCACTCGCTTGGTGTGAAAGCCCTTGGTGAAGAATTGCTGAAGTGGGATCTCGGATGGTTTTGCCAGCCTGTGCCAAGGTAAATGCAAGCAGAGCTGCTGGTCCATCCGCCAAGCTGACAGACGAGGTAAAATGTCACGGCCATTGCTGAGATATTGCACAAGCGACTCAGAAAGCATACCATAGTCCACAGGTAAGGTTGGCCTAATGCCATCCCCGTTGCACGCCTGGCTCCTGAAGCAGCACGGTTATCGAATCCCTCTTGAACGGCTGCAGTCTGAGGACAGTAAAGGGCGCTAATGGTGCATGCAAGCTATTGGTCGAAACGAATATCCATCTGAAAAGCTAACCCACATGTACAAGTGTCAGGACCCTCAACTCAAGGATCATACCATAGTCTACAGGTAATGGTGGCTCTCCGTTATCCCCGATGCAGTCTTGGCTCCTGGAGCAGCACGGCTGTGCAATCCCCCTTGAACGGCTGCATTCAGTAAAAGGCGCTAATGGTGCATGCAAGCTATTGGTCGAACGGGATATCCATCTGAAAAGCTGACCAACATGTAGCCCCCCCCTCCTTTGTACAGTATACACCTTTGCGCAATGGTTCCCTCACACCCCCAAGTGACGGTTCCCTCGCCCCCCCGATTACTATGCAATGGACACGTAACACAGAACAAGTCATGCAGCAAACATACCATAGTCCATAGGCAACGGTGGCCTCCTGTCATCCCCATTGCGGGTCTGGCTCCTTGAGCAGCACGGCTGTGGAATCCTTCTTGAGAAACTGCCGTCTGAGGCCAGTAAAGGGTGCCGAGAGTGCACGCAAGCTGTTGGTTGAGAGGGATATGCTTCGCGAAGCTGAGCGGTGTGTACAAATGTCATAGCCCTAGCAGAGCTAATTCACCAGCGTGGGAAACACACCAGCTGACGCTCCTTGTGTATCAGGTCTTGAAGAGTTGCGTGAGATGGATGGATCCCTCCGCTCCGTGCCATCTGGTTGCCAGCCTAGCAGAAAGCAATCATAGAAGGGGGTGTTGGGGGGGGGGGGGGGGACCCACCTTGCCCTCCTCACCAAACCACACCACCCTGAGAAGTCCATATATGTGCAAAGCTGACTAATCTATCAAAATGTCAGGGCAACAAAGATACCACGGTCCCCAGGTAGGTTTGGCGTTCTGCCATAGATTGACTGTGAAGAAGAGCGTCGTGAGGGCGACCGTGATGAATGCCTACTTCTTGTCTCTGACGATTCTGTCCGCCGGCTTGATCAAGAGTGCCGTGATGGCAATCGTTGTGATTGCCTTGATTCCGACGAGTCCCTCCCCCGCCGAGGGATAGGGCCTAAGAACAAAGCAGTTAACAACTGCTCACAGACTACTGCAGAGATCTTCAGATGCATACTCATGTCCGGCGAGAAGAGGCATCAGCAAGCTACAATTTTGGATGGTTCAGGCCTACGGCTTGGCCACCCCTCTCCCCTGTGGGCGACCAGACGGGTGGGCATTGGCAAGGTTGTCCAAGGCCGAGGCTCATTAATGTGTACCAATGTCAGCACGCATACCACAATCCGCAGGCAGGGTCGGTCTTCTGTACTGGCGGCTGCTTGACGGGTATCTGTCTGTCATTGACCGCGACGAAGAGTGCCGTGATGGTGATCGTTGAGATCGACTGCTTCGTGCTTCTGACAAGTGCCCCCCATTCCGAGAAATAGGGCCTAAGGACAAAGCAGTTAACAACTACTCACAGACTACAGCAGAGTTCTTGAGATGCATACTCATGTCCAGCGAGAAGAGGCATCAGCAAGCTAGAATTTTGGATGGTTCAGGCCTACGGCTTGGCCACCCCTCTCCCCTGTCGGCGACCAGACGGGTGGGCATTCGCAAGGTTGTCCAAGTCCGAAGCTCATTACTGTGTACCAATGTCAGCACACATACCACGGTCCCCAGACAGGGCCGGTTCTCTGTCATGGCGGCTATGTGACGGGTATCTGTCTGTCATTGACCACGACGAAGAGTGCCATGATGCTGATTGTTTTGATCGACTGCTTCGGGCTTCTGAGGAGTCCCTCCCCCGCCGAGCAATAGGGCCTGAGGACAAAGCGTTTAACAACTACTCACAGACCACTGCGGAGACATTCAGGTTCAAACTGATGTCACATTGTTCCCCCGTTTGTACTTGCCGCTTCTCCTTATCCAGGCGCCGACCCAAAGTCCTCCACAATGGCCTACCCTACCCGGAAGCCCACCCAGCCTAAAATTGTCACAGACCCACCCTAGGGTAGGACACACACTAAAAAAGCTCTGGCCCCGTGGCAGCAGACATACTAGGCACGCTCATTCTTTTGCCATGGTCTGGTTGGTAGCTGCATGAGGGCGATCTGGAGTGGCGTTGAGATTTCCTGCTTCTTGTCTCTTATGCGTCTGTTCTCTGGCATCCTGCGTGATACTTCCCGGCCGGGACACCATTGCGGCCTGAGGACAAAGCACTTGACCGCTACTCACAGATTACCACGATGCACATGGATGCACATGAATGAGTCCATTCTCCAACGACGCACATAAATTTGTCCCTCCCTGCTCCAAAGAGCAGGGGGGGGGGGGATGCGGTCGCCGGAATTGGCAAAAAAAGGAAAAAAAAGCGGAAGAAATGTGGAAAATGCGGCAAAAATGCGATAGAAAATGCGGTTTGGTTAGAATGGTGTTTGCCCCTCAAAAACCCCATGTTTTGTCCCGTCTTGCACAATTGGGCGCTCAACGCATGGACGGTTCGATGGAACAACTTAGTGCAGTAGTTCAACTCAAGAATATCACGGACCAGGCTCAAAACAGCTAGGGGCAGAAGCTGCAGCTGCTTGGTCAGGCCAGACCGCTGAATATCCGCGCCGCATCAGGTGCTCCCCCATTGACCCAAATTGCCGTGCTCCCTGGGGGGGAGGGGGGGCTACCCCAGCATACATACCTCAAAATCATCCCCATGACACGCTGTTCATTTTGAATATACACAACTAGGGGAAAAATGTTTCAAAAAAATTTGCCCATTAACTCAGGCTCCCATCAGCGAAGGTCCGACCCGGAGGTTGGGTCGGGGTCAATGTCCTTTTTTGTGCTTTTCATCCATTTTTGAATTCTCCACGAAATTCTGAATATTTCTAGCATAGACACATAGGGTCAAACAAAGAAATTTCCCCCTGCCATCTGCCTAAAAAAAAACCTCCGGCAACAACTGACTACAAGACAATGCCACTAGAATGTTTCCTCTTGAACATTACACTAAGGGACCTGCCCACAAGGTGCGAAAGAAAATGCGGAAAATGCAGAAAAATGCAAATCGCATAAGCCCCGCCCCTTGAAAGAGCCTCACCATGCAGACCCTGTGTTGTTGCTCGCCTAGCTCCGAAGCTGAACAAAACATACAAATATCAGAGCCCTGCAACCAAACATACCATCGTCCGAAGGAGATGATGGCCTTCTATCACGTTCTGGTTGACGGCTGCCTCCGGGGTAGCGTTCTGATCGCTGGCTTACTCTACAGGATAAATTCGTTTTTTGGGTGGGCTGCTGGCTTTGTGCTGCTGCCGCAGGGGATAGTGATCTGCTCTCCATAGACCAACTCTCGATGGATGGTGACCTGTGCCTACTGCTGCGCCGTTTGTCTTCTGGTCGAAGCTTCCGTGGAGGGCTCCTGTCTTGGATGGTTTCGCTGCTTTGAACGCTGTGGTGTGTTCTTCGATTCAGCCTTGGGCTTTCCTCGCTGCTTGTTCTGCTGCTGAAACTTGGACTACACTGTCTTCGCTTCCGTGCTCCCTGTGGTGGTGCCTTCTTTGGTTTTGGTTTTCCTGCCAGCTTTGCTGGTGGCTTGGCCTTCTTTGGTTGTGGTGTAGATGCCCCCTTTCGAACCGCACTGGATGGCGCTGACGTTGTGGATGTCGTGGAGGGATCTGAGGTCGTGGATTTTGTGGATGCGGTAGATTGCGGTGGTACTTTGACAGGCCGACATGCCTCGACGCTCTGGTCACACGAGGTGTGGCTGAACAGCATTGTGACTGCAAATAGACCCGTGGATTTAGGGTATTGGCAAATGTACGGCACTGACAACTGACTCAAGAGGATATCTCCAAACGAAAATGAGGTCTGCACGTGGACCTCGCCGGCGAACCAGAAGCTGTGGCTGATTGGCATCACAGCAATCACTTTTTCTTCCTCCATGACATCAACGGTGAACTTAAAACTGTCTTCTTCACGGATGTTGACGTCTTTGCACTGGCAACGTGGGAATTGCAGTGGGAGAAGCATACGGTGCTGAAAACTGCCCAGTTGGGGACGCTCGGCAAGAATGCAGGCTTCCACAGCCTGTGATACGCAGAGAAGGCACAGGGCAACGCCCACCACTTCCAAAATCTAAATGTGCCGGCAACAATGCCATAAGAATGCACAAACCTGGAATGTCTCTGGGTCACTCCACTCCTTGGCGATGAACACCAAAGATCTGACCCAGTTGTGTGCTGCTGCGTGCCATGGGGAATCGCCTGGAAGGGTGGTTGCCAAGCTCCCGAGGGGTAGCACCAGTACACCTTTTGAGGCCCCCTCGCCAGGACGTATGGAAGGATCGAAGTTCCTTGGGACTTGGGACTTGTTCACCGTCTGAGGCAGCAATCTGCACACAGATAATGGGTACTAGTACACTTGAGAATAACAGACAACAGACGCACGGGGGGGGGGGGGGCGTAGCAACGGCCCATACGCTGACTCCCTCCCACGTTCCAGCCAGTTTCAGGCTGGGGGGAGGAGGGGGGGGGGGGGCTGCGTCTGTTGACGGTCTGGGGCCGGCAGAAGGGGAGGGGGGCACCTGGACCCCAACTTATACGGCTTAAAATGACCCCCTCATCGCGGTAGACATTTTTGCAGTATGTATGTTGGCAAAAAAAAAATTGCAACAGGGGGGGGAGGCATGGTAGGTCAATTCCAGGCCGGGGTCAAAATTAGAATTTGCTGCCTCAACCTTGCCTTATCGGGGGGCCAAAAGTGGGCGGAGATGCTACAATACCCCAGCATCCATTATTGGTTTCCCCTCAAAACACTGAGTATTTTGAGTATAGACACATGGGGTGAAAACTCATTTTTTCACCCTCTACTTATTCAAGAAAAATTTGCTTCGGGCGCCTTCGGCGCCCATTGTGCCGGCACTTTCCGGCCAATTTGCAGTGAGGGGGGGGGGGGGAGGGGGGGGGTCGGTGTAAAGGGTCCCCTGCTAGCGAGCTCCCCGTGAACAGACGGCTCTTGCGTGCGTAAGCTGGGGCAATCTCCACCTAAGAGTTTATATCCCAACTGCACCCCAAAGCAAGAGGCACAAATTACCCGTGCCAAGTGCATGGTTGTCTCATCCCAAACGGACCCATGAGCGTTCGGATCATCTTGGGGGTCCCGTACATATGGATGTTTACGTTGGTACCCTGAACCTGGGAGACTCAGCACTTTTGTAAGGTGGCTCCGTACAGTCAATGACTGTGCATTCTCTAAGCTCTGAGTCTCCCAGGTGCCCACGACCCAGCAAAGTCAGACACCTGGACCTTTTTGGTGTAAAAAAGTAGAAAAAGTGCCTTTTTCTGCTTCAGAGTTGCAAGTGTGCCGCGTTTTTGTGCCTTGGGAGCCTCAGACCTTTTGTAAAACAGCTCCGTAGAACAAATTACGGCGCATCCTAACAGCCTCCAGCCTCCGAGGAGGCCACAACCCTCGAACTCACACAAGATGACCTTTTCGGCGTGGTTTTGGGCCCAACCTCCACCTTTTTATACCGGGGAGGTCCAGAACTGCACCTGTAGTGGGCTGCCGCCTGAGGGGAGGCTAGATCTCAAAGCAAGGGAACATGGTTTGGTGCACTGATGGACGACAAAAAGAGTCTGAGGCTCCCAGGTCGCTGGGAAGCCTCCAGGGGCAGAAGTGACGTGAAGGTCGTTTGCAAAGATCACATCTGGATATCTGAACAACAATTTTACGGGAGAGGGACATTCTACGGAACAAAAAAAGGTGCTGTGGCTGATCGCTTCCGTTGAAATCGCGACATGGTTGGCAAAATCCCAAATAACTGGTCAGAAATTTGCGCGCGGCGCAACGTTTTGCGTGGCGCGTAAAATCATAGGTGTGGTCCATATTTTACCAGGAGCTCCGACCCTTTTATGATTGCCTTTGTAGTTACCAAACCAGAAAGGTGCACAAGACCCCCGAGCAGCGGGATGCGCTGGAGACTAGCGTTTGCAAATTTTCCACCATGGTTTGCAAAGCTGGCCCCTCCATAGCCTGGAATAGGCTTACGAATTCCTTCCAGCACAAGAGCCCGCGGGACAAGGGTATAGTGGAACGTAGCATCAGACCCCTTCGATGCCTCCACAAAAGTCTCCAACGTTCCATACATAAGGGTCAAAAGATGCTTCTCAGGATAATCAGAGGTTGAAAACAACCCATAGCCCGCTCCTGGTATGTTGGATTTCATGACTACAATCCCATCGCAAAGTGTACTCAGAGCATGCTCAGTTTGGAAATCTTTCAGCCACTTTTCGTAAAGACGCTGCAATGGAGGCCTCCCCTATGAGAAAGCATGGATACATGAACTCCATGTGCGGGCATTGCTGTGGATGGGTACGAGCAGATTTTTCCTTCACTGCTGACAAGCGCTGGCCATGGGGTGGAGAGGCCGTCTATTATCCCTCATCGAGGAAGCAGGAACAGTGGCGAGGCCTCATAGACCAGAGACGTCAAGAGCGTGCTTGGATGGTTGGCTAACCCCTAGATGGGTGAAGCAAAGCAGCATAACTTCGCATCGCAGCACTCAACACAAACCTCTTCCAAAGGTCTCACCCATTGACTGTCCTCTGCTGCTTCGGCGTTCTCGCTGAGACTTTCCTTCTCACGCCCGTGTGCTTCCGACTCCACATCCTTAGGATCCACATCCTTAGGATCATGTGCTCTTCTCTGTGCTTGGGGCTTTTCATCTGCCTGTGAGCAGATGTTCGGATGAAGTAAATGCAGGAAACTGACTTTAACGACAGTGGTGCCATCATTCTATCATTGCATCATGGTGGTTCCATCAATGCAGAAGAATGATCCAAACAGACAAACGAACCTGCTCCTCGGCATTGGTTGTTTCGGCTTCCTCAGCCGCTCTCTTCTGCTTGTCGAGCTCTTCTGCTCTCCTCTATGCTCGGACCTGTTCCTCTGTCTGCAAGCAAATTTTGGGCTGAAGCACATGCAAGAAAACCACTTTCACCACGCCGAATGACAATGGGGCCATCATTCCATCAATGCTGGTTCAATCGGTGCACAAGAGCGTATCCCGACGCTCAGCGCACACCTGTTCCAACGGTCTCACCCACTGACCAGTTCTCGCGTCGATTAGGGCGGAGCCGCTGGGACTTTCCTTCTCCGGGCCGTGTGCTTCCGACTCCACATCCTTAGGATCCACATTCTTAGGATCATCTGCTCTTCCCTGTGCTTGGACCTTTTCATCTGCCTGTAAGCAGAGGTTCGGATGAAGTAAATGCAGGAAAATGACTTTAACGACAGTGGTGCCATCATTCTATCATTGCATCATGGTGGTTCCATCAATGCACAAGAAAGATCCAAACAGACAAACGAACCTGCTTCTCGGCATTGGTTGTTTCGGCTTACTCAGCCGCTCTCTTCTGCTTGTCGAGCTCTTCTGCTCTCCTCTGTCCTCGGACCTGTTCCTCCGTCTGCAAGCAAATTTTGGGCGAAAGCACATGCAAGAAAACCACTTTCACCACGCCGAATGACAATGGGACCATCATTCCATCATCGCTGGTTCAATCGGTGCACAAGAGGGTATCCCGACACTCAGCGCACAGCTGTTCCAACGGTCCCACCCACTGACCAGTTCTCGTGTCCATTAGGGCGGAACGGCTGAGACTTTCCTTCTCCGGACCGTGTGCTTCCAACTCCACATCCTTAGGATCCACATCCTTAGGATCATCTGCTCTTCTCTGTGCTTGGACCTTTTCATCTGCCTGTAAGCAGATGTTCAGATGAAGTAAATGCAGGAAAATGACTCTACTGACAGTGGTGCCATCATTCTATCATTGCATCAACGTGGTTCCATCAATGCACAAGAATGATCCAAACAGACAAACCAACCTGCTTCTCGGCGTTGGCTGTTTCGGCTTCCTCAGCCGGTCTCTTCTGCTCTTTCCTTTGTGCTAGGGCCGTTTCATCCGTCTGCAAATAGATGTTGGGATGAGGAACATGCTAGAAAATGATTTTCAAGACACCAATGCAATGGTGCCTCGCTGCACAATCATTGTAGGTTCCATTGATGCACAAGAATTTTTCATACGCAAAAAGGATCTTGCCTCCTGGCACTGGCTGCTTCCTCGGCCGCTCTGTTTTGCTCGTTGAGCTCATCCGCTTTCCTCTGTGCTTGGGCTTGTTTCTCTGCCTACAAGCACATGTTGGGATGAGGCACATGCAAGAAAATGACTTTATCAAGGCCTGGTGCCACCATTCTATCATTGCTGGTTCCATCGATGCACAACCAGTTGTCAAAAAGACAAAAGAACCTGCTTCCAAGCGTTGCCTGTTTCGGCTGCCTCAGCCGCTCTCGTCTGCTCTTTCCTCTGTGCTTGGGCCTTTTCCTCTGCCTTTAAGCGATCTTGGGATGAATCACCTGCAGGAAAATGAATTTAACGACGGAGGTGCCATCATTCTATCATTGCATCATGGTGGTTCCATCAATGCACAAGAATGTTCCAAACAGACAAACGAACCTGCATCCTGGCATTGGCTGTTTCGGCTTCCTCGGCTGCCCTCTTTTGCTCCTCGCGCTCATCGACTTTCCTTTGTTATTGGGCGTGTTCCTCTGCCTGCAAACAGATGTTGGGATGAAGCACATGCAAGAAAATGACTTTGATTGCACCAAAATACAATGGTGCCATCATTCTAGAACCGTTGGTCCCATCGATACACAAGAATCTTCCGTCCGAACAATAGAACCTGCTTCCTACCATCGGCTGCCTCAGCTTTCTCGGCTGCGTCGGCTTTCTCGGCGGCTTTCACTTTCTCGGCTGCGTCCGTGTTCTTGCTGAGAGTTTCCTTCTCCGGGCCGTGTGCTTCCGACTCCGTATCCTTAGGATCCACATCCTTAGGATTATCTGCTCTTCTCTGTGCTTGGGCCTTTTCATCTGCCTGTAAGCAGATGTTCGGATGAAGTAAATGCAGGAAAATGACTTCAACGACAGTGGTGCCATCATTCTATCATTCCATCAACGTGGTTCCATCAATGCACAAGAATGATCCAAACAGATAAACGAACCTGCTTCTCGGCGTTGGCTGTTTTGGCTTCCTCAGCCGGTCTCTTCTGCTCTTTCCTATGTGCTAGGGCCGTTTCATCCGGCTGCAAATAGATGTTGGGATGAAGAACATGCTAGAAAATGATTTTCACCACACCAATGCAATGGTGCCTCGCTGCACAATCATTGCAGGTTCCATTGATGCACAAGAATTTTTCATACGCAAAAAGGATCTTGCCTCCTGGCGCTGGCTGCTTCCTCGGCTGCTCTGTTTTGCTCGTCGAGCTCATCGGCTTTCCTCTGTGCTTGGGCTTGTTCCTCTGCCTACAAGCACATGTTGGGATGAGGCACATGCAAGAAAATGACTTTATCAAGGCCTGGTGCCACCATTCTATCATTGCTGGTTCCATCGATGCACAACCAGTTGTCAAATAGACAAAAGAATCTGCTTCCCAGCGTTGCCTGTTTCGGCTGCCTCAGCCGCTCTCGTCTGCTCTTTCCTCTGTGCTTGGGCCTTTTCCTCTGTCTTTAAGCAGATGTTGGGATGAATCACATGCAGGAAAATGAATTTCACGATGCCAAAATACAATTGTGCCATCATTCCATCATCGTTGATTCCATCGCTGCACAAGAATTTACCATACGAACAATAGAACCTGCTTCCTAGCGGTGGCTCCTTCGGCTTCCTCTGAATGGGCGGCGCTCTTCTGCTCATCCACCTTTTCTGCTTTCCTCTCTGCTTCGGTCTGTTCCCCTGCCTGCAAATACATGTTCGGATGTAGCACATGCAAGAAAATCACCTTATCTAGGCCACAATACAATGGTGCCACCATCCTATCACTGCTTGTTCTGTCGATGCACAACAAGCTTCCAAACAGACAAACAAACTTGCTTCCCGGCGTTGGCTGTTTTGGCCTTCTCGGAGGCTCTCTTCTGCTCGTCGAACCCTTCCACTTTGCTGTGTGCTTGGGCCTTTTCTTGTGCCTACAAGCACATATTGGGATGATGCTTCGTCTACAAACTGGTTCAAGTCATACATCGCCCTCTCTGAAACCTCGGCCTTAGGCTCGTGCACAAAACCAACTAACATTAGCGGTGGAGACTATGCTTCACACGAAGTTGGCATGACAAACCTGCTGACTCTTGGACATTGTCCATATTCTCCCATCATGTGTGGATCCGTTCTTGTTGACATCCTGCAACAACACACAGCAGTACAGACTACCTCCAAATAGCTGCCAGTGCGTGTTGCAAGCCGAGACGTGGGCAAGCCCGCCTTCAGTATTGTAGCAGGTCGTACGGATTACTTCTTCGGACATGCCTTTGGGTTACCTAACTTGGTTCCAAGTTCAACACATCAAACCTTGGTGTAAAGGAACGTCAGGGGTTCAAATCTCGGTGGACACAGTTGCCCACGTTGCAGTTTCTTCTTCAATAGGTCAAAAGGTTGCTCTCGACCTTTATATGAGACGGAGATGCAAAGTCGCTTCTTGATGTCGAGTAGTGTCGTGGAGTTTGCGGACTCCAGCTCCTCGCAGAATTTTCTCACGTCTGCACCCGGCTGTTCGGCTTCTTGTGAGTAGCGAATCAGCCATGACTCCAGCTGGCTGGATGGCCATGAAGGAATTCGGGGGGCACCTATAATGAGTCACGGACCGGTCACTGTAACTTCAGCATCCGCCAATCTACACACTGTCGCCCCGTCTTATAGACATGCCGAGCCGTGCGTGCCCCCCCCCCCCCCCGCGGCATAGCACAGACACCTAAGACTTTAAATTGTTAAAGAAGGCGCGCAGCAAACAAAGCAAAACAAGAGCTGATCAATGGATCATAGCGGCAGTACAAGGTGCAAGCAAATGGGCGTCCAAACACCAACATCTTGTGCATCTACCTATCGCTTTCGCTCACGTTTATGCACCTTACATTTAATCAAAACATTCTGCACTAACACTATGCACATGCACTACATGGTACCACACCAAAGCTCCCAAAAATCAAAACATAACGGCACGGCGCAGACCAGACGGCACAGACCAGAGAAAATATTCACCTTTTGCTTTCTCCTTTTCCTTGTCTTTCTCGTTGTCCTTTTCTTCATCCGATCTAATGGGCGCATCATATCCCACAAGCACCACGTCGCCCCACGGGGCCGGCAATACCGGCATCTTTGGATACCAACCCTCATGTTCATCATGGCCGACCCAAGCAGAAAATATGACTATCGCACTGTTGCGGTTGCAGCTCTTTAGTTTGCCGTAATATGCACATGGTACGAGCTGACCTTCTAGGTTGGTTTCTCCTCGCACAACGCCAACCCATTGTCCTCTTTTCCAAGGGGATGTGCATTTTGCTAGAGGTAGGTAGGTAGGTAGGTGCACTCGGTCGTGGAGAGGCGCCCCATGGTTCCCGCTGGCGTTGCCGCTGTGACGAACAGGAAGAGGCTCTGCGCGTGAAGGGGGGAGGCGACTTATTAGAGTTGCGGTGTCTCGTGCTGCCTTTTTGACCTCGTCACTGATGATTTTTTGGGAGTTTTCAAGGTCTGTAGTTGAAAATTGCCGTGCCCCAGACCAGGCAGCATCGGGTTGGTACATGGCATGGGGACACCTGTATACATGCAAAGAGAAATCCAACATGCATCACACTATGCAATCATTATTTCCCCATACCTATCGCTCTAGTAGGCGATTTGGGGCGGTTGGGGTGTGGCATTTTAGGAGGGCAGAGTGTCTACGCCTTCAACCATAACATGTTTATTCCTAGTTTTCGTTTACTCACTTCTCAACCCAAGAGGAAGTACGGAGTGGCATGGGTCCTGACATACTCGAGGGTCAAACCATCGGGCAGTGGAGCGGCACGCAACAGCTGGTTAACCCTGGTTAGGGGCTGCTCCACATATGCAACACGGAAAGGCACCACGGACCCCTGACCTTGATTTTTGCTTGAATGCACGACACCAAGCCACATCTAAGCAAGGAAACAAAGTCGAATTGCAATCATTATTTATCCATACCATTCTCAATGCGTTTTTAACTTTTCGGGGAGCACTCTAGTACGCAAACCTCTAGACCGAAGCTGATTTCACTTATGAAAACCAAACACAAGTGATTTTTGCGCAAAAATCACGTAGTTTGAATGAATGCACGACACCAAGGCACATCTAAGCAAGGAAACGAAGTTGAATTGCAATCATTATTTGCCCATACCATTCTCAATGCGTTTTTGACCTTTCAGGGAGCACTCTGGTACCCAAACCTCTAGACAGAAACTGATTTCACTTACAAAAACCAAGCATAAGTGATTTTTGCGCAAAAGTCACGTAGTTTGGTTGAATGCACGACACCAAGGCACACCTAAGCAAGGGAAAGAAGTTGAATTGCAATCATTATTTACCCATACCATTCTCAATGCGTTTTTGACCCTTCGGGGAGCACTCTAGTACCCAAACCTCTAGACGGAAGCTGATTTCACTTACAAAAACCAAGCATAAGTGACTTTTGCGCAAAAATCCACATAGTTTGGTTGAATCCACGACACCAAGGCACATGTAAGCAAGGAAACGAAGTTGAATTGCAATCATTATTTACCCATACCATTCTCAATGCGTTTTTGACGTTACGAGGAGCACTCTAGTACCCAAACCTCTAGACGGAAGCTGATTTCACTTACAAAAACCAAGCATAAGTGATTTTTGCGCAACAAGCACGTAGTTTGGTTGAATGCACGACACCAAGGCACATCTAAGCAAGGAAAGGAAGTTGAATTACAATCGTTATTTACCCATACCATTCTCAATGCGTTTTTGACCTTTCAGGGAGCACTCTAGTACCCAAACCACTAGACGGAAGCTGTTTGCACTTACAAAAACCAAGTATAAGTGATTTTTGCCCAAAAATCACGTAGTTTGGTTGAATGCACGACACCAAGGCACATCTAAGCAAGGAAACGAAGTTGAATTGCAATCATTATTTACCCATACCATTCTCAATGCGTTTTTGACCTTTCGGGGAGCACTCTAGTACCCAAACCTCTAGACGGAAGCTGATTTCACTTACAAAAACCAAGCATAAGTGATTTTTGCGCAAACATCACGTAGTTTGGTTGAATGCACGACACCAAGGCACTTCTAAGCAAGGAAGCGAAGTTGACTTGCAGTCATTATTTACCAATACCATTCACAATGCGTTTTTGACCTTTCCGGGGGCACTCTAGTACCCAAATCTCTAGACGGAAGCTAATTCCACTTACAAAAACCAAGCATAAGTGATTTTTGTGCAGAAATCCACGTAGTTTGGTTGAATCCACGACACCAAGGCACATCTAAGCAAGGAAACGAAGTTGAATTGCAATCATTGTTTACCCATACCATTCTCAATGCGTTTTTGACCTTTCGGGGAGCACTCTAGTACCCAAACGTCTAGAGGGAAGCTGATTTCACTTACAAAAACAAAGCATAAGTGATTTTTGCGCAAACATCACGTAGTTTGGTTGAATGCACGACACCAAGGCACATGTAAGCAAGGAAACGAAGTTCATATTGCAATCATTATTTACCCATACCATTCTCAATGCGTTTTTGACCTTTCGGGGAGCACTCTAGTACCAGAACCTCTAGACGGAAGCTGATTTCACTTACAAAAACCAAGCATAAGTGATTTTTGCGCAAAAGTCACGTAGTTTGGTTGAATGCACGACACCAAGGCACATGTAAGCAAGGAAACGAAGTTGAATCGCAATCACTATTTACCCATACCATACTCAATGCGTTTTTGACCTTTCGGGGAGCACTCTAGTACCCAAACCTCTAGACGGAAGCCGATTGCACTTACAAAAACCAAGCATAAGTGATTTTTGCGCAAAAATCCACGTAGTTTGGTTGAATCCACGACACCAAGGCACATCTAAGCAAGGAAACGAAGTTGAATTGCAATCATTATTTACCCATACCATTCAGAACGCGTTTCTGACCTTTCGGGGAGCACCCTAGTACCCAAACCTCTAGACGGAAGCTGATTTCACTTACAAAAACCAGGCAAAAGTGATTTTTGCGCAAAAGTCACGTAGTTTGGTTGAATGCACGACACCAAGGCACATGTAAGCAAGGAAACGAAGTTGAATCGCAATCATTATTTACCCATACCATTCAGAACGCGTTTTTGACCTTTCGGGGAGCACTCTAGTACCCAAACCTCTAGACGGAAGGCGATTGCACTTACAAAAACCAAGCATAAGTGATTTTTGCGCAAAAATCCACGTAGTTTGGTTGAATCCACGACACGAAGGCACATCTAAGCAAGGAAACGAAGTTGAATTGCAATCATCTTTTGACCATACCATTCTCAATGCGTTTTTGACCTTTCGGGGAGCACTCTAGTACTCAAACCTCTAGACTGAAGCTGATTTCACTTACAAAAACCAAGCATAAGTGATTTTTTTGCGCAAAAAGCACGTAGTTTGGTTGAATGCACGACACCAACGCACATCTAAGCAAGGAAACGAAGTTGAATTGCGAGCATTTTTTACCCATACCATTCTCAATGCGCTTTTGACCTTTCAAGGAGCACTCTAGTATCCAAACCTCTAGACGGAAGCTGTTCTCATTTACAAAAACCAAGCATAAGTGATTTTTGCGCAAAAATCACGTAGTTTGGTTGAAGCACGACACCAAGGCACATCTAAGCAAGGAAACGAAGTTGAATTGCAATCATTATTTACCCATACCATTCTCAATGCGTTTCTGACCTTTCGGGGAGCACTCTAGTACCCAAACCTCTAGACGGAAGCTGATTTCACTTACAAAAACCAAGCATAAGTGATTTTTGCGCAAACGTCACGTGGTTTGGTTGAATGCACGACACCAAGGCACATCTAAGCAAGGAAACGAAGTTGAATCGCAATCATTATTTACCCATACCATTCACAATGCGTTTTTGACCTTTCGGGGAGCACTCTAGTACCCAAACCTCTAGACGGAAGCTGATTTCACTTACAAAAACCAAGCATACGTGATTTTTGCGCACAAATCACGTAGTTTGGTTGAATCCACGACACCAAGGCACATGTAAGCAAGGAAACGAAGTTGAATTGCAGTCATTATTTACCCAAAACATTCTCAATGCGCTTTTGACCTTTCAAGGAGCACTCTAGTACCCAAACCTCTAGACGGAAGCTGTTTTCACTTACAAAAACCAAGCATAAGTGATTTTTGCGCAAACATCACGTAGTTTGGTTGATTGCACGACACCAAGGCACATCTAAGCAAGGAAACAAAGTTGAATTGCAATCATTATTTACCCATACCATTCTCAATGCGTTTCTGACCTTTCGGGGAGCACTCTAGTACCCAAACCTCTAGACGGAAGCTGAGTTCACTTACAAAAACCAAGCATAAGTGATTTTTGCGCATTAGTCACGTACTTTGGTTGAATGCACGACACCAAGGCACATCTAAGCAAGGAAACGAAGTTGAATCGCAATCATTATTTAGCCATACCATTCACAATGCGTTTTTGACCTTTCGGGGAGCACTCTAGTACCCAAACCTCCATACGGAAGCTGATTTCACTTACAAAAACCAAGCATAAGTGATTTTTGCGGCAAAATCACGTAGTTTGGTTGAATCCACAACACCAAGGCACATGTAAGTAAGGAAACGAAGTTGAATTGCAGTCATTATTTATCCAAACCATTCTCAATGCGTTTTTGACCTTTCGGAGAGCACTCTAGTACCCAAACCTCTAGACTGAAGCCGATTTCACTTACAAAAACCAAGTATAAGTGATTTTTGCACAAAAATCTATGTAGTTTGGTTGAATGCACGACACCAAGGCACATCTAAGCAAGGAAACGAAGTTGAATTGCAATCATTATTTACCCATACCATTCTCAATGCGTTTTTGACCTTTCGGGGAGCACTCTAGTACCCAAACCTCTAGACGGAAGCTGATTTCACTTACAAAAACCAAACACGAGTGATTGTTACGCAAAAATCACGTAGGTTGGTTGAATGCACAACACCAAGGCACATTTAAGCAAAAAAACGAAGTTGAACTGCAATCATTATTTACCTATACCATTCTCAATGCGTTTTCGACCTTTCGGGGAGCACTCCAGTACCCGAACCTCTAGAGGGAAGCTGATTTCACTTACAAAAACAGAGCATAAGTGATTTTTGCGCAAAAATCACGTAGTTTGGTTGAATGCACGACACCAAGGCCTATCTAAGCAAGGATACGAAGTTGAATTGCAATCATTATTTACCCATACCATTCTCAATGCGTTTTTGACCTTTCGATGAGCACTCTAGTACCCAAACCTCTAGACGGAAGCTGATTTCACTTACAAAAATAAAGTATAAGTGTTTTTTGCGCAAAAATCCACGTAGTTTGGTTGAATGCACGACGCCAAGGCACATCTAAGCAAGGAAACGAAGTTGAATTGGGATCATTATTTACCTATACCATTCTCAATGCGTTTTTGACCTTTCGGGGAGCACTCTAGTACCCAAAACTCTAGACTGAAGCTGATTTCACTTACAAAAACCAAGCATAATTGATTTTTGCGCAAAAGTCACGTAGTTTGGTTGAATGCACGACACCAAGGCACATCTAAGCAAGGAAACGAAGTTGAATTGCAATCATTATTTACCCATATCATTCTCAGTGCATTTTTGACCTTTCGGGGAGCAATCCAATACCCAAACCTCTAGACGGAAGCTGATTTCACTTACAAAACCAAGCATAAGTGATTTTTGCGCAAAAATCCACGTAGTTTGGTTGAATGCACGACACCAAGGAACATCTAAGCAAGGAAACGAAGTTGATTTGCAATTATTATTTACTTGGACCATTCTCAATGCATTTTTGACCTTTCAGGGAGCACTCTAGTACCCAAACCTCTAGACGGAAGCTGATTTCACTTACAAAAACCAAACACAAGTGATTTTTGCGCAAAAATCACGTAGTTTGGTTGGATGCACAACACCAAGGCACATGTAAGCAAGGAAACGAAGTTGAATTGCAATCATTATTTACCCATACCATACTCAATGCGTTTTTGACCTTTCGGAGAGCACTCTAGTACCCAAACCTCTAGACGGAAGCTGATTTCACTTACAAAAACCAAGCATAAGTGATTTTTGCGCAAAAATCCACGTAGTTTGGTTGAATGCACGATACCAAGGCACATCTAAGCAAGGAAACGAAGTTGAATTGGAATCATTATTTACCCATACCATTCTCAATGCGTTTTTGACCTTTCAGGGAGCACTCTAGTACCCAAACCTCTAGACGGAAGCCGATTTCACTTACAAAAACCAAGCATAAGTGATTTTTGCGCAAAAGTCACGTAGTTTGGTTGAATGCACGACACCAAGGCACACCTAAGCAAGGAAACGAAGTTGAATTGCAATCATCATTTACCCATACCATTCTCAATGCGTTTTTGACCTTTCGGGGAGCACCCTAGTACCCAAACCTCTAGACGGAAGCTGATTTCACTTACAAAAACCAAGGATAAGTGATTTTTGCGCAAAAATCCACGTAGTTCCGTTGAATGCACGACACCAAGGCACATCTAAGCAAGGAAACAAAGCTGAATTGCAATCATTATTTACTCATGGCATTCTCAATGCGCTTTTGACCTCTCGGGGAGCACTCTAGTACCCAAACCTCTAGAGGGAAGCTGATTTCACTTACAAAAACCAAGCATAAGTGATTTTTGCGCAAAAATCCACGTAGTTTGGTTGAATGCACGACACCAAGGCACATCTAAGCAAGGAAACGAAGTTGAATTGGAATCATTATTTACCCATACCATTCTCAATGCGTTTTTGACCTTTCAGGGAGCACTCTAGTACCCAAACCTCTAGACGGAAGCCGATTTCACCTACAAAAACCAAGCATAAGTGATTTTTGCGCAAAAATCACGTAGTTTGGTTGAATGCACGACACCAAGGCACATCTAAGCAAGGAAACGAAGTTGAATTGCAATCATTATTTACCCATACCATTCTCAATGCGTTTTTGACCTTTTGGGGAGCACCCTAGTACCCAAACCTCTAGACGGAAGCTGAGTTCACTTACAAAAACCAAGCATAAGTGATTTTTGCGCACTAGTCACGTACTTTGGTTGAATGCACGACACCAAGGCACATCTAAGCAAGGAAACGAAGTTGAATCGCAATCATTATTTAGCCATACCATTCACAATGCGTTTTTGACCTTTCGGGGAGCACTCTAGTACCCAAACCTCCATACGGAAGCTGATTTCACTTACAAAAACCAAGCATAAGTAATTTTTGCGGCAAAATCACGTAGTTTGGTTGAATCCACAACACCAAGGCACATGTAAGTAAGGAAACGAAGTTGAATTGCAGTCATTATTTATCCAAACCATTCTCAATGCGTTTTTGACCTTTCGGAGAGCACTCTAGTACCCAAACCTCTAGACTGAAGCCGATTTCACTTACAAAAACCAAGTATAAGTGATTTTTGCACAAAAATCTATGTAGTTTGGTTGAATGCACGACACCAAGGCACATCTAAGCAAGGAAACGAAGTTGAATTGCAATCATTATTTACCCATACCATTCTCAATGCGTTTTTGACCTTTCGGGGAGCACTCTAGTACCCAAACCTCTAGACGGAAGCTGATTTCACTTACAAAAACCAAACACGAGTGATTGTTACGCAAAAATCACGTAGGTTGGTTGAATGCACAACACCAAGGCACATTTAAGCAAAAAAACGAAGTTGAACTGCAATCATTATTTACCTATACCATTCTCAATGCGTTTGCGACCTTTCGGGGAGCACTCCAGTACCCGAACCTCTAGAGGGAAGCTGATTTCACTTACAAAAACAGAGCATAAGTGATTTTTGCGCAAAAATCACGTAGTTTGGTTGAATGCACGACACCAAGGCCTATCTAAGCAAGGATACGAAGTTGAATTGCAATCATTATTTACCCATACCATTCTCAATGCGTTTTTGACCTTTCGATGAGCACTCTAGTACCCAAACCTCTAGACGGAAGCTGATTTCACTTACAAAAATAAAGTATAAGTGTTTTTTGCGCAAAAATCCACGTAGTTTGGTTGAATGCACGACGCCAAGGCACATCTAAGCAAGGAAACGAAGTTGAATTGGGATCATTATTTACCTATACCATTCTCAATGCGTTTTTGACCTTTCGGGGAGCACTCTAGTACCCAAAACTCTAGACTGAAGCTGATTTCACTTACAAAAACCAAGCATAATTGATTTTTGCGCAAAAGTCACGTAGTTTGGTTGAATGCACGACACCAAGGCACATCTAAGCAAGGAAACGAAGTTGAATTGCAATCATTATTTACCCATATCATTCTCAGTGCATTTTTGACCTTTCGGGGAGCAATCCAATACCCAAACCTCTAGACGGAAGCTGATTTCACTTACAAAACCAAGCATAAGTGATTTTTGCGCAAAAATCCACGTAGTTTGGTTGAATGCACGACACCAAGGAACATCTAAGCAAGGAAACGAAGTTGATTTGCAATTATTATTTACCTGGACCATTCTCAATGCATTTTTGACCTTTCAGGGAGCACTCTAGTACCCAAACCTCTAGACGGAAGCTGATTTCACTTACAAAAACCAAGCATAAGTGATTTTTGCGCAAAAATCACGTAGTTTGGTTGGATGCACAACACCAAGGCACATGTAAGCAAGGAAACGAAGTTGAATTGCAATCATTATTTACCCATACCATACTCAATGCGTTTTTGACCTTTCGGAGAGCACTCTAGTACCCAAACCTCTAGACGGAAGCTGATTTCACTTACAAAAACCAAGCATAAGTGATTTTTGCGCAAAAATCCACGTAGTTTGGTTGAATGCACGATACCAAGGCACATCTAAGCAAGGAAACGAAGTTGAATTGGAATCATTATTTACCCATACCATTCTCAATGCGTTTTTGACCTTTCAGGGAGCACTCTAGTACCCAAACCTCTAGACGGAAGCCGATTTCACTTACAAAAACCAAGCATAAGTGATTTTTGCGCAAAAGTCACGTAGTTTGGTTGAATGCACGACACCAAGGCACACCTAAGCAAGGAAACGAAGTTGAATTGCAATCATCATTTACCCATACCATTCTCAATGCGTTTTTGACCTTTCGGGGAGCACCCTAGTACCCAAACCTCTAGACGGAAGCTGATTTCACTTACAAAAACCAAGGATAAGTGATTTTTGCGCAAAAATCCACGTAGTTCCGTTGAATGCACGACACCAAGGCACATCTAAGCAAGGAAACAAAGCTGAATTGCAATCATTATTTACTCATGGCATTCTCAATGCGCTTTTGACCTCTCGGGGAGCACTCTAGTACCCAAACCTCTAGAGGGAAGCTGATTTCACTTACAAAAACCAAGCATAAGTGATTTTTGCGCAAAAATCCACGTAGTTTGGTTGAATGCACGACACCAAGGCACATCTAAGCAAGGAAACGAAGTTGAATTGGAATCATTATTTACCCATACCATTCTCAATGCGTTTTTGACCTTTCAGGGAGCACTCTAGTACCCAAACCTCTAGACGGAAGCCGATTTCACCTACAAAAACCAAGCATAAGTGATTTTTGCGCAAAAATCACGTAGTTTGGTTGAATGCACGACACCAAGGCACATCTAAGCAAGGAAACGAAGTTGAATTGCAATCATTATTTACCCATACCATTCTCAATGCGTTTTTGACCTTTTGGGGAGCACCCTAGTACCCAAACCTCTAGACGGAAGCTGATTTCACTTACAAAAACCAAGGATAAGTGATTTTTGCGCAAAAATCCACGTAGTTCCGTTGAATGCACGACACCAAGGCACATCTAAGCAAGGAAACGAAGTTGAATTGCAATCATTATTTACTCATGGCATTCTCAATGCGCTTTTGACCTCTCGGGGAGCACTCTAGTACCCAAACCTCTAGACAGAAGCTGATTTCACTTAGAAAAACCAAGCATAAGTGATTTTTGCGCAAAAGTCCACGTAGTTTGGTTGAATGCACGACACCAAGGCACATCTAAGCAAGGAAACGAAGTTGAATTGCAATCATTATTTACCCATGGCATTCTCAACGCGCTTTTGACCTCTCGGGGAGCACTCTAGTAGCCAAACCTCTAGACGGAAGCTGATTTCACTTACAAAAACCTAGCACATGTGATTTTTGCGCAAAAATCCACGTAGTTTGGTTGAATGCACGACACCAAGGCACATCTAAGCAAGGAAACGGAGTTGAAGTGCAATCATTATTTACCCATACCATTCCCCATGCGTTTTTGACCTTTCGGGGAGCACACTAGTACCCAAACCTCTAGACGGAAGCTAATTTCACTTACAAAAACCAAGCATAAGTGATTTTTGCGCAAAAATCCACGTAGGTTTGTTGAATGCACGACACGAAGGCACATCTAAGCAAGGAAAACGAAGATGAATTGCAATCATTATTTACCCATACCATTCTCAATGCATTTTTTACCTTTCGGGGAGCACTCTAGTACCCAGACCTCTAGACGGAAGCGGATTTCACTTACAAAAACGAAGCATAAGTGATTTTTGCGCAAAAATCCATGTAGTTTGGTTGAATGCACGAGACCAAGGCACATCTAAGCAAGGAAACGAAGTTGAATTGCAATCATTATTTGCCCATACCATTCTCAATGCGTTTTTGACCTTTCGGGGAGCACTCTAGTACCCAAACCTCCAGACAGAAGCTGATTTCACTTACAAAAACCAAGCATTAGTGATTTTTGCGCAAAAATCACGTAGTTTGGTTGAATGCACGACACCAAGGCACATCTAAGCAAGGAAACAGAGTTGAATTACAATCATTATTTACCCATACCATTCTCAATGCGTTTTTGACCTTTCGGGGAGCACTCTAGTACCCAAACCTCTAGACGGAAGCTGATTTCACTTACAAAAACCAAGCATAAGAGATTTTTGCGCAAAAATCCACGTAGTTCCGTTGAATGCACGACACCAAGGCACATCTAAGCAAGGAAACGAAGTTGAATTGCAATCATTATTTTCCTATACCATTCTCAATGCGTTTTTGAATTTTCAGGGGGCACTCTAGTACCCAAACCTCTAGACGGAAGCTGATTTCACTTACAAAAACCAAACACGAGTGATTTTTGCGCAAAAATCACGTAGTTTGGTTGAATGCACAACACCAAGGCACATGTAAGCAAGGCAACGAAGTTGAATTGCAATCATTTTTTATCCATACCATTCTCAATGCGTTTTTGACCTTTCAGGGAGCACTCTAGTACCCAAACCTCTAGAGGCAAGCTATTTTCACTTACAAAAACCAAGCATAAGTGATTGTTGCGCAAAAATCCACGTAGTTTGGTTGAATGCACGACACCAAGGCACATCTAAGCAAGGAAACGAAGTTGAATTGCAATCATTATTTGCCCATACCATTCTCAATGCGTTTCTGACCTTTCGGGGAGCACTCTAGTACCCAAACCTTTAGACGGAAGCTGATTTCACTTACAAAAACCAAGCATAAGTGATTTTTGCGCAAAAATCACGTATTTTGGTTGAATGCACGACACCAAGGCCTATCTAAGCAAGGAAACGAAGTTGAATTGCAATCATTTTTTACCCATACCATTCTCAATGCGTTTTTGACCTTTCGGGGAGCACTCTAGTACCCAAACCTCTAGGCGGAAGCTGATTTCACTTACAAAAACCAAGCATAAGTGATTTTTGCGCAAAAATCCACGTAGTTTGGTTGAATGCATGACACCAAGGCACATCTAAGCAAGGAAACGAAGTTGAATTGCAATCATTTTTTACCCATACCATTCTCAATGCGTTTTTGACCTTTCCGGGAGCACTCTAGTACCCAAACCTCTAGAGGGAAGCTGATTTCACTTACAAAAAACAAGCATAAGTGATTTTTGCGCAAAAATCCACGTAGTTTGGTTGAATGCACGACACCAAGGCACATCTAAGCAAGGAAACGAAGTTGAATTGCAATCATTATTTGCCCATACCATTCTCAATGCGTTTTTGACCTTTCGGGGAGCACTCTAGTACCCAAACCTCTAGACGGAAGCTGATTTCACTTACAAAAACCAAGCATAAGTGATTTTTGCGCAACAATCCACGTAGTTTGGTTGAATGCACGACACCAAGGCACATCTAAGCAAGGAAACGAAGTTGAATTGCAATCACTATATACCTATACCACTCTCAATGCGTTTTTGACCCTTCGGGGAGCACTCTAGTACCCAAACCTCTACACGGAAGCTGATTTCACTTACAAAAACCAAACACGAGTGATTTTTGCGCAAAAATTACGTAGTTTGGTTGAATGCACAACACCAAGGCACATGTAAGCAAGGAAACGAAGTTGAATTGCAATCATTATTTACCCATACCATTCTCAATGCGTTTTTGACCTTTCGGGGAGCACTCTAGTACCCAAACCTCTAGAGGGAAGCTGATTTCACTTACAAAAACCAAGCATAAGTGATTTTTGCGCAAAAGACCACGTAGTTTGGTTGAATGCACGACACCAAGTCACATCTAAGCAAGGAAACGAAGTTGAATTGCAATCAGTATTTGCCCATACCATTCTCAATGCGTTTCTGACCTTTCGGGGAGCACTCTAGTACCCAAACGTTTAGACGGAAGCTGATTTCACTTACAAAAACCAAGCATAAGTGATTTTTGCGCAAAAATCACGTATTTTGGTTGAATGCACTGAAACCAGACCGGGTGGTCAGGAGCAGAGGTCGCAGTGGCATGGGCAGCAACATTGCTTGGCACAGAAGACATAACGATAGTGTTGACTGAATAGTATCCTGCAAACAGATATGGTACACATAGCCAATGAAATACCTGATATGCACATATGAGAAATCCACCCTATCATCCACTAATTGATATAACTACTAAACATCCAAGATTGCCTTATCTATCCCACATCCTATGTTCCTAACAAGGAAATGGAATATGATATACCCTATCCCACATATATCCCATATATAGGGCCAAATAATGCTCCCTTAGGGGTAAAATGCCAGGGTAGGGTTGTGACCTGCTTCACCCCCCCACTTAAAACGACTGCCACGGGCAGGAAGTACATGCCCAAGAGGAACGTAGCAGTCACAAACAGCAGCAAACCACAGGTTGGCGGATTCCCTCCCATAGGGAGTCGAACCTACGCAGGCAATCTCGGAGCCGGCCGCACGGCCGCTGAAGTAGCTCCGATCGATGGGCATCGAACCACCGCCGGAATGAAGGAATTGACGAACGGGATCCCGCAGGTCCCGCAATAAGTAGTAGGCGAAATCGCGAGCTGTTGCGCGTAGAGTCTGGTCCCTGCGTGTCGCATGAGGCATGTGGGGTCCAGCAGGTAAGGGCAGGTAGTTTTTCAAAGAATTAAAACTAAAGGCAAAGTGAAATCACACTTTTAAACAAAACTGAAGGTAATGGTACATGCGAAGCGGTGCGTCGCGAAAGTGCAAAAATTTCACTTTTTGGAAAAACTGCCAGGAGAATTGACGGGAGTGTCAAACAGCAACGTAGGACTGTGCCTGCGCAAGGGAGCACGAGGGATAGTAGAGATAGAAGCCAGGGAAAGGATCACAAGGTACACAACAAAATCTGATGGCCCTCGGCCAGGGGACTGTTACCACGGGGGGCTAACGGTCCTGTCCTGCAGTGCAACGCGGGGCAACCGTGGTAACAGTCCTTACAGCCACCACAGCCCTTTTTTCACAACCTGGAACAGTGAACACTGTGATTGTGTCTTATTGTTGCCTTGCGATGCATTACTGTCTTGTGCCCGCCTCTGTCTTGTGCATGCCTAGGGCCACTAATAAACACGGCCACGTTGGCCCCACAGTGCGCGCGGTAGCTCACTAAGTAGAGGAAAGAGGTCACGATGGCCTCAGGGTAAAAGAACCGCTGAAAACACTAGGCACAAAGATAAACACGGGTACGATGCCCACACCTTCCACCTTCATGCTTCAGACAGTTTAGGAGAGCTTGCATGTGCTTGATGCTTCTTGATGTGCTTGTTTAACTCTTGTATTAATGAGTGAGCTCTTGCTTGTAAAATGTAAGCTTGCTCGCTCATCTGCTTGTAAACTTCCAGACAAGGCCTAGCCAAAGGCCCACTTGCGAACGGACCAGACACCAAGAAAGATGATCGTGTGGAACGGACAAGGATGAATGAACCAGTCACGGTTGTGACTGTACGATACGGGCACGGCTCAGCCAAGGGTCGTGTCCGTGTGGATGTCTAACTTAGCATGTGTGTCACACGTGATGCACCACATAGAGGGTAAAGGAGGAGGTACGGAGATGGGATGAGGGTGTGAGTAGACACACTTAAATAGACAAACCTCATAACCATGTAATAATAACCTGACCTCACTGCTAACCCCTCACCTAGGAGCCATACTACGTATATATATCACATATACACATAATAGAGCGATGCACACCGACAAACACAAGACACACTTGTGCGCGCACACTCACTGGCAGGGCCCGGGGGCACACACTCGCCCGGAGGGCATCACAGAGTGTGGGTCTCGCGGTGGCGGCCTTGGGGCACGTGATGGTGGCACTCCACACATACGGCACGTGCAAGAGCTTCCACAAACTACTCACGTACACACAACAAACAGTAAGCATATCCACAATAGAACACGTGTATAGATACGCCACCTTGTTGCTTGGTGTTCGTGTGTGTCTTGGGGGCGTGCGTATAAACACTTAGGTTAGCTCGCGTGTTACCTTTGTCGGTGGGTGTGCCACCGGCGGGCCGTAGCGCAGGGGGTCACCTCCAGGTTGCAAATTGGGGAGGTCGCCCGTACGGTCCCGCTGGTGTATCAGCCCACCCTGCTCCCTGGGGGCACGATGACACGCCCCGAAGGAGTTTTACTCCCCCAACCCCTCTACAGCGTGTATGACGGTTCATGTTTACACCTCCGTGTGTAAACTTGGGCCGGTGTACACGGCTACAGAACCAAAAAGGTAGGTGTCAACCTAGGTCTTGCTTCTTCGGGGGGCGGGTGATAACCAACGTAATAGGCAACCATATAGTCCCGTAACTAAATTAATGGCATGCGCACACACACGCTACTATTGGCCACGGGCACACCCGGTTTTGGTGTGTCTCGGACAGAGAGACTCGTGTGTGTTGTGGAAATCCAAGTCCACGCACTGGTCTCTATAAAGAAAAATGCCACGCCCATATCCCAACCCGTTTGGTTGGGTGTTGGGATGGAGGACCCCTCGGGTGTTGTGGAAATCCAAGTCCACTCGTGGCGAACTCTAGAGAAAACATTAATATACATATTCTCTCATAAACATATGCATGTGCACACTCGCCCTTTTCATCATATTGTCTGTTCCCTCTCGTTGCAGGCAGGAATTCCCCCGCGAAATTCATCAAGGACATGAAGAGCACACCCAGCCAGCATGCGGCCCCATGCAATGGCAATGGAGGGTACCCACTCCCAACCCGGGCACGCATAGCGACCGGGGACAAATACCCAGGCGGCGGAGACGGCCCAAATCCGCAACGCCACTCTGTGCCTTTGAAGGCCCCAGCCACTCATAGAGTGACGGGGCAAAGGCACTCATTGCAATTCATATTAGAATACTTGTATTGTAGAGGACGACCCCTCCCTCTAGGTTTAAGTCCTCGCCGTATGTAGTGGCAATTTTGCACGCCACTAAATTTTTTCCACGTAATGTGAGCCACACGAGTACTTCGTACCTTGTATACCTACCCTCGTGTGGACAAGGGCAAATCGGTGGAAAACCATCACGCCCAACACAAAAGGGAAAATGGGTTGTACCCGCCAACCCAACGAATTTTTCAAGCCTTCGCCATTTTGAGCAAATGATTTAGCTCGTTGGCTTGGGTCACGGGTCAGGGACGGTCGTGGGGTCGTGGTTCCGGTACGGGGCAGCACTCCGAAACCTTCTAAACACCACCATGCGCACAACCCGGTAGAGTCTTCGGGAAGTGCTTGCCACGTTGTTAGCACCCTTGACGGGGGGCGTCATTGTGGGCAGGACTTGTGGCAGTAGTCCTGGTGGTGGTAGGAGTGCTCCAGTAAGACCCAAGGATAGGGGTTTGAATTGCATTAAGACCCCCGAAAGAACACGTCCCACTTCCGCCCCAGGCTATATGCCACGGCACCCCACCCCAAGGACTCTCAAGCCTTTAGCGGTGAGAGAGGTAGACGGTAGGGTAAACCTGCGGTACCCACCGCCCTGCTTCGGTAGGGATATTTGTCACCGAGGAGCGCGCCGTGCATGCACATCTTCTTTCCTGTCTCCCACCGCTTCTCGCTCTCTCCTCCCTTCCCCAAACAATAATATATCCATATTGGTTAGGGTTTTCTTTTCGTGGCACGCTCATGAGAGCGGTCCACCAAGGTGGGCAAGGATTTCAACTCTTTGGGTGAGATTCTGTTTCTGCAAGTAATCTCTCCAAACTTTGTTGTAGGATGGTAAGAAGGCTTCAACAGGTTCCTCGGTATCCCAATCTTTGGTATAACCCTCCCACCGCACCTTGAAGAGAAGTCTCTTGCGGTAAGTATGGTGACTTAATATTTTCTTGACATTATAGGTGTTCTCCTCAAACTGGGAGGGCACTCTAGCAACCTCCTCCGTGTAATTTAGAGGCACGGGGGAGCGAGGGGAGTTGACCGTCTTCATTAAACAATCAACGTGGACGTCAACTAACCTCCGTTGGTCCACTTGAATAACATAGAGGTCGTGCGCTCTCTTGGCCACAACCTCATAGGGCCCATCCCAATAGGGACAAGGCTTATCACCAAGATTTTTGCGTTGGCGACGGACCCATACGCGGTCCCTGTTTGAGAACTTGGGGGACATCCTCCTACTCTTATTATACTTACGAGCCATGGTCTCTTGCACTTGAATCATAGCCCTCCGTGCAAGAGCAATAAGCTCCTCACGCCGTTGGAAGTAGTGAGCGGCGTCTTGGGCCACCCCCCTAGGCTCAGCAAGAGGAGGCCCCTTAGTACGGTTGTGTTTACCAAACACAATCTCGTTAGGTGTATAACCTGAAGGACCTGTAGTCTCATGCCACGCTCGTACAACGGCGGGCAAAACCTCTACCCAATTAGTTTTCTTTTTCTTCAAGGTAATGGCTTTAGCAACGGCACGCCTTAGCTGCTTGCCAGTATTTTCGGCCTTGCCATTACCTTGGTGCCTACCCGCGAGACACATAGACGAGCGGGCACCAATCTTAGAACAAAGGGTTTGGAAATATTGGCTCACAAATTGTGGCCCACGGTCGGAGCATATTTCACGAGGGGCTCCGAACCTATCCACCGAGCGCTCCATTACCAGATGGGCCGCTCTTCTCCCCGTTAGCCCTTCATCCTTGTCTTCATGACAGGGTTTAGGAATAGGGATCGCGATGAGGTAGCCAGAAAGCCGGCATACACATAGGAGCATTCGGTCATACACCTCTCCATCGTGTGAGGTGGAAGGGTAGTGAAACACATCAAGCGCTATGGAGTCCATGGGCTCCATAGGTATAGGCATAGGGGTCATGTACTCTTGCTTGCGCTTGGTGTCATGCGTGTGAATGGCACATGAGGGACACGTTTGACATTGCAGTTCCACTGCTTTGTACAACCCCTCACCTTCCACGCCATGGTTAATTTTCTTCCAGTGTTTTTCCACACTGGAGGTAGTTAAGTGAAATGAATCATGGTATTCGGCTACCAAACGATGCACTAGCGGCGTAGTAACACACCACCGTCCATTACGGACGAGCTTGTTATCCACCAACCTCACTCCATCTTGGAAGCTCCCATTCAAGGCATCTTGCCACATTTGTTTGTAGCGTTGACAATTTGGGTAGTGTTTAGCCCAATTTATCTCAAAAACATTGGGAGCATGCTCCCCATGTATAGGAGTTGCTTTCTTGTGGGACTTCCAAGATTTTTTTTCTTGACATTTCGCTCCAGTCTCCGAAGCTTTCTCTTTTGCTTCGTCCCCCCCCCCACTGGAGGCGAAGCCAGAGGGGGTGGATCACACGCGGGTGCCCCTTGAGCCCGAGGCGCCGCTTTAGACCTAGTAACAACGGGCGCCACAACCGCCCTAAATACAAGGGGGCGGGCGAGAAGTTCCTCCTTCCCGGCCGCCATCATGTCCCGCACATCCCCGGCGGCTTGGGCCGTCCCATGTATGGACACATCACCCAACGCCGGGTTAGCAGGGTAAGCCCAACGGGACAAGAAATCACCCACGGGGTTCACTGGCCCCCGAGTGTAAACCACATGGAGGTCGAATTTAGAAAACAATTCATGCCAACGTGCTTGGCGTGGAGAGGGACCCCCCACGGTTTTGAGGTCCTCCGTAGCCCAATTTTCAAGGCTACGGTGGTCCGTACGGACCTCCACGCGCTTGTTCCCCACCAAACCATGCCATTTCAAAAGCGCCGCCACTATGGCGTAGCATTCTTTCTCCCGAGGGCTCCAATTCAATTGGCTGCCTGACAATTTGCGGGAGAAAAAGGCAAGGGGGCGTAGGGCACCATCGGGACCTTCCTGCTGTAGGGCCGCCCCCATCGCCCAATTACTAGCGTCCGGGGTGAGGACAAAGTCCTTATCCCAATCAGCTAGTTGGAGAAGAACAATATCCGGAATAGCACGCTTGAGCTTCAAAAAGGCCTCGTTAGCCGAAGCATTCCATGTTAGGCCTATCTTTTTGCCATTCTTATGCTTAGGCAAATCCTTCAACATATTAGTCAAAGGGGTAGCTATTGAGGCGTAGTTTTGGACATAGCCCGAAAAATAGTTGGCGAGCCCCAAAAAACCCTGGAGCTCCCGAACATTTTCAGGTTTGTCCTAACGCTCAAGCGCCAACATTTTCCCTGGCGCCGGCCGACGTGTGCCATTTCCAACACATGGCCACAAAACTCAATCGAACGAACAAAGAAATCGGTTTTGCTAACCGAAGCAACCAACTCCTCTTTTCGTAGCCTATCCAACACGGCACGCACGTCGCCGTCGTGGTTAGCCAATAGCTCCTCTTCCGTCGCACCGGAGGAACCAATAATAATATCATCAATATATACGTCCGCACAATCCAAACCCTGCAAAACATGGTCCATGACCCGTTGAAAAATAGCGGGCCCATTCTTGATACCCATAGGCATAACACGCCATTGGTATCGCTTACCCGCCAAATTCATGGCGGTCTTAGCCCGGGATTCAGGGTGAAGGGGAATTTGATGAAACCCTTTACTCAAGTCCACAATAGTGAAAATCTTGTGTTTGGATTGATTTCTCAACATGTTTTCTATGAGGGGGAGGGGGTGTGCGTCGGGCAAGGTAGCCTCATTCAGTTGGCGGTAGTCCACCACGAGGCGCCATTTTCCTTTCTCTTTCTTGGGCACAACGAAACCGTTGGACGCCCATTCGGAGGCAGGGCACGGCTCAATCCAGCCACGAGCCAAAAAGTCCTCCACTATTTCTTGCTCCGCCGCGGCACGCTCCCCCACCAACCGTATAGGTTTCACGGGCTTGGGTTTGGCGTTCGGGTATAGGTCAAGTTTAGCAAACCCCAACCGCTCCGTACCACGGACCTTAGGGTGTTCCTGGCCTGGACGGAGACGAACTTCCCCACTAAAAACATCCCGCTCATAGTCCGCGAGGATTCGCCTCCTCATGAGCTCCACCTCCGGAGACACAATAGGCTCTTTGGTGGTGAGAATGCCACCCACAAGAGAAGCCGCCAACAATCGTGTGGCGACTTTACGTTTTCGGTAACGCTTAACGGTAGTAGCCCTCCCACCCAATAACTCTCGTTCAATTTTCGCAATGCGTGAACGCACGCATTCTTGTGCCTCCAAATCTTCGGGGGTAGGATCAACAGTAACGGGTGCGAGGAGTTTTTTATGGGTCGCCTGATACGTGGGGGTGCGCACCGAAACCAAATGGTTAGGCACCCTTTCATCCTCCGACTCTTCCTCCGAGGTCATGCCCGGCTCGCCATCCGTGTTGGGGTTAGAGACGGCTGGTGCCAAAACGGAGGCCACATGACATTTAGTGGCCGCCAAATTTTCCTCCGCAATACCACCGTCCACGTATAGCGCCACTGTGGACCAACCCCGTTGAGGAAGGGGCGTGAGGTGGTCATTCTGATAGAGACAGGCTTTAGTCTCTGGCCCAGGAAGGTGGTACCCTTGCAAAGTAATTTCCATAAGGGGTTTCCATCACTCCCTATGTGTCCACTCCGGCCCTACGACGATGGCTCGTAGTTTTCCTTGCCGAATTTTTCGAACACAATCGGAAGACCGATGATAGGGACGGCACATCCAATACAATTTGGAGGGGTCCGCGGGAGTGGAAAAGAAATCTTCAAGCGGCGAAACCCAACGGATAGCCTGGGCCATACCCGGGACCCTATTGAAGGCGTCCACGTCGGGGTTTTTGCCAAATTGTTTTTTGACACGTGCGGCCCAATATGGCGTGAGGCCATAGTCAGACTGGGTCCACATGGACCCATCACGCCGCGTAGGTAGAACATCACGGGCAAGAGCTTCGGGAGCAAATTCAACGAGCTCCAAAGCACAAACCCGGTTCTGTACGGGGGCCACGGAGGAAGCGGTCAAGGCATAGGATATGTGTTTCGCGGCCTCAACACGGTTAGGCGGTTCGCCACCAGGGGGCGTAACCACAATGGCCGGGGCAGGGTGCGCAGGAGTGACCGCCCCAATGACTGGAACGGTTAGGCCCCACACGGACTGACGTGACACCTTACCATGAATGGGTTTCACCAAAAATGGTTTGCTAGTTCGTGGAGCCTCACGGAAGTCCTCAATCCAAAAACGGGGGTGCACTGGATGGTGAGAGTACAAACAATTGAAACGGGCAAAATGGCGCACACAATGTTCGTAACCCCATGGGTGCCCCAAAACCATATCCCAAGGTAAATTCGGGACAAGGTACGGGGACACGCCATACTGGGCAACACGAGGAAGTGGAACACTACCATCCACAACCCCCGTAAATTGAATTTTGACGTCTATTTGCTCGTCCCCCCCTGGCAAAGGCGTCTCATTATTGGCTTGGAGTAGGCGCCTCCTTTGGGGGGATTCATATTTTTCGGAGAGTTGGTCTCCAAAAACATTGGGGTTGGCCAAAGCGACCGCTTGGCACCCAAAATCCACCAAAACACGGAGGGCCTTGCGTTCTCCATTGGGCAAAACAACGTGAACGGAAAGTTCGGTTTGAATCTCACTAGTCACTATATGCCCCTTCATGACTCTCGATGGAACGAGAGCCACCGTAGTGTCACAGGGGTGCCCGAGGTTTTCTTCTTTCGAAGGGGGCGCCTCTGGGCACTCCTACCAACGTCCGCGCCCGTTCGGCGCTCCCTTGCCTCCTTTATCACCCTTGCCGCCGCCACCCTTATAACGACCACCACCCTTATCACCACCGCCACCCTTATCGCCACCCTTGGGCTTACCACCTTTAGACTTACCCGCAATGTTCGAATGAGTGTCATTGCACGGAGAATTAGGCTTACACGTCCAAAGAGTGGTATTGGTGGCACCCCAATCAATCCAAGACATGTCCATCTCCGTTTGTTTACGTGTTTCCCAATGTCTGGAACACGGAACCCAAAAGGTAGGTGGCGGTTTAGCCCCGGGGTCGACGGGTTTCTTCGCCGGAGGTTTAGAGTGACCCACGGCGTTGAGAGATGTGTCAGCGGGTTCGGAGGTGTCAGGGTCCGCCGTAGCCTCCGCATTAACCGCATTCACCGCGGTTTTATTGTGAGAAGGGCAATGAGTGTACGTCACCGTCGTCTTGTCTCTCTTATTGAGGCGTTCGAGAGCTTCCCTCTCCGACACGCTTTTATGGGCAAGGGCGTAGATTTCCGCAGGCTTCAAACGAGGCCTACATTGCTCCACTTTCATAGTGTAGCCGCGTGTGTGAGGTGTGCTGTTGAGTTTCAAGATCCACTCCTGGAGAGCCGGGTCTTTGCAGTCAACTATCACCCCCGGCCCCGAATAGGAAACAATCTCAGGAACCATAGTGCAAGCTTGAGCGCTACATTTCCTGAGTTCCTTTTCGAATGGGGCGCCACCCGGCGAAGGGTCAAGGCCACTAAAATCCACCACATAGCTGTCTGGGAGGTCGCCGGAGGTTTAGAGTGACCCACGGCGTTGAGAGATGTGTCAGCGGGTTCGGAGGTGTCAGGGTCCGCCGTAGCCTCCGCATTAACCGCATTCACCGCGGTTTTATTGTGAGAAGGGCAATGAGTGTACGTCACCGTCGTCTTGTCTCCTTTGTTGAGGCGTTCGAGAGCTTCCCTCTCCGACACGCTTTTATGGGCAAGGGCGTAGATTTCCGCAGGCTTCAAACGAGGCCTACATTGCTCCACTTTCATAGTGTAGCCGCGTGTGTGAGGTGTGCTGTTGAGTTTCAAGATCCACTCCTGGAGAGCCGGGTCTTTGCAGTCAACTATCACCCCCGGCCCCGAATAGGAAACAATCTCACGAACCATAGTGCAAGCTTGAGCGCTACATTTCCTGAGTTCCTTTTCGAATGGGGCGCCACCCGGCGAAGGGTCAAGGCCACTAAAATCCACCACATAGCTGTCTGGGCTATTCTTAGCCTCTTGCTTGACGACCTTCTCCTTGATCCACGGGAGCTTGCTTAGGAGCTGCTCCCGGATCACGTGGGGACGAGTCTCATTGCGCAGAGGCAACAAACGTTGCCAACGAGCATAGAAATCTTCAAGGTCGATGAGGGCCACTTGCCCTTTAACCACCCTGGGGCCGAGGGCTCGCCACCTTTCATCAGCCCTTGAGGGGTCATACTCGTGGAAACGTTGTTCCAAAAAGTCCCACAACTCTTTGAGGGTGGGGGCCGTGCGTGTGTGGTGGGTGGCCTCGGCAACCCGGGCGTTGATGATCGCCTTTAGCCATGGGGGCAAGGTACTCAAAATCATGTTTGCCTCGTTGGCTTTTTCGGTACATGGGATCACAGCCCCCCAACCATTGTTGAAGCTTCTCAACGCACTCGTCGTAGCACTCTAGCTGCCCATTAAGCTGCCGTTTAGGCATATCACTATCCTCCACCGCTTTGGTGTAACTATTTTGCACCATAGGCATTTGGTACGGGTGGTAAGCAGGGGGAGCCATGGTTGTGGGTGCACCTCCACTTGCACTTGGTGCAACCTTCACTGGAGAGACTGTACACGTATCCGTAGGATGAGAGGGCGTGTACGAAGGTTTCCCAGGGGAAGTGAAAACATTTTTCTTGAGGGGATTAATGTTCCCAAACGGAGAGGTGTTCTCCTCTTCATTGGCCCACGGGGCCGTAGGCTCCGTGGGGTGTTCTTCGCCCTTAGGCGTCGCCCTCCACTCGGAATCAGCACGTTCCTTCTGCTTTTGGGGGATTCCCCTCCACGATGTAGGTTCTGGGGGGTGGGGGTGTTCGTGGTGTTCTTCCCCCCCCCTCGGCCACCCCGAATCCGGACAAGCGTTCGGATGGTAGATGCAATCGTGGGATGGGTGGACGGAGAAAGGAAGGACACACCCACCACCGGATGAACCGGATGGCGCGCCCATGGGCGCTGTAGGCGCCGCCGGTGTAGGTTCAGGAACGGGTGGAGGCGCCGATGGCGGGGGTAGGACCACCGTAACGGGTTCCGCAGGCGTGGAGTACCAGTGGTCCCACGCATCGATCCTAGATGCAATGGCGGAGTAACGTGTAGCGAGCGACTCCACTGCGCTAAAGCACTTAGCCGTGTTGCTGTTGATCTGCCACGCTAGCCTCCACCACTTTCGAATCCCGGCGGTAGTGACGCGTTCCCCTGGGGGGCCTGGCCACGGGACGCTGCGGCCGACACGCGCAAGTGAGCAGGCAGGCAAAGCACTACGCTCACAGGGGCATCAATGCGCTCATGTCATGTGACAAAGCGTTTCAGGATCCTTGCCACTCTGCAACAAGGGAACAAAAGTATGTACAGCAACACATCAGGATATGTACACATGGGGTTAAGACCGGACTGGGGTAAGTGCATTACAGGACAATAGACACTCAGTCCAGACTCATATCCCAATCCCAGGTCCGACCCTCTCAGTGGCTGGTGGGGGCGGGGGCTCAAATACAACCCATGCCCTGCTCAGTCCGGACCCTGAAACCCTGCCAATAGGGGGGGCTGTCCTGCCCAGCCACAGGCGAGTTCTCAGGACCCAAGCAGCTCCAAGGGCAGCCGACAGTGGCTCCCTATGCTCCCTGAAACGGCAGGTCCAAACTCTACTCTGAGCCAGAGGGATGGCCCCGCCATTATCCCTCAGGAGTTGGTAGCTGAAAATGGGCTGTTTCAGCCCAAACTGAAAATAGCTCGAAAGTTTCCAAAATTGACCCCTCGCTCGGACCCGCCAGAGGTAAGGACGAGGCAACGGACCCTATGCTCTTTGAGTACGAACTTCCTGGAGCCCTCACCCAACCTGGTTCCCTCTGAGGTCCCAGCATCATGGCACCACGGGTTCGTCAAGTGGGGTCATGATGCCAAAATCACCAAAATTGGCGTCATTCCCACGCGTGGCTCGCCCGGCCAGGGCAAGGCCAATGGCCCACAGGGGAGGAGGCAGGACCTGGGACTTATATCTGAGTGTACAACTTGAAATTAGGTCCGGGCTCCCTGTGGGCATAGAGATATGGGGCCGCCAATCGACCACACGGGGGGGGTGAAATTGGGGTCCCAAAAGGGGGTCATTTTGGCTGCTCGAAATGAGCCAAAATTCGGGGTGCTCCCAATAGTATATCTCGACGCCGGCTTGGAGATCAGATCCGCCATTCCATACGCGATCCACCGGGAGTTAGAGAAATACTTCCATGCACTTGGCTGTCAAAGATCTTCATGCCACTCGGCGTGGTGACGATCCAAATTGGGTCCACAAATGCCAAAATGGCAAAATTGCCCACACTCCTTTTGGGCTAGCACCTTAACGAAGGTTGCTCCGCTTCGCCCACGTGGTATGTGAACCATGGGGACCAATATACATAACACCCATGTCATATATGGTCCATTGGTCCATGCCACTGGCGTGCACGGGTGGGCAGAACATAGTGCACGGCGGGCAGCAAAAGTGGAAAATTGCTCAAAATGGCCGAAAATGCGCACACTCATGGTTGGGGCAAATGAGGCACATGCCCGACTTGGACCAGGGTGTGCCATAGGATTGGTATCAAGTCATATGTGTCCAACATATCTTTTGGGCGTCGCCCAACTCCTCCGGTCTTGGGAATGGCAGGGTTGCCAAGTGAGCCCATGATTTGGGATAGTCCCAAATCGCCAACATGGCGGCCACGGTATGCCAAGCCCAAGAGGAGTTATTCGCGGGGTGCAAGATATGTTGGGCACTGAAGTATGTACCCTCATAACATACTTGGGTCATGATGTCAATTGAGCGCACCGTTGAGATACATGGTCGCCACTTGACATCATGACGGGCCAAAAACGGCAAAATTGACACAAAGACACACAAAAGTGCCTTGAAAGGTGCACAATTATATTATAATATGTTCGGCTTGGATCGTGCAATCAACTAATCCTTCTAAATACAATGACTTGACACCAATGACCTCTGATTCCACATATGTGCTCCACTTGGGGCGCTTTGAAAGGTTACGAGCGCTACTTCCCAAGTGGGCACATGAAAATATCGAAAATTGCAAAACACACACCTTGCTCCCAACGCATCGCCACACAAGCTTCCTTTCACGAGGGTTAGGCTTGTAATTGATTGTAGGGAGTATGGAGAAGGAGCTTGCACAATATCAGGTCCATTGGCGGGTTTGGCTTGGAGCGATGGACCCGCCAAATGGGCACGCAACACAACACAAGGCACATACTCCATATTGCGCAAAAAGGTAGCTCCCCCCACGATATGTCATGCCCCTCCAAGGGCATAACTTTGTGTCAATCGCTCATATGAACTCAAGGAGAGTTCCTATGCAACACCAACACTCGCGCGCTACACTCGAAAGTTGTCTTAACGCACGCAATATCATGGCCAAAGAGTTATAACGCAAACTCTACCCTCTTGACCATGATCCATTACGCTAGCGCGCACGTGTGGAGACGCAAGGCATATAATGCTTCCTAAATTCTGTCAGGAGTATTGTGAATACATCCCACGTTTCCTTATTGTCATTCCTCGCAAGCGGCAAGAGATATGACCCTCACAAGTGGCCTCATGAATCAACTTTGGTTTGCCCATATCTCTAAGACAAATGGAGGGCAAGACAAAAGGAAAGTTGATTCGTGCATAGGGAAGCACGTAGGTCCACTCGCAAGAGGTCAAATCAAGTGCGGGGATGTCGAAGTCGAAAATCCGATTTCGACATCCTGAAAAATTCGGATTAAGGTTGCGAGTGTAGAATGTGAAATTTGCGGATGCATCAATGCAATTCCTGAAGACTTTAGAGTCTTCGTCACGATTTGCGCTAAAATATCTGTATATAACAGTTAAACTGGCGGTTACGCTAAAGTCGCGAACTAACCGCCAGCTGTCAAAACAGTGAATATCAGAACGGAAGCGTAAAAATTGACGGAAACAATATGAAAATAAAATCCTGTTGATTCCTGATATTCTGATATATAAATCTCCGCTGGCGGTGCATCGGTTGCCGATGCGGGGCTTTGCGGCACGGAACACGCTCCCGCTGGGCTCGCACCGGGCGTCAACGGGCGTCTTCCGTACATGGGGTTAGTGGACCGGAGACCGGTCTTCCCTTCCGTACATGGGGTTAGTGGACCGGAGACCGGTTGTATGCCCTACCCTAGCCATGGTGTTCTGGGTACCGCTTCACCCCCCTCCTTAGAGCAAACCCTAGGGGGGGGCTCGATAACACCCACGCATGGCAGCGGGTACCCAGGACCATTTCCTGAAGGGGGGGGGGTGTCACATCCTCATCCAGGCTGATTCGCAGGTTAGGCTGCCCAAATCCCACAGTAAGATAGGTACCGTGCTGTAGCTGTTAGTAACTGCAAGTATAGTATCAAGTATCAAGTCCCGGGTCCTCGCGGCGATTGTTCAGCATCCAAAGGACCCGTTAACCCATACCAGGCGCACCGGGTGCCAGCTGCTACGGTCACCACCACAATGGCAGTGGCATACACGGCCAACATAGGCGTCACACGACGACCGAGGTGGTCCCACAGGTCGAGAGCGACCACAATGATCCATCAGGCTACCCCAAGCTTCCCAAGGCCCGCCGGCTGGGGGAGAGTCCCCACGGGTCCTTCCTCGGGCGCACCATGTCCATATCCATACGACGCGAGTCCAGAGTGGTACAGCCGAACGAGCTCCTCCTTAAGGGATCGGGCATCAAGGCCGTCTTTTCCCTCGCCCTATTACCACGAAGGCCATACATGAGGGAGTTCTCATGCAGTGTGGGCGGAGGCGTCGACTCCTCAAACCACCAGTTTCCCAGGCAGACTGACCGAGGTCAGGAGCACCGGAGGCCGCCATCCGACTGCAAGTGCGTCTGCGAGTCGGTAGGCTCACACTGGGACTGACAGTGGCGGACCGCTGGGAGTGTAGTCAGGCAACTGGGCTTCCCGCCTGGCGCCATCAGGATCTCCACACATCACAGCGAATAGGGCACACGGTATCACAGGCACTCAAACAGAAGAATCTGTACTTAAGTACTGGTCCAAGCTGGACCCTATGTAAGAACATGTAAACGGCGACTCAGGGCGCCTTCGTAGTCGATTCGCATCCCGTCGGGGGGAAAACAGTCCAGTGATGGGCTGACATACAGACACACATATCCTGGGGAACAGAAAGACAAGCAATAAGCGGGGTAATAGGCGTGTAAACACACTCTGGACAGAGCGCCAAACCACGCCCTGGTTAGGATAAGGCATGTGCAGGAGGGTGGACAGGAAAACGCCTGAGTTCAGGCCATATATAGTCAGCTGACACACGTCGACTGGTCTGGATTCCGCAAGTGCCATGGAACCAGACCACACACCAAAAAATCGCAATGCCGATGACAGCGGCATCCGTTGCGCAACGTCGTATGGGCTTCAAGGCCCCAAGAGCTCAGAAAATATGAAGGTCAGTCGCCCTGCCTGGTTTCCCAAGGATTCAGCAGGTGGGGAGTGACAAATAGAATTGAAAGAGAGGGGCCATCCTCCTCTGGATTCAGCAGGGGGGGGTATATGGCCACTCTGATGGCAGGTCACCGAAAGATGAGAGAGCAAGCAAGTAAGGGACAATCCGTCGACCTCACAAGCGCCCAAAATGCATCAGGGGAGAGCTCAGGGCGCTGATCAGGCACCCCTGGCTGCAATCGCCCGGGTGAGTGCTGCCAAGTCCGAGACATGGATCTTGGTCTTGTGCTTGCGGATGTACTCCATGAAGGGAGTATTGACCCGCGGCACGAACGGGGAGACGGGTTCCCAGGTGTCGTGGGACGGCCCATGGCCTCGCCAACGAACCTTGAACTCCAGACCTCCGGGTGCCGAGGCCTTCAGACGCTGAGCAAGGATCTTCTCGACTGTATAGTCGTCCTGCTGAGCATAGTCGTTGTCCGAATCGGCCTCATGTGCGGCGTAGCTCAGGGACACATGCTGGCCACGGAGGTCGGGCTCCCGCACACGGAGTTGACTCTCGTGGCGCTCCCGGAACTGTCCGTGACCTACCTTGATGCGGTAGGTGTCCTCACCAATCCTGCGAACCACCTCTCCAGGTGTGAACCAGGTTTTGGTGCGGTGGGTGCCCATAGGGCGAGGTCTGATCACCCACACCGGGTCTCCCACCCTGAACTTCTGCGCTGTCGAGCTCGGGGCGGACTTCTGACGCTCAGCATGCTCCTTCTCGAGCTGCTGGCGGATGTCCCGCGCCGTTTGCTCTTGCCGCGCGAAGAATTCCTTGGCATCCATGGCCATGCCATCACCAGACAAGGGAAGTCCCCGACCGAGGGGGTCGCTGCCGAACAGAATCTGGTGAGGTGACAAACCACCCGGCGTGGGGGTGTCATGATGGGCCTTCAGAGCAGGCCACATCTCCTCGAACCAGTTCCGACGTGGATTGGTGATGTGAATCTTGCGCAGTTTCTCGAACAGCTGCCGTCCAGCCACTTCAGCACGACCGTTAGACCGGCTGAGATAGGCGACGCTCTTGGCATGACGTATCCCCATAAGGGAACACATAGCCTTGAACCAGCCACCAGTAAACTGGGGCCCTCACCCACTGCAAATGGTGCGGGGGATGTCAAAGACGGTCAGCCAATGACGAATCATCATGACTGCCACTTCCTTGGCAAGCAACCCCTTTTTGCGTGCCGGAACGGCTACTACGTAGCCACTGTGGCGATCCACGCAAAGAACCACACAGTCAAAGGTCCCCTTGCCAATGTGGACTTCGGGCATGGAGAAGACGTCCATGGCCACGCTCTCCATGGGCTGGTCAGCAACCGGGGTCCCCTGGGCTTCCCCCTTGACGTTCCGGTTGTCGGGATTGCAGGCCTGACAGACAGAGCAACCCTTCCTGACCTTCTTGATGGCGGTGTAGAGAACGATATGGTCGATCTCGAACCGACGCTGCATGTCAAGGGCTTGCTTCTTGACCCCTCGGTGCAGCATGTGGTGGTGCCAAGCTTCACATAGCTGGAGCACTCGGGACTCTGGTACTAGCAGCTTACCATTCCGGTAGAGCTTGCCATCTTCCTCAGTCAGCCCCTTTGGCCACTTCTGTCCGTCATCAGGGTCGGTCACAGCCCTATACTCGGCCGCAAAGGCCTCAGACTTGGCGTAATCGTCGGTCCAGTCGTCCTGGAGGCAAGACTCCGGGAAGAGGTGCTTGTCGGACTCAGCTCCCTCAGGGGCGAGTACTCTGACCGCTCTGCTCACTCTCGTTGCGAGGGGGGCATCGGCAGCCATGACGACGAAGCATTTTACACCCTCCTCCTCCATCAGGCGCTCCATTTCAATGATCCTCTTGGCTTCAGCGGTCTCAGCCTCATCGCCCTGGGCAAACACGTCTGTCATGCCCTTGCTGGCGGGATAGGCCCACCTGCTGAGACAGTCCGCCATGGTGTTGTCCTTTCCAGGAATATAAACAACCGTAAGGTCGAACTTGGCCAAGGTCTCGTGCCATCTTGCCCGTCGGGAGGCGGGACCTGAGGGGGTGTCCACGTGCTCCTTGTGCCACGACTGCAGACTCTGATGGTCGGTGCAGACGGTGACGGGGTGGAGGGCTATGTACCCAGCCCATTTCCTGAGAGCCATGACGATGGCATACGCCTCCTTTTCACGGGGCGTCCACGTCCGTCTCTGGCCTTCCGCCAGGACTCGGCTCCAGAAGGCCACGGGCACGTGCCTCCCATCGTCAAGCACTTGCTCCAAGACAGCGCCAACGGCGTAGTCGGAAGCGTCGATGCGCAGGACGAACCCTCGGTCGGGATCCACGAGGTGCAGACCCACTGCGGATAGCAGCGCCTGCTTCATCCCCTCAAAGGCACGGTCGGACTCAGCTGTCCAGACCAGAGCCTTCTTGGACCCCTTTTTGGTCTCCTCTCGGTTGCCCTTGAGCATGGTCGTCATGGGGGCTGCATACTCGGCATACATCTTGATATACCCCGAGTAGTAGTTGCAGAACCCCAGATACGCCTGTAGCTCAGAGACCGTTTTGGGCTTTTCCCAGTGCTCGATCGCAGCCACCTTGCCAGGTATGGGCTTTCGCTGCCCGTTCCCGACTACGTGGCCAGCGAAGACCACCTCGCTCACCGCAATGCTGGACTTGTCACTGCTGCCCGTGAGTTTGTGCCGAACCAGCAGGTCCAGCACTCGAGTGACGTCCCTCTCATGTGCCTCCAAGAGCTCCTCGTAGCTCATACTGGGGTCCCCGGACGCGATGACCACGTCGTCCACGAAGGGGTCCGCACAGTCACGCACCGGCTCAAGCAGGTTCTCCAGCATCCGCTGGAAAGCCGCATTGCCGTTGGTAACGCCCATGGGCATCACCTTCCACCGGAGAGGTCCAAGTGGGGTGCTCATGGCTGTGCAGGCACGGGACTCCTCGGCGAGAGGCATCTGATGATAACCATGTTTCAGGTCAATCACCGTGAAGATCCTCCGCCGGTGTTGTTTTTGCAGCATGTCCTCAATGAGGGGCAGCGTATAGCTGTCGTGCTGCGTTTGGGCGTTTAGGCCGCGGTAGTCGACCACGAGCCGCCACTCACCGGCCACCTTCTTGGGGACGACGAAGCACGGAGAGGCCCACTCGAAGTGGCACGGCTCAAGAAAGCCTCTCTGGATGAAGTCACGGAGGATCTTCTCCATGGCCTCCTTCCTCTCGCCCCTCAGGGCAAACTCCCGGTGCCGATACACACGGGGGTCCTGCTTCAGTCGTATCTTGGCCTCGCCATACGGTCCACGCACCGGTGGGGGAAACACAGGCTTTCCGCTGAAGAAGGTGTCCCCATACTTCTGCTTCAGCCTGGCCCTCAGTGCCTGGATCTCCGGGCAGTCATCGGACTCCGCCTTGGCTTTTCTGGGCACCTGGACCACGGAGCTTACTTGAGGGGTAGCGACCCCGCTCAGTTTCGGCCAAGGCGGTCTTCCCAGGTGGCCCAAAGGGCCATCTCTGGTCTTGCCTCGGAATAGATCGCCGTAGGTGGGTGGGTTACCGCCAGGCGGCTCGTCCTGGCTGGACATGAGATCCAGCACCCTCTGTACGAAGGTATTCCCATCATAGGAACCGGAAACGATTGAGTCCACTTCCCACCAGGCTTTATCCTGGCCCTTGCCCTCACGCTGGTTTCCCCAGTCGTGAAAGGGCTGATCCATATACCCCTGAACCAGATCCAGCTCCTCTTCTGTGAGGGGGTCTTCCGATTCTTCGATGTCAACAGGGGGAACCGCAAAGCACTGCCTCCATGGCTCTGCTATGATGCGGTTGACACACACAAAGTCCGTGGCGTCGGCCTGATCAAGGCCCCCATCCACATAGTGGAATTCCGTTGGCCATCTCTGGGGTGGCATAGGCTGTCCCTTAGCGTCCTGATAGACACTCTCTCCAGCTGGTAGGACGACCTTGTTCAAGGTCATGTTGGTCAATGAGGCTACCCAATGTCGGGTACTTTCCTCCTCGGTGCATCCAATAGGAACAACCAGCACTGCCTTGGAGCGGTCCTTGCGAATCTTCGCTATCGCTCTTGGAATGTCCCATCGAGGGCAATGGATCCACATCAAGCCCTGATGCGGACCCCAGTGCTTCTTCCACGCGGAGTCCTGGGCGCTCCAGTACTTCTCACACACCCGCAGATGGGCGGAGGTGCCTGAACAGAACGCATCCAGGGCCAGATCCGAGGCTCCCAAGTCCGCAACAACTCGGCTCGCCACTTCCGGCATTACGCCGTACTCCTGGTTTCCAGGACCAGTTGGCTCAGTGTCCAGCGCGGCCACTTCGAGCTGATTGCGTTCCGGGTGGATCCATTGGCATTCCACATGGTGCTCAGGTGACGAAAGCCACGAGAGCTGGTCGTCCTGGTACAGGGTCATGGAGGCCTGGGCCGGGAGGACGCCTAAGTCCGTCTCCATCATGAAGTCGTACCCGACGATCATGTCCCAGTCCATCTCAGCCTCGTAGAAGGGACCGTGCAGGAGGATTTCCTTGCCGAGGTCTGGGCGGCTCAGCTCACGATGGTTCACGAACTGCAGCCCAATGGCCGCTTCCTTTTCACTTTCTGAGTGTCTATTTTTTTTCGATTGACCCTCAGAAAATTTTTGATGGATCCACCAGCAGTCCAGGCTGTTCGGTGATTAACGAAAATCCTGGGCTGTTCAAGTTCTGGGCTGATCCCGTGAAGCCGTGGATTACCAACAAAGGTCCCAAAGCCGCAATTCGGAGCCGAGGCTAGCGCAACAACCTTGCCGTCAATTTTTTTGCCTAGCGCAAAGCCGCAATCGTGAGCGCCGCCCTTTGCCTAGCTTCGCAACGCCGTTTTCTTGGCAATGTCGCAAGTTGGGCTCAAGGAACGTTCCGCAAAGGACAAGACCGAAAGCAAACAACTAAAGTCCGTGAAAAGTTTCATTGCTCGAACTCAGGCTAAAGTGGACGCCAAACTGACTCAAAGTCGGCTTCTCCCTACGCTTTCGCCCGCCAAACGCGAGAACGACCCATTTCACCCTTCACTCGACCTTTCCCCGTCACATGAAGAAGGCACGTCATCCAATGTCATCTCAGACGATGAACAACCCGAAGATGTCGCAAAAGAACTCTTCCCACTCGCCGAGACAACGGCTCTCACCGTCAAAGGAAAAGGAGCCCAAGAACCACAACATCAAATCCAAGCGCCCGCTCCGCCAACCAACTCCGAGAAGGTGCAAGACTCCGTGCCCAAAGGCACGCACGAGAACACCCAAGCGCCCGCTCCGCCAACCAACTCCGAGAAGGTGCAAGACTCCGTGCCCAAAGGCACGCACGAGAACACCCAAGCGTCGCTCCGCCAACCAACTCCGAGAAGGTGCAAGACTCCGTGCCCAAAGGCACGCACGAGAACACCGAAGGAAGCCATCCACGTGACGCCGAAGAGTCGAAACAACAAGAAGAAAGTCGCGAAGACCCGTGTGGAGATTCGGCAATGAACAACAACGCCGCTCTCAACGACAACGCAAGGAGAACCAATGAGGTTGAGCCCGACAACTCCCTCTTAACGCCACGTGAGGAGCAATCTACGCCAAGCGCTATTCCGTCTCCCGAAGGAACACACGAAAAGGCCGAAGACGGGGAAGACCCTACTCCCGATGAAATGGATGGTAATTCCGGAAAACCCTTCTTCAACCCTTCCCTTGCCCCGGATGGTGTCTTTGCAAAATTCTTGGTTAAACATAAAGGTGAGATCAACACACACGATCAACAAGCACTATGGGGAGAAACACATGTCCATGAAACCTTAGGAGTTGATACAAATCAACTCGTGTTAGAGAAACACCACAAGCAAGTGATCTATGATCAAGTACACCCAACAATAGACCTTTGCGCGAGCGACGGGTGCACCTTTTTCCATGACATTGATTGCTCCGGCAACAATGCCTACTCCACAACTGGACATGACAATTTTAGGTACCTCAAAGACGTCCTTCATCACCACCCAAAGTTCCACATTTTTCCACACCCACAAGATTACTACAACTCCAAATACAAATACGGCAACACATGGACCGAGTGGGCCCATGCCATCAACGAAGCCTTGCAAGAAGCCTTTGATTCCGGTGTTGTGTACGAAGGCTCCTTCATTCTCCCGGGACAGGGAAGACAACCTTTCGGCGGAGACCCTCTATATGAACCCCTTGAACCCCGGCATGATCTCCCTTGCCCCCTGGGTGTGTGGAGTAGACCGGCTTTCGGATGCCAACACGTACAACCCATCACCTAATCCCGATGGCTCCGTACGGCTCAACTTGCTTGACTCTCCACAATACCCATATTTTCACCTTCACCTCTCCACCCGTCACAAGCACCACGCACACATCCGCTACGGCGACATCATGCACCACCACACCTCCCTGCAATGGGCCAAAAATAAGGTAGACGGCACCGTCCAAGTGGCCGCGGTGCGCACAACGCTACGATTCGAAGTTGCACGGCATTTGCTCCCGAACTTCACCGTCTCTTCTCCAAAAGAGCTTTCCAAAAAATCCAAGCGGGAACGAGGAGAGTATAGGCGGCGCCGTGGGAGCGCCCGGGATTTTTTTTGTCCTCGTCAACCGCCTTTTCCATTTCGAAAACAACCACATCTCGGTCAACTCCAAAAATGCTTTTTTTCCGGAGGAACGCATACAGCCTCTACAATCATCCTCCGAACATATGTTCCGCTTCAATTACACCATACCAACCCCCCTCGCCGAGAAGCTTCTCTCCACCATCTTACAACACCCTTTGTGGACGCTCGGCAAAGTCTTTTGCATCCGTGGTTCCGATCTAGGGAAGGACAAGACTTTCAAAGTTGTACCTTCAAAAGCATACAAGCAGGCCACGCCGGACTTCAAACAAATTGACGTGTGGAAATCCCTCCTTACTAGCGAAGCCGCACGACGGTGCGGTATCCTAGGAGCCATTCCCAGAACACAACACGAATTTTACGTGTGCATGAACTATCACAACACCCCCCTGCTCCCCCAGCGAGACTCCCTCACTTCCATGAGCTACATGCTCTTCCAAGAGAATAACCTGGTCACGTATCGGGGCACTACGGGAGCCATGATCTCTTGGGGGGGATACTCCTCTTGGCGCTCCAAACACCCGGGACACAAAGTGGACCTCTCCGCCTCTCCCCGAAAAATGCACAAAGATGCCCCTCCCCCACCCTCCCCGGTGAAGGCTTGCTTCAACCCCCTCCCTGAACCACCTGATCCAGAACTGGTAGAAGTACACGCCCCGTCATCCACGCCGGACGTTGATGTAACGTTCGGGGTCTCCCTGCTTGGGAAAATTCGGCACATTTCCTTGTTCAGCGCCCCCACGGCTAAGGTGCGAGTCTACCCAGTGAAATACGCGCATGACGAATCCGCGCTCCTTGCAGAAGGCTTCACTGTGTCCCAGCTCGTCTTTCACCCCGAGTGCCCCGACACAGCCGCGCGTGACAACCTTTTGGCTCCCGCCAACCCCCTAGTTTCGGAAGCCCAGGATTTCGTATCACGAGTCATCGAGGCGGCGACTGCCTACGGCAGCGTGGAACAACTAAGTCTCGCGAGGGACCATTACTTGTCCACAAGCAAGCCTCTCTCTTCCTCACAGAAAAGATCGCACAACTCCACCTCCAAACGGGGAAAGTTTTCGACCCCATCCCGGAAATAACAGGAGCCTTCATATCCAATGAGTTTTTCTCAGAAGAAGAGGAAGCCCTGGTGATGTCCCACAGTGCAGATGAAAATCACCAGTGGCTGTCCGAGGGGCACCGCACAATGCTTCATTTCGGATTCAGGTACAATCCAGAATCAAAAGAAGTTGAACCTTTTGAACCGACCCCTCCTGAGTTTTTTCAAGCGATTGGGCAACGGGCATTCTCTGCCTGCGCCCAGCTGCTGCCCTCCTCTGTATTATGCCCCAATATGTGGTCAGTGGCTCGATACGAACCTGGCAGTGGCCTGAGGAGCCACGTAGACGTCCCTCAGTTAGGCCCTTATGTCCTGGATGGCTCCTTTGGGTCAGGTGCGGAAATGGTTTTCGAACCGCGTCCCCTCCCCGAATCCACCCTCTTTAGGAAAAGGCAAAAAGTCCTCCTACAGCGCCGCAGCCTCCTCCTAATTTTTGGGGAAGCCCGCGACAAATGGAAACCCCAAATCCCAGCTCGCGACTATGACACAGTGGAGAAGCGGCGCATTCCCCGAGACTCCAGGGTATCCCTTGTCTTCCGTCACACTGGTGTAGGAACGAGCCTCCATACGACATCCTCAGAGCCCCCGGACCCAGAGCAACATGAGACGAATTAAGGAACCTACACTCGGCGTCACCCTTCTGTGCACACGAGACGTGGTCTTCGCTTTAAGACCCCAGATACCCTCCATCACCATTATTGCATGTTCTCAGGCATGGCAAGGCCATCGCTCTACCACTCCCCTTGTACGTAACATGAATACCTTAACCCCTGTGACCGCCAGGTATGCCCTGACCGGGCTGATCTGTGCTCACTGTGTACCAGACCACAAAATCCTGCGGTCCCCCTTGTGGGAAGCTCTGATGAGTACACCGAATGCTACCCGTCCCCATATTCTTTCTGCCCCCCTTCCACCCGTCAGTGCCACCGCAGTAGTAGTAACATGAGACGGTGTCAAGAGGTCCTCGCCCGCGTGGGCGTGCACGGTGCCTCCCTCACCGCCACCGTCTCTCGCATCGCGGAGATTCTTCCTGTGGAGCAAGCACACATCAATCCGAGAATATTGGTCCCAGACACAAGTGTCTCCACAGACCTGGCTATACACCCCTCTCTTCGCACTGCCTGTGACACGGCCTTACGCCACTCGCCCAAAGCATACGCACAAGCACTTCACTCTCGGATTTCTGCACTAGAACAGTGCGAACCAGACCCCTCAATACAGAATGAGGACCCTGCCCACATACCAACGCTTCTGACACCGGACTCCCCACTGGGTGCCCGCTATTCCTCCATTCGGACACCCTCCTTCCCCCCTCCCCCCCAAGTGCACAAGCCCTTCAAACCTAAACGCTTGCGCCGCCCCTCCCCTTCTCTTCCCTCCGTCCCGGCCATCTGTGTCGTGTCCCACAACACGGCAAAGAGCCAGAACACACCCGCGGCAATCTTGCACTTCCTAAACGAGGGATATGACATTATACTCCTTCAGGAGCTCAACTCTCCCCCTCTCCTCCCACAGCGGTACGCCTTCGGCAATGACCGCACTAAGGTCTTCTCAAATGTCTGCGGCCACAGACACGGGGTGTCGGCCATTGCAGGCCCGCGCATCGCGAGATATACCAGCTGTGTCCCGTCCAGAGACAGCGACGGCCTTATCTGTGGTGCCAAAATATCCCTACCGGAGGCAACTCCCTTACACGTCTTCTCAGTTTACTCCCCCCCGGTGCGCACGGGGGCCCCAGCTTCGTACCGCGACACCATACAGCGAGTTCTTGCTTCTTATTTCAACGACAATCCCAATCACATCCTGGGGGGTGATTTTAACTGCGTTCTGGATCCCGAACTTGACCAGCACAGCTTGGTCGATCTACATGAGTGGCACTGGCTCACGGGGGAAGTGGAGTACCTCCCATCTAGGTTGGCGGACACTTTCAGGTCAGAGCACCCCTCCCTCAGGCAGTACACCCGCTACGCAAGCGACCGCTGGGACAGCGAAGCAAGGCTGGATTACATCTTTGCGTCCCCTCGCCTAGTGTCGCACTTTCCCCTTCTGGATGCGTCGATCCTCACGGACTACACCATCTCTGACCACCACCCAGTGGCTGCGGTCTTCCAGTGCCCCTCCCCGATCCTTCTGTCTCAGCCCCCACTCCCCCCTTGCATTTTTCGGAAGCTTTCTAGTGAGGAAAAGCAACAATTCTCCAACAGCATACGGCTCATCTCCGACTGGTGCCGGGACCTCAAGGACGCCCCTGCCAGGGCCCCATTGGAAGAGGTCATCGCCGCCACTGATTCTCTCCTTATGCAGGTTGGGTCTGCGTACCACAAAATCACGCGTCCGAAGCCGCAGCGCAAGGACCAAGAGGGCTACGGCAAGCTCAGGAAATTATTACGCTCATCCCCGCCTCCTTCTTCCCCAGCATTTCCCGAGCACATTGCGGAAGTTCAGTCCGTGGTAAACACCCTACGGTCCTCGGACGAAACCAAAGCGAAGAGAAAGCTTCACAGTAGTCTGGTCCGAGGGGTCCAGATGAGAACCACAGTTGCTCGCACCCTCTGCCCTAAAGACCTAGAGCCTCTCGTAGTCAGATATCCAGCCACCAAAGAGCTCCTGAGTGACCCGGCGGATGTAGCTAAAGTTTTTGGGGACACCCTGCTTCATCTTGGAGGGCATCCAGATTACGCCCCCCCCCTGGACTTCGTCGACGAGGTCCTGTCCCACTCCCCCACATGCCCCGTTTCTGCCAAGAACGACCACATACCTCCTGTGACCTGGCAGGAGTTCCAGAACCACTTAAAGCACAGTAAGCCATCAAAAGCCGGGGGGCCGGACAAAACAAACAACTACATCCTGGCCCTCTGTCCGGAACCCATTCAACGTTTTTTCCACTCCATTTTAAACCGCTTCCTCCACTCGCCGCTGCCGCCGCACTGGCTATGCGCAAAAATATGTTTGCTTTATAAAAAAGGCGACCCTTTCTCCCCTTCAAACTACCGCCCACTTTTGCTTGCAAACACCTGCGCACTCAGGCTTTTCCACACGACATCCTTTCAGAAATCCAGCACGGTGGCCTTCCCGGCCACCAATGCGCTGATCATCTGTATCACCTCAAAGCCCTTTATGCAAAATCGAAGAAGAGCTACTCGCTGTTCATCGATTTCAATAAAGCCTTTAATTCAGTGCCTCATGGCACACTCTGGACCGTCCTCGAACGGGCAAATTTTTCTGTATCCACAATTTCTCTCATAAAGCAACTATACTCCTTCCCTGAAGACAGCCCCATCATCAATGGCCGCACTCCCCACGCACACCTCCAAACCAGGGGCCTCCGACAAGGATGTCCCCTCTCCCCCCTACTCTTCATTCTCTATCTCAACTCCCTCCTCTACCATTTTTTTGCCACTGTGCCCCCCCCCCCGGGCAAATGCCCGCACTAGCCACCACGCCTACATCGACGACATCCTGATCAGAAGTGAGGACGTCAACTACGTCCAAAACAGCCTCAACTACTTCGATGGGCCAGCCAGGGACTGGGGACTGGACATGAATGTGTCTAAGACCGAAGTCCACGCCAATGGCACAGCCCCCCAAAAAGAGTTTCTGACACCCAGGGGCTCGGAGTTCCACACGTACAACAAAAAAACGGGTCGCCCGCACACATGCTATAAATACCTGGGGGTTTATCTTTTTACTTGCCACCAGGCAAAGGGCCTGTTTCACATGCTCAAGGCGGAGATCCAGAGTTATTTTGCCCGGCTCTCTCCCTTGCCTCTTACACTTAGTGAGAAGATCCGACTGACGAACTCTCAGCTGGTCCCAGCACTAGCCTACCGCTTAATCACCCACTCTCTTTCCCCCAACCAGCTCGAAAAGCTTCAGGCACTTATCTGGGCGGGAGTTGCATCTCGCAGCATCACACGTCTAGTCTCCCCGAAAGACCGTTTCGCGGCTCGCCCAAAGGGAGGGTTGGGAATGAAGTTCCTACCGCACAGCGTCCACGTTGCCACAGTGAACTATGGACTACGGGCCCTTTGCGGCCTTGCCCCAAAGTCAGTTGGCCCCCTGTACGTCCAGTCTTTACTTAGCTCGGACCAGAGAGCCTCGGACCCGGTGCAATACTCTTTTATGGACTCCATCCATGCCCTTGGCATATCTTTCCACAGCATAGGCCCGTGGAGACCCACTGCTATTCGGGATCTAACGCCTGGTACCCAGCTAACTGTTAGGTTCAAGTCAGGACAGGCCACAGGAAGAGTGACCGAGGCCACCTCCAAATGGGCCAACGTCTCGTTCCACGACGGGGTCTACTCGGTGGATACCCACACGTCCTACACCATGCACATGCCATGCCACGCCGTCATGGATTACTCCCGCCCCTCTCACTTCCAGCTAGTCTCTGAATTTTTGCGCCCTCAAGAGATCATCCCCGAACCCCCAGCGCCACCGCACAACGCACACGCACTGGGAATCAGCCAACACGGCCATCTTCTCGCTCTGCAGGCACAACACTACCTAGAGAAGAAGTCTCTCGACGAGTGGGGATGCCACGATGCCGCGGAGGCACTAACCAGGCCGCCGACCCCCGGCCTACAACGGGTGTGGCTATATTCCGATGGGTCCTCCGGAGAATCCGGCCATGTGGCCGCCATCACGGCCTTTCTACCCGACGGTACAACCAGAGTCCTGTGCCTATCCTCACCGCATCCCTCTTCTCTGGGTTCGGAGTTCTGGGGGGCGGTAGCAGCCATTCGCTGGATCCACAGGGAACTTTCCCAATACGAAGTATGTTTGTTCATTGACAACGAACAGGTGGTGTCCACCCTCCAGAAATGCCAAGTCCGTAGGCCCAGCCAGTTCCAAGACGACACATGGACCGTCGCCGTACACAGCGCCCTACGTCTCATTACCAACCCCCTCCACATCATGTGGATTAAAGGTCACGCCAATTTTATTGGCAACGAAATCTGCGACCATTTTTCTAAATGGGCAGCTCACAGCCTGATTTTTACCCCGGACCTCCTCCCCCCCCCCCCACTGGGCTCAGTGGCGGTACACCACCTGCCTGTCCTCCACAAGTTTAAGGTACAGCAATTCCGCCACCTATTGCCGCGGCATTCCCATAGCAACATAGCGGTCGGCCCCAGCTTCAGCCTGTACAACAAAACCTCCTGGTTTTCGTCCCTGTTTTTCAAACTGGCGTCCGGGTGCTACAATGTGCACGGGTACCAGTGGAGCAATATGCTCCACGACTACCACTGTTCCAGGTGCGGACAGCACCATCCTTTCGACCCTTTATCATGCCTGGCCTTCTGCAAAGCGTTGGACCAGCACGTCCAGGCATACGTCTCCCCCTGGGGAACCCTTTTCAGCCCCATTGTCCTGCACTGGTGGCTCTCTGGACCCTCAAAAGCTGACCGCAGGAACTTCATGAGAACTCTGGTACCAAAGTCCCAATGGTCCTGCCTCTCCAAGCCGATCCCGGGCTCCACTCGCGCCGAGCACAGAGCCATGCTTGGCCTAGCCCTGGAGGAACGCGTAAAGCACCTGGACAAGGCTGTCCACCAAGCACATGATTGGCTGTGTTCGAATACTCTCCCTTGGGACCCAATACTTTGGGCGCACCCCTCCGACCCCCTCAACCCCTTCTCGGTTTCGCACGGTGCGTTCAGTACCTCCGTCCACATGCCCCCTCGGACCCGCCCCGTATACCAGCACCCCCCACCTCTCCCTAAACACGCCTTAAAAAAACCGTCCAAGCCAGCGTCAGCCAAAGCACAACCAGCCACGCGCCGCGCGCCGAAGAATTCCAAACGCCCGTCCAGCCGCGCATCCGCACCACGCCCCCCCCCCCCTCGGCCATTCCCCGCCCTCCTCAGCACTCACGCCAACGGCCACCACAAAAACGCCATCGATCACCACAAACCCACCAGGCCACAATCGTTTGGGCGCCCCCAAAGCGCGCCAAGACCGCTCTCCCCCTCCCACCCCCAAGCTCCAAGACACGCTACCATCAAACACGCCTACCTCTCCCCTCAAGGCCCACCCTTACTAGGTGCCCAGGCCCGACTGCCCCTGCCCCCCCCCACTCCAACGCCTCCCGGGACATCCGGAAATTTTTCCGCCCATCCAGCGATTTTCTGTCTCCTCCTCTCGACCCCTTCAGCCCTCCGCCCCTTCCGGAACCCCCCCCCTTCCCCACAGGGTAAATCAGCGTTCATCAAACCTAACCATCAGAGCAGCCGTGTACATATCTTTATATGTTGATGTAAATACTTTCTATGGGGGGCGTCAGCCCCAGAACAAGTTGATGCGGTTAAAAACATTCAAAAAATGGCCGCTTCCTTCGTGCCTCCCACCATGTACTGGCCGTTCGCCACCTTCAGCCTGACAGGTTTCCGACTGTCGGTCAGACACTCTGGTGGAAGTAGGCCAGCCTTGACCAAGCTGAGTTGAGCTCCCGTGTCGACCAACACGTCGAAAACCTTTTCCACTTCCCCGCACCAGGCACGGACCTTAAGATGCAACTGCCGCTCGCGACCGACACGGCGCACGGCGTGCAAACTCAGGATCTCCGGCTGTTCCAGAAGCTCAACAAGCGACTGGTGCAGGTCGTGGACAATGGGCTCAGGCTGCCCATCTGCAGCATCCAGCTGCGGTCCGGGTGATCCTCCGATACTCTCGGATAGATCTTGTAGTACATGAAACACATTCTTGGTCGCGAAGGACGGACGGTTGCAAGGGTTCGTGCCTTCACTTGCCCTCACCCCGCCTCCGCGACTGGGTGCCGGACCGAGCCTTCCGCCCGCGGCAGTCCCTTTGTGCTTATCGACTCCCGACTGGGATGGTTCGGCGCTTCCCACGTCACCATCCTGCGACCGCCCTAGCTGGGGCCCTTGGCTGCAGGGGCTCCGCTAGGGGGCGTCGGTTGTGGAAGAAGGGGTGTTCTCCTCCGCATCAACCTCGTTGAAGCCCTTCTTCCTTCCCTTACGTGTAGGCTTCTTGTCCTTGTCCTTGTTCTGGTCGTTCTGGTTTTTCTCCTTGTTCTTGTTGTCCGAACTGGGGACCCAGTTCCTCTTGATCTCCTGGATCTCCTTGGCCAACTCGGTCCCCTGCGACACCAGCTTGGAGAGCTCGTCCCTGTCCACCTTCACCTTGGCTTCCCGGATACCCGCGGGCGCACGCTTCTTCGACCCGTGCGCCTTCTTGTAAGCCTCCGTGTCGGCCTTGTGGGTGGGGCATGTTCGGTGGTCATGGTTGAAGCCTTTCTTCCTCCCATAACACACGAAACAGCCCTGCGGGTGAGCTCGTATGAACTCCCCAAAGGACAGCGGAGGGTCGCCAATGCGGCGAGGGTCCCTCTTCTACATCTTCTTCCGACCCGGCTGCAGGGGCTTCCAGCCTCCCCGGTTGTTCCCTGCGCTCAGGTTGTTGGCCACGAAGGCGCAAACGGCCACCTCGGCGGGCTCATCGTCGTCGTCATCGTCGACGAGAGTCTCATCGCCGTCGGCTCCCGCTGGGTCCATGGCAGCTTCCCCGCCAGGTCCCTTGCCAATGTAGTTGACGTCGCGGTCGCCGGGCCTCAACCCGCGGGTGTGGTGGAGGATCCGGTACTCCTTGAGCACCTCCTCTCCAACCCACTCCAGGATCTCGTCGCAGCTCATCCGCGCCGGGATGGCCTGCAGACGGATGGTCTGGCCGCTCAACTCACACTCGTCAAGGCGCCACATCGCGGTCTTCTCGCGATCGCCCGAGACGGTGATGAGGAGAGCGTTCCGCAGGGAGTGCCGTTTGACATCCCGGGCCACGTTCTTCCTCGTCCAAGCCACCACGTTCGTATGATACTCTTTGGGGAGCATCATCTTGACCGTGTGGTTGGACTTGGCCCTCTTGGCTTCCTCCTTGGTGACCCTCTTGATCCATGCATCTGGCAGCATGGGGAGCAGGCGAGCCTGCTCGTCACCCTCGTTCCAGTCCTCCACGTTGCGGCGGAAGAGGGTGTAATGCCCTCGGAAGTCTCGCCAGTCCCGTAGGCGAATCTCCCGTCCATCATGCTGAAGCTTGATGGACTTCCACCGCTTGGCAGCCACCTGCGGAGCGTCCACCCGCTCCTGCTCGTTGGGCCACTTCTTGGCTTCCTTGAGGGTCTTGATTTTCCCCTCCTTGGTCGCCACGAAGTATAGCTCTCCGAGCACTTCCGGCAGGCGGTACCTGAACAGTCTGAAGACATACTTCTCCGCATCAGCGGGATGCATGTCCTCAGTAACGGTTACCCCCCAATCGTCCAGCTTCTCCAAGAAGCGGTCGAGGTTGAGGGGGTTCCCGTCGTACATGGGGGGCTTGATGTCCTTCAAGTCGTCCCACACGGCGGCATCCGCGGCCTTAGAGACCATGAACGCCGGCCGCGAGGTCGACCGAGGTTCCCATCGGCCTCTCCCACGGACTCCCACGGCCGCCACGTCCATTTCCTCCATGGAATCCCTGTGGCTACGCCGCGGTTCCTCCATGTACGCTGAATCCAGATGTTCACACCGTACTCCTTCCATGTATGCCTCCTCATCACGGCGCCGGCGGCCGCGTTCAGCGGCCTCCCGTCGTACACCGGGCGGCGGGCTGATGTCGAACTCCTCCAGGTCCAGATCAATGTCCCCACCTCCGCCGACGTCCCACTCCACGTCTCCTCCGGGGACCTCATCCCTGAGTCCACCATAACGTCCTCCAGCCATTGGGATTGGCTCCGGGGCTGGTGCCGGGCGTCGGGGGCGCACAGGCGTCCGCGGTGGAGCACGGCGGTTGTGGTAGTCTGAACTGAGCCACTCATCACGCCAATCCTCACTGCCACTGCCGGGCTGCACGCGCTCGTTGCGGCGGTCCGCGCTGTGGTGAGAGGGGGCGGTGAGAGAGGGGGCACTGGCGCTGGGGCGACTCCGGGGGGCTCTGCCGGGGGCGTGGGGTCTGCCTTGACCTGGTCCGGGTCCCCAGCCGTCGTCCGACGAGCCAGACTCCAGGGGTGGGTGGTCGCTGCCGACGCTCCCACGGGCTTCCAGCGTGTCCAGCCTCTGCTGCAGGCCGCTGATGACCTTGTTCAGCGACTTGGTCTCGCCCCTGGCGATGTCCAGCTCTCTCTGCGCGCGCGCAGCGACCCTGGCGATGCGAGTCATCTCGCCCTTGCCCGTGTCTACCTCGCGCTCGAGGAACTGGACCCTCCTGCGGAGGTAGACAATCCACCGCCAGGTGGTATCCGGGTCGCCGTTCCCTGGTGGGTCGTCGGGGTCCCCAGGGGGTCCTCCAGGAGGGCCTCCGCCGGGTCCGCCCGGTCCAGGGGGTCCTCCCCTGCCCGGTGGTCCGCCTCCAGGGGGTCCACTTGGTGGGCGTCCTCCAGGGGGTCCTGATGGTCCTCCGCCAGGGGGTCCCGGTGGGTCTCCGCCGGGTCGCCTCGGTGGGTCCGAGGATGGGCGCTTCTTCGTGATGCCGAAGTTAATGTGGTCATCCTTGTCCATGTCGCCCCACCTGGGCGTCTCGGTCTCGGAGGACTCCGAGCTCCGGTAGGGAGGAGGGAGATCCTCATCCTCACCTTCCGGTTCCATGGGGACGTCTCCGCCTCCTCCGCCCGTCCAAGCCACCACTTGGCGATGTCGGCGGCCTCGTTCATCCCCGTCGCTGGCGGTGAAGAAGGGGTCACTGTCGTGGGGGTGTCCGCCCGCTGGCCTCCGTGGCCTCTCGGGGGTCTTCCCCTTACCCTTTCTCCGTCGGTGGGCGGTGGGGCCACTGCTCCGACTGCTGCCCGTGTCGGCCTCGTCCAGCGTCATCCTGGAGGAGGCGTCCCCTTCGAAAAGCTTTCGAAGTGTCTCCACTCGTGATCCTCCTGGGGGAGTCTGCGGGCGAAGTTTGGCCTCTGCCTCCTCCATTGCGGCGGCTGTGGCTGCAGCAGCTCGCGCTTCGGCTTCCTCCCGGTCACGAGCCACCTCGGCTTCCCGGGCCTGCTGCAGCCGAGCCTTGACCGCTTCCATTGCCGCCAGCTCTGCCTCCGTCTTGGCCCTCTCCTCCGCGACCTTCCGTCGCGCGGCCTCGATGGCGTCCTTCTTGGCGGCGTCCGCCTGGGCCTTGGCCGTCGCTTTGGCGTGGGCCCTTTCCTCCGCCTCCTTCTTTGCCCTCTCTTGGGCAAGCGCCTCTTCCAGCGCCCTCACCTCGGCCTCCTTGCAGGCAATGGCCTCCTGCATCAGGCGGGCTTCCTCGTCGGCTGCCGCCAACTCACCGTTGACCTGGGCAGTCGCTGCCCCATGGGCGGCTATGGCCGTGAGTCCGGCCGCAATGGCCGCCACGGTCTGGGCGTGGATGGCCATGCCATGCGCCCACTGCGCAGCCTCCTCCTGGGCGATGCCGACGGCGCCCTCCACGGCAGCGCTGTGCTGCTTGGCCCGTTGCCGGGCAACCAGAAGGTTGCAGGGCACCCCACAGGCGCGCTCACAGGCACGCGCCACGTCCCTATGGTCGGGAGCGACGCTGCTGCTGGAGCTTGCCTGGTCGGCCGGCATCCTCCCGCGGTGGGCCGACTCCACGTCGCTGCTGGGGCCTGACTTTCTCAGGAGCAGCGCACGGGGCTTGGCCTGGGTCTGCTTGGCGACTTGGATGAAGTCGCCAAGGGTGGCGTGGCCGGGGTGGTGACCGCCATCGGCCCGTTGGGGACTGGGAGCTGGGGTTCCGCTCTTGGCGCCTTGGGCGGCTTCCGCGGCCAGGGACTCCTGGTACTCCTGCCACTTCCGGTCCCGCTTCCTGTCCCCGGCGGACCGCTTCTCCTTCCCCGGAGAAGCGCTGCTGCTGCCCTGCAGCCTGCGCTCGCTCCCCGGTTCCGGGAAGTTCCTTTCGATCATGTCCCACATGGAGACATTGAGCGAGGCGCCCGACGGGTACTTGTTGGAGTTCTCGTCCTCCTCAATCTCGTCGGGGCGCAGCCCTCCGCCGGGCCTGTCCGGCCGGGTCCTGTAATAAGTTTTGTGAAAACTTATCGGTGTCTATCTCTGTTTCCCATTGATCCCCAAGGCATGCAGCAAATCAATCAGCTCCAAACATTGATCACTGCCAAGTGATCCAAAACCATGCCTGTTTGAAAAATAAATACAGCATGCCGAAAAATGAATTCAAGCACTCAGATCTACAATAAAAACAATAATAAAAAATAGTTAAATGAGAAAATGATGCGCTGTAGAAAACAGTTACTTCAGTTGCATAATGGCAACTCTCTGCGCAGGCGATCATTGTGCCAGAATAATACAAATACTATTTGACATGATATCTACTACTGATTGATTGTCTAATCATTTGTTATCTAACAATTTCATTGATGTCAGATTTCTGGGGGTGCACTCCCCCACCGAGAGTTCAAATATATGTGATTCTGAGGGGGTCCCTGCAGTCCCATTACACTCCCCCACCAAGCTGTAAGCCACGCCTAGCAGAAGTGGCTTGCCCAGCTGAAAAATGTTTAATGGGCTGCAGGAATCCTTAAAATACCCCATTTCGCGAAAACAAAAACAATGGGTGGGTGGGCGGGACAACACAAAGCAAAGTAGGCAAAGACTGAAGGGGAGTTCTGCTCTCTGACAAAAAAAATCAGTTCGGCAAACTTTAAATGTAATGTACACACACCCGTCGTCTTCGTGTGCCATCTTTACTTAAGTCCACTGAGATACCCCACTTCCGTCCACCATCAGAGATCGACCACGCTGAGTTTGCCTGAGAAGCGTAGACAACAACAACCATGCAAATACAACATGCATGTGTAGCGTAGAAGAAGAAACATTCGATAGACTGCAGACAATACAATAGACACCCCTGCAACAATAGTCAGTATCAGCAGTCAACTACAACAGAACATACACAGAGCACCATACTGTATGGTAACATGTGCAGTGGCATTTCAGTTGCCAGCTGCTGTGTCCCTGTCCTGACTGGTATTTGTATCTGCATGTAAAAGAGTATGAACTGGTACGTCAGCATGGTATATGATACTGGGTACATACAATACCAAAGTAAACAATAACCAAAACAACACAACGAAAACTGCAGATGAATAGACACTCAGACAAAAAAAATAAGATCTGTCAAAAAAATTCAATCTCCATTTAGCACTCGGCTGACACCGTTGCTGTCCTGTTCTGCCGGGGGGGAGGGGTAGTGATCAGTTACCACAGCGTCACGTCTGACGTGTCCACCTGTCCCTATCTACAAGAGCTGCTCTACAATAATATGGTAATCTGTTCTGGCTGGGAACACCCCAAGCCGGCGTTCACAAGCCAAAAAGCTATACAGCAACACAGCCTCAGCAACAGGGAAAGGCGGCCACCTTTCCAGCAAAAACTGGACGCAACAGCGCCAACAACAAGTAAAAGCCAAACTCATTCACAGCTCAGCATGCAAGCATCCAGCAAGCAACATCATGCAATCACCACAACCAAGACAATCAGGCCCTACATCACAGCCACTGGCACAAACATTCAAGTCAAGATCCAATACAAGCAATCAAATCAAACCAATCCTTCAAGTAACAAACGACAAGCTCAAGTAAATCAATGATGGGAGGGTACAAGGAAAAAAAACTTCAGCTCCTGTATGAAATCAGGGCTGCATTATTGATAGTAGACGGACCGCAAAACACGCAGGGCCCGTCTGCAAGCAAGCATGCAAGCAATTCATCAGCATCTCACATCAAATCAGTGATTCAACCTTAAACACGAAGTAAAAGTAAAATCAGACAAGACAAAACAGATAAACAAACAGCCAACCAAAATCGCTGACAAAAGTATCCTACCCTCCAGCCTGCACTCTACTACCCTGCAGAACCTTGTAAAGGTTTAAGAATTTTATCTCCTCTCCCGTTCACGTTGTCGACGTCTCAAGTTCATCTGCTCGCGAAAAGGACGAACGGCCGAAACAGCCCTGGAAACGAATGGTAGCGCCGCTGGCGGCGGCGTGCGTTGAAAACCACAGCGAAGTGGTGATGAGCGCGGCGCCGAAGAGCGTCAAGAGAGTCACTGGAGCGCGGCGCTACGGCACTCGAAATTACGGCGCTGCCTGCAGTGTTGGACAGCCGCACCAAAAGCAGTGGTTAGCGGCCTCACCACGTTGACAGCGGCACCGGACAGCTTCAGCAAAGTCATTGGCGTGCGGGGCCAGGCCGTTGACAGCGGCGCCGGCCAGTTTCAAAAAAGTCACTGACTAGTAGAGCCAAATGACGGCGCTGTCCGCAGCAGCAGAGTTTCACGGCGTCAGCGCCGCCGTTCGTCGATGTTGGCGGCCTGCGAGAAGTACTGGCCATGTTGATAATCACAGAGACGTAGTGGCGGCTCCACAGATTCAATGCGGCGCCAAATAGCGCTGCTGATGACGGCGGTGACAACGTGCGGCGCCTTGGCATCTTCTGTCGGCAAGCGTCACACCTCAGCATGCAGGAATGAGCGGCTTCTTGAAGCTTGGACAGTGATACCTCACCATGTTCTCATGGAGCGACGGCGGCACATACGCTGATGGTGATTGTCAGGTCGTTGAATCCTGCGGCAGCTTCGGCGATGCACTTGACCTTGGAGATGGAAATGTCGTACAGCTTTTAGATTGTAATAAGTTTTGTGAAAACTTATCGGTGTCTATCTCTGTTTCCCATTGATCCCCAAGGCATGCAGCAAATCAATCAACTCCAAACATTGATCACTGCCAAGTGATCTAAAAGCATGCCTATTTGAAAAATAAATACAGCATGCGGAAAAATGAATTCAAGCACTCAGATCTACAATAAAAACAATAATAAAAAATAGTTAAATGAGAAAATGATGCGCTGTAGAAAACAGTTACTTCAGTTGCATAATGGCAACTCTCTGCGCAGGCGATCATTGTGCCAGAATAATACAAATACTATTTGACATGATATCTACTACTGATTGATTGTCTAATCATTTGTTATCTAACAATTTCATTGATGTCAGATTTCTGGGGGTGCACTCCCCCACCGAGAGTTCAAATATATGTGATTCTGAGGGGGTCCCTGCAGTCCCATTACAGGTCCAGGTCCTCCAGCGCCTCTGCTGGAAGCGGAAGGCAAACCTTTCCGCCCGCAGCCAGTCCTCCACGGCCTGCAGGCGGTCGGGGGCCATGTCTGTGCGGAGCTCGAAGCTCCCGGGCATGCTGCCTTCGCACTGGGGGTGGCTGTGGCGGTAGTGCTGGTCCCAAACCAACCCACGCAGCAGGCCCACTGCATGGGCGTGGGGCTGCGGCCACGTCCCGCTTCTTGCCAGTTTACCATGGCAGCGGGGGCGTAGTTGGTCTTGAGGTCCTTGGTGCTCACTCGTTCCGCTCAACGAACTGGTCCTGGTGGTGTTTGTTGAGGCGGGTGATGCAGCACTGGACTGGGTGTGCGGCTGGTGCTGGTCAGCCGGTAGTTGTGGAGGTGGTTGACGCGGCCTTGCTGGTCGGCCGATGGGACTCGCTGATGCAGTACTCCTGGTCTGTGCACCTCCTTCACGGTCGCGGCGCGGTCAGGGCGATGCTCTGGACGGCGCTGCGGGCTCCGTGACGAACTCGGCGCTGTCGCTGGGCGGCGCTAGGAGCCGCTGCGCTGCGCTGCGAGTTGCTGCGCTGCGCTGCGAGCTGCGAGCTGCCAGCTGCTGCGCCGCGCTGCTCGGGGTTGGTGGCCCCGAGTGGCACGCGAGGGATGGGTATCCCCGCGGCGGTGAAACGCTTTTGACGCGTTCCCGTGGGGGGCCTGGCCACGGGACGCTGCGGTGGACACGCGCAAGTGAGCAGGCAGGCAAAGCACTACGCTCACAGGGGCATCAATGCGCTCATGTCATGTGACAAAGCGTTTCAGGATCCTTGCCACTCTGCAACAAGGGAACAAAAGTATGTACAGCAACACATCAGGATATGTACACATGGGGTGAAAACTGGACTGGGGTAAGGGCATTACAGGACAATAGACACTCAGTCCCAACTCATATCCCAATCCCAGGTCCGACCCTCTCAGTGGCTGGTGGGGGCGGGGGCTCAAATACAACCCATGCCCTGCTCAGTCCGGACCCTGAAACCCTGCCAATGGGGGGGGCTGTTCCTCCCAGCCACAGGCCAGTTCCTGAAAACCAAGGGGCGCCAAGGCCAACCGACAGTAGCTCCCCATGCTCCCTTAACAGCAGGTCCCAACTCCCCGCTGAGTCAGAGATATGGCCCCGCCATTATCCCTCAGGAATTGGTAGCTGAAGATGGGCTGTTTCAGCCCAAACTGAAATTAGCTCGAAAATTCCCAAAATTGACCCCTGGTCCGGACCCGCCATAGGTAGGGACGAGGCAACGGACCCTATGCTCTTTGAGTACGAACTCCCTGGAGCCCTCACCCAACCTGGTTCCCTCTGAGGTCCCAGCATCATGGCACCCCGGGTTCGTCAAGTGGGGTCATGATGCCAAAATCACCAAAATTGGCGTCATTCCCACGCCTGGCTCGCCCGGCCAGGGCAAGGCCAATAGCTCACAGGACAGGAGGCAGGACCTAGGACTGATATTTGAGTGTACAACCTGGAATTAGGTCCAGGCTCCCTGTGGGCAAAGAGATATGGGGCCGCCAATTGACCACACGGGGGGGTGAAATTGGGGTCCCAAAAGAGGGTCAATTTGGCTGCTCAAAATGAGGCAAAATTCGGGGTGCTCCCAATAGTATATCTCCACGCCGGCTTGGAGATCGGATCAGCCATTCCATACCCCATTCACCAGGAGTCCAACATAGGCTGCTATGCACTTGGTTTTCAGAGATCTGCATACCACTCGGCGTGGTGACGATCCAAATAGGGTCCACAAATGCCAAAATGGCAAAATTGCCCACACTCCCTTTGGGCTAGCACCTTAACGAAGGTTGCTCCGCTTCGCCCACATGGTATGTGAACCATGGGGACCAATATGCATAACACCCATGTCATATATGGTCCATTGGTCCATGCGTCCGGCGTGCACGGGTGGGCAGAACATAGTGCACGGCGGGCAGCAAAAGTGGAAAATTGCTCAAAATGGCCGAAAATGCGCACACTCATGGTTGGGGCAAATGAGGCACATGCCCGACTTGGACCAGGGTGTGCCATAGGATTGGTATCAGGTCATATGTGTCCAACATATCTTTTTGGCGTCGCCCAACCCCTCCAGTTTTGGGAATGGCAGGGTCGCCAAGTGAGCCCATGATTTGGGATAGTCCCAAATTGCCAACATGGCGGCCACGGTATGCCAAGCCCAAGAGGAGTTATTCGCCGGGTCCAAGATATGTTGGGCACCGAAGTTTGTACGCTCATAACATACTGAGCTCATGATGTCAATTGAGCGCAACGTTGAGATACATGGTCGCCAATTGACATCATGACGGGCCAAAAGCGGCAAAATTGACACAAAGACACACAAAAGTGCCTTGAAAGGTGCACAATTATATTATCATATCTTCGGCTTGGATCGTGCAATCAACTAATCCTTCTAAATACAATGACGTGACACCAATGACCTTCGATTCCACATATGTGCTCCACTTGGGGCGCTTTGAAAGGTTACGAGCGCTACTTCCCAAGTGGGCACATGAAAATATGGAAAATTGCAAAACACACACCTTGCTCCCAACGCATCGCTTCGGGATCGCCACACAAGCTTCCCTTCACGAAGGTTAGGCTCGTAATTGATCGTAGGGAGTATGGAGAAGGGGCTTGCACAATATGAGGTCCATTGGTGGGTTTGGCTTGGAGCGATGGACCCGCCAAATGGGCACGCAACACAACACAAGGCACATACTCCATATTGCCCAAAAAGGTAGCTCCCCCCACGATATGTCATGCCCCTCCAAGGGCATAACTTTGTGTCAATCGCTCATAGGAACTCAAGAAGAGTTCCTATGCAACACCAACACTCGCGCGCTACACTCGAAAGTTATCTTAACGCACGCAATATCATGGCCAAAGAGTTATAACGCAAACTCTACCCTCTTGACCATGATCCATTACGCTAGCGCGCACGTGTGGAGACGCAAGGCATATAATGCTTCCTAAATTACGTCGAGAGTATTGTGAATACATCCCACGTTTCCTTATTGTCATTCCTCGCAAGCGGCGCGAGATATGACCCTCACAAGTGGCCTCACGAATCAACTTTGTTTTGCCCATATCTCTAAGACAAATGGAGGGCAAGACAAAAGGAAAGTTGATTCGTGCATAGGGAAGCACGTAGGTCCACTCGCAAGAGGTCAAATCAAGTGCGGGGATGTCGGAGACGAAAATCCGATTTCGACATCCTGAAAAATTCGGATTAAGGTTGCAAGTGTAGAATGTGAAAATTGCGGATGCATCAATGCAATTCCGGAAGACTTTAGAGTCTTCGTCACGATTTGCGCTAAAATATCTGTATATAACAGTTAAACTGGCGGTTACGCTAAAGTCGCGAACTAACCGCCAGCTGTCAAAACAGTGAATATCAGAACGGAAGCGTAAAAATTGACGGAAACAATATGAAAATAAAATCCTGTTGATTCCTGATATTCTGATATATAAATCTCCGCTGGCGGTGCATCGGTTGCCGATGCGGGGCTTTACGGCACGGAACACGCTCCCGCCGGGCTCGCACCGGGCGTCAACGGGCGTCTTCCGTACATGGGGTTAGTGGACCGGAGACCGGTCTTCCCTTCTGTACATGGGGTTAGTGGACCGGAGACCGGTTGTATGCCCTACCCTAGCCATGGGGTTCTGGGTACCGCTTCAGTAGCCCTGAACCGCCGCGTCAAATTCAGCCAATGTAGACAAGATTTGGGTCATCCGGTCCCCGTAGGACTGACTGATGCCCACGGTAGAGGCTACTGCCTGAGAAAGTTCCTGATGGCATAGCTGCAACTCTAGATTCTGAGTTCGCAGGTCCTTCACCTGTGCCATCAGAGATTGGATGCACGTGTCGTAGTGCACCACACACCGGGGACAGCCACAGGTGTGCTGTAGGTCTTCCTCCCCCCGTGTAGGAGTATCCCTCAGGAGTTGGTAGCTGAAAATGGGCTGTTTCAGCCCAAACTGAAATTAGCTCGAAAATTCCCAAAATTGACCCCTTGTCCGGACCCGCCAGAGGTAGGAACGAGGCAACTGGCCCTATGCTCTTCGAGTACGAACTCTCTGGAGCCCTCACCCAACCTGGTTCCCTCTGAGGTCCCAGCACCACGGGTTCGTCAAGTGGGGTCATGATGCCAAAATCACCAAAATTGGCGTCATTCCCACGCGTGGCTCGCCCGGCCAGGGCAAGGCCAATGGCTCACAGGATGGGAGGAAGGACCTGGGACTCATATCTGAGTGTACAACTTGAAATTAGGTCCAGCCTCTCTGTGGGCATACAGATATGGGGCCGCCAATTGACCACACTGGGGGGGTGAAATTGGGGTCCCAAAAGGGGGTCATTTTGGCTGCTCGAAATGAGCCAAAATTCGGTGTGCCCCCAATAGTATATCTCCACGCCGGCTTGGAGATCGGATCCGCCATTCCATACCCCATTCACCAGGAGTTGAACATAGGCTGCTATGCCCTTGGCCCTCAAAGATCTTCATGCCACTCGGCGTGGTGACGATCCAAATTGGGTCCACAAATGCCAAAATGGCAAAAATTGCCCACACTCCCTTTGGGCTAGCACCTTAACGAAGGTTGCTCCACTTCGCCCACGTGGTATGTGAACCATGGGGACCAATATGCATAACACCCATGTCATATATGGTCCATTGGTCCATGCGTCCGGCGTGCACGGGTGGGCAGAACATAGTGCACGGCGGGCAGCAAAAGTGGAAAATTGCTCAAAATGGCCGAAAATGCGCACACTCATGGTTGGGGCAAATGAGGCACATGCCCGACTTGGACCAGGGTGTGCCATAGGATTGGTATCAGGTCATATGTGTCCAACATATCTTTTGGGCGTCGGCCAACCCCTCCAGTTTTGGGAATGGCAGGGTCGCCAAGTGAGCCCATGATTTGGGATAGTCCCAAATCGCCAACATGGCGGCCACGGTATGCCAAGCCTAAGAGGAGTTATTCGCCGGGTTCAAGATATGTTGGGCACCGAAGTTTGTACGCTCATAACACACAGCGCTCATGATGTCAATTGAGCGCAACGTTGAGATACATGGTCGCCAATTGACATCATGACGGGCCAAAAACGGCAAAATTGACACAAAGACACACAAAAGTGACTTGAAAGGTGCACAATTATATTATAATATCTTCGGCTTGGATCGTGCAATCAACTAATCCTTCTAAATACAATGACTTGACATGAATGACCTTCGATTCCACATATGTGCTCCACTTGGGGCGCTTTGAAGGGTTACGAGCGCTACTTCCCAAGTGGGCACATGAAAATATGGAAAATTGCAAAACACACACCTTGCTCCCAACGCATCGCTTCGGGATCGCCACACAAGCTTCCCTCCACGAAGGTTAGGCTCGTAATTGATCCTAGGGAGTATGGAGAAGGGGCTTGCACAATATGAGGTCCATTGGTGGGTTTGGCTTGGAGCGATGGACCCGCCAAATGGGCACGCAACACAACACAAGGCACATACTCCATATTGCCCAAAAAGGTAGCTCCCCCCACGATATGTCATGCCCCTCCAAGGGCATAACTTTGTGTCAATCGCTTATAGAAACTCAAGGAGAGTTCCTATGCAACACCAACACTTGCGCGCTACACTCGAAAGTTATCTCAACGCACGCAATATCATGGCCAAAGAGTTATAACGCAAACTCTACCCTCTTGACCATGATCCATTACGCTAGCGCGCACGTGTGGAGACGCAAGGCATATAATGCTTCCTAAATTACGTCGAGAGTATTGTGAATACATCCCACGTTTTCTTATTGTCATTCCTCGCAAGCGGCGCGAGATATGACCCTCACAAGTGGCCTCACGAATCAACTTTGTTTTGCCCATATCTCTAAGACAAATGGAGGGCAAGACAAAAGGAAAGTTGATTCGTGCATAGGGAAGCACGTAGGTCCACTCGCAAGAAGTCAAATCAAGTGCGGGGATGTCGAAGTCGAAAATCCGATTTCGACATCCTGAAAAATTCGGATCAAGGTTGCGAGTGTAGAATGTGAAAATTGCGGATGCATCAATGCAATTCCTGAAGACTTTAGAGTCTTCGTCACGATTTGCGCTAAAATATCTGTATATAACAGTTAAACTGGCGGTTACGCTAAAGTCGCGAACTAACCGCCAGCTGTCAAAGCAGTGAATATCAGAACGGAAGCGTAAAAATTGACGGAAACAATATGAAAATAAAATCCTGTTGATTCCTGATATTCTGATATATAAATCTTCGCTGGCGGTGCATCGGTTGCCGATGCGGGGCTTTACGGCACGGAACACGCTCCTGCCGGGCTCGCACCGGGCGTCAACGGGCGTCTTCCGTACATGGGGTTAGTGGACCGGAGACCGGTCTTCCCTTCTGTACATGGGGTTAGTGGACCGGAGACCGGTTGTATGCCCTACCCTAGCCATGGGGTTCTGGGTACCGCTTCAGTAGCCCTGAACCGCCGCGTCAAATTTAGCCAATGTAGACAAGATTTGGGTCATCCGGTCCCCGTAGGACTGACTGATGCCCACGGTAGAGGCTACTGCCTGAGAAAGTTCCTGATGGCATCGCTGCAACTCTAGATTCTGAGTTCGCAGGTCCTTCACCTGTGCCATCAGAGATTGGATGCACGTTTCGTAGTGCACCACACACCGGGGACAGCCACAGGTGTGCTGTAGGTCTCCCTCCCCCCGTGTAGGAGTGGGGCCCCCAGAATGTCGAAGAGTTGGACCCCCCCCTCCACGAGGAGGAGATGACCCACCACCGCCTCCCCCAGCAGCCCCCCCTGCCACGGAGGGACCAGAGGGCCCCCCCGCAGGGCGAGACGGGGGTGCGGGGCGCGCAGCAACAGGTGCTGGCGCCCCCCCACTAGAGGGATGTCCCACCCCCGAACCCCCACCACTAGATGGCCGAACCAGGTGCGGGATTCCTTGCACGTGCTCGATGTTAGCCACCTGGCGGTGGCGGGGTGACGGCGAAGGGGGAACATGACCAACAGTATTCGGTCGCGGCGGTGGGGTTGGGGAATCGTCCATCACAATATACTGTGGTGACTCATGAACCACCATAGGTGATCGAGTTCTCGGATGGGAAGCAATAACAGGCTCCGATCCCGTTGCAACCTCTGGATCCCCCCCCCAATTGGGCAGTTGGGGGTCCTCCGTAGTGAAGCGGTACCCAGAACCCCATGGCCAGGTTACGGCATACAACCGGTCTCCGGTCCACTAACCCCATGCACGGCGTGTTCCGTGCCGTGAAGCCCCGCATCGGCAACCGATGCACCGCCAGCGGAGATTTGTGTATCAGAATATCAGGAATCAACAGGGTTTTATTTTCATATTGTTTCCGTCAATTTTTACGCTTCCGTTCCGATACTCACTGTTTTGACTGCTGGCGGTTGGTTCGCGACTTTACCGTAACCGCCAGTTTAACTGTTTATAATGGAAATTTTAACGTTATCCGTCACGAAGGCTCCAAAGTCGCCAGGAACTGCATGGATGCTTCCGCAATTTTCATAATTAATACTCGCAACCTTAATCCGAATTTTTCAGGATGTCGAAATCGGATTTTCGACTTCGACATCCCCGCACTTGATTTGACCTCTTTCGAGTGGACCTACGTGCTTCCGTATGCACGAATCAACTTCCCTTTTATCCTGCCCTCCATTTGTCTTAAGGATATGGGCAAAACAAAGTTGATTCGTGAGGCCACTTGTGAAGGTCATATCTCGTGCCGCTTGCGAGTATTGACGATAAGGAAACGTGGGATGTATTCACAATACTCCCGACGTAATTTAGGAAGCTTCATATGCCTTGCGTTTCTACACATGCGCGCTAGTGTAATGGATCATGGTCAAGAGGGTAGAGTTTGCGTTATAACTCTATGACCATGATATTGCGTGCGTTAAGATAACTTTCGAGTGTAGCGCGCAAGTGTTGGTGTTGCATAAGAACTCTCCGTGAGTTCCTCCGAGCGATTGACACAAAGTTATGCCCTTGGAGGGGCATGACATATCGTGGTGGGAGCTACATTTTTGGGCAATATTTGGTATGTGCCATGTGTTGTGTTGCGTGCCCATTTGGCGGGCCCATTGCTCCAAGACAAGCCCGCCAATGGACCTCATATTGTGCAAGCCCCTTCTCCGTACTCCCTACGGTCAATTGCAAGCCTAACCTTCGTGAAGGGAAGCTTGTGTGGTGATCCCGAAGCGATGTGTTGGGAGCAAGGTGTGTATTTTACATTTTTCCATATTTTCATGTGCCCACTTGGGAAGCAGCGCTCGTAACCTTTCAAGGCGCCCCAAGTGGAGCACATACGTGGGATCGAAGGTCATTGGTGTCAAGTCATCGTGTTTAGAAGGATTAGTTGATTGCACGAACCAAGCCAAAGATATTATAATATAATTGTGCACCTTTTAATGCACTTTTGTGTGTCTTTGTGCCAATTTTGCCATTTTTGGCTCGTCATGACGTCAAGTGGCGAACGTATATCTCAACGTTGCGCTCAATTGACATCATGACCCAAGTATGTTATGAGGGTACATACTTCGGTAACCAACATATCTTGGACCCGGCGAATAACTCCTCTTAGGCTTGGCATACCGTGGCCGCCATGTTGGCGATTTGGGACTATCCCAAATCATGGGCTCACTTGGCGACCCTGCCATTCCCAATACCGGAGGAGTTGGGCTACGCCCAAAAGATATGTTGGACCAACATGACTTGATACCAATCCTATGGCACACTCCGGTCCGAGTTGGGCATGTGCCTCATTTGCCCTAACCATGAGTGTGCGCAATTTTGGCCATTTTGAGCATTTTTCCACTTCTGCTGCCCGCCGTGCCCCATGTTCTAACCCCCGTGCACGCCGGACGCATGGACCAATGGACCACATATGACATGGGTGTTATGGGTAATGGTTCCCATGGTCCACACACCACGTGGGCGAAGCGGAGCTGCCTTCGTTAAGGCGCTAGGCCAAATTGAGTATGGGCAATTTTGCCATTTTTGCATTTGTGGACCCAATTGGGATCGTCACCACGCCAGGTAGCATGGAGATCTTTGGAAGCCAAGGGCATGGCAGTCTTTGTTGGACTCCCGGTGGATCACGTATGGAATGCCAGATCCGATCTCCAAGCCGGCGTGGAGATATACTATTGGGAGCACACTGAATTTTGGCTCATTTCAGGCAGCCAAAATGACCCAATTTTGGGACCCCAATTTCCCTCTTCCGTGTGGTCAATTGGCGGCCCCAATTTTCTAAGCCCATAGGGAGCCCGGACCTAAATCCAAGTTGTACACTCAGATATAAGTCCTAGGTCCTGCCTCCTACCCTGTGAGCCATTGGCCTTACCTTGGCCGGGCGAGCCACGCGTGGGAATGACGCCAATTTTGGTGATTTTGGCATCATGACCCCACTTGACTCATCCGTGTTGCCCTGATGCCGGGACCTCAGAGGGAACCAGGTTGGGTGAGGGCTCCAGGGAGTTCGTACTCGAAGGGCATAGGGTCAGTTGCCTCGTCCCTACCTCTGGCGGGTCCAGACGAGGGGTCAATTTTGGGGATTTTTGAGTTAATTTCAGTTTGGGCTGAAACAGCCCATTTTCAGCTACCAACTCCTGGGTGATAGTGGCGGGGCCATATCTCTCGCTCAGAGTGAAGTTGGGACCTGCCATTAAGGGAGCATAGGGAGCCACTGTTGGTTGGCCTTGGGGTACCTTGGTTTCCAGGAACTCGCCTGTGGCTGGGCGGGACACCCCCCCTATTGGCAGGGCTTCAGGGTCCGGACTGAGCAGGGCATGGGTTGTGTTTGAGCCCCCGCCCCCATCAGCCACTGAGAGGGTCGGACCTGGGATTGGGATATGAGTCGGGACTGAGTGTCTATTGTCCCTTGATGCCCTTACCCCAGTCCAGTCTTAACCCCATGTGTACATATCCTGATGTGTTGCTGTACATACTTTCGTTCCCTCTTTGCAGAGTGGCAAGGATTCTGAAACGCTTTGTCACATGACACAGGCGTATTGATGCCCTTGTGAGCGTAGTGCCTTGCCTGCCTGCTCACTTGTGCGTGTCACCGCAGCGTCCCGTGGCCGGCCCCCCACGGGAACGCGTCAAAAGCGTTTCACCGCCGCGGGGTTACCCAACCCTCGCGTGCCACTCGGGGCCACCAACCCCGAGCAGCGCGTCGCAGCAGCGCGGCGCAGCTCGTAGCTCGCAGCGCAGCGCAGCGTCTCGCAGCGCAGCGCAGCAGCTCGCAGCGCCACTCAGCGACAGCGCCGAGTTCGTCACGGAGCCCGCAGCGCCGTCAAGAGCACCGCCCTGACCGCGCAGCAGCCGTGAAAGAGGTGCACAGACCAGGACTCCTGCATCAGCCCCATCGGCCGACCCGGAGTCCCACCGGCCGACCAGCAAGGCCGCGTCAACCACCTCCACAACCACCGGCTGACCAGCACCAGCCGCACTTCCAATCCAGTGCTGCAGCACCCTCCCCAACAACCACAACCAGTTCGTTGAGGTGAACGAGTGCACATCAAGGACTTCAAGATCATCTACGCCCCCGCTGCCATGGTGAATTGGCAGGAAGCGGGCAGGACGTGGCCGCGGCCCCACCCCCATGCAGCACGCCTGCTGCGTGGGTTGGTCTGGGACCAGCATTACCGCCACAGCAACCCCCAGTGCGAAATGGCATGCCCAGGAGCTTCGAGCTCCGCACGGACATCGCCCCCGACCGCCTGCAGGCCGTGGAGGACTGGCTGCGGGCGGAGGGGTACGAGTACCGCCACCAGCAGAGGCGCTGGAGGGCGTGGACCCGGCCGGACAGGCCCGGGGAAGGGCTGCGTCCCGACGGGATTGAGGAGGACGAGGAGCCCAACGCCTACCCGTCGGGCGCCTCGATCAACGTCTCCCTGTGGGACGTGATCGAGAAGAAGTTCCCGGAACCGGGGAACGAGCGCAGGCTGCAGGGCAGCAGCAGCGCGTCTCCGGCGACGGAGAAGAGGTCCGCCGGGGACAAGAAGAGGGACCGGAGGTGGCGGGAGTACCAGGAGTCCCTGGCTGCCGAAGCCGCCCAAGGCGCCAAGGGCAGAACCCCAGCCCCCAGTCCCCAACGGCCCAATGGTGGACACCACCCCGGCTCCACCACCCTTGGCGACTACATCCAAGTCGCCAAGCAGACCCAGGCCAAACCCCGTCCGCTGCTCCTGAGGGCCCGGCAGGCCTCAGCAGGCCCCAGCAGCGACATCGAGTCGGCCCACCGCGGGAGGACGCCGGCCGACCAGGCCAGCTCCAGCAGCAGCGTCGCTCCCGAAAGGGACGTGGCGCGCGCCTGTGAGCGCGCCTGTGGGGTGCCCTGCAACCGTCGGGTTGCCCGGCAACGGGCCAAGCAGTACAGCGCTGCTGTGGAGGGCGCCGCCGGCATCGCCCAGGAGGAAGCTGCGCAGTGGGCGCATGGCATGGCCATCCACACCCAGACCGTGGCGGCCATTGCGGCTGGACTCACGGCCGTGGCCGCCCATGGGGTAGCGACTGCCCAGGTCAACGGTGAGTTGGCGGCAGCCGACGAGGAAGCCCGCCTGACGCAGGAGGCCATTGCCTGCAAGGAGGCCGAGGTGAAGGCGCTGGGGGAGGCGCTTGCCCAAGAGAGGGCAAAGAAGGAGGCGGAGGAAAGGGCCCACGCCGAAGCGACGGCTAAGGCCCATGAGGATGCCGCCAAGAAGGAAGCCATCGAGGCCGCGCGACGGAAGGTCGCTGAGGAGAAGGCCAAGACGGAGGCGGAGCTGGCGGCGTTGGAGGCGCAGAAGGCGCAGCTGCTGCAGGCCCGGGAGACCGAGGCGGCTCGTGCTCGGGAAGAGGCCGAAGCGCGAGCTGCCGCAGCCACCGCCGCCGCAATGGAGGAGGCAGAGGCCAAACTCCGCCACGAGACTCCCCCGGGAGGATCGCGAGTGGAGACCCTTCGAAGGCTTTTCGAAGGGGACGCCTCCTCCAGGATGAAGCTGGATGAGGCGGACACGGGCAGCAGTGGGAGCGGTAGCACCACCGCCCGTCGACGGAGGAAGGGCAAGGGGAAGACCCCCGAGAGGCCGCGGAGGCCAGCGGGTGGGCACCCCCACGACAGTGACCCCTTCTTCACCGCCAGTGACGGGGATGAACGAGGCCGTCGACATCGCCAAGTGGTGGCTTGGACGGGCGGAGGTGGCGGAGACGTCCCCATGGAAGGTGAGGATGAGGATCCCCCTCCTCCCTACCAGAGCTCCGAGTCCTCCGTGACCGAGACGCCCAGGTGGGGCGACATGGACGAAGATGACGACATGGAGTTCGGCATCACGCGCCCATCCTCGGACCGACCGAGGCGACCAGGCGGAGGCCCACCGGGACCCCCTGGCGGAGGACCTTCAGGACCCCCTGGAGGACGCCCACCAGGTGGACCCCCTGGAGGCGGACCACCGGGCGGGGGAGGACCCCCTGGGCCGGGCGGACCTGGCGGAGGCCCTCCTGGAGGACCCCCTGGGGACCCCGACGACCCACCAGGGAACGGCGACCCGGATGCCACCTGGTGGTGGATTGTCTACCTCCGCAGGAGAGTCCAGTTGCTCGAGCTGGAGGTAGACACGGGCAAGAGCGAGATGGCTCGCATCTCCACGGTCGCCGCGCGCGCGCAGAAGGACCTGGACATCGCCAGAGCCGAGACCAAGTCGCTGACCAACGTCGTCAGCGGCCTGCAGGAGAGGCTGGATGCGCTGGAAGCCCGTGGGAGAGTCAGCAGCGACCACCCACCCCTGGAGTCAGGCTCGTCGGACGACGGCTGGGGACCCGGACCAGGTCCAGGCAGACCCCACGCCCCCGGCGGAGCCCCCAGGAGTCGCCCCAGCGCCAGTGCCCCCTCTCTCTCCGCCCCCTCTCACCACAGCGCGGGCCGCCGCAACGAACGCGTGCCGCCCGGCAGTGGCAGTGAGGAATGGCGCGATGAGTGGCTCAGCGCGGACTACCACAACCGCCGTGCCCCACCGCGGACGCCTGTACGCCCCCGACGCCCGCCACCAGCCCCGGCGCCAATCCCCAGGGCTGGAGGACGTTATGGTGGACTCAGGGATGAGGTCCCCAGAGGAGACGTGGATTGGGATGTCGGCGAAGGTGAGGACCTGGACCTGGACCTGGACCTGGAGGAGTTCAACATCAGCCCGCCGCGTGGTGTACGACGGGAGGCCGCTGAACGCAGCCGCCGGCGCCGTGATGAGGACGCGTACATGGAAGGAGTACGGCGTGAACACTTCGGTTCAGCGTACGTGGAGGAACCGCGGCGTAGCCACAGGGATTCCATGGAGGAGATGGACGTGGCGGCCGTGGGAGTCCGTGGGCGAGGCCGATGGGAACCTCGGTCGACCTCGCGGCCGGCGTTCATGGTCTCTAAGGCCGCGACGCCGCCGTGTGGGAAGACTTGAAGGACATCAAGCCCCCCATGTACGACGGCAACCCCCTCAACCTCGACCGCTTCTTGGAGAAGCTGGACGATTGGGGGCTGGCCGTCACTGAAGACCAACCTCCCGCGGATGCGGAGAGATATGTCTTCAAACGGTTCAGGTACCGCCTGCCGGAAGTGCTCGGCGAGCTATACTTCGTGGCGACCAAGGAGGGGAAAATCAAGACCCTCAAGGACGCCAAGAAGTGGCTCAACGAGCAGGAGCGGGTGGACGCTCCGCAGGTGGCTGCCAAGCGCTGGAAGTCCATCAAGCTTGAGCATGATGGACGGGAGATCCGCCTACGGGAATGGCGTGACTTCCGAGGGAAATACACCCTCTTCCGCCGCAACGTGGAGGATTGGAACGAGGGTGACGAGCAGGCTCGCCTGCTCTCCATGCTACCGGAAGCATGGATCAAGAGGGTCACCAAGGAGGAATCCAAGAGGGCCAAGTCCAACCACACGGTCAAGATGATGCTCCCCAAGGAGTATCATACGAACGTGGTGAGTTGGGCGAAGAAGAACGTGGCCCGGGATGTCAAACGGCACTCCCTGCGGAACGCTCTTCTCATCACCGTCTCGGGCGATCGCGAGAAGACCGCGATTTGGCGCCTTGACGACTGTGAGTTGAGCGGCCAGACCATCCGTCTGCAGCCCATCCCGGCGCGGATGAGCTGCGACGAGATCCTGGAGTGGGTTGGCGAGGAAGTACTCAAGGAGTACCGAAACCTCCACCACACCCGCGGGTTGAGGCCCGGCGACCGCGACGTCAACTACGTTGGCGAGGGGCCTGGCGGGGAATCTGCCATGGACCCAGCGGGAGCCGGCGGCGATGAGACTCTCGTCGACGATGACGACGACGATGAGCCCGCCGAAATGGCCGTGTGTGCCTTCGTGGCCAAGAACCTGAGCGCGGGGACCAAGCCAGCAAACTGGAAGCCCCTGCAGCCAGGTTGGAAGAAGCAGGAGAAGAGGGACCCTCGCCGTATTGGCGACCCTCCGCTGTCCTTTGGGGAGTTCGTACGGGCTCACCCGCAGGGCTGTTTCGTGTGTTATGGGAGGAAGAAAGGCTTCAACCATGACCACCGAACATGCCCCGTCCACAAGGCCGACACGGAGGCTTACAAGAAGGTGCACGGGTCGAAGAAGCGTGCGCCCGCGGGTATCCGGGAAGCCAAAATGGAGGTCGACAAGGACGAGCTGGCCAAGCTGATGTCGTCGGTGGGGACCGAGTTGGCCAAGGAGATCCAGGAGATCAAGCGGAACTGGGTCCCCAGGTCGGACTACAAGAACAAGGAGAACAACCAGAATGACCAGAACAAGGACAAGGACAAGAACAAGGGTAAAGGAGGAGGTAAAGGGGGAAGAAAGAAGGGCGTCAACGACGTTGAGGCCGAGGAGCACACCCCCTCTTCCACAACCGACGCCCCCTAGCGGAGCCCCTGCAGCCAAGGGCCCCAGCTAGGGCGGTCGCAGGATGGTGACGTGGGAAGCGCCGAACCATCCCTGTCGGGAGTCGGTAAACACAAGGGGACTGCCGCGGGCGGAAGGCCCGGTCTGGCGCCCAGTCGCGGAGGCGGGGTGAGGGCAAGTGAAGGCACGAACCCTTGCACCCGTCCGTCCTTCGCGACCAAGAACGTGTTTGATGTACTACAGGATCTATCCGAGAGTATCGGAGGATCACCCGGACCGCAGCTGGATGCTGCAGATGGGCAGCCTGAGCCCATTGTCCACGACCTGCACCAGTCGCTTGTGGAGCTTCTGGAACGGCCGGAGATCCTGAGTTTGCACGCCGTGCGCCGTGTCGGTCGCGAGCGGCAGTTGCATCTTAAGGTCCGTGCCCTATGCGGGGAAGTGGAAAAGGTTTTCGACGTGTTGGTCGACACGGGAGCTCAAGTCAGCTTGGTCAAGGCTGGCCTACTTCCACCAGAGTGTCTGACCGACAGTCGGAAGCCTGTCAGGCTGAAGGTGGCGAACGGCCAGTACATGGTGGGAGGCACGAAGGAAGCGGCCATTGGGCTGCAGTTCGTGAACCATCGTGAGCTGAGCCGCCCAGACCTCGGCAAGGAAATCCTCCTGCACGGTAGCTTCTACGAGGCCGAGATGGACTGGGACATGATCGTCGGGTACGACTTCATGATGGAGACGGACTCCGGCGTCCTCCCGGCCCAGGCCTCCATGACCCTGTACCAGGACGACCAGCTCTCGTGGCTTTCGTCACCTGAGCACCATGTGGAATGCCAATGGATCCACCCTGAACGCAATCAGCTCGAAGTGGCCGCGCTGGACACTGAGCCCACTGGGCCAGCGAACCAGGAGTACGGCGTAAGGCCGGAAGTGGCACACCGAGTGGTCGCGGACCTGGGAGCGTCGGATCTGGCCCTGGATGCGTTCTCTTCAGGAACCTCCGCCCATCTGCGGGTATGTGAGAAGTACTGGAGCGCCCAGGACTCCGCGTGGAAGAAGCACTGGGGTCCGCATCAGGGATTGATGTGGATCCATTGCCCCCGTTGGGACATTCCAAGAGCGATAGCGAAGATTCGCAAGGACCGCTCCAAGGCAGTGCTGGTTGTTCCTATGGGATGCACCGAGGAGGAAAGTACCCGACATTGGGTAGCCTCATTGACCAACATGACCTTGAACAAGGTCGTCCTACCGGCTGGAGAGAGTGTCTATCAGGACGCTAAGGGACAGCCCATGCCACCCCAGAGATGGCCAACAGAATTCCACTATGTGGATGGGGGCCTAGATCAGGCCGACACCACGGACTTCGTGTGTGTCAACCGCATCATAGCAGAGCCCTGGCGGCAATGCTTTGCGGTTCCCCCTGTTGACATCGAAGAATCGGACTCCGAAGACCCCCTCACTGAAGAGGAGTGGGATCTGGTTCAGGGGTATATGGATCAGCCCTTTCACGACTGGGGAAACCAGCGTGAGGGCAAAGGCCAGGACAAAGCCTGGTGGGAAGTGGACTCAATCGTCTCCGGTTCCTATGACGGGAATACCTTCGTGCAGAGGGTGCTGGATCACATGTCCAGCCAAGACGAGCCGCCTGGCGGTAACCCACCCACCTACGGCGATCTGTTCCGAGGCAAGACCAGGGATGGCCCTTTGGGCCACCTGGGAAGACCACCTGAGCCGAAAGCGAGCGGGGTCGCTACCCCTCAAGTAAGCTCCGTGGTTCAAGTGCCCGGAAAAGCCAAGGCGGAGTCCGATGACTGCCCCAAGATCCAGGCGTTGAGGGCCAGGCTGAAGCAGAAGTATGGCGAGACCTTCTTCAGCGGCAAACCTGTGTTCCCCCCACCGGTGCGTGGACCGTATGGCGAGGCCAAGATACGACTGAAGCAGGACCCCCGTGTGTATCGTCACCGGGAGTTTGCCCTGAGGGGCGAGAGGAAAGAGGCCATGGAGAAGATCCTCCGTGACTTCATCCAGAGAGGCTGGCTTGAGCCGTGCCACTCCGAGTGGGCCTCTCCCTGCTTCGTCGTCCCCAAGAAGGTTGCCGGTGAGTGGCGGCTCGTGGTCGACTACCGCGGCCTGAACGCCCAAACGCAGCACGACAGCTATACGCTGCCCCTCATTGAGGATATGCTGCAAAAACAACACCGGCGGAGGATCTTCACGGTGATTGACCTGAAACATGGTTATCATCAGATGCCTCTCGCCGAGGAGTCCCGTGCCTGCACAGCCATGAGCACCCCACTTGGACCTCTCCAGTGGAAGGTGATGCCTATGGGCGTTACCAACGGCAATGCGGCTTTTCAGCGGATGCTGGAGAACCTGCTTGAGCCGGTGCGCGACTGTGCGGACCCCTTCGTGGACGACGTGATCATCGCGTCCGAGGACCCCAGCATGAGCTACGAGGAGCTCCTGGAGGCACACGAAAGGGACGTCACTCGAGTGCTGGACCTTCTGGTTCGGCACAAACTCACGGGCAGCAGTGACAAGGCCACCATTGCGGTAAGCGAGGTGGTCTTCGCTGGCCACGTAGTCGGGAACGGGCAGCGAAAGCCCATACCTGGCAAGGTGGCTGCGATTGAGCACTGGGAAAAGCCCAAAACGGTCTCTGAGCTACGGGCGTATCTGGGGTTCTGCAACTACTACTCGGGGTATATCAAAATGTATGCCGAGTATGCAGCCCCCATGACGACCATGCTCAAGGGCAACCGAGAGGAGACCAAGAAGGGGTCCAAGAAGGCTTTGGTCTGGACTGAAGAGTCTGACCGTGCCTTTGAGGGGATGAAGCAGGCGCTGCTATCCGCAGTGGGTCTGCACCTCGTGGATCCCGACCGAGGGTTCGTCCTGCGCACCGACGCTTCCGACTACGCCATTGGGGCTGTGTTGGAGCAAGTGCTTGACGATGGGAGACACGTGCCCGTGGCCTTCTGGAGCCGAGTCCTGGCGGAAGGCCAGAGGCGGACGTGGACGCCCCGTGAAAAGGAGGCGTATGCCATCGTCATGGCTCTCAGGAAATGGGCTGGGTACATAGCCCTCCATCCCGTCACCGTCTGCACCGACCATCAGAGTCTGCAGTCGTGGCACAAGGAGCACGTGGACACCCCCTCAGGTCCCGCCTCCCGACGGGCAAGATGGCACGAGACCTTGGCCAAGTTCGACCTTACGGTTGTTTACATTCCTGGAAAGGATAACACCGTGGCGGACTGTCTCAGTAGGTGGGCCTATCCCGCCAGCAAGGGCATGCAGGATATCTCTGCCCATGGCGATGAGGCTGAGACCGCTGAAGCCAAGAGGATCATTGAAATGGAGCGCCTGATGGAGGAGGAGGGTGCCAAATGCTTTGTCGTCATGGCCGCAGATGCCCCCCTCGCTTCGAGGGTGAGCAGAACGGTCAGTGTACTCGCCCCTGTGGGCGCCGCGGGCGGAAGGCCCGGTCCGGCACCCCCTGTGGGAGTGGAGTCCGACAAGCACCTCTTCCCAGAGTCTTGCCTCCAGGACGACTGGACCGACGATTACGCCAAGTCTGAGGCCTTTGCGGCCGAGTATAGGGCTGTGACCGACCCTGACGACGGGCAGAAGTGGCCAAAGGGGCTGACTGAGGAAGATGGCAAGCTCTACCGGAATGGTAAGCTGCTAGTCCCAGAGTCCCGGGTGCTCGAGCTGTGTGAAGCTTGGCACCACCACATGCTGCACCCAGGGGTCAAGAAGCAAGCTCTTGACATGCAGCGTCGGTTCGAGATCGACCATATCGTTCTCTACACCGCCATCAAGAAGGTCAGGAAGGGTTGCTCGGTCTGTCAAGCCTGCAATCCCGACAACCGGAACGTCAAGGGGGAACCCCAATGGACCCCGGTTCCTGACCAGCCCATGGAGAGCGTGGCCATGGACGTCTTCTCCATGCCCGAAGTGCACATTGGCAAGGAGACCTTTGACTGTGTGGTTCTCTGTGTGGACCGCCACAGCGGCTACGTTGTAGCCGTTCCGGCACGCAAAAAGGGGTTGCTTGCCAAGGAAGTGGCAGTCATGATGATTCGTCATTGGCTGACCGTCTTTGACATCCCCCGTACCATTTGCAGTGACCGAGGGCCCCAGTTTACTGGTGGCTGGTTCAAGGCTATGTGTTCCCTGATGGGGATACGTCATGCCAAGAGCGTCGCCTATCTCAGCCGGTCTAACGGCCGTGCTGAAGTGGCTGGACGGCAGCTGTTCGAGAAGCTGCGCAAGATCCACATCACCAATCCACGGCGGAACTGGTTTGAGGAGATGTGGCCTGCTCTGAAGGCCCATCATGACACCCCCACTCCGGGCGGTTTGTCCCCTCACCAGATTCTGTTTGGCAGGGACCCCCTGGGTAGGGGACTTCCCTTGTCTGGTGATGGCATGGCTATGGATGCCAAGGAATTCTTCGCGCGGCAAGAGCAAACGGCGCGGGACATCCGCCAGCAGCTTGAGAAGGAGCATGCTGAGCGTCAGAAGTCCGCCCCGAGCTCGACAGCGCAGAAGTTCAGAGTGGGAGACCCGGTGTGGGTGATCAGACCCCGCCCCATGGGCACCCACCGCACCAAGACCTGGTTCACACCCGGCGAGGTGGTCCGCAGGATTGGTGAGGACACCTACCGCATCAAGGTGGGTCACGGACAGTTCCGGGAGCGCCACGAGAGTCAACTCCGTGTGCGGGAACCCGACCTCCGTGGCCGTCATGTGTCCCTGGACTACGCCAGGCATGAGGCCGATTCGGACGACGACTATGCTGAGCAGGACGACTATACAGTCGAGAGGATCCTGGCTCAGCGTCCGAAAGCCTCGGCACCCGGAGGTCTGGAGTTCAAGGTTCGTTGGCGAGGCTATGGGCCGTCCCACGACACCTGGGAACCCGTCTCCTCGTTTGTGCCGCGGGTCAATACTCCCTTCATGGAGTACATCCGCAAGAACAAGACCAAGATCCACGTTTCGGACTTGGCAGCACTCACCCGGGCGATTGCAGCCAGGGGTGCCTGATCAGCGCCCTGAGCTCTCCCCTGATGTGCCTTGAGGCGCTTGTGAGGCCGACGAACCGTCCCTTACTTGCTTGCTCTCTTCCATCTTTCGGTGACAGAGTGGCCATATACCCCCCCCTGCTGAATCCAGAGGAGGATGGCCCCTCTTTTCTTCTATTCGTCACTCCCCCCCCTGCTGAATCCTTGGGAAACCAGGTAGGGCGACTGACCTTCATATTTTTGAGCTCTTGGGGCCTTGAAGCCCATACGACGTTGCGCAACGGATGCCGCTGTCATCGGCATTGCGATTTTTTTTTGGTGTGTGGTCTGGTTCCATGGCATTTGCGGAATCCAGACCAGTCGACGTGTGTCTCGAGACTATATATGCCTGAACTCAGGCGTTATCCTGTCCATCCTCCTGCATTTGCCTTATCCTGACCGTGGCGTGGTTTGGCACTCTGTTCTGAGTGTGTTTACACGCCTATTTACTTAAATTGTTGCTTGTCTATCTGCCCTCCAGGATATGTGCATCTGTATGTTAAGTGTCATCAGCCCATCGCTGGGGATGGACTGTTTTTCACCACGAATCGGGATACAGAGGCGCCTTGAGTCGCCGTGTACATATCCTTACAGCCTGGTCCAGCCTGGACCAGTACTTGATTACAGATTCTACTGTTTGAGTGCCCGTGATACCGTGTTGCCCTATTCGCTGTGTGTGTGGAGATCCTGATGGCGCCAGGCGGGAAGCCCAGTTGCCTGACTACACTCCCAGCGGTCCGCCACTGTCAGTCCCAGTGTGAGCCTACCGATTTGCAGACGCACTTGCATTCGGATGGCGGCCTCCGGTGCTCCTGACCTCGGTCAGTCTGCCTGGGAAACTGGTGGTTTGAGGAGTCGACGCCTCCGCCCACACTGCATGAGGACTCCCTCATGTATGGCCACGCTTCGTGGTAGTAGGGCGAGGGAAAAGACGGCCTTGATGCCCGATCCCTTCAGGAGGAGTTCCCTTACGATTTGGGGTTCGTAAGGAGTTCGACTATGGCACTCTGGACTCGCGTCGTATGGATATGGACATGGTGCGCCCGAGGAAGGACCCGTGGGGACTCTCCCCAGTCGGCGGGCCTTGGGAAGCTTGGGGTAGCCTGATGGATCTTTGTGGTCGCTCTCGACTTGTGGGGCCACCTCGGCCGTCGTGTGACGCCTATGTTGGCCGTGTATGCCACTGCCACTGTGGTGGTGACCGTAGCAGCCGGCACCCGGTGCGCCTGGTATGGGTTAACGGGTCCTTTGGATGCCGAACAATCGCCGCCAGGACCCGGGACTTGATACTTGATACTATACATGTGCTACGAGCTGTTACAGCAGCATACCTATCCCACTGTGGGATACCTATCTTACTGTGACTCACTAAAGTGAGGATGTGACACCCCCCCCCCCCCCTCTCAGGGAGTGGTCCTGGGTACCCGCTGCCATGCGTGGGTGTTATCGAGCCCCCCCCAGGGTTTGCTCTAAGGAGGGGGGTGAAGCGGTACCCAGAACCCCATGGCCAGGTTACGGCATACAACCGATCTCCGGTCCACTAACCCCATGCACGGCGTGTTCCGTGCCGTGAAGCCCCGCATCGGCAACCGATGCACCGCCAGCGGAGATTTGTGTATCAGAATATCAGGAATCAACAGGGTTTTATTTTCATATTGTTTCCGTCAATTTTTACGCTTCCGTTCCGATACTCACTGTTTTGACTGCTGGCGGTTGGTTCGCCACTTTACCGTAACCGCCAGTTTAACTGTTTATAATGGAAATTTTAACGTTATCCGTCACGAAGGCTCCAAAGTCGCCAGGAACTGCATGGATGCTTCCGCAATTTTCATAATTAATACTCGCAACCTTAATCCGAATTTTTCAGGATGTCGAAATCGGATTTTCGACTTCGACATCCCCGCACTTGATTTGACCTCTTTCGAGTGGACCTACGTGCTTCCGTATGCACGAATCAACTTCCCTTTTATCCTGCCCTCCACTTGTCTTAAAGATATGGGCAAAACAAAGTTGATTCGTGAGGCCACTTGTGAAGGTCATATCTCGTGCCGCTTGCGAGTATTGACGATAAGGAAACGTGGGATGTATTCACAATACTCCCGACGTAATTTAGGAAGCTTCATATGCCTTGCGTTTCTACACATGCGCGCTAGTGTAATGGATCATGGTCAAGAGGGTAGAGTTTGCGTTATAACTCTATGACCATGATATTGCGTGCGTTAAGATAACTTTCGAGTGTAGCGCGCAAGTGTTGGTGTTGCATAGGAACTCTCCGTGAGTTCCTATGAGCGATTGACACAAAGTTATGCCCTTGGAGGGGCATGACATATCGTGGTGGGAGCTACATTTTTGGGCAATATTTGGTATGTGCCATGTGTTGTGTTGCGTGCCCATTTGGCGGGCCCATTGCTCCAAGACAAGCCCGCCAATGGACCTCATATTGTGCAAGCCCCTTCTCCGTACTCCCTACGGTCAATTGCAAGCCTAACCTTCGTGAAGGGAAGCTTGTGTGGTGATCCCGAAGCGATGTGTTGGGAGCAAGGTGTGTATTTTACATTTTTCCATATTTTCATGTGCCCACTTGGGAAGCAGCGCTCGTAACCTTTCAAGGCGCCCCAAGTGGAGCACATACGTGGGATCGAAGGTCATTGGTGTCAAGTCATCGTGTTTAGAAGGATTAGTTGATTGCACGAACCAAGCCAAAGATATTATAATATAATTGTGCACCTTTTAATGCACTTTTGTGTGTCTTTGTGCCAATTTTGCCATTTTTGGCTCGTCATGACGTCAAGTGGCGAACGTATATCTCAAAGTTGCGCTCAATGGACATCATGACCCAAGTATGTTATGAGGGTACATACTTCGGTAACCAACATATCTTGGACCCGGCGAATAACTCCTCTTAGGCTTGGCATACCGTGGCCGCCATGTTGACGATTTGGGACTATCCCAAATCATGGGCTCACTTGGCGACCCTGCCATTCCCAATACCGGAGGAGTTGGGCTACGCCCAAAAGATATGTTGGACCAACATGACTTGATACCAATCCTATGGCACACTCCGGTCCGAGTTGGGCATGTGCCTCATTTGCCCCAACCATGAGTGTGCGCAATTTTGGCCATTTTGAGCATTTTTCCACTTTTGCTGCCCGCCGTGCCCCATGTTCTAACCCCCGTGCACGCCGGACGCATGGACCGGTGGACCACATATGACATGGGTGTTATGGGTAATGGTTCCCATGGTCCACACACCACGTGGGCGAAGCGGAGCTGCCTTCGTTAAGGCGCTAGGCCAAATTGAGTATGGGCAATTTTGCCATTTTTGGATTTGTGGACCCAATTGGGATCGTCACCACGCCAAGTAGCATGGAGATCTTTGGGAGCCAAGTGCATGGGAGTCTCTGTTGGACTCCCGGTGGATCACGTATGGAATGCCGGATCCGATCTCCAAGCCGGCGTGGAGATATACTATTGGGAGCACACTGAATTTTGGCTCATTTCAGGCAGCCAAAATGACCCAATTTTGGGACCCCAATTTCCCTCTTCCGTGTGGTCAATTGGCGGCCCCAATTTTCTAAGCCCATAGGGAGCCCGGACCTAAATCTAAGTTGTACACTCAGATATAAGTCCTAGGTCCTGCCTCCTACCCTGTGAGCCATTGGCCTTACCTTGGCCGGGCGAGCCACGCGTGGGAATGACGCCAATTTTGGTGATTTTGGCATCATGACCCCACTTGACTCATCCGTGTTGCCCTGATGCCGGGACCTCAGAGGGAACCAGGTTGGGTGAGGGCTCCAGGGAGTTCGTACTCGAAGGGCATAGGGTCAGTTGCCTCGTCCCTACCTCTGGCGGGTCCGGACGAGGGGTCAATTTTGGGGATTTTTGAGTTAATTTCAGTTTGGGCTGAAACAGCCCATTTTCAGCTACCAACTCCTGGGTGATAGTGGCGGGGCCATATCTCTGGCTCAGAGTGGAGTTGGGACCTGCCATTAAGGGAGCATGAGGAGCCACTGTCGGTTGGCCTTGGAGTTCCTTGGTTCCCAGGAACTCGCCTGTGGCTGGGCGGGACACCCCCCCTATTGGCAGGGCTTCAGGGTCCGGACTGAGCAGGGCATGGGTTGTGTTTGAGCCCCCGCCCCCATCAGCCACTGAGAGGGTCGGACCTGGGATTGGGATATGAGTCGGGACTGAGTGTCTATTGTCCCTTGATGCCCTTACCCCAGTCCAGTCTTAACCCCATGTGTACATATCCTGATGTGTTGCTGTACATACTTTCGTTCCCTCTTTGCAGAGTGGCAAGGATTCTGAAACGCTTTGTCACATGACACAGGCGTATTGATGCCCTTGTGAGCGTAGTGCCTTGCCTGCCTGCTCACTTGTGCGTGTCACCGCAGCGTCCCGTGGCCGGCCCCCCACGGGAACGCGTCAGTAGGAGATGTATTTGTGGGGGGAGAGACCAAATTTATTGGGAGGGTTGCTGAACCTCCCTCCACCTGATTCCCTCCCCCCCAGCACAGATTGTTGACCTTCGGCATTGCCGGAGAATCATCCACTAGGGATGGACGATCTTTCGTGCCACTCATAGGCACAGGAGATGTAGTACCGGCCCGGTCCTCCGTAGGCTCCGGAGATTCCACGACAAGACACGGGCACTTTTTGACGCCGCTCATAGGCACCGGGGACTCTTCCACAGCAATGAACTGAGGGGCCGGGGAGTCCTCCACCGTGATGTAGTGGGGGGCCGGGGATGCTTCCACAAGCATGGGGCGATCCCTGGTCCCTGACATAGGTTCAGGAGGTGCAGGCAACGAGGCAACGGAAATAGGGGAATGATGGAGTTCATGACGTTCCAACACTCCAATCTCCTCCTCCTCATCGTCGTTCCACTGCTCCACCGCCAGGGGGAACCACTGGTCACACTCATGCTCCTCGATTTGCGTGGGGGATTCCTCGATGGTCGTAGGATTTAGCCTGGATCCGCTCGGGGGACTGGGATACGCTCCCAAGGCAGGAGATTCCTCCACCAGGGAGGGAAACCGCCGCGATCCACTCATTGGAGTGGGCGACGATTCCACCACAGTGGGGTTCTGCGTCGTCCCCGACAGGGCTTGCTGGATCAGGGCCACGGCCTCTCGAGCCGGACCCAGATGGCCATGGGGATCAGGCGTGAGCGCGAGGACTCGACGGTTTTCAGCGTCGAGTTGGTCAACAATGGGGCTGATGGGCCCTGCCGCAAACAGGTTTTTTCTGACCTGAGGCTCTGGCAACCCCCCTAGCGACGGAGGAGTGCCAGAGTGGACCACGATAGGCCCCATTGGCGAAGCCATCGTACCCCAGTCGGCAGCGCGTGAGGGCGCAGCGTTCGTACGCTCGATCACCCCAGTAGATTGGTCGATTACTGCCCGATTCTCGGCGCTAGTAACGGTTCCCGAGCCCATAATAGGCGATTGTGGTCCTCTTATCGCTCCCTGAGGGTTCCCGTCTATTTCCCCCCCAACCATCCCAGGTACACCAGCTGGATTTCGAGGATGGGGGGCCCCGATGGGAACATTCGGGGATTTCGGAAACTTAGGATTTGTAGCCACTTGGGGCTTGGCCCGTTTTTGCAGCCCCTGCCCGGTCGATGGGGTCAGGGCCGAGGAGGTCCTGAGAGTGGGGACCTGGACACCCTCAGCTATCCCTCCCGGGGAAGAGATTTTCATTTGAATTTGGTCCACGATGTCTAGGACCGATCGCTTTCCGCGATGCCAAACGCCCAACAGAGACGAAACATTTTCGCCTCTGCTACCATGAAACCAGACCGGGTGGTCAGGAGCAGAGGTTGCAGTGGCATGGGCAGCAACATTGCTTGGCACAGAAGACATAACGATAGTGTTCACTGAATAGTATCCTGCAAACAGATATGGTACACATAGCCAATGAAATACCTGATATGCACATATGAGAAATCCACCCTATCATCCACTAATTGATATAACTACTAAACATCCAAGATTGCCTTATCTATCCCACATCCTATGTTCCTAACAAGGAAATGGAATATGATATACCCTATCCCACATATATCACATATATAGGGCCAAATAATGCTCCCTTAGGGGTAAAATGCCAGGGTAGGGTTGTGACCTGCTTCAGCACGACATCAAGGCACATCTAAGCAAGGAAACGAAGTCGAATCGCAATCATTATTTACCTATACCATTCTCCATGCGTTTTTGACCTTTCGGGGAGCACTCTAGTACTCAAACCTCTAGACAGAAGCTGAGTTCACTTACAGAAACCAAACACGAGTGATTTTTGCGCAAAAATTACGTAGTTTGGTTGAATGCACAACACCAAGGCACATGTAAGCAAGGAAACGAAGTTGAATCGCAATCATTATTTACCCATACCATTCTCAATGCGTTTTTGACCTTTCGGGGAGCACTCTAGTACCCAAGCCTCCAGAGGGAAGCTGATTTCACTTACAAAAACCAAGCATAAGTGATTTTTGCGCAAAAAGCCACGTAGTTTGGTTGAATGCACGACAGCAAGGCACATCTAAGCAAGGAAACGAAGTTGAATTCCAATCATTATTTATCCATACCATTCTCAATGCGTTTTTGACCTTTCGGGGAGCACTCTAGTACCCAAACCTCTAGAGGGAAGCTGATTTCACTTACAAAAACCAAGCATAAGTGATTTTTGCGCAAAAATCCACGTAGTTTGGTTGAATGCACGACACCAAGGCACATCTAAGCAAGGAAACGAAGTTGACTTGCAATCATTATTTGCCCATACCAGTCTCAATGCGTTTCTGACCTTTCGGGGAGCACTCTAGTACCCAAACCTTTAGACGGAAGCTGATTTCACTTACAAAAACCAAGCATAAGTGATTTTTGCGCAAAAATCACGTATTTTGGTTGAATGCACGACACCAAGGCCTATCTGAGCAAGGAAACGAAGTTGAATTGCAATCATTATTTACCCATACCATTCTCAATGCGTTTTTGACCTTTTGGGGAGCACTCTAGTACCCAAACCTCTAGACGGAAGCTGATTTTACTTACAAAACCCAAGCATAAGTGATTTTTGCGCAAAAATCCACGTAGTTTGGTTGAATGCACGACACCAAGGCACATCTAAGCAATGAAACGAAATGGAATTGCAATCATTATTTTCCTATACCATTCTCAATGCTTTTTTGACCTTTCGGGGAGCACTCTAGTACCCAAACCTCTAGACGGAAGCTGATTTCACTTACAAAAACCAAACACGAGTGATTTTTGCGCACAAATTACGTAGTTTGGTTGAATGCACAACACCAAGGCACATGTAAGCAAGGAAACGAAGTTGAATTGCAATCATTCTTTACCCATACCATTCTCAATGCGTTTTTGACCTTTCGGGGAGCACTCTAGTACCCAAACCTCTAGAGGGAAGCTGATTTCACTTACAAAAACCAAGCATAAGTGATTTTTGCGCAAAAATCCACGTAGTTTGGTTGAATGCACGACACCAAGGCACATCTAAGCAAGGCAACGAAGTTGAATTGCAATCATTATTTGCCCATACCATTCTCAATGCGTTTCTGACCTTTCGGCGAGCACTCTAGTACCCAAACCTCTAGAGGGAAGCTGATTTCACTTACAAAACCCAAGCATAAGTGATTTTTGCGCAAAAATCCACGTAGTTTGGTTGAATGCACGACACCAAGGCACATCTAAGCAAGGAAACGAAGTTGAATTGCAATCATTATTTGCCTATACCATTCTCAATGCGTTTGTGACCTTTCGGGGAGCACTCTAGTACCAAAACCTCTAGACGGAAGCTGATTTCACTTACAAAAACCAAGCATTAGTGATTTTTGCGCAAAAATCACGTATTTTGGTTGAATGCACGACACCAAGGCCTATCTGAGCAAGGAAACGAAGTTGAATTGCAATCATTATTTACCCATACCATTCTCAATGCGTTTTTGACCTTTTGGGGAGCACTCTAGTACCCAAACCTCTAGACGGAAGCTGATTTCACTTACAAAACCCAAGCATAAGTGATTTTTGCGCAAAAATCCACGTAGTTTGGTTGAATGCACGACACCAAGGCACATCTAAGCAATGAAACGAAATGGAATTGCAATCATTATTTTCCTATACCATTCTCAATGCTTTTTTGACCTCTCGGGGAGCACCCTAGTACCCAAACCTCTAGACGGAAGCTGATTTCACTTACAAAAACCAAACACGAGTGATTTTTGCGCACAAATTACGTAGTTTGGTTGAATGCACAACACCAAGGCACATGTAAGCAAGGAAACGAAGTTGAATTGCAATCATTATTTACCCATACCATTCTCAATGCGTTTTTGACCTTTCGGGGAGCACCCTAGTACCCAAACCTCTAGAGGGAAGCCGATTTCACTTACAAAAACCAAGCATAAGTGATTTTTGCGCAAAAATCCACGTAGTTTGGTTGAATGCACGACACCAAGGCACATCTAAGCAAGGCAACGAAGTTGAATTGCAATCATTATTTGCCCATACCATTCTCAATGCGTTTCTGACCTTTCGGCGAGCACTGTAGTACCCAAACCTCTAGAGGGAAGCTGATTTCACTTACAAAACCCAAGCATAAGTGATTTTTGCGCAAAAATCCACGTAGTTTGGTTGAATGCACGACACCAAGGCACATGTAAGCAAGGAAACGAAGTTGAATTGCAATCATTATTTGCCCATACCATTCTCAATGCGTTTGTGACCTTTCGGGGAGCACTCTAGTACCAAAACCTCTAGACGGAAGCCGATTTCACTCACAAAAACCAAACACGAGTGATTTTTGCGCAAAAATCACGTAGTTTGGTCTAATGCACAACACCAAGGCACATGTGAGCAAGGAAACGAAGTTGAATTGCAATCATTATTTACCCATACCATTCTCAATGCGTTTTTGACCTTTCCGGGAGCACTCTAGTACCCAAACCTCTAGAGGGTATCTGATTTCACTTACAAAAAACAAGCATAAGTGATTTTTGCGCAAAAGTCACGTAGTTTGGTTGAATGCACGACACCAAGGCACATCTAAGCAAGGAAACGAAGTTGAATTGCAATCATTATTTGCCCATACCATTCTCAATGCGTTTTTGACCTTTCGGGGAGCACTCTAGTACCCAAACCTCTAGACGGAAGCTGATTTCACTTACAAAAGCAAGCATAAGTGATTTTTGCGCAAAAATCCACGTAGTTTGGTTGAATGCACGACACCAAGGCCTATCTAAGCAAGGAAACGAAGTTGAATTGCAATCATTATTTGCCCATAGCATTCTCAATGCGTTTCTGACCTTTCGAGGAGCACTCTAGTACCCAAACCTCTAGACAGAAGCTGATTTCACTTACAAAAACCAAGCATAAGTGATTTTTGCGCAAAAATCCATGTATTTCTCTTTGAATGCACAACACCAAGGCACATCTAAGCAAGGAAACGAAGTTGAATTGCAATCATTATTTACCCATGTCATTCTCAATGCATTTTTCACCTTTTGGGGAGCACTCTAGTACCCAAACCTCTAGACGGAAGCTGATTTCACTTACAAAAACCAAGCATACGTGATTTTTGCGCAAAAATCCACGTAGTTTTCTTTGAATGCACGGCACCAAGGCACATCTAAGCAAGGAAACAGTAAGAAAAAGTGCTTTTCCATTGCTTAAGGACATACTCTAGTTGTATTAGAGATGCACTGAGCATCCATGCATTTTTGTCTTAGTATTGGTCCAGCCAAAAGTGGTGATAACACATTTTGACCTATGGAACCAAACACCCAATCAGGATATTGAGTGGACCCCTTAATCCCCTTTCAATCAGAAGTAAAACATCTTTTCCTGAGTTGACTGAGCACTGACATACCTAAGGTAGAGCCTATGAATTTATCTATGTTTTTCCATGAATACTTATCTGCCCTAGTGGTATGCACCATAGGGGGTTAGGCACCTCTTTTTGAGAGGTCCTGGGTTCAATTCCTGGTCAGCCTAACTAAGTAGGAAGATCCCATGTGACATGGCAGTGACCTCATCGCCACATACCATGCCACCTCAGCACATATGGGACCCAAAACAAAGAGTGCACATCTCCTAAGATGGCACCATGGAGAGAGTGTGATCCTGAGGCAGTTTTCTAACTCTTTTCCCAAAACATTTCAGCTATCTCTGTGAATATGCATTCATTTGTATCCTGAGTTGCAGTTTCTGTGATTATCTAATCATCTTTCACTATTTACACTGCAGCCCTTCATGCTTTGATCCTGAATTACCTTCTCTTTGCATACTGTTGGCTTGGGCTATCCTGGATTGAGTTGGCTTTACTGTATTTCGGCAAACAAAAGCTTTTCATCATCCAAAACCAGCAGCGGGACACCCTACAGCAACAACAAGCAGCAGGAGAAGCAAAAACACAGTGCTGAAAACACTATAAACTTTTCTGGTAGCAAGAGGCAGCCTGTCTCTGTGCACCGGCAGCGACCCCGCGCCGTACAACCAGTGCTCAGAGCAGGCAAATACAAGCAGAAGGGCGGATTAAGATGGATCAAGGAAGAGTGGACGGCGAGGTGAACACAGCGCCAGCGCCAGAAGCACCGGCAAGGCCGGCGCCTGACGCTGTACCTTCGGTGGAGCCCTTACATGGGCCAATGGATACGGCGGAGGACTCCTTGGATGGCCTCCAGACGGCCTTTGGGGCCCTGTCGGTGAAGGAAATGGTCTCTCAGCCTCAGCCTGTGAAGAAGAAGAGAGGAAACGAGAGCGAGAAGGATGCTGGAGAAGGAGCAGACGAAGGAGAGGAGCAAGGGCAAGACCCGACGGATGTCCCTACCTTCGAAGGCGCACCAAGCGCTTCTGGCCTCCATGCATCACCCTCTCCCATAACCACCACACTCCCAGCCGCCGCTACATCCACTTCCACAACCAACCAGCCTATGGCAGAGGGCACAGGCTTTACTGGCATGCCTCACTACCCCGCCTATGGCATGGGCCCACCTACCACTGCGCTCCTTGAGGCAACTACTGCCAGTGAGCCGGTGGCTTCCAGCTCTGCGCCGCGTTGGTATGCGGCTGACCATCCCCATCCACTCCACGCCACTGGAACCTACATGGAAGTTCCTGGGTATGCTCCTGGGTGTGCACCTGGGTATGCACCCCTGAGTGGGTTGAGGAGAGGACCAGAGTCTCTGGGAGGCAGGAGTAGAGGATCGGGAAGATCCTCCAACAGGTCCCTGACGCAGTCGGAGATCAATGAGGTGCTCCGAGGAGCCACTTCGCAAATCGTGAGCGACCTCACGCAAGAGATCAGGGAGAAACTGCAGCCCCTGATGATCCCGTCCCATGCGTCACCTATGACAGTGGGAATGTCACCCCACCGAGTACAGGCTAACCACCTGGCGGCAGGGTTGACGAATACCCTGGGGAGCCTGAGGAGCCGACCGATGCCGACTCCTGCAGCAGTACCAAGAAGCCCATTCGTCCCGAGGACAGCCCAGCCGCCCTACAGTCACGTGACGAACTCGACGAGGGCCGAGCTGGACCAGCTGGGGCTGACAGCCCTAAGGGCTATGGTGGACGTGGAGCCTTATGGCTCCAGTGATCTAGGCGGAGACCCCTCCGATGATGGGCCGCCTTCGATGACTTCTTCTTCGCCATCGGATGACGAAGACCCTGAGGACCCCGAGGACCCCAAGGGTAAGAAGAAGAAGAAGAAGAAGAAGAAGACCCGACGCCCTGAAGGACGCCGAGCTCAGGAGGCGAAGGCTATTGCCACCTCCAAGATAGTGGTGAACCTGCCTGAATTCACAGGCAAGGACCTCAGCGAGTTCGCTGAGAACTTTGGCCGGTTCCTACGACTGACCGGCCAAACCCACGCGAGTGGGCGAGTGAAGTGCGACCTGCTCCTGCAGTGCTGCAAGACGAAGTACCTGGAGAAGCAGGTCAGGCAGATCGTCACCAACTCCGCCACCTTTGCCGACGTGTTGGTTGCCCTGGAGAGGCAGTACCCAACCTACGGGACCGACCTCTCCATCAGGGCCGAGATCCAGAACCTGCCCGTCCTGCCCAACAACCCCAAACCCGGCAGGGTCTCCGAGCTGTTGGCGGACCTGGACCACTGGGCTGGACGACTGACGCCCGGTTCCTACAGCAGCGACGACCTGCTGTTTTGGTTGTGCTCCAAGCTCCCCCGTGAGCTATGGGACGAGTGCCGTCTGACGGCTGAGCGCAAGGCTAGATCCCTCCGCTACGAGGATCCATGCGTGCTGCTCCTGGAGATGGCGCTGGAGAAGGAGAGCGACCAACACCTGAACCACTACCGTCCTGGTGGTGGAGGTTCTGGAGGCAAAGGGTACCAAGGGTCCCGACCTGGGCAGGGGACTACCCCCAAACACGCCCACGCCCGCCTAATGGAGAACGTGAAGGAGCTATTCTGGTGTGATGCCAGAGATGAACAGGGCCACCTGCAGCATGCCTCCGACTGCGAGCAGCGAGACTGCTTTGTTGTCCAGGGGAAGCAGCAGGAAAAGATCACCGGCGCCAAGGTGAAGATGCCGGATCATTACCGCTGCACCATCACGTGTGCATTCTGCGGTAAGCGGAAGCACTATGAGGACGAGTGCTACCATAAGCAACGCCTATCGGCGAAGCTTAAGGGGGAAGATCCTGGCAAAAGCTCAGGCAAAGGTGGAGGCAAGGCCAAAGGCAACGACTCCGGCAAGGGCAAGTCGAAAGGACGTGGTCAAGGTGGTCAAGACAAGGGTCAAGGCGGACGAGGAGGAGGCGCTAATCGCCAGAACGACAACAAGAACAAGGACAAGAACGGAGGTAACCCCAACCCTAATCCAGGGGGGAACTCCGAGCCCTCTGGAGGGCAGTCTGGACCTACCACACGCTCGCGGACGCAGGCCCAGCAAGAACAAGGAGCCAAGCGTGAGCATGAAGGTGGTGACGACGGCAACGCCAAGAAGAGAAGCCGTTTCATGAGGATGGCCCGCAAATTGCGGAACAAGGGGTTCGAGGTGACCTGTCCCGCGGAATTCTGACGGGGACGCTCTGGTGGCACCCAAGACCTGGTGTTTTGGGTACGTATCCGACTAGGGGGACGTGAATACCTCGAGGTACTGGATACTGGAGCCACAATATCGATAGTGGCCAAGAAAATTTTACCTTGTGGGAGCCTGAAGAACACCATGACCACCGCCGCTATACGGATGGGGGATGGACATGTGGTGCACAGCTGCGGGGACTGCGAAGTGGAGGTACCTATGGGCTCCAGGACTATCGCCCATCGGTTCTATGTGATGGACACAGATGCCTTCGACTTTGTACTGGGTACTGACTTCTTCGTGCAGCACTCCCAGATACAATCCCTGACGCTGCAAGCGCCCTACCTCCTGTACGTGGACCACGGCAGTGGCAGAGAGTCTGTGCCACTGGAGCAGTCGGAACATACCTCGAGTTACCTGAGACTATCGAAGGAGGAGCCCTCGAACATGATGGCGGCCTCCAAAACTGAGGACTATCAACTATTGGGGGAAGTCCTAGACCAAGGTCTGAAGGAGTTGGGTTACTCTCGAGAAGACCTAAGTGTGGAGCTGTTCGCCAGCGACAAGCAGCATGTACTGGACCTATACTGCAGCAAGGGGAAGAACTGCAGCTACAAATTTTACTGGCCCCCTTTCGGGATGGCCTACGGGAACCCCAGATTCAGTGAACTGGGGAAGGTGCTGACCAAGGTGGCCTTGGAACGTTCCCGTATGGTCCTGTGTTCCCCCGATTGGGGAGCCCATGGGGGTAACGAGTACTGGCGAACCCTCCTTGACAAGCTGACTATCAGCTCTGTGCGGTTACCTGATGAGGCCATCTACGTGCCTCTGGGACGCAAGACGCCCATTGGGAAGCCCGGATGGGGGAGTATGCTCAGCGTGGTGGACGGAAGTCTTACCACCATTCCCTGGGAAGACCTGGACCCTACTCTGGTCCAGGCTATACAACGAGAAAGCGATGGACTCGCCTTGGGTGACTTGAAGGATCGTCTACGACCTCAAGATGCTGTTGAAACTACACCCGGAGGTGATGAGTACGTCGTGACTGACACCAACGCCCCCAACTCTCCCTGTCATGTACCTGTTCCTGATGGAGTCTCTGAGTGTGGACTATCTGAGCTACCTAGCTCTATCCACTCAGACGACGAAACTGAGCACGACGCCTTCTTCGTGCAGACTGCGGTGGAAGAAGTGGAGAACGCCGAGTACGTCGCCCCACTAAAACCCCTACTCTCCATGAGGGTGGAAGACCCCGTGGATGAAGAGCTGGACCCTCGATCCAGGCTCAGGGAGTATGTGGATTCCAAGAGGAAGTTGGTGGCGAAAAAGCTATGCTACGCGAAGCCTACCCGCAGCTCGTGGCCACTGAAGCAAGGACGTATGGGAGACCTATCCCAACTGAAGGAGGACCTCGAACAGAAGATCACCACCTGGCAAAGGGAGGTAGATCTCAAGCTCATGAAGAACGTATGGGGTGCCCATGTGAGGACCCCAGATGAGGACGACCTCTCGGAGGAATGTGTATGTGAACCCCCTAAAGCGTGCCTATGTTGCCATCTTCCACCGGAGATGGTTGAGCAAGACCTTCTGTATGCCTACCAAGGGCTGAAGGATGCTACCGCGGGCGAAGAGTCGGTGGAGGACCACCTCCCGACTTCTATTCAAGGGGCAACCAACTTACACTCCGACGAGGACATGGAGGACAAGATCAAGGTACTGGACCCGCGGGTACAAAAGCTGATAAGGACCTATCTGGAGGTGTTCGGAGAACTACCCCCTCCAGCCTCATGCGACAAGCTGGTACAGATGGACCTCAAGCTGAAACCCGAGTTCGTGGGTCACAAGATCCGGAGGAGACCCTATCCAGCTCCTAAAGAGCAGGCCGACGAGATTGAGCGACAGATACAAGAATGTATCGACGCTGGCCTAGTCCTGGAGTACAAGGATGGGGACTACCCCCTACACTGCAGCCCCTGTTTCCTGGTGGCTAAACCTGGGTGTAGAGCCAAACGGCTGGTAGTGGACTATGGAGAGCTGAACAAGAAGACGCTGAACCACTCAGGGTCCATTCCCAATATGGAGTCTACCCTGGAGAAGATAGCCTCCTGTCGCTACAAGACCAAGATGGACAAGCGAAGTGGATTCTGGCAAGTGGACCTGACGCCCAACGCACAGGAACTACTGGCCTTCATCACCCCTCAGGGGAGGGTATTCAAGTGGAAGGTCATGCCATTCGGCGTGGCTAACGCCCCCGCTCTGTTCCAGGAGCTGATGAACAAGATCTTGTCCATCCTACGAAGGAGACCTAAGGTGCAGGAGCTCATATCCCGTGGGGCCCAGATGGAGGCTCACATCGACGATGTATGCCTCGGGACCAATACCCAGGAGGATCACCTAATCCTCTTGGGTGAGTTCTTTGCGGTCTGCCAGGAGAACCACACACGACTCAAGCTGGAGAAGTGTGAGTTCATGCAGGAGACCATGCAGTACCTGGGGTTTGACGTTGGCTATGGGTGGTGGACCCCAGCGGCCTCTAAGGCCAAACCCCTGATGGATGCCAAGGTACGACACGAAGACCCCAAGAAAGGACTTCATGATGTACGCAGTTTCATTGGGGCGTGCAACTTCTATCGCCGCCACATCAAAAACTTCACCTACACCAGCGCGGTACTGACTGACTTGATCAAGAAGAGTACTACTTGGCGCTGGGGCCCACAAGAGCAACAAGCGTTTGACGAGCTCAAAGACAAGGTAGCCAACGCTAAGTGCTTGGGCGTGCCTAGGGCACAAGGGGAGATTATCCTGGTGACCGACGCCAGCAATGTGGGCGGTGGTGGAACGTTGTTCCAGTGGCAAGCACTAGAGAAGGAGGAGTTCGACTCGGCCATTTCCCAATGGGGGACGGAAGGTCTCAACCGAGATGGAACCCTCAAGCACAGTTACCCTGACGACAAGTGGGTCCTAGTACCTCTGGGCCACTGGAACTGGAAGTGGAACCAGGCCAGGGGGAATTACTCCACCTATGAGCAGGAACTGCTCGCGGGTATGCTGGTGCTATCCTCACAAGCACGACTGTTGGGGAGTAACCCTGTGGTCTGGCTATGCGACCAAGAACCGGTCGGCAGTTTCCAGAAGGGCCCCCCACCTGAGAATGCCAAGCTACGTCGCTGGTGGACCTACCTCAGTCAACTACGGCTGACGGTACACCATATCCAGGGAGTGAAGAACGAGTGTGCCGACTACATCAGCCGCAACAACTTCGACGCCCTGATTGGTGCCGGGTCTGAAGCGCTGGCTAAGGAGGCGTTCAGCCGTATGAACGTACACCTGGACCTGAACATGACCATGATACGCCCCCTGGATGGACTCCAACAATCGGAGTACCTACAGGAGTTTGGGGATATCTACTGGCGCCTGGAGAAACGCCTTGAACCCCTCCTGGTCAACCAAGACCAGTGGAAGCGGGACAAGAGCTACCTCTGGCACGAGGACCGCATCGTGGTGCCTAGTGACCGAGTCCCAGCGCTGCTGAAGTGGACCCATGAGTCCAGTGGTCATGTGGGTGCTGACCGTACCCTGAGGCTGTTCAAGCAGTGGTTCCACACTACGTGGACTGACGACCAGCTGCGGAAGACGCTCCTGCCTATCGTGGACAAGTGCCCGTGCAGGTCCTGTAAACCAGGGGATATCAGGGACAGAGGTCTCTACTCGACCCTGCCCATCCCTCACTGTGCTAACAGTGTTCTATACGTGGACTACACGGAGATGCCGAAGTTCGGGGGCTATGACTTCGCCCTCGTGGTAACCTGTGGGTTGACCAGGTTTACCAGGGTGTTCCCATGTACCAAGCACATTACCGGAGAGGAGACTATCAAGATACTCCTGGAGGAGTGGTTTTGTGTCTATGGGGCGCCCAAGGAGATCAACTCCAATGAGGACGTACGAGTACGCTCAGATACTGGCTGGTAAGAGAGGGTCCTGAGGTCCCTCAATGTCCAGGTGTCTACGGGGATTCCCTACTCTCACACGAGCAACCCCCTATGTGAGCGACAGATTCGTGTCCTGAAGGAGAACGTCAGGATATGGTGCAAAACTGAACGCACCAGAGACTGGGTGAGACTACTCCCCGTCATATCCTTGATGATGAACTCCCAAGAGAGTTCAGCTACTGGCTACTCGCCACATGAGCTATTCATGGGGCGCCCGGCGTGGTTCCTACATGCCCCCTATCCAGAGGACACCCATTCTTCTGTGGGTGAGTGGGTCCAAGAGCAACAAGCGAAGGTGGACAAGGCCAAGGCTATGCTCCAGAGAGTGAGGGAGCGTCAGTGGAACAAAAAGAACAAGCACCGAGTACCGGCCACCTACCAAGAGGGGGACTGGGTGCTGGTGCACCACAGTCGACTACCCGCCTGGCCTCGCTCTACCAGCGATGACCCATACTTCGGGCCGTACAAGATTCTATCTGTGGGTGGTCACCGTATCACGGTGCGGTGTTCTCCCCGTCTAGGGGGGACCCTGGTGTGCGCCGCTCAACACCTGAAGCGCTACCATGATCCTGAAGACCTCTGTGGGGAGGAGTGGGAGCTGAACGACGAGGAAATCGCCGCTCTGGACCTACAAGGGGCTGCCAGCCCTATGGAAGTTGAAGGTGAACTCCCCGACATGAACGCCGAGGAGATGGCTAAGGAGGGCTTCTACCTGGTGAAGTCTGTCCTACGCCACCGCTATCGCCAGGGTTGGCGCTTCCTCACCCTCTGGGAAGGGTTTGGAGTCGAAGAGGCCACCTGGGAGCCCTTCTCTGCATTTGTTCTACCTGAGGGACGCCTAAACTCAGTTCTGGTTGACTACTTGTCCCAGAACAACCTTGGTGAGTTACTGAGGCTCGCTGAGGCGCTTGCCTCCAAGACTAAAGCTAGGGACTGAACCTTACCCTTACCTGCCAAAGCGTATGTGTGAGTGTGCTAGTCCTAAGGTCCTGAGAGCAAGCCGCAGAAGTGGTGTCCTAATTATACCCAAGTCTGCGCCCTTGCTAAACCTGGAGGGTTGGCTTATTGATGCCACGGGGTACGCCCCGGGTCTCCCCTCCCCTATGCGCCCAATTTCTGTGCTGGCGCAAAACCTTGGGGGAATACCCAGAGTGTTAATCCAGGTATTGTTTTCGCTACCTACCTGTCTACTAAAGGGAGGGGTGGCCAAAAGCTATGAAGGCATGCAAAACGCCTGTTTGCTATGTGGCCAAAACACTAACCTAACCCACTGTCACAGCCCACCAACCCAGCTAAAATTGCAGGAAAAGGGTGGGACAGTGACACGCCCCCTACAGGTCCTACACACCCTACAGTGGCACCATCCTGGTGGGCGAGCACTGGGCAACTGGCTCTAGCCCCCACGCAGGACTACCACTCCTACACGCACACTCTACTTGGCGTTGCGAAGAGGAAGTTCTCGAGGGTCCTAGCGACCCACCTGTGAAATGACAAGAGAACACAGCGCTGCTAAGCAACTGTGGCCTCACAGGGGACGCCACAACGCGTTTCCCCTGCAAGGGCTTGGAGGGAAGGAGTGCTCTCGTGTGCAAGGCGCAGATGTCGATGAAGTCGGACTCCCTGCTCTGCCACAGGCGGAGCGGAGTTACTTGTTTGTGTGATCTGCGCCCCTGTTTAGCAGGGCATAAAAAAATGCTGCTGCACCACTCACCCTACCTGCCCACCTGTAAAACAAAGGCAAATGAAAGGGCGTTTGCGGCGGAGGAACCAAGGCACACTCCAGGTATTATATCCTTCTCAGTGTGCCCTATAATACGCTGTCCGCAAACACGCTGCATGGAGCAGCTACCCTTATCAAGCAAGCAAGCGTTAAGGGACTCCTCAGGTTCTCTTAAAGAACGTACCGAGGAGCCCCTGGGTAGCCTAAACAAGGTTTACCGTGTGCACTTCGCGTGGCCTACCCTTTAATGCGTGTGTGCATGCACAACTATGCACAATCACGTTGGGCAAACCTGCCCATCTCCACAACAATCTTGACTCCACCAGGGGGTGGCCCCGCCTGGGCGTACCTACCTTACCTACCGCTGGGAAGTGAAGCAAGGAGAGAAAACAAAAGGGGCGCACGCGAAGAACGTTGCTATGCACTTGTGTGTATGACTAATCACCCTGATCTGACCGCTAATCATCTGCAATCTTTGTAATCAATCCCTCTACCGCGCCCTATCGTGGTTATCGTTGTTAACGCTGCTACACGACTCGTTCACGGAGACACGAGACGAGCAATGTGTATGCGGCATGCAAGACGAGCATACCTGTAGTTTATACCTGATTCATTGAAGTCTTTTCAATTGATTTTCGAATTCTTGAATTTTTGAAGCTTCTATTAGTGTGGGTGGAATCTGTATGTTTGTTTATTAATGTGTGTCTCGTCATTTTCAAGACTACGTGATACATACGTTTATAATTCCATTATTTTTCCATTTTCCGGCGCTTCGCTAGGAGCCGCTCCTGCGCGCCGCCATTTTATGCGTATGAATTTCTGGACCTAAAAAAATCCAGAGATGACTATAATTTCTATAAAAATGTGCCTTTGATGCACAATTGGATTCTACTCAGGTGTGTCGTTTCAGAAAAATTCTACGCCGTCATTTGACGGATTTTAGTGTCGTCGCTTCGTTTTTGCGTGGACTCGTCCATAATTCTCCCATTCCTGCCTCTGCAGATACCCACGCGCAGCCTCGCTGAGTAGGCCGTGTTCGGGCCGAAACGCAGGTGCCTGGAGAGACTGAGCAGAACCAAGACCCCACCAAGGGGCAAATTAATTTCTTTTTCGACTCCCTACGCCCTAAGACAGGTCACAGGTCGCCAGCGGGTTTACGAGAACCCATGCGAGTGTGTATAATGTGTCTTGCGTTTGGGTTGTGTCGACGCCGCGTCTTGGAGGGAGGGATGCATATGCACATGTTTGGCAAGCTCCCAATCTAACCCAACCAAGCCACAGGAGCACCGGCAGCGCCAAGAGCGCTGAGTCTTCTGTAGGAAACTGTACAATCAGAGCAGCAAAAGGACGCCAGCCATGGTGAGCGCCCATTTTTCAGTGTGAGGGAGACTGTAGGTATTTTAAAGTAGATGTGGAAACCAAGGAAAGGCCAAGAAAAATTCCCTTTTTCCTAAAATGCGACAGTGGTGGCCACCACAGCACAAGGGGGGAGTAAGAAAAAGTGCTTTTCCATTGCTTAAGGACATACTCTAGTTGTATTAGAGATGCACTGAGCATCCATGCATTTTTGTCTTAGTATTGGTCCAGCCAAAAGTGGTGATAACACATTTTGACCTATGGAACCAAACACCCAATCAGGATATTGAGTGGACCCCTTAATCCCCTTTCAATCAGAAGTAAAACATCTTTTCCTGAGTTGACTGAGCACTGACATACCTAAGGTAGAGCCTATGAATTTATCTATGTTTTTCCATGAATACTTATCTGCCCTAGTGGTATGCACCATAGGGGGTTAGGCACCTCTTTTTGAGAGGTCCTGGGTTCAATTCCTGGTCAGCCTAACTAAGTAGGAAGATCCCATGTGACATGGCAGTGACCTCATCGCCACATACCATGCCACCTCAGCACATATGGGACCCAAAACAAAGAGTGCACATCTCCTAAGATGGCACTATGGAGAGAGAGTGATCCTGAGGCAGTTTTCTAACTCTTTTCCCAAAACATTTCAGCTATCTCTGTACATATGCATTCATTTGTATCCTGAGTTGCAGTTTCTGTGAATATCTAATCATCGTTCACTATTTACACTGCAGCCCTTCATGCTTTGATCCTGAATTACCTTCTCTTTGCATACTGTTGGCCTGGGCTATCCTGGATTGAGTTGGCTTTACTGTATTTCAACAAACAAAAGCTTTTCATCATCCAAAACCAGCAGCAGGACACCCTACAGCAACAACAAGCAGCAGGAGAAGCAAAAACACAGTGCTGAAAACACTATAAACTTTTCTAAACAAAGTTGAATTGCCATCATTATTTACCTGGACCATTCTCAATGCGTTTTTGACCTTTTGGGGAGCACTCTAGTACCCAAACCTCTAGACGGAAGCTGATTTCACTTACTAAAACCAAACACAAGTGATTTTTGCGCAAAAATCACGTAGTTTGGTTGAATGCACAACACCAAGGCACATGTAAGCAGGGAAACGAAGTTGACCTGCAATCATTATTTACCCATACCATTTTCAATGCGTTTTTGACCTTTCGGGGAGCACTCTAGTACCCAAACCTCTAGACGGAAACTAATTTCACTTACAAAAACCAAGCATAAGTGATTTTTGCGCAAACGTCCACGTAGTTTGGTTGAATGCACGACACCAAGGCACATCTAAGCAAGGAAAGGAATTTGAATTGCAATCATTATTTACCCATACCATTCCCAATGCGTTTTTGACCCTTCGGGGCGCACTCTAGTACCCAAACCTCTAGACGGAAGCTGATTTCACTTACAAAAACCAAGCATAAGTGATTTTTGCGCAAAAATCACGTAGTTTGGTTCAATGCACGACACCAAGGCACATGTAAGCAAGGAAACGAAGTTCAATTGTTTACCCATACCATTCCCAATGCGGTTTTAACCTTTCGGGCAGCACTAGTACCCAAACCTCTAGACGGCAGCTGCGGCACCTTATTTTTTTCCATTTGGACGGCTTTAGTAATTAGTGATCTAACAGTATTAGCTATTAAACTAAGTAACTTATTAAACTTATTAAAAAGGTGACGTAAAATCTGCAGAAGCTGCGAAAGCGGCAGGCAGAAGCGGCAAAAGCTGCGGAAGCGGCAGCGCGATCAGTAAAATCAGTTTTGTGACGAAGGGTCATCTTAAGGATGACGGTGATCACTGAATGACTGCTTCTCCTTGGGCTCTATCAGTGAGGCCTGAAAGGAAGAAGCACAAGCACCGCACAGCTGTAACTTGTGTCCTATCAGAAATAAACTGTGCACGATTCATGGTAATACACTTCATAGGCAACACACAGTGAGATTGTGTGTCCACTGTGAGTTGACACACAACCGAAAAAGGGTACCCCAAGAGCAACTCAGGGGTAATATCCGCTGAGTAAACCCATGCATTTGTGCACACCCATTGTGGTGGTCCCAGGTGATGGCAATGTCACATCCAGCCGGGCCCCGAGGATCCGACCGGTCACTGGCTGTGACCCCACTGCACTTAATGCCAGGGGCCTTCTTGCCTTCTTTAGGGAACCCCACGAGAATTGACATGTGACACTTCACAACCTATGTCAATTAATGCACTCCTGCGTTTAACATCATGTGCACCAAAGTACAAGTCTACTTCTATGCGCAACTCACATCGTTCCTGCGTCTTGACCTGCCTGCCAAATGGGCGGCGTGGTCTCAGGATCCCCTGACTGCAGGCAGTCAAGCTGATCTGTGATTGCACTACTGTTTTACCCGGGAACTGGGCCTCCAGTAGGGACCTGCATGTAGTGGAGATTGCCCCAGTATCTCCACACCCTTATGCACTCCTCTTATCCTCAGACTTCCTCCATTGTTGCCTCATTTCAGGGTGTGCTATGAAACAAGAGGCCTCTGTATGATTTGTCTTGCCATAGTGTTACATGGGGGATGTGGACCTTTCTGGGGTTCGGACTTACCCTTCACCTGCTGTTTACCTTTTGCCGTGTCCTTACAGAAGGGGTTCTGCTCACACTTGACACCGATGTAGGGCTTCAGCTGAATGAAGACCAAGCAGTGGGACAACATTCTCTGACGTTAGGAGGGGGAAGGCTTCAAACCCATTGGGAATACTTGCCTTTCCAAATCCTCACAGGGCGGTGTAAAATCTGTCAGATGCCTATTGTCTGGTGACGGTGGCATCTGATGGAAGCCATCTTCCAAATCGAAAATGCTCCACAGGGCATTCTTCCCCTCCTCCACTATCCGATCCTCTATTATTGGGATATTTTCTAAATTGTCATTCAGGTGTCTAAAATCAATCACAAGCCTCCATTTGCCCCTTGGCATGGGGAGAAAAAAGGCCCTGGTGATACACAAGGGATTACCTTCGGCTTGTTTTATCATATCCCTTTCTGAAAATTTATCAAGCAGTGCCTCAAAGGCAGCCGCCCCCACCTGCAGACAACTCAATGACTGGACTGACTTCCTTTCAGCACCCTGTTGGTGTGTGATTGTGGCCTCATAATATGGCCGAAGCAATTTATTCGCTACATCCTCGGACGTAGGGGGTTTTAACTGGAGAACATCAGCAAATTCCCTTTCTAACGCCTCCCTGCATACCGCACAATTGGGGTCGGTCATGTCCGCCTCAATCACACAGCAAATAGATCGCCCATGTATCCCAGGCCTCAAATGCCCTGGTGGCTTATCATGCAGTACTACCAGTACAAGATTGACGGCATTTTTGCCGCTGCATTATGTATGCATCCGCTGCCGTGTGGCCGTCTTCAGAACTATCGCCAGTCTCAGACTGTAATTCAGAGAATCGTGCCCGCTGTTTCCGCGTGTGGAGCCGGCGGCGCATGCTGCGGGGTAGATGCCTAACCTGATTCAGCGGAATGGCTGCTGCATCCCCAGATGTCCCTGGCCTGTCCTGACCTAGACACGTAGGTAATTGCACACCTGTATTGCTCTCAGGCTCCGGTGCTGATGCCACCTCGGATGTGATTCGTTGGTCCCCCTGCAGTATTTAGTGTCACTGCAAGAGAAGGACGTTAATTCAGCACCCGTGGATGACTTACGGCGCATACCGTGTCTTATCTGTGTACACATTTTCTGTGCAGAAGAGCCCACTCCCCTCCCAGGTTCATCCTGTTGGGGGTCGGTATCAACTACCTGTACATTCTGAGCACCGGAACCGGTGCTCACTGAAATCTCAGGGGGGGGGCGCTGTAGAAGAAGCGTCTGCAAATTCCTCCTCCCGCACTCATACCCATTTATCCATCCCTGCATTGCGTCAAACAGGACAATATGGGGTGACTATGACGGCTTAGCCCCAGTGTACATAGGCATTTCAGGTTGACAGTCCCACAAATCAACCGCAGTCTCGCCCATACTCCAAAAATGTGGAAAGCTTTTCCACACAGGTGGCACCAAAATGCCCCTCGCAACGTCCTGTAATATTTTTTCTATGGTGTCCCGTAATATGTCGTGCCGCGGGTGTAAAAACAAATATTTGCCAGTCCCCGGCTGCGACATAGGGTCACCTTACTGATTGCAAAAACCATCCTCGAATCGAGCAAACCACATGTGAATGCTCTCTATTTCACTTTTGGGCCAAATTCAGAAATATACGCTTCCCAAGGGGGAGCAAGCTGAACCTAATATCCCATTTTATTTTGTGCAAAGAGCGCCTGCGATGCAGTCGCTCCTTTGCCGTCATTTCAGGGGACCCACTCTCAGAAAGCATCGCAACGCGAGTCAATTGACTCCCGGCCACGGTGTCATCAAGTGCCATGGTCTCTGAGTCCTGGTCAATCCATTCTCTGTACAGCCAGACAACCCCCAGCAAAGCTGTCTGGGGGTACGTGACATCCGGTATCCTGTTTCCTCGTGTCTGAACTCTGCCGGATCCCACGCACCATATGCTTCTTGGCGCTGGCTGACGGTGCCCTACAACAACAGGCAGGTAGCTGCACGTCATATTCTGCCATGTCCTCCGATTCCGCAATAAAACCATGCACATGCAGGTGATCGTGTGTCATGCCATGATTTGCACGTATGGAACAGATGGTGCTTAGGCGGCCGAAACAGGTACGCTTTTGTACCGCTCTTTTTAAAAAAAACACCGAGAAATGATGTGGGCTTTTTCAGTGAATTACCCTGTTTTTTTGACCCTGATTTTTGAGGCCTGTTTTTTCAGTTAAAGGAGGTACCATTTTCCTGTTGTTGCAACAAACGACGCTCCTTTGTACTGGTGCGTACGGTGGTATCTCAATAAAGAAGGACAACCCACAGTGTGTCGCACCTCGTGTTGGTTATTACGCCCTTTTTTCTGCAACAGATTGCGAGGCCTCGCAATGCAAGGATTCGGTTTCATTTGTTTTACCAGAAGCTAATACACGGAAAATTCGCATAAGGGTAATTACGACAAATAACATTCATTTTCGAATGCAAGGCCTCGCATCCTATTTCGAAAAATGCGCAAAAGGTATAGTTTCAGGAAAAGAAATGCGAGGCCTCGCAATAATGGAACAGAAAACAATAAAATGGACAGCATGGACTGCATGAACGCCCATACAGGTCCCGCCGGCATCTCCAGTTTTCATACTGTGGTCACCGCTGGCTTCACTGCCCAACAGCTATGCTTGGCGGTTTGCAACTGGGTACCGCAGATGTGATCAACAAGAGAAATGTGGGACCAGTGGACCGTTACCAGCAACCGAAAATGCCCACACGCGGCGGATTTGTGCGCGAAGATCGCTATGCGCGTGTCGCGTGTGCAGCAAATTGCTGGCAAGAAATTTTATTTAACTGTAGCCTTAAAGAGCCTGTTCTTTGTGGAATTGTACAATAAAATGCGGATTTTTGATTCTTTGAGATGATTGTTCATGCCACGTAACATTGCGCATCGAGCGAAGAGGGAGCTGGAACGGACTGTCAGGCAATTGCGAGCTTTCTGTGCAACGGAACACGAGTTTACCACTGCTGAATCACTATGGCGCTGCCGTTGAAAAGAACAAGAGTGGAGCTGTTTTCTCTTTTGATTTTGCGCGCTTGCTGCGACTGAACAGGAAAGCCCGGCACTCACTACAGAGGTTGAAAAGCAGACCAGAGAGCCGAGCCGCCAACCACTTCAAGGAGGAGTTCTTCAACTTATACAACATTTGGCGCTTGGGATGCATACCCAAGCACCAGGACGAGGACGCCCCAGGTTTTGCCTCTATCGGTCGGCAGAACAGGCGCCGGTTGCGCAGAACAGGACTGCTGCGGCCCCGAGAGGAAACCATGAAGGAACGGTCTGCGGGAAACATGCTTGAGACATGGCGATGGATGGAGAACTGGCAGGTTTGCGTCTGGATCGACAATTGTTACATTAAGCAGTATGGAACGCATCGCACGATCCAGGATCAGTCGCAAAATTGCACAGCCCTTTGCGTCGTTGAGATTCCGTGCAGGTTGCCGTATTTCAGAGGACACCCAACTATAGATGTGCTCATCGGTAGCATCGGCAGTGTGGCTGCAGCGCTTGTCAAAACGAAACGAAGCTTTCCTGGGATCGTGAAAGACCTGGGCCTGCTTGCGGAAAGACCTCCAGCAATACTGAGCATCAGGGTGCCGCTTGACATCGTGCGAGATCCACTACCAAGTCCTGGTTGCAAGCCGCTGCTGCTGCTTACACATCCGGTATGCTCGTACAAGGGCCTGGCTGAGGTGTTGGACTACATTGCATCGCTGTCAAACCACACGCACCCCATTGTGCCCATCCTCGTTGATGAAAACATGCACAAAAGATGCCTCAAGTTGCTGTAGTCCGACAGAACGCAGCAGTGGAACTGGCACGAAAAACTGAAAAGGTTTCCGGTCTTGTACGGCTGCTGGCATCCCTACAAATACCTTGTGACCAACGTATGGCGCCGCTTCCATTCGCTGTTTGTGTACTTCCGCTCTTCCCGCTTAGGAGTCGGAAAAACAGTGGGGTCGTACCCGAAGCTCAGTGTCATGGAGAGAACTATTGCCGGCATCCTCAAGTGTGTGCCGCATTTCCTGCGGCAGTTGCGCAGGAAAGCGAGCAGGTTACAGGCTGTTGCCGATCACGGGGGGACGGCGATCGATCGACTGAAGTGTGAAGTATGTAAAGCAATGTTGAACCTTCTGCGGAACTGGTGTCCGCTTGTCCTCTACTGCCGATTACTCGTGAGACAATGCAAATGGTCTGGACGGCACCCTGAAACCGCCATCGACGCCCAAAATGTTTTGCGACCCGTGTTCGTGCTTTTGATTGAGCTCAGGAGGGCTGCAGCTGAGCCTGTTGTGACGTCGAAGATTTGTTTGTCCAGATCTGCCCTGCGAGAATTAACAGACGTCTGCTGGTTAGTGGTTTGTCCTCCAACATCGAAACCGAGATCAGACAGCGCTTGCACTCGTATGTTATTGACGACCGCCAGGGAATTTGGTACTGTCCTTGGAAGTCGGGTACGTCCACCATCGAGAGACACTGGGAGGCTGATGCAGATTTTCCGTCCGACCCTTACAGCAAGCTGGACGGGGACACATACAGAACTGTGTTAACGGATATTTTGCGTACATTTCTGAGGCAGCCCCGGAATTTCTCACCTTCCGTAATACGATTGATGGACAACAAGGTTCCTCTGCGGTCTGATGCGGAGCCCGTGAACATTCTGGACACAATCTGGGCCTTTACCGATGCATGACATCGGGTTGAGGTTAATTCCCAACTCTGTTGTTGTTGTTGCGCGCACACCGGTGCTTTTGCTCATTTCTCCGTGTTCGGAATGCGAGCCCTCGCAATCGTCTTTTCAAAAAGTGCGTTTTTGACTATATGTTGTTACCTTAATGCGAGGCCTCGCAATACGAAGTAGGTAATTGAAGGCAAATACCTATAATGTCGATTGCGAGCCCTCGCGATCAAAGAAAAAATATGTACATTTCTCTCACTTTTTACAGGCCTATTTCAACATGGCAGAGAGTTTGACGCCAACAAAAGCGGGGAGAGCATCACCAGACACGTCACAAGTACCATCGACGCAGTAAACGGTGCCAGAGGAGTTCTTGAGGTTCTACAGGAAGCCTTTGCAGGTGGAGGTTGACGTTGGGAGCCTTTCCATCGACAAGAAGAAGAAGTACGGCCAGATCCGGAAGTATCAACAGACGCGAGTGGACGAGGTTATGAGACGTCTTCCGGCAAACCCCTCAGAGGAGCCCCTGACCGTGACTGCATGGCAATCACCAGATACGTAACGCGGTCGCACCGCTGCTGTTTCATGTTCGTCCTCTGAAACTCATGTTTTCATCTGCAGCCGATGATTGGATCGTCATTGCAAAGCAGCACTGCGTCTGTGCGTTGAAAGCACTCCGAGACCAACGTCTTGAGAAGGGCCTCGACCCACCGCAGTGGATGCAAGTGGTGAAGGTCAACCTGTTGAAAACGGAAACCAGTTGGGCTACACGAGTAGCAATCGCCGGTCGGAAGCAGGCCATCGATCTGGACATCTCTGCCGTGCCACCGTAGGAAGCAGCTGACAACTTCCTTATGCATTTGCGAGATTCGCCGGCTGGGCCTGAAGAGACTGCAGGGGAACACATTCACCGCACTATCCCCAAAGCCGCGAGCAGAAGTGCCTGGGTTCCATCACAAGTTTCCGACGATGAACTCCAAGTATGTTCCATTGTCGAATGCGAGGCCTCGCAATCCAAATATGGCCACTCATCCTCCTCATGTGCAGAGTTATTCAGTCAAGGCGTTTGTACCGTTCTTCAACTGGACGTACCATGCGGAGGACGCAGCGGTGATGTCGCTGGATAATTTCGAGAAGATGGACATGCCGGTGACGATGCACCAGCTGAAGTTCTTGCAGGGTCTGTACGAGCCAACGCTCGTACAACAGGTCGCCGCCGACATGTCGAGACCGAAAACAAACATCAAGGAAATCCAGGACCGGGCCTCTGCCTACCAGAAGTAGCAGTGGATCAATTGGCATTGGGGAGCCGCGCCGGACAGCGTTATCCATCCAATCCGCAGTATGTTCCCCTCACAAGCAGGTGGGCAAACACGCAAATAAGGTAAACGCAACTTTTTGTATGTTTCCAGAGGCGAGTCCGGCAGAGAAGGTACCGTTGCACGACTGGGATGTCCTTTCGTTTGGGATCCCATTGGGGGCTTGGCAGTGGAAACCTGAGGCTCCGTCGCCGAAATGAAAAACGCTCAGCAAGGCACGATTCTGGACGGCAATGGGAAATACTCATCCAAAGCATGGGTCATCAATGGACCTTGGTCGCCTGCGTGCACGACAGGCATCGCCCTTGACTGAAGTCAAGTCCACAGAGTCCGGGGAAGTGGACTTGGCGAACATTGACGTCACTGGAAAGGTGGTCAAAAGGCTGTGTGCCCCCTACAAAGATCCGCAAGATCCCCCCAAATTTTTTGGAGGCTCTGGACACCGACATGAGCATTCTGAATGCAAATCTGGCGGACGGTGCAGATCCTGTGATTCCTGTTGTGATGGCCAAGTTGATTGACAACCCTGAAACTGTGCTTGTGATCTACGGCGAGGTGGAGACTGTTTGGGACGCCCTGCAAACAGTTTTGGAGACGCCTGGAATTGCGGAGAACGATTACTGGTATGAAAAAGTGCAAGTGTGTTACTGGCTATCTGGCGCAGGCAAGACAGGAAAAGGCGGAATTCAAATTAAAGCACTTGTTCTGGTGGCCGGTGTAAAGATCAAGAAAAAGCTATGTACAACACTTTCGGATTAGGAGGCCTCGCAGTGCCTTTGCCATCTTGCTACTCCTCACTACAGATCCCACCATACATCGGTTTGGGTTGCCCCGAACGTGATGAACCAGGGTTCATGCCCCTTGTGGATTGCAACGCTGATGCGGACATAAGACCGCACGGAGAACGTCATGATCATCGATCGGGATGTGCACATGGCGGCGAAAGCGGCAGCGTTGGATGATCCTCCGCAAGTTTGTTCTCTGCAATTGACGAAACAGAAGCGGTCGGATTGGGCACGGAGCTACCATAACCAGGTGACGCAGCGCGTGCAGGCGGGAACTGACCAGACCAGGTCCGTGCAGTGCGAGCTCTGGATCCAGTTTGGCATGCCAATGTGGGTTCAGGACGAGCACGTGGGGTATACGCGTCTCGAGGTGTCTGCAGCAGCAGAGGAACGAAGTCAGCATGCCCATGCAGAAGGTGGGGACCAAGACGTGGATGAGCGTGGGGACAATGACGATGAACCGCTGCTGACAGGATCTGCTTGGCGATCTCCTCGGAAGTCCATGCAGGTTCGGGCGTTCCAGGCTGGCCAGGCAGATGAGGATGAGCCGAGGGCGAGCCAGGCGCCGAAGCCGAAAACGCCAAAGACCCAGGCGGCAGACGACACTGACGCAGCCCGGTGGAATGAAGAGGACGCTGAGCCTTCCGGATCCGGGAACAGCAGTGGGCTCGGTAGCGCGGAGCAAGATGTTGGGAGCGGGATTGAAGAAGAAGAAGAAGCCTTAAAGGGCGTTGCAGTCCTTTTTTGCGTGATATGTTGTCTCCCATTGCGAGGCCTCGCATTCCAGTTTAGGCCATTTGCCATTTCAGCTCTGTTTTCAGAGGCGTAATCCGGAGATGACGATTATACTGACCCTAAGGCACCAGTCAGTATTGCGAGGCCTCGCATTCCGAAAGCCTCACGTCTCGACGCACAGAATATACTGATACTCTGCATTCCGTTTTTGCTTGTTTCTGAGTGCTCTGAAGCTGTGTGTAATTGTAGTGAATTGCGTTGTTGCATGTCCGATATTGCGAGGCCTCGCAATACGAATAGGAAAATGGTGTCATTTTGCAGCATGTTGGAAACCAGAGGCGTAAAAAGTGAATTTTTAAGGCAGGAGAAAAAAGCATGCAGAGGAGAACAACAAAAAACAAGGTTTTCTATTTCCAGAACCCCGGAAATGTGGTGCATTTTAGAGAAAAGTGGGTAAAATGGCAAAAATTGTGAGAGCTTTTTTGGAGGAAAATCACGCATTTTTGTGGGTAATTGGGCCAAAAAACACAGTAGTCAAATTTTGTGGTACAAAGAAGTAGGTAAATCGGGCAAATTACCCCTACCAAATTTGCAGAGACCCCGCTACAAAAGCGTACCTGCTTCGGCCGCCTAAGTGGTGGCCGCCTGATGATCTGAGCTGCCCTTGCGGCAGCACGTGCACACACTGTGCGCCGCCATAGTGGACTTCTTGTGATCATGGGACGAATCGTCATCCACCACGTTCCCCGTTCCTGTGCTTCCAAACCCCGCAGACCCTCGCGTTGTCTGTGCCAACGCGGGCACTTTCTGCAGCACTGGTCGTGCGCCTGGTTGAACGAGCACCTGTGCTATGTGATCTTCCTGCGAGACTACAAATTTATCTGAGCAATTCTTCACCAAGAGACCACCAACGTTCCCTCTAAAATCTGAATGACTAACGCCAGCTGAAACCCCAATGTTATGCTTTGCCGCCAGCCCTGATCTCGGCTGCATCTGAGCATAGAATCCTGTGGATATTGCAAACACCACATCTGATGACACCACACTGCGACAGCGGGGCCCAATTTCTGAAGGATGTGCCGCATACACATCCAAAGCGGCAGCCTCTGCTGACCCACGTATGGCAAATTTACCATGCCGTGTAAGCAATTGAACCTGCACCTGCAGATCATGTACAGAGTCCTGTCCGATCTGTGTCAGACAGACCCGCTGATCCCTGCCCTCCCCGTAGGGGGGGGTTTCCTGTGACGAACAGAGCAACCAGAGACCTCCATCGGACCACAGTTCACGCGACTTATCACTGAATGACTCCTTCTCCTTGGGTTCTATCAGTGAGGCCTGAAAGGAAGAAGCACAAGCACCGCACAGCTGTAACTTGTGTCCTATCAGAAATAAAGTGTGCAGGATTCATGGTAATACACTCCATGGGCAACACACAGTGAGATTGTGTGTCCACTGTGAGTTGACACACAACCGAAAAAGGGTACCCCAAAAGCAACTCAGGGGTAATATCCGCTGAGTAAACCCATGCCTTTGTGCACACACATTGTGGTGGTCCCAGGTGATGGCAATGTCACATCCACCCGGGCCCCGAGGATCAGACCGGGCACTGGCTGTGACCCCACTGCACTTAATGCCAGGGGCCTTCTTGCCTTCTGTAGGGAACCCCACGAGAATTGACATGTTCGTGCAACAGCGAACACTTCACAACCTGTGTCAATTAATGCACTCCTGCGTTTAACACCATGTGCACCAAAGTACAAGTCTACTTCTATCCACAACTCACATCGTTCCCGCGTCTTGACCCGCCTGCCAAATCGGCGACGTGGTCTCAGGATCCCCTGACTGCAGGCAGTCAAGCTGATCTGTGATTGCACTGCTGTTTTACCCGGGAACTGGGCCACCAGTAGGGACCTGCATGTAGCGGAGATTGCCCCAGTATCTCCACACCCTTATGCACTCTTGTTATCCTTAGACTTCCTCCATTGTTGTCTCATTTCAGGGTGTGCTGTGAAACAAGAGGCCTCTGTATGATTTGTCTTGCCATAGTGTTACATGGGGGATGTGGACCTTTCTTGGGTTCGGACGTACCCTTCACCTGCTGTTTACCTTTTGCCGTGTCCTTACAGAAGGGGTTCTGTTCACATTGGACACCTAAGTGATCACCACCACACCAAATGCACTTCTGATCCTTCACACGCTGCATGATTGTCTTGTGTGGTACCTGTGTATGTCCTCCCCACCCTTGGGCCCAGCAAGATTTATCTGTAGCCGAACACACTCGATGATGAGCCTTACCACACGTGGTGCATTCCCGGAGCTTAGACGGTGAGCGGCCCTTTTCACCTGGTTATCGGGCACGTCCTTTCCCACCGCCCCCATCGTCATTACTCGTTTGTGGTAGCCTGCCTCCAGTCCTGAGGTTCCCAATGTTTTCGTTCTCTACAGCGAGCTCTTCACCGGTTCGGTATCGCTTGCCCAAAATCTCGGCCCGCGTACGAAATACAAATTTACGGAGAAGAAAGGCATGCGCTTCCGGAAAGGTGGATTCACCATACGGGGCCTCCACCTCCAGCAATTCTTTCGCCTCAGTCTGAAAACACTTAGCTCTGGCCAAGGCATCCATTCATGTCTTTTTGGCCGTTTGGGCTGAAATCTTGCCAATGCGGTTAAACAACAAGTGAAACTTCAAAATCCATCTCCGAGGTGGCATGGGGAGGCGATTGGGTGGGGTAGTATCCTTCCATTCCTGCCCAAGGACATGACGATTCTGCATTTCTGCAGCTACTTCCTTGAGCATAGCCCAAATATGGTCGTAACCCCATCCCAATTCAGTGACGCAATCTCAAAAGGCGGATGCGTCCTCACTCAGCAAAGCGGAGAGGAGCGCAAGCGTACGAGGTTCAGGAGCTAGGGAATGTGACCAATATTTCAACCAATACGCCCATGGTCGTTCAAAATGAAAACATTTGCAACAAGCTCCATCAAAGGTGGACCTTTCACCAAAGCAGTAAATATCTTTTTTCGGCGCTTTATCCATTAACCCAAAGTCGTTATCCATATCTCCCAGAACGCTTGAGAACAACCCCCTTATGTAGGCCTCGGTTCCTGTACTTTTCGGGTGTCCTCTGGTTGTGCCTCGGGGTGCATGGAACAAAATCGGTGCAAATCATGAAAACGAACTTGTTGCCCATTATTCGACCCATCACAATCACCTTTCTGTTGGTTTCTATCCGTTAGTGGTTCGTGCAGGAATTTGCCCCCAAACACACAACCTGAATCACCAGGGGAGGCGCTCTCAGTAAGAAAATCGGAGGCCCTCATGGAGCCCGACTCAACAGAGGAAGGCATACCAATGCAATGAACGAAGTCACCAAATGGGCTCACCTTCATTTTGACTTGTGCATCGGACTCTGGTTTCTCCTCTTTGATTGGGTAGTAACTCTCCATCATGGGACCAACGTCCATCAAACCTGAAGACAAAGGTCGGTGTGTAGGGGGAGACAAGATCTCATGTTGTTCGTGGGACTCATGCGCATCATGAGATCTGAAGCCATTCACCCAGCATTTAAGTCCAAGTAATTCCATTGGTGCCGATTGCAACATTTGATGAACCTCTTCCAAACCACCTTCAAAACTCTTTACCCGTCGGCTCTCGCGGATCTTAATTGTTCATGCATGGAAGATGACTTGTCACGACAACTATACTACAGGTAGGTAGGTAGGTCATCTCGGGACTTGGTTTGCCCCCCAGGCGGGTCTTACCAAGAGGCTTTTGCTCACCGACCCACGGCCCTGTTTCACGTGCCCCCACAAAGCGGCTCCCCCACATGGGGGAAGGGTGCGTTCGCCGCGAGCAGTACCCTACTGTGGGTGCTGTTCAGAGAGGGAACCCATGTTCGACCAAAGTCTCACATTCCTCTCCTTTGGGCGGATAATACGTGGGGGAGGGTCCCATCGCACATCCTAATTAACCTCCGAATTCTGGGGCCCAGGGGCCCGGAGCCAGGCCGAAGGCCCTGTCCTGCAGGCACTCCCACCTGGCTTGGTTTTCAGTAGGCGTGAGACGACTTGAAGAACCACATGCTACGGGACTCGCATGCCCTGACGCGTGCTCACGCCTCCTGACTCGGTTGAGCTTGCGCTCTCCCGGGGGGCCGGCAGCTCGGTGCAGTTTGTCAATGTTAGTTGGTCGGCTGCGTAATGGTAGGGTTGCGGTGTTCTGTCGTGTCCGTGGGTATGGTGGTTGGCGGGTTTGGCGCATCACGGTGTGGCCAACCCGTTTGACGCCTTTCCTGTTTTCTTCCCATGCACGCCTGGCTGGTTTAGTGTTGGCCGGCTTGCGTGTGGTCTTTTTATGGTCAGGTCGCGGCTGCAGCTGCGGTGTGCTTGGTGTGCGGTGGTCTTGGCCCCCTCATGGTCCGCTTGGTTAGCGTGGGTTCCGTCGCGCTGCTGCCGGTGGTTGCATAGCCGGATGTTGTTCGTGTAGCCGGTTTGTTCGCGTCGGCGCTGGTTAGTCGCGTCTTGGGTCGCCCTATTGCTGCGTAGTGTAGTGTGTTAATGTTGGTTGGCCGGTTGTGTACTGGTAGAGTTGCGGGGTTCTGTTGTGTCCGTGGGTATGGTGGTCGGCGGGTGTGGCGCATCATGGTCTGGCCGATCCAGTTGACGCCGTTCCCGTTTCGACCCATGCACGCCTGGCTGGATTAGTGTTGGCCGGCTGGCTTGTGGTCTGTTTATGGTCAGGTCGCGGCTGCAGCTGCGGTGTGGTTGGTGCGCGGTGGTCTTGGCTGCTCTATGGTCGGCTTGGTTAGCGTGGGGTCCGTCGCTTTGCTGCCGAATGTGGTTTGATTAGCGGGTTGGTTCGTGCCGGCGCTGGTCAGTCGCGTCTTGGTTCTTCCAATTGCAGTGTAGTGTAGTGTGGTAATGGTGGCTGGTCGGTTGCGTATTGCTAGAGTTGCGGTGTTTTGTTGTGCTCGTGGGTGTGGTGGTCGGCGGGCGTGGCGCGTCACGGTGTGGCCGGTGCGGCCGATTTGTCTGGGTTCCTCGTGTGTTCTGCCGCCGCGCAGGTTGTTACATGCTGCCTGGCATCTGGTCTTGACCCCTCCGTGACCCCTGCTGAGAAAAGTTTTGAAAATTGGTACGACATGCCCTGCCCCGCCCTGGAGCCAGCGTTACATGCACAACCCGTCATCTTGTATGTCGCGGTGCCCTTCGGCTTTCCTTTCGGTCTCGCTTGTGACGATCGTTTGTACATCCCCGTTGTTGGCAAAGCCCCTTTGGTTCGCCATTCTCTTCGGTGCATCCCTGTGTTCCCTATGGGAGCCCCGGGGTGCTGTGCCTGTGTCGTGGTGCGGTGTTCCCGCTTGCGTCCGCTTGCCAGTCGCCTTTGCTCGGTTCGCGGGGTGCCGGCTCGCTGTGTTCCGTGCCGTGCCACGCTTTGCGGCTCCGGTGGTGTGTGCGTCGGTGTCTCGGCGCGCTTGCCGGAGGTCAGGATGGCGTGGCTTGGTGGCACGCAAGCCTTCAGCGTGGCGTGGCGCTTCTCTGGGCCACCCATCGTCGTCGCCGCCACAAGCGTGCTGTGATATGGTGCCCTGCTGTTCAACGTCCTCGGAGGCCACGCGCATCGGTGCTGGTGTCACATTCGTCCCTCAAACCCCTGTCCTTGGATATAACATGCTTGCAGATTGTGTGCCCTGACGTCGGGACCTCATGTGTGCTGCTATGGGCACCCTGTGACCTGGTGCCCTGGTGTATGATTTTCTCAGGGTCATGCGTGCCGGCGGTACATCGTCCCTGGACCCCCGCCCTGGGAGGTAACATTCTCAAGGCTTATGTGCTCTGGTGTCGGGCTACCCCGTATGGCGCAGCGGGCTGGGCTCGACGTAATATCCCTCCAGTCCTGAGGTTCCCAATGTGTTCGTTCTCTACAGCGACCTCTTCACTGGTTCCATATCGCTTGCCCAAAATCTCGGCCCGCGTACGAAATACAAATTTACGGAGAAGAAAGGCATGCGCTTCCGCAAGGGTGGATTCATCATACCGGGCCTCCACCTCCAGCAACTCCTTCACCTCGGTCTGAAAACATTTAGCCCTGGCCAAGGCATCCATTCATGTCTTTTTGGCAGTTTGGGCTGAGATCCTACCAATGCGGTTAAACAACACCTGAAACTCCAGAACCCATCTCTGATGTGGCATGGGGGGGCGATTGAGTGGGGTAGTATCCTTCCGTTCCTGCACAAGGACATGACGATTCTGCATTTCTGCAGCTGCTTCCTTGAGCATATCCCAAATATGGTCGTACCCCAGTGCCAATTCACTGACGCAATCTCAAAAGGCGGATGCGTCCTCACTGAGCAAGGCGGAGAGGAGCCCTAGAGAACTAGGTTCAGGAGTTAGGGAATGTGACCAATATTTCAACCAATACGCCCATGGTTGTTCAAAATGAAAACATTTACAACAAGCTCCATCAAAAGTTTGCCTTTCAACAAAGCAGTAAATATCTTTCTTCAGGGCTTTTTCCATTAACCCAAAGTCGTCATCCATATCTCCCCGATCGCTTGAGAACAACCCCCTTATGTAGGCCTGGGTTCCTGTATTCTTAGGGTGTCCTCTGGTTGTGCCTCGGGGTGCATGGAACAAAATCGGTGCAAATCATGAAAACGAACTTGTTGCCCGTTCTTCAACCAATCACCATCCCCTTTCTGTTGGTTTCTGTCCGTTAGTGCGTCGGGCTGAAATTTGCGCGAAAACACACAACCTGACTTGCCAGGAGAGGCGCTACCAACGAGAACCGAGCAAGCGTCCGCCATTCTCCAACTCACCACAACCTATTTGGACGCCCTCCAGCTCCTGGTGCACCCCGGGCTAGCCGACAGCGGAATCCCCAGCCCCACATCCGGAAAGGTGAACCCCTACACCTGGAGGACACCACAGTCCACCTGGGAGTCACACAGGCCACGCGACACCACCACATCACAGTCCCAAGCAAGCTGGAAGGGCGCCTCGCCCGGCTACCCCAACTTGCCAGGGGGGACTTCCTGTCCACGCAGGGCCTGGCATACTTCATGGAAGCGGTGCTCAACGCAGCCATCGGGTACCAAGCCCTGCACCTCCCACACCCCCAAGACGCCCTACACCACGCTCGACAGCAAGTGACGAAGGCATGGGCGCAACACGGAGGCTGGCCCACGTCCTTCCCCAAGGAGGCCATGATGGCGCACTGGCGCTACTACGGGGACAATACAGGCGCCCTAGTCGACATGGCCTATGCCAAACACGCAGCGCACCTCGTACACAGGGTGACACACAACCACCAACCCGAGGTTCGCGAAGCGGCAGCCATACACATAAAAGAAGCACAAATGGCCCGCAACACCTCCCCCCGGTGGATACTGGCACAACACGGTGTCCCCACCTCCGTGGGCACCAGCATCTGGGCCCAGCTGCAGCTCCTCCTACCGCACCACACGCACGCCATCCTGACGAACCACCACTGAGATCAACAGGGGCCACTCGTGGCCACGCACACCGACATCCACCGACACCCGGCAGGCTAGGTGGACACCCTGCGCCTCGTCGGAGCCACCATCACCATCACCCCAACGCAGATGAAGATCATGGCCCAGTGCGACGCCCTCCACGCCCCGTTCCTTTCCGACCCGCAATGGCCAGCACGCCGCGTCTTCTAGGCGTACCTCCGCGCTTGCGCTACGAAGGCAGGGCGCGAAATGCCGGGGCCCAAGGACATCGACACGGCGTACAAGGCTTTCCGGCGCCAGCACCCCCGACCCCGCCCGAGCAAGCACGAGGCCCCAAACGACGGCAACACGACGCAGGAGGAGCCCGACCCGTCAGCCGAAGGCTGGACACCACCCACCATCCTGCTACTAGCACCAAACAGCCACAAACACGCTACCCGCACTGTCCAGCGACACCATACCCCCTGGTCCATCCCCAAGCACAACGCCCCGGAGACCGATGTACCACCGCTCAGACACAGTGACCAGGGCATACCGCGCACGTGCTGGCACTGCGGCCCGGCATCCCTTGACACTCCGTGGCTCCTGCTACACCTCATCTCCACCTAATACCACGACCCCACCGCCGCCGCCACCGCCGACCAGCAGGCATGGCTCTCCCCCTGGTTTCACACGGTACCCCAAGACCACCCAGCACACGTAGCCTCGACTCGAACGCCCACGGCGACATGGACATTCACCAACGAGCGAGCAGACCCGGACAGCGTGGCCATGGAGTACGACCGCTGCGACCCACACCGCGCGGGACCTCAGGAGGCACCCATGCGCTCCATACAGCACAAATGCCCCACCCTCCGCGGCGACAAAGACAACAAGGAACGGCGGCAGACCATCACGTGCCAGAAGTTCCACCCCAATACGGGATACCTCTTCCAGCTGATGTACGTGTATATCAACCAGGGGCGCCCGGACAGAGGCCTCTTCCGCCTCATCCCACGAGCCCAGGCCATCAACACCCAGTGGATAGGCGTCTATGCGGCGCCGCTACTGCAACCCACGCAAATCACCACCAGAACCGCCAAAGGGAACCCCGTCTACGTCTATCACCCGACAGCAGTTGCTCGCCTACCCATACCCAGCGACACCGACATCATCTACTTCACTGAGGCGTCCGGCACCCAGCAACGCACCCCCACGGTCAGTTGCGCCTCCCTTTGCATCACCTGGCGCACAGACGGCCTCCACGTGGAACACCACACCGGGGCCACCATCTTTGGGGCGTCCTCCCACGGCGAACTGCGCACCCTGGCGGACGCCGTCACCGCAACACCACTACCGGCAACGATCCAGCCCCGCAACATCTGGGTAGTCGTGGACCCCATGGTCGACATCCACCTCACCAGGCGCCTCGCGGACCTGCCCCTCCGCAGGGCGCTCAAATCCGGCCTCACCACACAGGCGTTGGGACTATGGATGGCCTTCAGGGGCATGCACCCCCAGGACGCCCTACACATCGTCAAACAGGACTCACACCGCTACACATACGACAACGGACGCGCAGACACGCATGCCAAACGCCAGAGCACCAGCCACACCCCAGGGCTCGAACATGTACGACTGGATACCCCACACCACAGCCACCTGCAACACCTACCCCTGATACCCTTGGCCACAAAACCCCCCCAATGGATGCCCGAGGACACGACGTACACAGATCGAGACAAGCAGCACCACTACCCCACACCCATCCAGCAGCTGGCTGCCACACTGGGCCACCCGGCGAACACCGAACTCCTCCGACACCTCGAAGACTCCGTCCACAGCCCGCTCTAATACTCCGCCCTACGCCCAGATAGCCTCCCAGCACACCTACAAAAACCCCGACTCCAACTCGCCCTCAAACAGCTTCCCCTCCTCACCCGATACCACCGATGGTACGCACGCCGCTCGATCCACGTCCCCGCAAGATACACCGAATGCATCTGTGGCCACGCGGAAGAAGAAACCTGGGACCACTTCAAGGGGTGCCCCCTGTACCGAGGACTGGACACCCTCACCGAATGAAATCTAACCCACACCATCGCACAGCACGCCGGATGGCCGATGCGGTTCCCGGCAACCCAGCAACTCGCCACCGTCCTCAAGCAGACGGAGGTACTCGAGGCGGTCCGCAGGGGACTCGTCCCCACAGCCGTCCACACCTTGCTACGCACCCACGCGGAGGACCCCCAAGCCACGGCGGCGCACATGCAACGGACGGCCATTGCCAAGACAGCGGAGCAGCTCACATACTGCACCCACAGGTACCTGCAGCATGCAGCAACCCTACCCCAAACAGACCAAGCCCACCTCCTCAAACTCCTGTTCTACCAACCATGAGAACCTACCCCATGACACACCCACACGGGACCTGCATCACGCCTACACACCATCCACCGAGCACAACACTGGCACGGCCCACACGGGCACCACAGGCACCACACACACGCCCACCAGCATGCGCGCGCCGCCAGTCCCCATGCCCCCGCGCCACTGTCCGTCCACAGGTACCACCAGCCGCCAGCCACCGCATGCCCCCTCTGCGTACGCCAGCGGCTACCACAGACGGCCCTGCCCTGCAACCCAGACCACTGGGTCTGCCTGGGAGCCGCGCACCGCCTCACCCACTGCCCCCACTGCGGGGACCTCAACCCCCACCACCGCAAGCGGCCCGCTGCCCCAGCCGTACCCCCCCCCCCCCGCCAGCCACCCTAGCTTCTTTGGGCCACTCACCGACACCCTCTGGGACCACCTGGGAGGGTACTACGTGGCGGACGCGGCGGACCACGCATGGACCATAGCCGTGGCCACAGGCAGCGCACCCCTGCCGCCCCACAGCCCACCCTTACGCCACAGCGGGGGCGGCTTGAACGTGGCGGCCTGCCACGACCTCCTCGCCCAATACCTCCACCACCATGACCTACACCTCCCAGACCCACAGCTCCCGGCCCCCCAAGCAGCAGCCCTGACGCCAGAAGCGTGGGCGGACACGGCACCAGAGGAGATAGCAGCCTATCTCCGAATCACTTGCCGCCGGTTCAACAGCGCCCTCGGCCAACGGAAAGGAACACCTTACCCACTCAGCGCACTCCTCTACCCGGCACACCGCCCCCACCCCACGCAGCTGAGGCCCCCGGAGGGCTGGGCGTCCTTTCGGGACGCCCACCTGGCCGCCCCCGACGAGGTCACCGCCACGCGGATGGGCCTCACGGACCAGCGCGCCTACGTCAGAGGCCTCGAGGCACGCCTCCGGGGAGCGCACTGCGGGCACGCCGGCTCCCTGTCGCCCCCACGGGGACAGGGGGGTCCAACCGCCCCCGACACCCACCAGGCCAAGAAGACCGAGACAGGTCAGGGAGCCCGCCAGCGCGCCCGCCAGCAGGGCGCGACGCCCCGACCAGGGCCCGGGTCCAGCCACACCGCACCACCCCACGCCCAGACCCCCGGGGCACACCAACAGCACCGTCCCCACCAGCGCCCACCACCACCACCGTACCGCAGCACCGGAACCCTGCAGCCTAGTCAGCCACCACCGCCCGCACACGTCCACACCATGCCAGGACCACCATACGCGCAGAGCCAGCGGACATGGCACCACCAACACCACCACGACGCCCCCGTCCCTCCCAACCCCTATCCCCTGATGCCCCAATACTACAGCGACCCCCACCAGCTACATCCCCACCACGCCCCAGCACAACCGGGCCCCACGAACCACCCACCCCACATGGCACACATCACCGCACCACACCATCACGTATACCACGACCACCAGCCCCTACCACCACACCCACGGGCGCCGGGGTACCACACACAACCAGCACACTCTCAACACCACCACCACGCGGTCCAGCACCACCCGCCGCCCCAACTACACGGGCCCACGACACAGGGGCCACAGTACACCCCCATGGACCCGCGGGGAGCCGCGCACGCACACCAGCAACACCAGGGCCTAGTAGGAGCACCCTACCACCACCAGCAGCCCCCTCACGCATACCCCATACCAGCGAGCACCATCCACCGGCAGCCACCCATTACATACGGACCACAGCCCCACCCAGACAGCAATGCGGCCACCTCCCACCCGCACCTCGGCACCGCAACCAGCCAGGGACCGCACGGACCGCACGGCGCACACACGCAACACCCACACGACCCACAGGGACGCCCAGACCCCCAGCCAGCACAACACCCACCCCCGCCCCCCCCCACCACCAACAGTGCCACCCCCACACCACCCCCCCCCGCCCCCCCCCCGAGACTAGGCCACAGGCGCAACACACGGCAGCCTCCACCAGCCGATTGATGTTGATGCCCCCGCCGACACACACCGCGAGTCTCCCCTCCCGCGGCCGCCACAAGAAACCCCATCACCTGACCCCACACGCCACAACGAAGACCGCCCCCCCGGACCCACACCACCCCCCCCATCACACCCCAGACCACCAGCCGCCGCACCGGCCGAACCCTACGCCCTGCACAACCCCGCAGCGGTACGGCAGCACCTCCGGGGACTCGGGGACCAGGAGGTGCTGCGCCTCCACACCTCCGGCACCACCCAGCGCATCCCGGCGACCACCCTGGTCCAGGCGGCCACCCTGGGGGAAGGCGTCCGAGACTGACTCTTCGACGCCTCCCTCCACGTCGCCCGACACGACCGCCCCCCACTCGCCTCCCCAGACGGCGAGAGCCCGCCCCCCACGGGGGACCGAATCTGGGTGCCCCCCATCGACTGGGGGCGACACCTAGTCGGACAGCCCGTGCCGGAGCCGGAGGACACCCAGGGCCGCACCCGCTACTGCCAGCCCAACATGGCCCACCCCCCACCCAGCGCCACCCCAAGCAACACCAAAGAGTGGGAGCGGGTAACATGGGTAACCCGGATGACCAGCCTGAGCAACTTCAGGCACCACATCCCGGGGGACATCCCCACCCCCGACGACCGGCAGCCAGCCCCCTCCACGTACATGACCCTCATGTACAATCTGCACTACACCCTCTCCACCACCCACTACCACGCACCAACTGACCACTGGGTGGTGCACGGCACGGACTCCCTCCTCCCCGCCGACTACGCCCCCCCCACACACCACCAAGGCCTCCACGCGTACGCCAGGGAGGATGGGCCGGACGACCCCCACATCTGGGGCACGTGGGAACGCAAGTCCCTGGACACGCTGATCTCCATCCGCAGCGGCAACCAGGGCCTTGGTAGGGCGATGTATTGCCTTGCCAAGTGGACCCAACGGACCTGGGGGATCCGTACGGACCGGTGGCTGTGGAGGGTCACGCTGCGCCCCCAGCAGAGGGAGGCCCCCCCGAACCGCAGGGGACCCACCCCCCCACGCCCCACCACCCTACAGCTCTGCCCGTACATGGTGACAGCCTGCCTCATGGCGCTGCTGTGGCCGGGCCCCCACACCCCCACCCAAAACTACCCCGACCTCACGGAGGAGGACATGCCCGGCATCCAGCGTTGCTTCTTCCGCACCCTCCACTACCTCCAGCAAACGCACCCGCACGTCCTGGAGCAGATATGGACACCCCCCGTGTAACCCACGTGCCCACACACCAGAGACAACACCACCAAACCAGCACCAGCACGCACAGGTCACCAGGGAAAGAGCGCGCACAAGCCCAGCGCCCGAACCCGCACCCGCATTCTCGCTACTCGCAGGACCCAGCATCCTACGCCCGCCACCGAAGCCCAAGGCCCTCCGCCGTCTCCCACAGCCCTCTCCTCCGCCTCCGACTCCACAACCTCCACCACCACAACCACCTCATCAACCACCACCACCACGTCCTCATCCAGCACTCCACCCCCGGAAGGCGCGGGGGAAACCTCCCAAACGGGCCCCCAAAACCCGTCCCCACCGCGAGCAACCCCGCCGCCGCCAAGCCCCAAGCCCCGACGAGGCCCGCACCCGCAACACAGCCGAAACCCAAAACCGCCGCCAAACAGCCACCGAAACCCGTCGGTGCGCCACGACCGCAACCCGCAGCCAAGCCCAAACCAAAGCCCAAGCCCGGCGCCACGACGGCAGCGCGAGCCCCACCCCCCGAGCACGTCCTCTATAACATTCGGCCCCAGCCGTCCCAGGCCCGGAGGCAGCAGCACCCAGCACGGCGCCCCCCCACCGTCAGCGACGCCGCCGCCACCACCTTCATGGCGGAGCGCGCCGCGGCGGAAGCAAGACGCACCTCATCCCGCCACCTCTCAAAGCCCGCACCCCAGGCCCACGGACCACCCCCGACCGGACCAGATCGACGCCACGGTCGACCAGCAGTGTCTCCGCCCCCCTACCAACCCTCGATGTCAGCCCACAGACAGCACATGCCCCGCTTCCGCCGCCACGGCGAGTCCCAACCCAACCCTGAGGCGGAAAGCGTGCGCGCATACCCGCGAGTCCGCATCCGCCCGCGCTCCATCCCCCGCGCACCCCCACGGAACAGGACTACGAGGAATCCCCCAGGCCCGCCACCGCCACCAGTCCCCACGACCCGATGACACCCACCCACGCCCACTCCTCCGCCCAAGACCGCGGCCCCGCCCAAGGACAGTGGTGGCGGCGCTGGACCCACACGCAGCTCGGGGAGCTGCGAAAGTGGGTCCGGGCAGAGCCCTCCCTCGACAGCCTGGTCCACCGGCCCCGCAAGGGGTAGGTGGAGAACAGCCGCCTCCAGCCGGCGGGGAGGCGGATGCCGCAGGCCGCATGGGAAGCCATGCTGGCCGATATGCTCCACCCCCTGGAAGTCCACCCCCTCAACCTCCCCGCGCCCCAGGACCACCCGTATGTCCTCAGGCGCCTGCGGGAGACCCTCCAGGAGACGCAGCGAGACGGCATCCGCCTGTGGGACATCACCCAAAGCCCAACCCCGCACACACGCACCCCCTCGCCACCCCACAAGTGTCGGCGCACCGACGCCGGCGGCACCCACAGCACCCCAGGAGCCCAGCGCGCCACACAGCACCACGCGCCTGACCCCCCAGCCAGCGGCGCCGCCACCTAACCCCGTTGCCCAGCCAGCCACCGCCGCGGAGCGCCACACCAACCCCCGCCTGGAAGACACTGAGCGAACCGGAAGCCGAAGGACGCCACCGCACACGCCAACGGGCACTGCTCCGCCCAAAGACACCGAGCCCAAGCCCGCAACCGTCACAACCTCCTGACCCAGCCAAAGCCCCAACACGAATCCAACCCGAGCCACACCCCAAAACCGCTAAGCCTTGACTCCTAACCAGGCCTGTCGAGGGAGCAACGTAGCGACAACCCACGGCCACAGCCCACACGGCCACCTAACCAGCCGGCACCTAAAGCAAAGAGGCACCTGACCAAACCCACCCTGACCCATACCCGTGTACATCAGGACGTGCGGGCCGCAACCCTGGGGCGCGGCCGCCGCCAAAGCACCAACGACACACGCCAGAGAACACGACACTATTGCACCACTGCACCAGTTGCCCATGCCTGTGCCTGCAGTGTACGCGCGCCCCCTTCTTTGAATTTTTTTTTTAAATTTTTTTATTTATTTTTCAAAAAAAAAAACGAGAAGGCAAAAAAAAATCAGAGGGGGAGGAAGAGAGACACAACCACCAACAGCACACCCACACCGCACACAGTGAAGCGGTATGGGATGCTTCACCCATACCCGCTGCCCAGCCTGTGGCGCTCTTCGCCAGGCTGGCTCAGGAATTTTCCTGTGCTGATTACGGCATCTCAATTTCTGTGGGATTTCTGTAAAATACCCCAGAAATTGTCTTTTTTCGTCATTTTTGGGCTGGCGACGACAGTCGTCGCCTGCGCGACGCAGCTCCAGATCGTAGTTTTATTTCACAATTTCTGGAGATTTTAATCTATTTCATTATAGATTTATCGTTTTTAGAAATAAAGAAATATAACGTGACCTTTTTCGCGGCGTTCCGCGAAGGTCCAATTTTGCGAAAACATTCACCTTCACAAATTTTTACAAAAATCCTGAGGCGATCCCAGGAATCGCCCAGGCGCCCATGGTGTGGCCCAACAGTGGGCCTTTTCATATATAGTTTGAATTGGCACAGAAACGCGTCGTGTCGGCTACGCGACGCGTTGGGGGGAGACACACGAAATGGGTGTTTTTGACTCAAAAATCACTTTATTTCATTATTTTTCGCCCAAAAACCACTGTTTGGCCCAGTTTGGCCAGGATCTCAGTGGAGATCCTGATGGCGACGCCTCGTAGCCGTCAGATTTTCTGATGGCGGCGACGCCGTCGCCTTCATTTCGTCTTCTTTTTTATGCTATTTTATAGTATAGAAGTGTTACATATACATATTACTTGTCTACATGTTTATATTGTCTACATATACCTTCATCTCTTGCCCAGGACGCCAGATTGTGTCATGGCCGAGGCAAGGATCACATAATTCTTTGGAGAAACCCAAATTCGAGATCAAGTCTTGGATTTCATTAGATTGGGGTCGTGCATGCCAAGGGAAGCTTGGAGGTTGCCCTGCCCCCAAATGCTTCAAAAGAATTCTGCCGACGCCAAGGCCACCAAGGCGATGTGACGGCCTGCGGACGGCGACGACGCCCAGACTGCAGGAGTACCGCTTCATCGCTGGGAAACATCTGCAGGAGCTAAGGTCCAGGGCATCAACATGATGAAGGAGGAATTCCTTGACTCCTACAATGGGTATGACCTTGGCTTCCCCATGGTCCATATGGAGCCCCCAAGTCTATAAATGGCCTCTGGGCGACGACCACAGCGACGACGACGCCAGGTACCGAACCGCACAAGCAGGCGCGTTAATTCGTCGCCTTGGGTTGGTTGACCCTCCGGGAGGTCCCACCCTAAATAGGCGCGGGTCATCTTGGGTAGGAAATGACCCCAAATCCCCCAAATCAGGCGCGTTAATTCGTCGCCTTGGGTTGGGAATCGACCCTAAACAGGCGCGGGTCGCCTTGGGCAGGAAATGGCCCTAAATTCAGGCGCGAGGAATTCGTTCCCTTGGGTTTGACCCTAAATAATTTTTTTTGAATTTATTGAATTATTATGTTTCCATGCCCATTGAGAAAAAGGGCCAATATGTGCGCCTCAGCGCCATCAGTCAGGTCGGAAGGACCTGCAGCGCCTCTGTTCATGTAACTACAGGCCACAGGGAGTGCCAGGGACCAGTGTGGTCGCCTGGGGGGCAATTGCCCTATGAATATATCAAGAAAAAAAAAGAAAAAAAAAAGGGACCTACATGGGAGTGGCATGTAGATCCCTTACGAAGCCCCCCCCCCCCCCCCCACTGTCCTGCTGAATCAGTTTGAAACCAGGGCAGTGCAGGGGTCAGAGCGCCTCCTTGGCCTTGCCTTCCTTTGGATATAGGCAAGGCTTCTAAGGAGGGGGGTGAAGCGGTATGGGGTGCTTCACCGATACCCGCTGCCCAGCCTGTGGCGCTCTTCGCCAGACTGGCTCAGGAGTTCCCCTGTGCTGATTACGGCAACTCGATTTCTGTGGCATTTCCGTAAAATACCCCAGAAATCGTCTTTTTTCGTCATTTTTGGGCTGGCGACGACAGTCGTCGCCTGCGCGACGCAGCTCCAGATCGTAGTTTTATTTCACGATTTCTGGAGATTTTGATCTATTTTATTATAGACTTATCGTTTTTAGAAATAAAGAAATATAACGTGACCTTTTTCGCGGCGTTCCGCGAAGGTCCAATTTTGCGAAAACATTCACGTTCACGAATTCTTACAAAAATCCTGAGGCGATCCCAGGAATCGCCCAGGCGCCCATGGTGTGGCCCACCAGTGGGCCTTTTCATATATAGTTTGATTTGGCACAGAAACGCGTCGTGTCGGCTACGCGACGCGTTGGGGGGAGACACACGAAATGAGTGTTTTTGACTCAAAAATCACTTTATTTCATTTTTTTTCGCCCAAAAACCCCTGTTTGGCCCAGTTTGGCCAGGATCTCAGTGGAGATCCTGATGGCGACGCCTCGTAGCCCTCAGATTTTCTGATGGCCGCGACGCCGTCGCCTTCATTTCGTCTTCTTTTTTATGCTATTTTATAGTATAGAAGTGTTACATATACATATTACTTGTCTACATGTTTATATTGTCTACATATACCTTCATCTCTTGCCCAGGACGCCAGATTGTGTCATGGCCGAGGCAAGGATCACAGAATTCTTTGGAGAAACCCAAATTCGAGATCAAGTCTTGGATTTCATGGGATTGGGGTCGTGCATGCCAAGGTAAGTTTGGAGGTTGCCCTCCCCCCAAATGCTTCAACAGCGCGCACGCCAGTGAGCAGGCGCCACCTTGGCGAGGACACCGCACACGCACAAGCACCGAGGACAACAAAGGGACGGGACACCACGGCCAGGCACACCGGTGAACAAGAGCCAAATGGCCCAGGACACCGCACACACAAAGCAGCACACCGAGCGGACACACCGGTGAACAGGAGCCAAGTGGCCCAGGACACCCCGCACACAACACAACACACCGAGCGGGCGCACCGGTGAACAGGAGCCCAGGGGCCCAGGACACCGCACACGCAACGCGACAAACCACGCGGGCACACCGGTGAACAGGAGCCAAGGGGCCCAGGACACCGCACAAGCAAAGCAACGCACCGAGCGGGCGCACCGGTGACCAGGAGCCAAGTGGCCCTGGACACCGCAGAGGCAACGCAACACACCGAGCGGGCACACCGGTGAACAGGAGCCAAGTGGCCCAGGACACCGCACACACGTAGGGCGGCCGAGCGACAGGAAAGAACCAACACCCCATGGGTCGGACACGCTGGGGCCAGCCGACCCACCGGGTCAGTGGCAGGAGCGGTACTCCAAGGCCACTGGCCCGAGCCCGGCCAGGCTGCATCGGGGACCATGGCAAACGTCACCCGGAGCCATGGAAGCAACCGGTGACAGGCGAGCCGGTACACAGTCCAGGAGGGGGTCGCCTGCCAAGCGGAGCGGCCCCGCAACTCAAGCCACAAGGGTGAGGCGGTCGTACCGTAGACAAGCGGGAGCAATACCCCTTGTGGTGAGAGATACTCCACACGGATGGGCAGCCCCCAGAGCTGCCGCCCAAAGGAGGGGGCATGTGACCCTACCCATGGACACATGTGGGGACACCCTCCCACCTGGGACACCTGGACCGGGTGGCCGCGACACTGCCTTCCCAAGCACCTGCGGGAGCGGCTTAGGGAGCACCTGACCTAGGGCAGTGAGAGGGACAGGATGTCCCGCTGGTAAGACCTTCTTCCTGCACTGTCAAAAGAGGCATCCCGAGCTCCCGAAGATACCTACCTACCTACCTACCTGCGTCGGGCTTTGCGTTGCCCCAGAACACACATCCTGATTCGCCAGGGGAGGCGCTCTCAGTAAGAAAATCGGAGGCCCTCATGGAGCCCGACTCATAAGAGGAAGGCATACCAATGCAATGAACGAAGTCACCGAATCGGCTCACCTTCATTTCCACCTGTACATCGGACTGTGGTTTCTCCTCTTTGATTGGGTAGTAACCCTCCATCATGGGACCAACGTCCATCAAACCTGAAGACAAAGGTCGGTGTGTAGGGAGAGACAAGCTCTCATGTTGTTCGTGGGAGTCACACACATCATGAGATCTGAAGCCATTCACCCAGCATTTAAGTCCAAGTAATTCAATTTTTGCCGATTGCAACATTTGCTGAACCTCTTCCAAATCACCTTCCAAACTCTTTACCCGTCGGCTCTCGCGGATCTCAATTGTTCATGCATGGAAGATATCTTGTCACAAACACTATACTACAACCATTCTACCTCATCATCAAGCTTATGCATGACCACCTCTTCAAGTCGTGCAATGTATTGTGCGGAGGATTCACGCACACCCGCCTGCAACGCTTCCTTCTGCATCAAAATGTCATGTTTGAGCTTCTCATTGCTCTTGCCATGGGCCTTAGGACCCAAGTCCTCAGGCACTTCTGCAACGTGACGCAAAACACTTTAAGAAGGGTTATAAAAAGTCCCAAACGGCACATAGGACGTGTCGGAACGCCCCGCAAGTCTTGTAAATGACTCGTTGTCGGTTTTCACCTTCTTCAAATTCCGCTCAATCTCCTAAACACGTTCTCTGAGCGTGTGTACTCGTCCATCCGAAAGAAGTATTTGGACGGAACTTTGAATGGAGTCCATGCGCTTTTTGGGTTGGGCTTCCAAATTGCTCAAAGCAACGCTCATGTCCCCGTTGACGGATTTTCGCATGCTGAGAATGTCAGTCCGCATTTCAATCTCCAAGGACTCCACGGTTCTCTTGACAATGTCATGAACCGGCGGCTCTGATTCTGATCTGATCTCTCCCCAAGGAAATGAAATCGTAGACGGATCAGGCCGTGATTTGAGTGAGTCAATGTCCGCACTCATTTGGTGAATCAAAGGCACGTGAGGAGTTTTCGATGGAGATGCCTGATGTCGCCCAACGAGTGGAGTAAGATTGCGGTAAAGGCACTCGACACGGGCGTTCAACGACTCCAACTCCTGGGTGGTTGTTTTCTTCATATCAGCAATTTCTCCATGAAGGGTAACATCATTTTCACAAACACAAGCAATGAGATGGTCACCCACATGCACAATTCGTGAAATGTGTTCATCGATATCACTTTGCATGGTGTCAATATAAACTCGTTGTTCGTGAAGAAATTGAACGACGTTTTGCACCACATCTCCAAGCACCGCAAAGCGTTGAGGATGTATACCTGGGCGAGTTACAGCTTCCATGGCTTCGAATCTGCATCTCTTGGTGTCCTCCAACTGAAGGCGTTGCATGCGGGAATCACCAAAACTCGAATTCATATGATCATTTTCTTGTTTCGGACCACGGTCTACTTGTCTTACGTGACCAACTGGACCCTCAAGGAGCAATGGAGACAAAGGATCCATGGATTCCACCTTTTTCGGAAATTCGCAATGGTCATCACAATCTTGTAATATCTAATGTAGGCGCTCGGCAACGAACCGTAATGCCAAATAGCTACCATGCACTAGTACATGCTCGCCTTTAGCGTTCTTCTCCTAGAATTACCAACTATCAAACAGATCAGTGGACGAGCACCCAAGGCATTGCAAACATTACATGTAGGAACCTGCAGTGACAGAAAAATCCGTGATTTAACAAAGAACACATTTCACTTCACTGCAAGCGTAAGAATGTCGTATTCCACACTGTCAATCTGTCTTCATCAGATCACTGTCGCAACTTGTGTCGTCGACATTTGCGGCAGTGCTGCCACATACACTTCAGTCGATCGCTATGCTTGTTGTTTTTGCTGTTCATGTTCGGCGGCTTTTTCTACCACAGGTGTGGGCTTTGCGGCTTCGTTGCTTGCGCGCCGTTGGAATCCTTCACGTTTGGCGCTATTATCTTGAGGTAAGCATGCAACGGCACCATTTGACGAACTTTGGGAATGGCAACAGTGAAGGTGCTTAAAAGGAGGCACGTGGAGGGTTTCAGCGTTTGGGTAAAGTCGTCGTAGTTTTTTGGCTTGGGCAATTTGTTTTTGTTGTTGGACGGTGTACTTGCTTGCCCGTAGTTTGAGTCCTTCAACTTCAGCACTGGTAGCTTTAAGTGAGCATGCATTAATGCCTTTTGTCGAACATTGAGACGTGCAGCAGTTTATCCCTTTCAGACGAGGCACATTGAAGGCCTCAACGTTTCGGCAAAGTCTTTTTAGTCTTTCGGCTTCGGCAATGTGTTGTTCATGTTCATAAGCAACTTGTATCACCGACGTAGGCCTGGCGGCGCCCTTGGCGGACTGTTGAAATCTTTTTGGTTTCCTATCTGAATCATACTGTGAATAACGGCAGTGTCCCCTTGAATGAAAGCCACAGAACCTTCCAAATCAGCATTGTATGTACTTCGAATTTCGAGGTTTTTGTTCTAGTCCAAGTACCTGTTTTTTTATTTCAGAGATCACTAAAATGGCTTACCTGGCCGCCCCCGACGAGGCCACCGCCACGCGGATGGGCCTCACGGACCAGGAAACCTACGTCCGAGGCCTCAGGACGAGCTTCCAAGAGGCACACCGCTGGCACGCCCGCTCCCTGTCGCCTTCACGGGGACAGGGGGGATCACCCGCCCCCGACACCCACCAGGCCAAGAAGACCAAGACAGGTCAGGGGGCCCGCCAACGCGCCCGCCAGCAGGGCGCGACGCCCCGACCAGGGCCCGGGTCCAGTCACACCGCACCACCCCACGCCCAGGCCCCCGGGGCGCACCGACAACACCGCCACCGCCAGCGCCCACCAACACCACCGTACCGCAGCACCCAAACCCTGTAGCCCAGTCAGCCACCACCGCCCAGACACGTCCACACCATGCCAGGACCACCATACGCGCAGAGCCAGGGGACATGGCGCCACCAACACAACCACCATGCCCCCGTCCCTCCCAACCCCTACCCCCCGATGCCCCCATGCTACAGCGACCCGCACCAGCTACATCCCCACCACGCCCCAGCACAACCAGGCCCCACGAACCACCCACCCCACATAGCGCACATCACCGCACCACACCATCACGTATTCCACCACCACCAGCCCCTGCCACCACACCCCCCAACGCCGGGGTACCACACACAACCAGCACACCCTCCACACCACCACCACGCGGTCCAGCACCACCCGCCGCCCCCGCTACACGGGCCCACGACACACGAGCCACGGTACACCCCCATGGACCCGCGAGGAGCCGCGCACGCACACCAGCAACACCAGGGCCTAGTAGGAGCGCCCCACCACCAGCAGCAGCCCCCCCACCCAAACCCCATACCAGCGAGCACCATCCACCAGCAGCCACCCATTACATACGGACCACAGCCCCACCCGGACGCTCATGCGGCCGCCTCCCACCCACAGCCCGGCACCACAACCAGTCAAGAACCGCAAGGGCCGCACGGCGCACACACGCAACACCCACACGACCCACAGGGACGCCCGGACCCCCAGCCAGCACAACACCCACCCCCGCCCCCCCCAGCCCACCACCACCAGCAGCCCCCCCATCCACACCCCATACCAGCAAGCACCATCCACCAGCAGCCACCCATTACATACGGACCACAGCCCCACCCGGACGCTCATGCGGCCGCCTCCCACCCACACCCCGGCACCACAACCAGTCAAGAACCGCAAGGGCCGCACGGCGCACACACGCAACACCCACACGACCCACAGGGACGCCCAGACCCCCAGCCAGCACAACACCCATCCCCGCCCCCCCCACGACCAACAGCACCACCCCCACACCCCCCCCCCGCCCCCCCCCCGAGACCAGGCCACGGACGCAACACGCGGCAGCCAGCACCAGCCAATAGACGTCGATACCCCCGCCGACACACGCCACCGCGAATCCCCCCTCCCGCGACCGCCACAAGAGACCCCATCACCGTACCCCACGCGCGACAACGACGACCACCCCCCCGGACCCACACCACCCCCCCCATCACACCCCGCACCACCAGCCGCCGCACCGGCCGAACCCTACGCCCTACACAACCCCGCAGCGGTACGGCAGGCCCTCCGGGGACTCGGGGAACACGACGTCGTGCTGTGCCTCCGCACCTCCGGCACCAGCACCCGCATCAGGGCGGCCACCCTGGTCCAGGCGGCCACCCTGGGGGAAGGCGTCCGAGACTTCCACTTCGACGCCTTCCTCCACGTCGCCCGACACGACCGCCCCCCACGCGCCACCCCAGACGGCGAGAGCCCGCCCCCCACGGGGGACCGAATCTGGGTGCCCCCCATCGACTGGGGGCGACACCTAGTCAGACACCCCGTGCCGGGGCGGGTGGACAACAAGGGCCACACCCGCTACCACGAGCCCAACATGGCCCACCCCCCACCCGGCGCCACCCCCGACAGCACCAAAGAGTGGGAGCGGGAAACATGGGTAGCCCGGTTGGCCTCCCTGAGCAACTTCCGGCACCACGTCCAGGGGGACATCCCCACCCCTGACGAGCAACAGCCAGCCCCCTCCACGTACATGACCCTCATGTACAATCTGCACTACACCATCTCCACCACCAACTACCACGCACCCACTGACCACTGGGTGGTACACGGCACCGACTCCCTCCTCCCCGCCGACTACGCCCCCCCCCCACACAGCCCAGGCCCCGACACGTACGCGAGGGGGGACGACCCGGACGACCCCCACATCTGGGGCACGTGGGAACGCAAATCCCTGGACACGCTGCTCTCCATCCGCAGCACCAGCCAGGGCCTTGGTAGGGCGATGTATTGCCTCGCCAAGTAGACCCAACGGACCTGGGGGATCCCCACGGACCGGTGGGTGTCGGTGGTCACGCTGCGCCCCCAGCAGAGGGAAGCCCCCCAAAACCTCAGGGGACCCACCCCCCCACGCCCCACCACCCTACAGCTCTGCCCGTACATGGTGGCAGCCCGCCTCATGACGCTGCTGTGGCCGGGCTCACACACCCCCACCCAAAACTACCGCCACCTCACAGAGGAGGACATGCCCGGCATCCAGCAATGCTTCTGCCAGACCCTCGACTACCTCCAGCAAACACACCGGCACGTCCTGGAGCAGATATGGCCACCCCCCGGGTAACCCACGTGCCCGCGCAGCCGAGACAACGCCGCCACACCAGCACCAGCACGCACGGATCACAAGGGAAACGCGCGCACACGCCCGGTGCCCGAACCCGCACCCTCGTTCTCGCTACTTGCAGGACCCAGCATCATACCCCCGCCCCCGAAGCCCACGACCGTCCGCCGTCTCCCACAGCCCTCTCCTCCGCCTCCGACTCCACAACCTCCACCACCACGACCACGTCATCCACCGCCACCACCACGTCCTCATCCGGCACTCCACCCCCCAGGCCGCGGGGGAAACCTCCCAAACGGGCCCCCAAACACGCCCCCACCGCGAGCAGCCCCGCCGCCGGCAAGGCCCACGCCCCGACGAGGCCCACACCCGCGACCCAGCCGAAACCCAAGACTGCCGCCAAACAGCCACCCAAACCCGTCAGCGCGCCACGACCGCAACCCGCAGCCAAGCCCAAACCAAAGTCCAAACCCGGCACCACGACGGCAGCGCGAAACCGGCCCCCCGAGGACGTCCTCTATGACATTCGGTTGCAGCCGTCCCAGGCCCGAAGGCAGCAGCGCCCAGCGCGGCGCCCCCCCACCGTCACCGACGCCACCGCCACCACCTTCATGGCGGAGCGCGCCGCGGCCGAGGCACGACGCACCTCGTCCCGCCACCTCTCAAAGCCTGCACCCCAGGCCCAGGGACCGCCCCTGACCAGGCCAGCACGACGCCAGGGTCCGCAAGCAGCGTCCCCGCCCCCCTACCAACCCTCGATGACAGCCCACATACAGCGCATGCCCCACTACCGCCGCCGCCGCGAGTCCCCGCCCAACCCCGAGGCGGAGACCATACGCGCACACCCGCGGGTCCACATCCGCGCGCGCCCCCACTCCCCACGCACCCCCACGGAACAGGACTACGAGGAATCCCCCAGGCCCGCCACCGCCACCGGTCCCCACGACCCCGTCACACCCACCCACGCCAACTCCTCCGCCGAAGTCCGCAGGCCCGCCCAGGAACAGTGGTGGCAGCGCTGGGCCCACACGCAGCTCTGGGAGCTGCGAAAGTGGGCCCGGGGAGAGCCCTCCCTCGAGGGCCTGGTCCATCGGCCCCGCAAGGGGTCGGTGGAGAACTGCCGCCTCCGGCCGGCGGGGGGTTGTATGCCGCAGGCCGCATCGGAAGCCATGCTGGCTGATGCGCTCCGTCCCCTGGGAGTCCACCCCCGCAACCTCCCCGCGCCCCAGGACCACCCGTATGTCCTCAGGCGCCTGCGGGAGACCCTCCAGGAGACGCAGCGAGACGGCATCCGCCTGTGGGACATCACCCAAAGCCCAGCCCCGCACAAACACACCCCCTCACCACCCCACAAGCGTCGGCGCACCGACACCGGCGACACCCACAGCACCCCAGGAGCCCTGCGCGCCACACAACACGACGCGCCTGACCCCCCAGCCAGCGGCGCCGCCACCTAACCCCGTTACCCAGCAAACCACCACTACGGGGCGCCACGCCAGGCCCCGCCCAGAAGTCACCAAACGAACCGGACGCCGAAGGAAGCCAACGCACACGACAACGAGCACCACTACGCCCAAAGGCACCGAACCCAAGCCCACTACCGTCGCAACCGCCTAACCGAGCCAGAAACCAAGCACAAATCAAACCCGAGCCACACCCCGAAACCGCTAACCCTTGACTCCTAACCAAGCCCGCCGAGGGAACAACGTAACCACAGCCCACACCCACAGCCCACACAGCCGCCTAACCAGCCAGCTCCAGAAGCAAAGAGACACCTCACCAAACCCACCCTGACCCAAGCCCGTGTACATCAGGACGCGCGAGCCGCAACCCTAGGGCGCGACCGCCGCCACAGCACCGACGACACACGCCAAAGGACACAACGCTATTGCACCGCGGCACCAGCTGCCCATGCTTGTGCCTGCAGTGTACGCGCGCCCCTGTTTTTCTCCTTTTTGTCTTTTTGTTTTTTTCCCAAAAAAAAAAAACGAAAATTAGGGGGGGGGGGGGAAGAGGGACACAACCACCCATGGCACACGCGCACCGCACACAGCACGCACACCGGTGAACAGGAGCCCAGTGGCCCAGGACACCGCACATGCAACACAACACACCGAGCGAGCACACCGGTAATCAGGAGCCAGCTGGCCCAGGACACTGCAGACGCAACACAGCAACCCGCGCGGGCACACCGGTGAACAGGAGCCCAGCGGCCCAGGACACTGCACAGACGTAGGGCGGCCGAGGGACAGGAAAGAACCAATACCCCATGGGTCGGACGCACTGGGGCGACCCAGCCGACCCACCGGGCCAGTGGCAGGAGCGGTACTCAAAGGCCACTGGTCCGAGCCCAGCCAGGCTGCATCGGGGACCATGGCAAACGTCACCCGGAGCCATGGAAGCAACCGGTGACAGGCGAGCCGGTACACAGTCCAGGAGGGGGTCACCTGCCAAGCAGAGTGGCCCCGCAACTCAAGCCACAAGGGTGAGGCGGTCGTACCGTAGACAAGCGGGAGCAATACCCCTTGTGGTGAGAGATACTCCACACGGCTGGGCAGCCCCCCAGAGCTGCCGCCCAAAGGAGGAGGCATGTGGCCCTACCCATGGACACATGTGGGGACACCCTCCCACCTGGGACACATGGACCGGGTGGCCGCGACAATGCCTTCCCAAGCACATGCGGGAGCGGCTCAAGAGGCACCTGACATAGGGCAGTCGGAGGGACAGGACGTCCCCTTGGTAAGACCTTCTTCCTGCAATGTCAAAGGAGGCATCCCGAGCTCCCGAAGATACCTACCTACCTACCCTACCTTGATCCCTTTCAGACGAGGCACATTGAAGGCCTCAACGTTTCGGCAAAGTTATTTTAGTCTTTCGGCTTCGGCAATGTGTTGCTCATGTTCATGAGCAACTTGTATCACCGACGTAGGCCTGGCGGCGCCCTTGGCAGACTGTTGAAATCTTTTTGGTTTCCTATCTGAATCATAGTGTGAATAACGGCAGTGTCCCCTTGAATGAAAGCCACAGAACCTTCCAAAACAGCATTGTATGTACTTCGAATTTCAAGGTTTTTGTTCTAGTCCAAGTACCTGTTTTTGTATTTCAGAGATCACTAAAATGGCTTGTTGCAGGACAGGCTGCAGGCTGGCCCCGTCTTTGCGTGCAGCAGAGTTGAGCCATGCCGCACCATTGCGTGGGCATGTAAGTAATTCTGGAATTTGATTCTTTTGATGTAAATCCGACAATACCTGTAATGCATTGTAATAGTCCTTGTTTTCTGGTGCTCCTCTGTTCATAGTGTGGCAAGTGCGAGCGACCAGATAATAACAATGCGTCTAGGTAATTGTAGAGGGCCAAGTGTTTTTTGTTAAATCACGGATTTTTCTGTCACTGCAGGTTCCTGAATGTAATATTTGCAATGCCTTGGGTGCTCGTCGACTGATCTGTTTGATAGTTGGTAATTCGGGGAGAAGAACGCTAAAGGCGAGCATGTACTAGTGCATGGTAGCTATTTGGCATTACGGTTCGTTGCCGAGCGCCTACATTAGATATTACAAGATTTTGATGACCATTGCTAATTTTGCAACAAGGTGAAATCCATGGACCCTTTGTCTCCATTGCTCCTTGAGGGTCCAGTTGGTCACTTAAGACAAGTAGAGCGTGGTCCCCAACAAGAAGGCGATCATATGGATTCGAGTTGTGGTGATCCCCGCATCAAATGCCTTCAGTTGGAGAACACCAAGAGACGCAGATTGGAAGCCATGGAAGCCGTAACTCGCCCAGGTATACATCCTCAACGCTTTGAGGTGTTGGAAGATGTGGTGCAAAACGTCGTACAATTTCTTCACGAACAACGAGTTAATGTTGACGCCATGCAAAGTGATATCGATGAACACATTTCACGAATTGTGCATGTGGGTGACGATCTTATTGCTTGTGTTGGTGAAAATGATGTTACTCTTCATGGAGAAATTGCTGATATGAAGAAAACAACCACCCAGGAGTTGGAGTTGTTGAACGCCCGTGTCGAGTGGCCTTACCGCAACGTTACTCCACTCGTTGGGCGACATGAGGCATCTCCATCGAAAACTCCTCACGTGCCTTTGATTCAACAAATGAGGGCGGACATTGACTCACTCAAATCACGGCCTGATCCGTCTACGATTTTGTTTCTTTGGGGAGAGATCAAATCACAATCAGAGCTGTGGGTTCATGACATTGTCAAGAGAACCTTGGAGTCATTGGGCATTGAAATGCGGACTGACAATCGTAGCATGCGAAAAACCGTCAACGGGGACATGAGCGTTGCAATGAGCAATTTGGAAGCCCAACTCAACAAGCGCATGGACTCCTTTCAAAGTTTCGTTCAAACACTTCTCTCGGATGGACGAGTACACACGCTCGGAGAACGTGTTCAGGAAATTCAGCGAAATTGGAAGAAGATGAATACCGACAACGAGTCGTTTACAAGACTTGCGGGGCGTTTGGACACGTCCTATGTGCCATTTGAAACTTTTGATAACCATTCTAAGAGTGCTTTGCGTCAAGTTGCAGAAGTGCCCGAGGACTTGGGTCCTAAAGCCCATGGCAAGAGCAATGAGACGCTCAAACATGACATTTTGATGCAGAAGGAAGCGTTGCAGGCGGGTGTGCGTGACTCCTCCGCACAATACATTGCACGACTTGGGGAGAGGGTCATGCATAAGCTTGATGATGAGGTAGAATGGTTGTAGTATAGTTGTCGTGACGAGTTATCTTCCATGCATGAACAATTGAGATCCGCGAGAGCCGACGGGTAAAGAGTTTGGAAGGTGATTTGGAAGAGGTTCAACAAATGTTGCAATCGGCACAAATTGAATTCCTTGAAATTAAATGCTGGGTGATTGGCTTCAGATCTCATGATGTGCATGAGTCCCACGAACAACATGAGATCTTGTCTCTCCCTACACACCGACCTTTGTCTTCAGGTTTGATGGACGTTGGTCCCATGATGGAGGGTTACTACCCAAATCAAAGAGGATAAACCAGAGTCCAATGTACAAGTGGAAAAGAAGGTGAGCCGATTCGGTGACTTCATTCATTGCATTGGTATACCTTCCTCTTTTGAGTCGGGCTCCATGAGGGCCTCTGATTTTGTTACTGAGAGCGCCTCCCCTGGCGAGTCAGGTTGTGTGTTTTCGGGCAAATTTCCGCCCGACGCACTAACGGACAGAAACCAACAGAAAGGGATGGTGATCGGTTGAAGAATGGGCAACAAGTTCGTTTTCATGATTTGCAACGATTATGTTCCATGCACCCCGAGGCACAACCAGAGGACACCCTAATAATACACGAACCGAGGCCTACATAAGGGGGTTGTTCTCAAGCGATCGGGGAGATATGGATAACGACTTTGGGTTAGTGGATAAAGCCCCGAAGAAAGATATTTTCTGCTTTGTTGAAAGGCCCACTTTTGATGGAGCTTGTTGTAAATGTTTCCATTTTGAACGACCATGGGCGTATTGGTTGGAATATTGGTCACGTTCCCTAACTCCTGAACCTCGTACGCTTGCGCTCCTCTCCGCTTTGCTGAGTGAGGACGCATCCGCCTTTTGAGATTGCGTCACTGAATTGGGATGGGGTTACGACCATATTTGGGCTATGCTCAAGGAAGCAGCTGCAGAAATGCAGATACGTCATGTCCTTGAGCAGCATTGGAAGGATACTACCCCACCCAATCGCCTCCCCATGCCACATCTGAGATGGGTTTTGAAGTTTCAGGTGTTGTTTAACCGCATTGGTAAGATTTCAGCCCAAACGGCCAAAAAGACATGAATCGATGCCTTGGCCACAGCTAAGTGTTTTCAGACTGAGGTGGAGGAATTGCTGGAGGTGGAGGCCCTGTATGGTGAATCTACCTTTCTGGAAGCGCATGCCTTTCTTTTCTGTAAATTTATATTTCGTACGCGGACGAGATTTTGGGTAAGCGATATGGAACCGGTGAAGAGCTCGCTGTAGAGGACGAAAACATTGGGAACCTCAGGACTGGAGGCAGGCTACCGCGAACGAGTAATGACGACCGGGGCGGTGGGAAAGGACGTGCCCGATAACCAGGTGAAAAGGGCCGTTCACCGTCTGAGCCCCCTGAATGCAAGACGTGTGGTAAGGCTCATCATGGAGTGTGTTCGGCTACAGATAAATCTGCGTGTCCCCAAGGGTGGAGAGGACATATACAGGCACCACACAAGACAATCATGCAGCGCGTGAAGGCTCAGAAGTGCATTTGGTGTGGTGGTGATCACTTAGGTGTCAAGTGTGAGCAGAACCCCTTCTGTAAGGACACGGCAAAAGATAAACAGCGGGTGAAGGGTAAGTCTGAACCCAAGGAAGGTCCACATCCCCCATGTAAACACTATGGTAAGACAAATCATACAGAGGCGTCTTGTTTCACAGCACACCTGAAATGAGACAACAATGGAGGAAGTCTAAGGATAAGAAGAGTGCATAAGGGTGTGGAGATACCCGGGCAATCTCCGCTACATGCAGGTCCCTACTGGAGGCTCAGTTCCCAGGTAAAACAGCAGTGCAATCACAGATCAGCTTGACTGCCTGCAGTCAGGGGATCCTGAGACCACGTCGCCGATTTGGCAGGCGGGTCAAGACGCGGGAACAATGTGAGTTGTGGATAGAAGTAGACTTGTACTTTGGTGCACATGGTGTTAAACGCAGGAGTGCGTTAATTGACACAGGTTTTGAAGTGTTCCCTGTTGCACAAACAGGTAGATTCTCGTTGGGTTCCGTACAGAAGGCCAGAAGGCCCCTGGCATTAAGTGCAGTGGGGTCACAGCCAGTGCCCGGTCAGATCATCGGGTCCCGGGTGGATGTGACATTGCCATCACCTGGGACCACCACAATGTGTGTGCACAAAGGCATGGATTTACTCAGCGGATATTACCCCTGACTTGCTTTTGAGGGACCCTTTTCTGGTTGTGTGTCAACCCACAGTGGACACACAATCGCAGTGTGTGTTGCCTATGGAGTGTATTACCATGAATGCTGCACAGTTTATTTCTGAAAGGACACAAGTTACAGCTGTGCGGTGCTTGTGCTTCTTTCTTTTAGGCCTCACTGATAGAGCCCAAGGAGAAGGAGTCATTCAGTGATGAGTCGCGTGGACTGTGGTCCGTTGAAGGTCTCTGTTTGCTCTGTTCCCCGGGAGGGCAGGGATCAGCGGGTCTGTCTGACACAGACCGGACAGGACTCTGTACATGATCTGCAGGTGCAGGTTCAGTTGCTTATACAGCATGGTAAAATTCCCGCACGTGGGTCAGCGGAGGCTGCTGCTTTGGATGTGTATGCGGCACATCCTTCAGGAATGCAGTGTGGTGTCATTGGATATGGTGTTTGCAATACCCACAGAATTTTATGCTCAGATGCAGCCCAGATCAGGGCTGGCGGCAAAGGATAACATTGACGTTTCAGCTGGCGTTATTCATTCAGATTTTAGAGGGAACATTGGTGGTCTCTTGGTGAATAATTGCTCAGATAAATTTGTAGTCTCACAGGAAGATCACATAGCACAGGTGCTCTCTAAACCAGTCGCACGACCAGTGCCGCAGAAAGTGCCCGCGTTGGCACAGACAACGCGAGGGTCTCCGGGGTTTTGGAGCACAGGAACGGGGAAGGTGGTGGATGACGATTCGTCCCATGATCACAAGAAGCCCCCTATGGCGGCGCACAGTGTGTGCACGTGCTGCCGCAAGGGCAGCTCAGATCATCAGGCAGCCACCATCTGTTCTCTACGTGCAAATCATGGCATGACACACGATCACCTGCATGTGCATGGTTTTATTGCGGATCGGAGGACATGGCAGAATATGAGGTGCAGCTACCTGCCTGTTGTTGTAGGGCACCGTCAGCCAGCGCCAAGGAGCAAATGGTGCGTGGGATCCGGGAGAGTTCAGACACGAGAAAACGGGATACCGGATGTCGGGTACGTCCAGTCAGCTTTGCTTGGGGTTGTCTGGCTGTACAGAGAATGGATTGACAAGGCCTCAGAGACCATGGCACGTGATGACACCGTGGCCGGGAGTCAATTGACTCGCGTTGCGATGCTTTCTGAGCCTCGGTCCCCTGAAATGACGGCAAAGGAGCGACTGCATCGCAGGCGCTCTTTGCACAAAGTAAAATCAGATAGTAGGTTCAGCTTGCTCCCCCTTGGGAAGCGCAGATTTCTGAAATGGGCCCAAAAGTAAAATAGAGAGCATCCACAAGTGGTTGCTCGATTCGGAGAAGTTTTTTGCAATAAGAAAGGTGACCCTATGTCGCAGCCGGGGACTGGCAAATATTTGTTTTTACACCCGCGGCACGACATGTTACGGGACACCATAGAAAACATTTTACGGGACGGTGCGAGGGCCATTTTGGTGCTACCTGTGTGGAAAAGCCTCCCACATTTTTTGGAGTATGGACGAGATCGGGGTTGATTGGTGGGACTGTGCACCTGAAATGCCTATGTACACTGGGGCTAAGCCGTCATAGACACCCCGTATTGTCCTGTTTGACGCAATGCAGGGATGGAAAAATTGGTAGGAGTGCAGGAGGAGGAATTTTCAGACAGTCCTTCTTCAGCCCCCACCCCCCCTGAGATTTCAGTGAGCACCGGTTCCGGTGCCCAGAATGTACAGGTAGTTGATACAGACCCCCAACTGGATGGACCTGGGAGGGGAGTGGGTACTTGTGCACAGAAAATGTGTACACAGATGCGACATGGTATGCGCCGTAAGTCATCAAAGCATGCTGAGTTAACGTCCTTCTCTTGCAAAGACACTGAATACTGCAGTGGGGACCAAGGAATCACATCCGAGGCGGCATCAGCACCGGAGCCTGAGAGTAATACAGGTGTGCAATTACGTACGTTTCTAGGTCAGGACAGGCCCAGGGACATCTGGGGATGCAGCAGGCATTCCGCTGAATCAGGTTGGGCATCTACCCCGCAGCATGCGCCGACGGCTCCACACGCGGAAACAGCGGGCATCATTCTCTGCATTACAGTCTGAGACTGGTGATAGTTCTGAAGACGGCCACACGGCAGCGGATGCATACATAATGCAGCGGCAAAAATGCCGTTAATCTTGTACTGTGGTACTGCATGATAAGCCAACAGGGCTTTTGAGGGCTGGAATACATGGGCGATCTATTTGCTCTGTGATTGAGGCTGATATGACCGACCCAAATTTTGCGGTATGCAGGGAGGCGTTAGAAAGGGAATTTGCTGATGTTCTCCAGTTCAAACCCCTTACGTCAGAGGATGTAGCGAATAAATTGCTTCGGCCATATTATGAGGCCACAATCACACTGAGACAGGGTGCTGAACGGAAGTCAGTCTAGCCATTCAGTTGTCTGCAGGTGGGGGCGGCTGCCTTTAAGGCACTGCTTGATAAATTCTCAGAAAGGGATATGACAAAACAAGCGGAAGGTAGTCCCCTGTGTATCGCCAGGGCCTTTGTTGTCCCCATGCCAGGGGCCAAATGGAGGCTTGTGATTGATTATAGACACCTGAATGACATCTTAGACAATATCCTAATAATAGAGGATCGGATAGTGGAGGAGGGGAAGAATGCCCTATGGAGCATTTTTGCATTGGAAGATGGCTTCCATCGGATGCCACTGTAACCAGACAGTAGGCATCTGACAACGCCCTGCGAGGATTTGGAATGGCAAGTATTCCCAATGGGTTTGAAGCCTTCCCCCTCCCAATGTCAGAGAATGTTGTCCCACTGCTTGGTCTCCATTCAGCTGAAGCCCTACATCGATGATGTTTTGAAGGGCACACCCCCTAATAGAGACACACAACAGGTGGATGAATCTGTAAACAAACAGCATGATGCTGAGTTGCACCAAATGTTTTCGCTGAAAATACAAACTGGCAGTGAAGAAGTTGAAAATGCACCTGTTTATGTGTAAGGTCGAATTTTGCGGGCATATCTTGTGTAAGGGACAGAGAATGTACAGCCCTGAAAAATGGTCTGCCATTGAACAGTGGCAATGGGAGGGCATAAGGACTCCAAAACATTTACAACGTTTTTTGGCTCTCACCCAATGGTACCCTATTTACATGCGTAACCAGGGGTGGGATAAGCGAGCGTTTAGCGACTGAACGGTCGTTTGTTTGTTACGCTTAGGGAAATTTATTAACAAACGACGTTTTAACAAACGACAGCCCGCAGGCCCCCGCCGCGGCGTAGCGCGCGCACTTCCTCTGTGTTTCGTCCGATGTTTTGCGTTGTCAGAGCCTATGAACTGAAGGATTTTAAAATTCACAAGATTTCAAAAACCACAGGTACAGAAAATTGATGCATGCAAGAAAATGTTAACAGACCGTTTTTTCTAACATGTCCATTCTTTCACAAGCGTGTCTGCAGGAGTCTGCAAGCAAACATGCACAGGCAACATAAGCCGCTGATAGGCACACCCGAAGGTCCCACAGTGACCAGAACAACGCATCGTGCAAGATAAGTTCACCGAAAGAAGGGCTGAGTGCCGCCGTGAGAACAAGAATCAGCCAATGACAGATCATGAAGATCAGGATCGACCTGAGAAGTGACTGGCGCGTCGCCGTCGACTTACCTGAGGGTATATGCCCTACTGCCTGTCACTGTTGTGGCGCAACGCGTCGAGTTGAGCGCCGCCGTGAGAACAAGAATCAGCCCATGGCAGATGATGAAGATCAAGTTCGACCTGAGAAGTGACTGCCGCGTTGGCGCAGACTTACCTGAAGGTATATGCCCTACTGCCTGTCACTGTTTTGGCAGAACGTGTGGAGTTGAGCGCTGAGCGGAGTGCTCAGGTGCAATGGTAGATCAGTGAATGACTACTGCTCCTCGCCCTCCTCATCAGAAAACTCAACAATAGGCTCGCGATAACCTGTGCGACGAGGCTTGGAGGTTCTGGTACACAGAGACCAGCTTGGTAACTTTGTCATTGTACAGCCTATTGCGGCTCTTGCTGTGTAGAAACCAAAAGATGGACCAGTTGCGCTCAGCGTCAGAGGTGACACAGGTAAGAGAAAACACGCGCTTCAGAATACCTTGGAGCTCAGGCACGCCACCACCCCAGAGGTCCCACCAACTGAGCGCACTGCCTCTTGTAGCTTCCTCTGTCCAAGAAAGAGAATCTGAAAAGTCACCACACTTAAGCCGATAGTCCTGAAGCTGTAGCAAGGCCTTAGAGGCTTTATCACCTGCAAAAGCATGCATAACAGTGCGCAGATCCTTCAGCAGTTTTGAACACTGCCAATTTGCTGTGGCGTGCAACTGAGGATTGCAAAGGTATGCTACAGAGTACACAGGTTGGTGCAGGAACTTCCACCTGTCAATCACACAGGTTCGCAAGTACTTAAGATCGCTGGCTGAGAACATCATTTTTTGAGGTGGTGCCCAGTTCTCCACGTGCACTTGGAAGTTCCAGATATCGTGGTACACCCACATTACGTAACCTGGCCCATCCGTGTCTGCAGGACGCATCAGCTTCCATAGTGGTCTCAGCAAGCTAGTGAACATCTCCATTTGAAGCCACGTGTCTGGATGCAACACCGTGTCCCTGAGATCACTGTCCTCTGCGAGCCATTCAGGGTCCACAACTGCAGCCTGCAGGGCTGCCTTGTTCTTCAACACGCAGCGCACAGTGATGAAGCGGCTGCTCATCCTTGTTTCTGCAGGTAGTGGAGCTGGGGCACGCTTCATGTTCAGCGCCAACTGCTTGTCATCCACCAGATCTCTCGGCCGAGTCCTGTTCTTGAAGCACTTCGCAATGAGCACTGCAGTGTCAGCAGCATTCTTCGTGGGACCAATCTTCAGCATGTCCTTGAACAACAAAGAATACGAATGCAGGACACAGGCAATCTTTGTGAGGTAGCCCATCTCGTCCTTGTTTTTGGAGTCCAGTACAAGGTTTGCAGCACTCATGACACTGGCATTGTCCTGCACGATTGTAGTAAGTTGGCTGCCAACGTTCAAGCTCTCGTAGATCTGCTTTGCCTCCACCAGTTTTTGGGCCACATATTCAGCATCTTTCTTCACCAGGTTAAGATACTCGGCATGCATGAAAACGGTGCCCTTCCTGCCAGTAATAGTGTAATTGAGCACGGGTTGCCATCTGATATTCGACCAACCATCACTGGCCATTGTTGTGTAATCATCGTTCGCAAAGTATTCTTTGAACACCTGTGTCTCCAGCGTCTCATATTCAGTGTCAAGAGCCTTCCCTATTTTCTTGCGATCAGTGCCCCGATTTCGAAGCCCAGCGACGATGAAGCGTTCAAACATAATGAAGAACTCGTCTAACTCTGGGTCTTCAGTAAGGTGAAAGGGGACTCCTGCATGGAACACGAATGAACTCCACTGTTGATCAAGGTCTGACCGCATTTTCGTCTCCATGGCTGCAATGGATGTTTGTTTTTTTGCTGCTTCCGCTCTGTTCAGCACCCTCCAGCACTCTCTTCCTCAGCTCAGCATTCGCTGCCTTGGTCTTGTCCAGTGCCTTCTGCTGGTCATCTTTTTCTTTTCTGTGCAACACCATCTCGTTAGAAACGGCGTCAGGGACGGATTTGCAATCAGCCACATTCTTGCTGCCACCTGATAAATGGTCCCGTGCACGACCAGGGGCAATCAGGCATTTCAGTGTTTTGTCGCAGTAGTTGCACGTCCAATCAGTGGGGTGATTGACAGCGTCCTGACGGTGGAAATATTTTTCTTTTGTCTGATCTTTCATTATGGCGTCTGCAGTACAGGAATCAAAATTAATTAACTGACTCAGATCTGATGGGTGTCTAGAAAATCTGACAGGACCTCCCCTGGTGGCGTGCCACCAACAGGTGAGTTTGCTAAGCCACCGAGTGTGGACAGCAGTCCAGATCTGGATGGCCCGGCCCTGAAGATCAGAAAATCATTCCAGCAGGAATTTCATTTCAAAGAATGTGATGTTGTTTGTTTTTGTTGCATATAATAGGGACATGTCACCTGATGACATCATCAGCCCTGACATCATCCGTGACATCCTCAGTGATGGCACGAAAAATTTTGGAAAAAATTGAGAAAAAAACTTTTGGAATTTTTTTTTGAAAAAACATTTTGGAAAAAATTGTGAAAAGGACTGATGGGGCAGAACAGAAACAAGCAAACCATTAGAAGCAAACCGAAAGGACATTAACAAGGGAAAAAATTAACAAACGACGTTCGTTTATTTTCATCGTTCGTTCGTTCGTTCGTTTGTTCGTTAATTTTCCAAAACAAAATTAACAAACAACGTTTGTTAATCCCAACCCTGTGCGTAACCATGCAAAATTTGCCGGCATTCTGTCCGAAGCGCTCAGGAAACTGCCAGAGCCCAATGCCAAAGACCGGGTGAAATCCTCACAGCGCCATTAGGTGGTGTGCACACGAGAGATGAGGACAGGTTTCTCCCAAATCACACGTGGAATGAGCAAGGAGGTCATTCTGCACATCCCGGATGTCAATAAAAGATTTGTTCTCCGGGTATATGCCAGTGATTACGCGGTGGGGGCAGTGCTGGAGCAGTATGACTCCAGGACATGCCAGACATGTAAGACAGGACCCGCATGCTTCGATGAATGTAAACACTTTCGTGTAACCCAATATCCGTTTCCATCACTGGCCATCGACTTCGTGTCGCTGCCAGCAGCTACTGAGTCAGGGCAGGTGTTTGATCAGTGTAGGGTCATTGTTGACTGGCTCACCGGTTATGTGGCAGCAGTGCCATGTCATGCCTTGGGTCTGGATGCCATAAAGGCGGCAAATTCATTTTGGCAATGCTTTTTGTTTTTGACGGGCATTCCTAGGGAGATCGTGAGCGATAATGATAATGTTATCACCACTGACTTCTTCCGGAGTTTGTGTGAGCGTCCGGGCATTGAGACCCACAAAGGGGTGATATATAGGCCATACAGCAATGAACGTGCCGAGGATGCAGTCACGTCAGTTGTAAATGTGCTGCGTTTATACCTGGAACAGCCCAAGGCGACGTGGGTGCTACCGTTGGCACTAGCACTGTCGGCCATAAATGACTTGCTTGGCATTCACAGCCTATATAGCCCACATACGACTGGTTTTTGGACGCGACCCTATAGGCTTTCGCGATTGTCCACCAGTGCAGACAGACCATGCGGAAGACGCTCCGAAGGGAAGTGCAAAACAGGATCACTAAAATTCACAAGGCCCAGATGGAGAAATCTCAGCAGAAATTTTCAGCACTCAGCCTGGCGCCTGGCGATAAGGTGTGGGTCAGGAACCTGCCTGGAGAGTCTAACCTAGACAGAGTCTGGTAGGGCCCTTGCGAGGTGGCGAAGATGATCTCTTCGTCAAGAGTGGTGGTAAACACTCCGCAGGTCGATCCGATTCTGTCCACCAGCAGACTGAAACTGTACCTCCATCCGTATGGAGCACCAGCTTTTTTTTTAAGGCAAGGCGGTCCCTCGCCGAAGAAACACAAAACGTTGCTGCCATGCGAGGTTCACCGAAGGACTGCCGCATATGTACAAAGAGAATAGAGCCTGCCCAAGGTGCAGAGCAGAGGTATGCAGCACCCGCTTCTGCACACCCCTTCAATTGTTTCTCTAAAGGAGAGGTCACCCCCCCTGTTATTGACCAATGGGAGCCTACAAAATTTTTGGCGACCAGGCCGTATCCTAATGGTGTCAGAAAATGGCGAGTAAAGTGATCAGGACACGACAAGCCCACATGGGAGCCTGCCAGCAGTTTCATGAATGAATTGACCACGGACTGGCACGCCTTTATCGATAAGAAGGGGCTCAAGCTCACAGTGGATGACATACTAGCTATGTCGTGAGTGGTAAGTCGACATCCGGACCCTTCCCGGATGATGTTGTGTGCATGTACTGCATGCTCTCTCTCTTTATGTCAGATCATTTTTGTTTCCTGTCACAGACGTTGACGGAATTCTATGCTGGACATTATCAGTGAACGGGGCGAAGCAGAAGTGAATCACAGAAATAAAATAAGCAACCGGGACTTTGTACATACTCAGTCAGATTGCAGTTTTCCGTTGCACTAGGCTCAGCCTTCACTGGTGGTTTGCTGAATTTTGTTTGCACATTGACTGCCCCCCACCCCCCTCATGCCCGACAGTGCAGATGAGCATGTGGAGCCTGGCCGTGCTGCGGCTGATGCAATTCTCAGGTGCCAAGCTACCTTTCGGCTTGGGAGGGGAGTGTAGCAGGCAGCACTCCGGCGAATGTCGACGACACAAGTCGCGACAGTGAGGTGATGATGACAGACTGACAGCATGGAATACGACAGTTTTATCCTTGCAGTGAGTTGGAATCTGCTTATTATCAGATCACGGATTTTTCTGTTACTGCAGGTTCCTGTATGTAATATTCGAAATGTCCTTGGTGCTCGTCCACTGATCTGTTTGATATTGGGTAATTCTAGTACAAGAACGCTAAGGAGAGCTTGGAGTAGTGCAAAGTGCGAAGCACCTGTTGCGGAACTGACGCCCGAACGTGAACAAATACCTGTTTGGAAACAGGCCCTTGAACTACAGCTTCAATCCGAAGAGTTCTTCAAATCCCTCCTTCTTCAAACAGAAGCCGACGAGTTGTTCAAGATCCGGGAGCAGTTCAACAACGACATCGCAAAAGTACAACGTAACGTAAGGGACAAAACGGCTACAACCAAGGCGAATCTCTTCAAAAAAGAAAAAAGAATGCGGCACCATTTGAAAGGACTCCATGAAGACCAGTTTGACACATTTGTTTTTGTGCACTAAACGGCGCCTTCTGGTGGCTGGCGAGGCCGTGCTCGATACATCTGTTGACCTGCACTACCACATCCGCTATATGGGAAGAACTGGCGACACGTACCTATCCAGGGCCGAAAATTATGTATGTTCCTATGTGACACAAATGCATGCGGACGTTTGTGAGAGACTGCTTCGTCATCACCGAGCTTCCTGATCAACTTTCAACGCTGACAGAGGAGCCATGCACGGCTAGCGAGAGAAAACACATGGAAAACCACGCACTGCCGACACTAATGGGCCCGAATGAAATGTGCTTACACAACCCTCACCCATATTCGCTGCTACAGGTTCGATGCACAACAGCTGCACAAATTCTTTTGAGGTCGTAATCAGCGAAATATTTGAAAAAAGAAGATCAGTGCCCTCTACTTACCAACTTACATGGAGCAAGCATGTGATTATGTGATATTTTTAATTTCTCTATGTTACCAGCCCAGTCGTGAGTCTCAGTGAAGCTTAGTGCTGGCTGTCAATGGAGGCATACATGCTAGCAGCTTGCTTTTGAGTGCACGTTATGTTGCTCTGTCACATTAAGGTGAACTGGTTATATGATGAACTTCGATTACCTTTCTACCCATTTGCCTTGCACTCTGTCTCTTTTTTTCGAAACCAAATGTGGATTTTGCCGTAACGGTGAACCTGCAAGAGCTTTTCAAAGGCAGAGTTTGAGTGGCAGCTCACGAGATGAACTCCAAATTTTGGTTCTCTTTTCACATCTGTACAATGCACTTTTTTAAACAACTGAATATCCACCCATTAAGTTTCCATCTACTGTCTGCATTTGTTTTGGTTTTATTTTTCTTGAGCATGCTGAAATTAACGTGCTGTTTCTACAAAAACCATCTTGAGTCTACGCTGGTGGCTTAAAGGCCTCAAGAAAGCCGTCACATAATGATTTCTTCACAGCGAGACTTATTTTTCTGTACGGCGAATACACCCTTACACACAACACACGGCCTCCCAAGCTCTCCACCTACATTCAGGTTCCTTTGGGTAATTCTGTGGCACCTTTGGTGCGGCGGGCAGCCCCTATAAGTTGGAAAGCATGTTGATACCTCAGTGTTCTTAGTGCGTCAAACTCCTAAACTCTCATTGACAACTTTGAGATGTTTTCAAAACTACCTAGACGTAGCATCCTCATTCTGATTGGTGAGGCTAAGTATAAATAAATGCACGGAATCTCGAACTCGGCAGTGGCGGGTGACAGAATCAGCATCACGTTTCGGAGTTGGGGCCATAGCGACCATGGAACATGGTGACTCCCTCATTAATGCTCAGGCATTGTTAATTATTTGAAGCACGTCGATAGCAAGTAGTGTGAAGGTGGAACACTAAAACACATTGCGCAGGCACTGCAGGAACAATCTCATGGTCTCTCTAGTGAGTGCTTAAGAGTACATGCTATGCAAACATGCACGGGGTGGTCGACAGAGACTAGTGCACTACTCGATTCTAAATTTCCCCAGTTTCTCTAGACATCAACATGTTACTATCAGGACAGACTCGTTCCGAGCATCCAATGATTACAGGAATTGGACAAGGTTTCCAACACGTGGACTGAGTTTCCTCGATAAGAGGGTTCGCACCACAGAAGAAACGACTGGAATAAGTCGACAAACACTAATCTAAGCATGCGGTGGAAGGGATGACTCTCTGTGATGAGAGTCCCTAGACAGTAGTCCCTTGTGATTGGTCCCGTCCCTAGTGTGTATCCATTCCCTTCTTTTCTCAGCCTTTTTTATGTCATATGGCGTAGGATATTTCTGGCCCTCTACCGCTACAACATCAATGGTCAAGACAGTGTGGGATCTTATTTGCAATCTTACAACCTACATGTTCGGAGTGGTCTGCTCCCAAAGCAATATGGCACTTGCAGACAAGTGGTCTCCAGGTCTTTCAATATTGTCATCGCTGCTTGTGAGCTGATTTAAGTGATGTTACTTTGACGGGGTGGTCAATGGTCAAATTGGCCTCTGGTATACCTTTGGAGATGGAGACTTCAATAACCAATGCGTTGGCGGTCGTCCCAGATGATGCAACCGACGTTCTCAGCATTATTGGTGTACTGTTATTTTTGCTCCGTTGGGTGTCAATGCGCCGTTGTCAGCAGCGGTTATAGTTGCCTGCAACTGATTGTAACGAGAGCATTTTGTATTACTATTGTCTATTCAGGTGGGTAGCAATGCGTGGTCGGTTACCGGGAACTGGTTACAGCTTCGTGCTTGCGCTTGCTACCCACATGCTCAGCATTGCTCTCTCAAAGTGATTACTGAAAGCGACGATATGCTGGTGTTGGCCGCTGACGTGCGACTTTTTTGAGACATCTACTCGATCTATATCTCGGTTATCCATATGAACAAAGGACCATGCAATTCTGATAGTCAATATGTGTCTGGAATATCTCTCTTGTGGTTTTCCTTGAGAGCATTATTGGGGCCTGCATTACGTGGTTCAAGGTGCTGTTGGATAACAGCAGCTGTGAGTTCAATGCAGTCAGGAATATTTTCACGCAGGCCGCTGGCTTGCAACTGTTTGACTACATTTGCACGAGCAAATTCATGGTCGTCTGCCCCTAAGCGATTAATACAACTGGTGTTAATCTGCCATGCGACGCTGACTTCCGAGTGCTTTACTATATCTGTACGATCCACTTCTTGTTTATCTGTGCAATTTTGATGGTCACTCTCTGTCCATGAAAATTCTTGAAGATGTATACTCAGTGTTTTCCCCACATATCATCACCGGTATCAATGAGCTGTTCGTCACCGATGGCTGAAGTTGATGCGTCTGATTGGTGTCTGATATTATATAGAGATTGGGCATTAATTACCGCGGCGCTTTTTGGTTGTTGGTGGTTCAATTTGCTTTTGAGCATCAGTGGCAGTGAGTCTGGTCTGTGATGTTTGTCCGCGGTCATCGATGGTGCGCGACGCCTCAATAGCAGCTGCATGACAAGGCTCTTGGTTCTCTATATCTCTGTATTCTCCTCTCGAAGCAAATTTGGCAACGACAGGGTCGGCTTAATAATGAAAGAAGAGATCTCATACTCTTGAGACGGTTAGCATTGCAGTGATATCACACAAAGCAATGCCGTTTCACATAAAACTTTCGCAAACGTTGACAGAGAGGGCAAAGAGGGGAGGGCAAGAAGAATAGTGAACTGTGAGCAAAAAGTGAACTGTCATCTGCTTCAAACATGACCCAAATCACGGTGTACAATGCCAGCTGTACCCCCCCGTCTTAGCCCACGCAAACTGCACGCTGTTTTTCACCTCAAGGGCGGCATTTGTGTGCCAAAAAAAGACGCGCAGTTTCCGCGTGTTTCCACCTGAAAACTGAGAATTAAAAAACGAAGGAATCTCAAATATTTTTTTTAGGCTATCAGCGGAATGCAAGTAGTCAGAGGTATGAAAAAAACCTTTTTTTTGGCATGTTGAGTGCGCGAGGCCTCGCGCACTCAATTATGCAGAATGTGTATTTCCCAATGGTCCTGAATAAACAGTATTCCATGCCAAATGAGGCTCTGCTGTCTTCATGGGTGCCTCATGGTGTACCGTTCGGGTCATGTCAGCAGCAAGATCTGGTCAATCAATGGACGTTTTGTACACGCCATGCACTATGTAAGGTGTAATAGATCTAAAAAGGTGGGTTGCCCTCAGTCCTTGCTAAACACACAATTTTCAGTTAGTTTACCTACAAATGAAGTGCCCAGCCTCCCATCTTTTGGGGCTGTACGACAGTTTGTCAGAAGCGCTAGGACGTATGAAGCAAGTGCTCTAGAGGAGGATAGTCTAATCGCTGCTCTTGAGCTCACTGTTTTCACAGGATTCCAAAAGGAAGGAATCTCAAAAAGCTTTTTGGAAGCTATCGGCAGAATGCAAGTGGTCAGGGGTATTCAAAAACCCATGCTTCTAGCATGTTGAGTGCGCGAGCCCTCGCGCACTGAGTGTTCCGCTGTGCAAGTCTGTAACCCACATTGAATCTTGCAGTTTTGCTTTTGGTCCATCCTTGCTTCATGCCGCTTCTGATGTCAAAAAGTGATCTCAAAAAGGCCTGAAAATCTCACTCCAGCTGGCTGAGTGCGCGAGGCCTTGAGCACTCAGCCTCCCATAATAAGTATTTTTTCATGTGGACATGTACAGGATGTGTGAACAGCGCCCATCTTTAATGGTTTTCCAGACGATCCAAACATTGGTATTCTTCAAATTAGCCAACAAAATGTTATTTCGGGAAAAATGACTGGTGAACCCTCTGATTTTGGACTAAAGAATGGTTATTTGACCCCCCTAGAGACAGCAGAAAATGAGCAAAACTGATGAAAAATGCATTTTTTGGGAGGGTCTGAAAAACAGTATTTTCAAGATGGCAAAAAAAGCTATTTTTTTCGGTGACAAAATCTAGGTGCTTAGGTGAAGAAACGGGGGTGCAGTTTGCGTGGGCTAAGCCTGTGTTACACCCCGAGACACAATATTCCCCGTATGCTGTGTATTGATGCCAGTGTTGACAGAGAGGCTGAGCTAGGGCAATCCGAGTCTGCCACAGATGTCTTGCATTAAGCATGTGCCGAGATTTGCATCGGGTGTGTATACGGTGTCAAATGTATCAAGGAAGGCAAGTTTCATACAAAAGCAGTCTACCCATGCCATCGTGCCTCGTTACACTTATAGCACACACATTCATGCTAGTTCACTGCGAAATGTCGCGAACGTTGACAGAGAGGGCAGAGAGCAAAGGGCCATAGCAATAGTCAACTGCTGGAGAAAAGTAAACTTTCATCTCCGTCAAGCATGAGCTAGATCGCTGTGTACAGTGCCTGCTGTACCCTCCCCCCCCATTGTTAGGCCCCAAGACAGAGTATTGCCTGTATGTTGTGTATGGAAGCTAGTCTTGACAGAGAGGCTGAGCCACATCAATGTGTACAGAGTTGCATGCTAGGGCACCAGCTACCTGTCAGAGCGCCATACTCAACTAGTGACACCCAGCTTGCATCTTTTGTGATTGCCCTCGGGCACGAAGGGTCAGCCTTGTTTTTTCTTATTTCATAGTGCCATAATGGTGTGTATGTTTTTTGAGCAATCTCACCAAAAACAACACACATAAATCTCTTATATTGTCACTGCTCGGAGTTGTACCAATTGGCTCCAATAAAAAGATCTTTCGGCTCAATGATGATTCTGTAGCGGTCCTACTGGTGTGAAAAGCGAGGTTCAGACACGTATTTTACGCTAGCCTCGGAGACACACGGGCAGACCGAGCCCTTGCTAGTGGGCAGACCGCGACGGTTCCTTTTTGCTTTTCTTCTTTTTAGTTTTACATTTTTCTTTTGTGTTTCCAACCATGAATGAAAAAAGTAACAAAAAGTGCTTTTCCAATGATTTAGGGTATACTTTAGTTGTATTAGAGGTGCTCTGAGCACTCTTGCATTTTTATCTTAGCATTGGCCTAGCCAAAATGGGTGATAACACATTTTGACCTATAGAACCAAACACTCAATCAGGATGTAGTGTGGACCCCTTAATCCCCAAGCTATATGCACTAAAACATCTTTTCCCGGGTGACTGAGGCACTGATATACTGAAGGCAGATCCTATGAATTTATCTATGTTTTCTCATGAATTCTTAGCTATCCTAGTGGTATGCACCCTAGGGGGCTGGGGCACCTCTTTTTGAGGGGTCCTGGGTTCAATACCCAGTCAGCCCAGCTAAGTAGGAATGTCCATTTAACATGGCAGTGACCTCAGCGCCACAAGCCATGCCACCTCAGCACCAATGGGACCCAAAAACAAAGAGTGCACATGTCTAGATGGCACTATGGAAGAGTGTGAGCCCAAGGGGCAGTTTTCCAATCAGTTTTCTCAAACATGTAAGATATTTCATCCTGAGTTGCTTTGAATGTAAATTGCTGTGGTCTATTGTTGATAGTTGTCTTTATCTAACTCATTGTGACTGCAGCCCTTCATGCTTTGATCCTGTTTATCTTCTACTTGCTTATCTCTGGCTTGCGTTATCCTGGAGTGGTTGTATTTCAACAAATAAAACATTTTCCTCATGAAAAACAAGCAGCAGGAACCCTACACCAGCAGCAAGCAGCAGGAGAGGCACATCAAAAACACAGTGCTGAAAAAACTATCAAACTTTCTCGTAGCAAGAGGCAGACAGTCTCTGCGTACCGGCAGCAACCTCGTGCCGTACATCCAGTGCGCCAAGTACTGTCATAAGCAAGGAGGGCTAGAATATGGACACAAAGAAGGAGCACACCGACGCGAGGACGGCGCCTGAGGCACCAGCAAGGCCAGCACCTGGTGAACCTGGACCTGGACCTAGTGTTGTACCTTCGGTGCCCTTACATGGGCCAGTGGATGTGGTTGATGACTCGCTGGAGGCACTTCAGTCGGCCTTCAGGGCCCTCTCAGTCGAGGAGGTGGACACCAACCCCGTGAAGAGAAAGAGAGAGAGAGAGAGAAGGATGCAGGAGAAAGCATGGAAGACGAAGGAGTAGACCATGGGCAAGACCCGACGAGTGAGTCGACCTTCGAGGGCGCATCAAGCGTCTCTGGCCTCCACACATCACCCTCTCCTACAACCACCAAACTCCCACCTCGGGACCCAGCCGCTGCAACATCCAAACCCATAAGCACCCCGCCTATGGCTGAGAGCACAGGCTTTACTGGTATGCCTACCTACCCTGCCTATGGTGTGGACCCATCTACCACTGCGTTTCCACAGGCAACTACTGCCAGTGGGCAAGTGGCCTCCAGTTCTGCGCCGTGCTGGTATGCGGCAGACTATCACCATCCTCTACCCGCTACGGGAGCCTATGTGGATGTTCCTGGTTATGCAACCCTGAGTGGGCTGAGGAGAGGCCCTGAATCATGCGGGAGCAGGAGTAGAGGATCGGGGAGATCCTCCAACAGGTCCCTGACTCGGTCGGAGATCAATGAGGCACTCCGAGGAGCCACCTCTAAAATTGTGGGTGATCTCTCTCAAGAATCACTTTATTTCATTTTTTTTCGCCCAAAAACCACTGTTTGGCCCAGTTTGGCCAGGATCTCAGTGGAGATCCTGATGGCGACGCCTCGTAGCCGTCAGATTTTCTGATGGCGGCGACGCCGTCGCCTTCATTTCGTCTTCTTTTTTATGCTATTTTATAGTATAGAAGTGTTACATATACATATTACTTGTCTACATGTTTATATTGTCTACATATACCTTCATCTCTTGCCCAGGACGCCAGATTGTGTCATGGCCGAGGCAAGGATCACATAATTCTTTGGAGAAACCCAAATTCGAGATCAAGTCTTGGATTTCATTAGATTGGGGTCGTGCATGCCAAGGGAAGCTTGGAGGTTGCCCTGCCCCCAAATGCTTCAAAAGAATTCTGCCGACGCCAAGGCCACCAAGGCGATGTGACGGCCTGCGGACGGCGACGACGCCCAGACTGCAGGAGTACCGCTTCATCGCTGGGAAACATCTGCAGGAGCTAAGGTCCAGGGCATCAACATGATGAAGGAGGAATTCCTTGACTCCTACAATGGGTATGACCTTGGCTTCCCCATGGTCCATATGGAGCCCCCAAGTCTATAAATGGCCTCTGGGCGACGACCACAGCGACGACGACGCCAGGTACCGAACCGCACAAGCAGGCGCGTTAATTCGTCGCCTTGGGTTGGTTGACCCTCCGGGAGGTCCCACCCTAAATAGGCGCGGGTCATCTTGGGTAGGAAATGACCCCAAATCCCCCAAATCAGGCGCGTTAATTCGTCGCCTTGGGTTGGGAATCGACCCTAAACAGGCGCGGGTCGCCTTGGGCAGGAAATGGCCCTAAATTCAGGCGCGAGGAATTCGTTCCCTTGGGTTTGACCCTAAATAATTTTTTTTGAATTTATTGAATTATTATGTTTCCATGCCCATTGAGAAAAAGGGCCAATATGTGCGCCTCAGCGCCATCAGTCAGGTCGGAAGGACCTGCAGCGCCTCTGTTCATGTAACTACAGGCCACAGGGAGTGCCAGGGACCAGTGTGGTCGCCTGGGGGGCAATTGCCCTATGAATATATCAAGAAAAAAAAAGAAAAAAAAAAGGGACCTACATGGGAGTGGCATGTAGATCCCTTACGAAGCCCCCCCCCCCCCCACTGTCCTGCTGAATCAGTTTGAAACCAGGGCAGTGCAGGGGTCAGAGCGCCTCCTTGGCCTTGCCTTCCTTTGGATATAGGCAAGGCTTCTAAGGAGGGGGGTGAAGCGGTATGGGGTGCTTCACCGATACCCGCTGCCCAGCCTGTGGCGCTCTTCGCCAGACTGGCTCAGGAGTTCCCCTGTGCTGATTACGGCAACTCGATTTCTGTGGCATTTCCGTAAAATACCCCAGAAATCGTCTTTTTTCGTCATTTTTGGGCTGGCGACGACAGTCGTCGCCTGCGCGACGCAGCTCCAGATCGTAGTTTTATTTCACGATTTCTGGAGATTTTGATCTATTTTATTATAGACTTATCGTTTTTAGAAATAAAGAAATATAACGTGACCTTTTTCGCGGCGTTCCGCGAAGGTCCAATTTTGCGAAAACATTCACGTTCACGAATTCTTACAAAAATCCTGAGGCGATCCCAGGAATCGCCCAGGCGCCCATGGTGTGGCCCACCAGTGGGCCTTTTCATATATAGTTTGATTTGGCACAGAAACGCGTCGTGTCGGCTACGCGACGCGTTGGGGGGAGACACACGAAATGAGTGTTTTTGACTCAAAAATCACTTTATTTCATTTTTTTTCGCCCAAAAACCCCTGTTTGGCCCAGTTTGGCCAGGATCTCAGTGGAGATCCTGATGGCGACGCCTCGTAGCCCTCAGATTTTCTGATGGCCGCGACGCCGTCGCCTTCATTTCGTCTTCTTTTTTATGCTATTTTATAGTATAGAAGTGTTACATATACATATTACTTGTCTACATGTTTATATTGTCTACATATACCTTCATCTCTTGCCCAGGACGCCAGATTGTGTCATGGCCGAGGCAAGGATCACAGAATTCTTTGGAGAAACCCAAATTCGAGATCAAGTCTTGGATTTCATGGGATTGGGGTCGTGCATGCCAAGGTAAGTTTGGAGGTTGCCCTCCCCCCAAATGCTTCAACAGCGCGCACGCCAGTGAGCAGGCGCCACCTGGGCGAGGACACCGCACACGCACAAGCACCGAGGACAACAAAGGGACGGGACACCACGGCCAGGCACACCGGTGAACAAGAGCCAAATGGCCCAGGACACCGCACACACAAAGCAGCACACCGAGCGGACACACCGGTGAACAGGAGCCAAGTGGCCCAGGACACCCCGCACACAACACAACACACCGAGCGGGCGCACCGGTGAACAGGAGCCCAGGGGCCCAGGACACCGCACACGCAACGCGACAAACCACGCGGGCACACCGGTGAACAGGAGCCAAGGGGCCCAGGACACCGCACAAGCAAAGCAACGCACCGAGCGGGCGCACCGGTGACCAGGAGCCAAGTGGCCCTGGACACCGCAGAGGCAACGCAACACACCGAGCGGGCACACCGGTGAACAGGAGCCAAGTGGCCCAGGACACCGCACACACGTAGGGCGGCCGAGCGACAGGAAAGAACCAACACCCCATGGGTCGGACACGCTGGGGCCAGCCGACCCACCGGGTCAGTGGCAGGAGCGGTACTCCAAGGCCACTGGCCCGAGCCCGGCCAGGCTGCATCGGGGACCATGGCAAACGTCACCCGGAGCCATGGAAGCAACCGGTGACAGGCGAGCCGGTACACAGTCCAGGAGGGGGTCGCCTGCCAAGCGGAGCGGCCCCGCAACTCAAGCCACAAGGGTGAGGCGGTCGTACCGTAGACAAGCGGGAGCAATACCCCTTGTGGTGAGAGATACTCCACACGGATGGGCAGCCCCCAGAGCTGCCGCCCAAAGGAGGGGGCATGTGACCCTACCCATGGACACATGTGGGGACACCCTCCCACCTGGGACACCTGGACCGGGTGGCCGCGACACTGCCTTCCCAAGCACCTGCGGGAGCGGCTTAGGGAGCACCTGACCTAGGGCAGTGAGAGGGACAGGATGTCCCGCTGGTAAGACCTTCTTCCTGCACTGTCAAAAGAGGCATCCCGAGCTCCCGAAGATACCTACCTACCTACCTACCTGCGTCGGGCTTTGCGTTGCCCCAGAACACACATCCTGATTCGCCAGGGGAGGCGCTCTCAGTAAGAAAATCGGAGGCCCTCATGGAGCCCGACTCATAAGAGGAAGGCATACCAATGCAATGAACGAAGTCACCGAATCGGCTCACCTTCATTTCCACCTGTACATCGGACTGTGGTTTCTCCTCTTTGATTGGGTAGTAACCCTCCATCATGGGACCAACGTCCATCAAACCTGAAGACAAAGGTCGGTGTGTAGGGAGAGACAAGCTCTCATGTTGTTCGTGGGAGTCACACACATCATGAGATCTGAAGCCATTCACCCAGCATTTAAGTCCAAGTAATTCAATTTTTGCCGATTGCAACATTTGCTGAACCTCTTCCAAATCACCTTCCAAACTCTTTACCCGTCGGCTCTCGCGGATCTCAATTGTTCATGCATGGAAGATATCTTGTCACAAACACTATACTACAACCATTCTACCTCATCATCAAGCTTATGCATGACCACCTCTTCAAGTCGTGCAATGTATTGTGCGGAGGATTCACGCACACCCGCCTGCAACGCTTCCTTCTGCATCAAAATGTCATGTTTGAGCTTCTCATTGCTCTTGCCATGGGCCTTAGGACCCAAGTCCTCAGGCACTTCTGCAACGTGACGCAAAACACTTTAAGAAGGGTTATAAAAAGTCCCAAACGGCACATAGGACGTGTCGGAACGCCCCGCAAGTCTTGTAAATGACTCGTTGTCGGTTTTCACCTTCTTCAAATTCCGCTCAATCTCCTAAACACGTTCTCTGAGCGTGTGTACTCGTCCATCCGAAAGAAGTATTTGGACGGAACTTTGAATGGAGTCCATGCGCTTGTTGGGTTGGGCTTCCAAATTGCTCAAAGCAACGCTCATGTCCCCGTTGACGGATTTTCGCATGCTGAGAATGTCAGTCCGCATTTCAATCTCCAAGGACTCCACGGTTCTCTTGACAATGTCATGAACCGGCGGCTCTGATTCTGATCTGATCTCTCCCCAAGGAAATGAAATCGTAGACGGATCAGGCCGTGATTTGAGTGAGTCAATGTCCGCACTCATTTGGTGAATCAAAGGCACGTGAGGAGTTTTCGATGGAGATGCCTGATGTCGCCCAACGAGTGGAGTAAGATTGCGGTAAAGGCACTCGACACGGGCGTTCAACGACTCCAACTCCTGGGTGGTTGTTTTCTTCATATCAGCAATTTCTCCATGAAGGGTAACATCATTTTCACAAACACAAGCAATGAGATGGTCACCCACATGCACAATTCGTGAAATGTGTTCATCGATATCACTTTGCATGGTGTCAATATAAACTCGTTGTTCGTGAAGAAATTGAACGACGTTTTGCACCACATCTCCAAGCACCGCAAAGCGTTGAGGATGTATACCTGGGCGAGTTACAGCTTCCATGGCTTCGAATCTGCATCTCTTGGTGTCCTCCAACTGAAGGCGTTGCATGCGGGAATCACCAAAACTCGAATTCATATGATCATTTTCTTGTTTCGGACCACGGTCTACTTGTCTTACGTGACCAACTGGACCCTCAAGGAGCAATGGAGACAAAGGATCCATGGATTCCACCTTTTTCGGAAATTCGCAATGGTCATCACAATCTTGTAATATCTAATGTAGGCGCTCGGCAACGAACCGTAATGCCAAATAGCTACCATGCACTAGTACATGCTCGCCTTTAGCGTTCTTCTCCTAGAATTACCAACTATCAAACAGATCAGTGGACGAGCACCCAAGGCATTGCAAACATTACATGTAGGAACCTGCAGTGACAGAAAAATCCGTGATTTAACAAAGAACACATTTCACTTCACTGCAAGCGTAAGAATGTCGTATTCCACACTGTCAATCTGTCTTCATCAGATCACTGTCGCAACTTGTGTCGTCGACATTTGCGGCAGTGCTGCCACATACACTTCAGTCGATCGCTATGCTTGTTGTTTTTGCTGTTCATGTTCGGCGGCTTTTTCTACCACAGGTGTGGGCTTTGCGGCTTCGTTGCTTGCGCGCCGTTGGAATCCTTCACGTTTGGCGCTATTATCTTGAGGTAAGCATGCAACGGCACCATTTGACGAACTTTGGGAATGGCAACAGTGAAGGTGCTTAAAAGGAGGCACGTGGAGGGTTTCAGCGTTTGGGTAAAGTCGTCGTAGTTTTTTGGCTTGGGCAATTTGTTTTTGTTGTTGGACGGTGTACTTGCTTGCCCGTAGTTTGAGTCCTTCAACTTCAGCACTGGTAGCTTTAAGTGAGCATGCATTAATGCCTTTTGTCGAACATTGAGACGTGCAGCAGTTTATCCCTTTCAGACGAGGCACATTGAAGGCCTCAACGTTTCGGCAAAGTCTTTTTAGTCTTTCGGCTTCGGCAATGTGTTGTTCATGTTCATAAGCAACTTGTATCACCGACGTAGGCCTGGCGGCGCCCTTGGCGGACTGTTGAAATCTTTTTGGTTTCCTATCTGAATCATACTGTGAATAACGGCAGTGTCCCCTTGAATGAAAGCCACAGAACCTTCCAAATCAGCATTGTATGTACTTCGAATTTCGAGGTTTTTGTTCTAGTCCAAGTACCTGTTTTTTTATTTCAGAGATCACTAAAATGGCTTACCTGGCCGCCCCCGACGAGGCCACCGCCACGCGGATGGGCCTCACGGACCAGGAAACCTACGTCCGAGGCCTCAGGACGAGCTTCCAAGAGGCACACCGCTGGCACGCCCGCTCCCTGTCGCCCCCACGGGGACAGGGGGGATCACCCGCCCCCGACACCCACCAGGCCAAGAAGACCAAGACAGGTCAGGGGGCCCGCCAACGCGCCCGCCAGCAGGGCGCGACGCCCCGACCAGGGCCCGGGTCCAGTCACACCGCACCACCCCACGCCCAGGCCCCCGGGGCGCACCGACAACACCGCCACCGCCAGCGCCCACCAACACCACCGTACCGCAGCACCCAAACCCTGTAGCCCAGTCAGCCACCACCGCCCAGACACGTCCACACCATGCCAGGACCACCATACGCGCAGAGCCAGGGGACATGGCGCCACCAACACAACCACCATGCCCCCGTCCCTCCCAACCCCTACCCCCCGATGCCCCCATGCTACAGCGACCCGCACCAGCTACATCCCCACCACGCCCCAGCACAACCAGGCCCCACGAACCACCCACCCCACATAGCGCACATCACCGCACCACACCATCACGTATTCCACCACCACCAGCCCCTGCCACCACACCCCCCAACGCCGGGGTACCACACACAACCAGCACACCCTCCACACCACCACCACGCGGTCCAGCACCACCCGCCGCCCCCGCTACACGGGCCCACGACACACGAGCCACGGTACACCCCCATGGACCCGCGAGGAGCCGCGCACGCACACCAGCAACACCAGGGCCTAGTAGGAGCGCCCCACCACCAGCAGCAGCCCCCCCACCCAAACCCCATACCAGCGAGCACCATCCACCAGCAGCCACCCATTACATACGGACCACAGCCCCACCCGGACGCTCATGCGGCCGCCTCCCACCCACAGCCCGGCACCACAACCAGTCAAGAACCGCAAGGGCCGCACGGCGCACACACGCAACACCCACACGACCCACAGGGACGCCCGGACCCCCAGCCAGCACAACACCCACCCCCGCCCCCCCCAGCCCACCACCACCAGCAGCCCCCCCATCCACACCCCATACCAGCAAGCACCATCCACCAGCAGCCACCCATTACATACGGACCACAGCCCCACCCGGACGCTCATGCGGCCGCCTCCCACCCACACCCCGGCACCACAACCAGTCAAGAACCGCAAGGGCCGCACGGCGCACACACGCAACACCCACACGACCCACAGGGACGCCCAGACCCCCAGCCAGCACAACACCCATCCCCGCCCCCCCCACGACCAACAGCACCACCCCCACACCCCCCCCCCGCCCCCCCCCCGAGACCAGGCCACGGACGCAACACGCGGCAGCCAGCACCAGCCAATAGACGTCGATACCCCCGCCGACACACGCCACCGCGAATCCCCCCTCCCGCGACCGCCACAAGAGACCCCATCACCGTACCCCACGCGCGACAACGACGACCACCCCCCCGGACCCACACCACCCCCCCCATCACACCCCGCACCACCAGCCGCCGCACCGGCCGAACCCTACGCCCTACACAACCCCGCAGCGGTACGGCAGGCCCTCCGGGGACTCGGGGAACACGACGTCGTGCTGTGCCTCCGCACCTCCGGCACCAGCACCCGCATCAGGGCGGCCACCCTGGTCCAGGCGGCCACCCTGGGGGAAGGCGTCCGAGACTTCCACTTCGACGCCTTCCTCCACGTCGCCCGACACGACCGCCCCCCACGCGCCACCCCAGACGGCGAGAGCCCGCCCCCCACGGGGGACCGAATCTGGGTGCCCCCCATCGACTGGGGGCGACACCTAGTCAGACACCCCGTGCCGGGGCGGGTGGACAACAAGGGCCACACCCGCTACCACGAGCCCAACATGGCCCACCCCCCACCCGGCGCCACCCCCGACAGCACCAAAGAGTGGGAGCGGGAAACATGGGTAGCCCGGTTGGCCTCCCTGAGCAACTTCCGGCACCACGTCCAGGGGGACATCCCCACCCCTGACGAGCAACAGCCAGCCCCCTCCACGTACATGACCCTCATGTACAATCTGCACTACACCATCTCCACCACCAACTACCACGCACCCACTGACCACTGGGTGGTACACGGCACCGACTCCCTCCTCCCCGCCGACTACGCCCCCCCCCCACACAGCCCAGGCCCCGACACGTACGCGAGGGGGGACGACCCGGACGACCCCCACATCTGGGGCACGTGGGAACGCAAATCCCTGGACACGCTGCTCTCCATCCGCAGCACCAGCCAGGGCCTTGGTAGGGCGATGTATTGCCTCGCCAAGTAGACCCAACGGACCTGGGGGATCCCCACGGACCGGTGGGTGTCGGTGGTCACGCTGCGCCCCCAGCAGAGGGAAGCCCCCCAAAACCTCAGGGGACCCACCCCCCCACGCCCCACCACCCTACAGCTCTGCCCGTACATGGTGGCAGCCCGCCTCATGACGCTGCTGTGGCCGGGCTCACACACCCCCACCCAAAACTACCGCCACCTCACAGAGGAGGACATGCCCGGCATCCAGCAATGCTTCTGCCAGACCCTCGACTACCTCCAGCAAACACACCGGCACGTCCTGGAGCAGATATGGCCACCCCCCGGGTAACCCACGTGCCCGCGCAGCCGAGACAACGCCGCCACACCAGCACCAGCACGCACGGATCACAAGGGAAACGCGCGCACACGCCCGGTGCCCGAACCCGCACCCTCGTTCTCGCTACTTGCAGGACCCAGCATCATACCCCCGCCCCCGAAGCCCAGGACCGTCCGCCGTCTCCCACAGCCCTCTCCTCCGCCTCCGACTCCACAACCTCCACCACCACGACCACGTCATCCACCGCCACCACCACGTCCTCATCCGGCACTCCACCCCCCAGGCCGCGGGGGAAACCTCCCAAACGGGCCCCCAAACACGCCCCCACCGCGAGCAGCCCCGCCGCCGGCAAGGCCCACGCCCCGACGAGGCCCACACCCGCGACCCAGCCGAAACCCAAGACTGCCGCCAAACAGCCACCCAAACCCGTCAGCGCGCCACGACCGCAACCCGCAGCCAAGCCCAAACCAAAGTCCAAACCCGGCACCACGACGGCAGCGCGAAACCGGCCCCCCGAGGACGTCCTCTATGACATTCGGTTGCAGCCGTCCCAGGCCCGAAGGCAGCAGCGCCCAGCGCGGCGCCCCCCCACCGTCACCGACGCCACCGCCACCACCTTCATGGCGGAGCGCGCCGCGGCCGAGGCACGACGCACCTCGTCCCGCCACCTCTCAAAGCCTGCACCCCAGGCCCAGGGACCGCCCCTGACCAGGCCAGCACGACGCCAGGGTCCGCAAGCAGCGTCCCCGCCCCCCTACCAACCCTCGATGACAGCCCACATACAGCGCATGCCCCACTACCGCCGCCGCCGCGAGTCCCCGCCCAACCCCGAGGCGGAGACCATACGCGCACACCCGCGGGTCCACATCCGCGCGCGCCCCCACTCCCCACGCACCCCCACGGAACAGGACTACGAGGAATCCCCCAGGCCCGCCACCGCCACCGGTCCCCACGACCCCGTCACACCCACCCACGCCAACTCCTCCGCCGAAGTCCGCAGGCCCGCCCAGGAACAGTGGTGGCAGCGCTGGGCCCACACGCAGCTCTGGGAGCTGCGAAAGTGGGCCCGGGGAGAGCCCTCCCTCGAGGGCCTGGTCCATCGGCCCCGCAAGGGGTCGGTGGAGAACTGCCGCCTCCGGCCGGCGGGGGGTTGTATGCCGCAGGCCGCATCGGAAGCCATGCTGGCTGATGCGCTCCGTCCCCTGGGAGTCCACCCCCGCAACCTCCCCGCGCCCCAGGACCACCCGTATGTCCTCAGGCGCCTGCGGGAGACCCTCCAGGAGACGCAGCGAGACGGCATCCGCCTGTGGGACATCACCCAAAGCCCAGCCCCGCACAAACACACCCCCTCACCACCCCACAAGCGTCGGCGCACCGACACCGGCGACACCCACAGCACCCCAGGAGCCCTGCGCGCCACACAACACGACGCGCCTGACCCCCCAGCCAGCGGCGCCGCCACCTAACCCCGTTACCCAGCAAACCACCACTACGGGGCGCCACGCCAGGCCCCGCCCAGAAGTCACCAAACGAACCGGACGCCGAAGGAAGCCAACGCACACGACAACGAGCACCACTACGCCCAAAGGCACCGAACCCAAGCCCACTACCGTCGCAACCGCCTAACCGAGCCAGAAACCAAGCACAAATCAAACCCGAGCCACACCCCGAAACCGCTAACCCTTGACTCCTAACCAAGCCCGCCGAGGGAACAACGTAACCACAGCCCACACCCACAGCCCACACAGCCGCCTAACCAGCCAGCTCCAGAAGCAAAGAGACACCTCACCAAACCCACCCTGACCCAAGCCCGTGTACATCAGGACGCGCGAGCCGCAACCCTAGGGCGCGACCGCCGCCACAGCACCGACGACACACGCCAAAGGACACAACGCTATTGCACCGCGGCACCAGCTGCCCATGCTTGTGCCTGCAGTGTACGCGCGCCCCTGTTTTTCTCTTTTTTGTCTTTTTGTTTTTTTCCCAAAAAAAAAAAACGAAAATTAGGGGGGGGGGGGAAGAGGGACACAACCACCCATGGCACACGCGCACCGCACACAGCACGCACACCGGTGAACAGGAGCCCAGTGGCCCAGGACACCGCACATGCAACACAACACACCGAGCGAGCACACCGGTAATCAGGAGCCAGCTGGCCCAGGACACTGCAGACGCAACACAGCAACCCGCGCGGGCACACCGGTGAACAGGAGCCCAGCGGCCCAGGACACTGCACAGACGTAGGGCGGCCGAGGGACAGGAAAGAACCAATACCCCATGGGTCGGACGCACTGGGGCGACCCAGCCGACCCACCGGGCCAGTGGCAGGAGCGGTACTCAAAGGCCACTGGTCCGAGCCCAGCCAGGCTGCATCGGGGACCATGGCAAACGTCACCCGGAGCCATGGAAGCAACCGGTGACAGGCGAGCCGGTACACAGTCCAGGAGGGGGTCACCTGCCAAGCAGAGTGGCCCCGCAACTCAAGCCACAAGGGTGAGGCGGTCGTACCGTAGACAAGCGGGAGCAATACCCCTTGTGGTGAGAGATACTCCACACGGCTGGGCAGCCCCCCAGAGCTGCCGCCCAAAGGAGGAGGCATGTGGCCCTACCCATGGACACATGTGGGGACACCCTCCCACCTGGGACACATGGACCGGGTGGCCGCGACAATGCCTTCCCAAGCACATGCGGGAGCGGCTCAAGAGGCACCTGACATAGGGCAGTCGGAGGGACAGGACGTCCCCTTGGTAAGACCTTCTTCCTGCAATGTCAAAGGAGGCATCCCGAGCTCCCGAAGATACCTACCTACCTACCCTACCTTGATCCCTTTCAGACGAGGCACATTGAAGGCCTCAACGTTTCGGCAAAGTTATTTTAGTCTTTCGGCTTCGGCAATGTGTTGCTCATGTTCATGAGCAACTTGTATCACCGACGTAGGCCTGGCGGCGCCCTTGGCAGACTGTTGAAATCTTTTTGGTTTCCTATCTGAATCATAGTGTGAATAACGGCAGTGTCCCCTTGAATGAAAGCCACAGAACCTTCCAAAACAGCATTGTATGTACTTCGAATTTCAAGGTTTTTGTTCTAGTCCAAGTACCTGTTTTTGTATTTCAGAGATCACTAAAATGGCTTGTTGCAGGACAGGCTGCAGGCTGGCCCCGTCTTTGCGTGCAGCAGAGTTGAGCCATGCCGCACCATTGCGTGGGCATGTAAGTAATTCTGGAATTTGATTCTTTTGATGTAAATCCGACAATACCTGTAATGCATTGTAATAGTCCTTGTTTTCTGGTGCTCCTCTGTTCATAGTGTGGCAAGTGCGAGCGACCAGATAATAACAATGCGTCTAGGTAATTGTAGAGGGCCAAGTGTTTTTTGTTAAATCACGGATTTTTCTGTCACTGCAGGTTCCTGAATGTAATATTTGCAATGCCTTGGGTGCTCGTCGACTGATCTGTTTGATAGTTGGTAATTCGGGGAGAAGAACGCTAAAGGCGAGCATGTACTAGTGCATGGTAGCTATTTGGCATTACGGTTCGTTGCCGAGCGCCTACATTAGATATTACAAGATTTTGATGACCATTGCTAATTTTGCAACAAGGTGAAATCCATGGACCCTTTGTCTCCATTGCTCCTTGAGGGTCCAGTTGGTCACTTAAGACAAGTAGAGCGTGGTCCCCAACAAGAAGGCGATCATATGGATTCGAGTTGTGGTGATCCCCGCATCAAATGCCTTCAGTTGGAGAACACCAAGAGACGCAGATTGGAAGCCATGGAAGCCGTAACTCGCCCAGGTATACATCCTCAACGCTTTGAGGTGTTGGAAGATGTGGTGCAAAACGTCGTACAATTTCTTCACGAACAACGAGTTAATGTTGACGCCATGCAAAGTGATATCGATGAACACATTTCACGAATTGTGCATGTGGGTGACGATCTTATTGCTTGTGTTGGTGAAAATGATGTTACTCTTCATGGAGAAATTGCTGATATGAAGAAAACAACCACCCAGGAGTTGGAGTTGTTGAACGCCCGTGTCGAGTGGCCTTACCGCAACGTTACTCCACTCGTTGGGCGACATGAGGCATCTCCATCGAAAACTCCTCACGTGCCTTTGATTCAACAAATGAGGGCGGACATTGACTCACTCAAATCACGGCCTGATCCGTCTACGATTTTGTTTCTTTGGGGAGAGATCAAATCACAATCAGAGCTGTGGGTTCATGACATTGTCAAGAGAACCTTGGAGTCATTGGGCATTGAAATGCGGACTGACAATCGTAGCATGCGAAAAACCGTCAACGGGGACATGAGCGTTGCAATGAGCAATTTGGAAGCCCAACTCAACAAGCGCATGGACTCCTTTCAAAGTTTCGTTCAAACACTTCTCTCGGATGGACGAGTACACACGCTCGGAGAACGTGTTCAGGAAATTCAGCGAAATTGGAAGAAGATGAATACCGACAACGAGTCGTTTACAAGACTTGCGGGGCGTTTGGACACGTCCTATGTGCCATTTGAAACTTTTGATAACCATTCTAAGAGTGCTTTGCGTCAAGTTGCAGAAGTGCCCGAGAACTTGGGTCCTAAAGCCCATGGCAAGAGCAATGAGACGCTCAAACATGACATTTTGATGCAGAAGGAAGCGTTGCAGGCGGGTGTGCGTGACTCCTCCGCACAATACATTGCACGACTTGGGGAGAGGGTCATGCATAAGCTTGATGATGAGGTAGAATGGTTGTAGTATAGTTGTCGTGACGAGTTATCTTCCATGCATGAACAATTGAGATCCGCGAGAGCCGACGGGTAAAGAGTTTGGAAGGTGATTTGGAAGAGGTTCAACAAATGTTGCAATCGGCACAAATTGAATTCCTTGAAATTAAATGCTGGGTGATTGGCTTCAGATCTCATGATGTGCATGAGTCCCACGAACAACATGAGATCTTGTCTCTCCCTACACACCGACCTTTGTCTTCAGGTTTGATGGACGTTGGTCCCATGATGGAGGGTTACTACCCAAATCAAAGAGGATAAACCAGAGTCCAATGTACAAGTGGAAAAGAAGGTGAGCCGATTCGGTGACTTCATTCATTGCATTGGTATACCTTCCTCTTTTGAGTCGGGCTCCATGAGGGCCTCTGATTTTGCCTCCCCTGGCGAGTCAGGTTGTGTGTTTTCGGGCAAATTTCCGCCCGACGCACTAACGGACAGAAACCAACAGAAAGGGATGGTGATCGGTTGAAGAATGGGCAACAAGTTCGTTTTCATGATTTGCAACGATTATGTTCCATGCACCCCGAGGCACAACCAGAGGACACCCTAATAATACACGAACCGAGGCCTACATAAGGGGGTTGTTCTCAAGCGATCGGGGAGATATGGATAACGACTTTGGGTTAGTGGATAAAGCCCCGAAGAAAGATATTTTCTGCTTTGTTGAAAGGCCCACTTTTGATGGAGCTTGTTGTAAATGTTTCCATTTTGAACGACCATGGGCGTATTGGTTGGAATATTGGTCACGTTCCCTAACTCCTGAACCTCGTACGCTTGCGCTCCTCTCCGCTTTGCTGAGTGAGGACGCATCCGCCTTTTGAGATTGCGTCACTGAATTGGGATGGGGTTACGACCATATTTGGGCTATGCTCAAGGAAGCAGCTGCAGAAATGCAGATACGTCATGTCCTTGAGCAGCATTGGAAGGATACTACCCCACCCAATCGCCTCCCCATGCCACATCTGAGATGGGTTTTGAAGTTTCAGGTGTTGTTTAACCGCATTGGTAAGATTTCAGCCCAAACGGCCAAAAAGACATGAATCGATGCCTTGGCCACAGCTAAGTGTTTTCAGACTGAGGTGGAGGAATTGCTGGAGGTGGAGGCCCTGTATGGTGAATCTACCTTTCTGGAAGCGCATGCCTTTCTTTTCTGTAAATTTATATTTCGTACGCGGACGAGATTTTGGGTAAGCGATATGGAACCGGTGAAGAGCTCGCTGTAGAGGACGAAAACATTGGGAACCTCAGGACTGGAGGCAGGCTACCGCGAACGAGTAATGACGACCGGGGCGGTGGGAAAGGACGTGCCCGATAACCAGGTGAAAAGGGCCGTTCACCGTCTGAGCCCCCTGAATGCAAGACGTGTGGTAAGGCTCATCATGGAGTGTGTTCGGCTACAGATAAATCTGCGTGTCCCCAAGGGTGGAGAGGACATATACAGGCACCACACAAGACAATCATGCAGCGCGTGAAGGCTCAGAAGTGCATTTGGTGTGGTGGTGATCACTTAGGTGTCAAGTGTGAGCAGAACCCCTTCTGTAAGGACACGGCAAAAGATAAACAGCGGGTGAAGGGTAAGTCTGAACCCAAGGAAGGTCCACATCCCCCATGTAAACACTATGGTAAGACAAATCATACAGAGGCGTCTTGTTTCACAGCACACCTGAAATGAGACAACAATGGAGGAAGTCTAAGGATAAGAAGAGTGCATAAGGGTGTGGAGATACCCGGGCAATCTCCGCTACATGCAGGTCCCTACTGGAGGCTCAGTTCCCAGGTAAAACAGCAGTGCAATCACAGATCAGCTTGACTGCCTGCAGTCAGGGGATCCTGAGACCACGTCGCCGATTTGGCAGGCGGGTCAAGACGCGGGAACAATGTGAGTTGTGGATAGAAGTAGACTTGTACTTTGGTGCACATGGTGTTAAACGCAGGAGTGCGTTAATTGACACAGGTTTTGAAGTGTTCCCTGTTGCACAAACAGGTAGATTCTCGTTGGGTTCCGTACAGAAGGCCAGAAGGCCCCTGGCATTAAGTGCAGTGGGGTCACAGCCAGTGCCCGGTCAGATCATCGGGTCCCGGGTGGATGTGACATTGCCATCACCTGGGACCACCACAATGTGTGTGCACAAAGGCATGGATTTACTCAGCGGATATTACCCCTGACTTGCTTTTGAGGGACCCTTTTCTGGTTGTGTGTCAACCCACAGTGGACACACAATCGCAGTGTGTGTTGCCTATGGAGTGTATTACCATGAATGCTGCACAGTTTATTTCTGAAAGGACACAAGTTACAGCTGTGCGGTGCTTGTGCTTCTTTCTTTTAGGCCTCACTGATAGAGCCCAAGGAGAAGGAGTCATTCAGTGATGAGTCGCGTGGACTGTGGTCCGTTGAAGGTCTCTGTTTGCTCTGTTCGTGGGGAGGGCAGGGATCAGCGGGTCTGTCTGACACAGACCGGACAGGACTCTGTACATGATCTGCAGGTGCAGGTTCAGTTGCTTATACAGCATGGTAAAATTCCCGCACGTGGGTCAGCGGAGGCTGCTGCTTTGGATGTGTATGCGGCACATCCTTCAGGAATGCAGTGTGGTGTCATTGGATATGGTGTTTGCAATACCCACAGAATTTTATGCTCAGATGCAGCCCAGATCAGGGCTGGCGGCAAAGGATAACATTGACGTTTCAGCTGGCGTTATTCATTCAGATTTTAGAGGGAACATTGGTGGTCTCTTGGTGAATAATTGCTCAGATAAATTTGTAGTCTCACAGGAAGATCACATAGCACAGGTGCTCTCTAAACCAGTCGCACGACCAGTGCCGCAGAAAGTGCCCGCGTTGGCACAGACAACGCGAGGGTCTCCGGGGTTTTGGAGCACAGGAACGGGGAAGGTGGTGGATGACGATTCGTCCCATGATCACAAGAAGCCCCCTATGGCGGCGCACAGTGTGTGCACGTGCTGCCGCAAGGGCAGCTCAGATCATCAGGCAGCCACCATCTGTTCTCTACGTGCAAATCATGGCATGACACACGATCACCTGCATGTGCATGGTTTTATTGCGGATCGGAGGACATGGCAGAATATGAGGTGCAGCTACCTGCCTGTTGTTGTAGGGCACCGTCAGCCAGCGCCAAGGAGCAAATGGTGCGTGGGATCCGGGAGAGTTCAGACACGAGAAAACGGGATACCGGATGTCGGGTACGTCCGGTCAGCTTTGCTTGGGGTTGTCTGGCTGTACAGAGAATGGATTGACAAGGCCTCAGAGACCATGGCACGTGATGACACCGTGGCCGGGAGTCAATTGACTCGCGTTGCGATGCTTTCTGAGCCTCGGTCCCCTGAAATGACGGCAAAGGAGCGACTGCATCGCAGGCGCTCTTTGCACAAAGTAAAATCAGATAGTAGGTTCAGCTTGCTCCCCCTTGGGAAGCGTAGATTTCTGAAATGGGCCCAAAAGTAAAATAGAGAGCATCCACAAGTGGTTGCTCGATTCGGAGAAGTTTTTTGCAATAAGAAAGGTGACCCTATGTCGCAGCCGGGGACTGGCAAATATTTGTTTTTACACCCGCGGCACGACATGTTACGGGACACCATAGAAAACATTTTACGGGACGGTGCGAGGGCCATTTTGGTGCTACCTGTGTGGAAAAGCCTCCCACATTTTTTGGAGTATGGACGAGATCGGGGTTGATTGGTGGGACTGTGCACCTGAAATGCCTATGTACACTGGGGCTAAGCCGTCATAGACACCCCGTATTGTCCTGTTTGACGCAATGCAGGGATGGAAAAATTGGTAGGAGTGCAGGAGGAGGAATTTTCAGACAGTCCTTCTTCAGCCCCCACCCCCCCTGAGATTTCAGTGAGCACCGGTTCCGGTGCCCAGAATGTACAGGTAGTTGATACAGACCCCCAACTGGATGGACCTGGGAGGGGAGTGGGTACTTGTGCACAGAAAATGTGTACACAGATGCGACATGGTATGCGCCGTAAGTCATCAAAGCATGCTGAGTTAACGTCCTTCTCTTGCAAAGACACTGAATACTGCAGTGGGGACCAAGGAATCACATCCGAGGCGGCATCAGCACCGGAGCCTGAGAGTAATACAGGTGTGCAATTACGTACGTTTCTAGGTCAGGACAGGCCCAGGGACATCTGGGGATGCAGCAGGCATTCCGCTGAATCAGGTTGGGCATCTACCCCGCAGCATGCGCCGACGGCTCCACACGCGGAAACAGCGGGCATCATTCTCTGCATTACAGTCTGAGACTGGTGATAGTTCTGAAGACGGCCACACGGCAGCGGATGCATACATAATGCAGCGGCAAAAATGCCGTTAATCTTGTACTGTGGTACTGCATGATAAGCCAACAGGGCTTTTGAGGGCTGGAATACATGGGCGATCTATTTGCTCTGTGATTGAGGCTGATATGACCGACCCAAATTTTGCGGTATGCAGGGAGGCGTTAGAAAGGGAATTTGCTGATGTTCTCCAGTTCAAACCCCTTACGTCAGAGGATGTAGCGAATAAATTGCTTCGGCCATATTATGAGGCCACAATCACACTGAGACAGGGTGCTGAACGGAAGTCAGTCTAGCCATTCAGTTGTCTGCAGGTGGGCGCGGCTGCCTTTAAGGCACTGCTTGATAAATTCTCAGAAAGGGATATGACAAAACAAGCGGAAGGTAGTCCCCTGTGTATCGCCAGGGCCTTTGTTGTCCCCATGCCAGGGGCCAAATGGAGGCTTGTGATTGATTATAGACACCTGAATGACATCTTAGACAATATCCTAATAATAGAGGATCGGATAGTGGAGGAGGGGAAGAATGCCCTATGGAGCATTTTTGCATTGGAAGATGGCTTCCATCGGATGCCACTGTAACCAGACAGTAGGCATCTGACAACGCCCTGCGAGGATTTGGAATGGCAAGTATTCCCAATGGGTTTGAAGCCTTCCCCCTCCCAATGTCAGAGAATGTTGTCCCACTGCTTGGTCTCCATTCAGCTGAAGCCCTACATCGATGATGTTTTGAAGGGCACACCCCCTAATAGAGACACACAACAGGTGGATGAATCTGTAAACAAACAGCATGATGCTGAGTTGCACCAAATGTTTTCGCTGAAAATACAAACTGGCAGTGAAGAAGTTGAAAATGCACCTGTTTATGTGTAAGGTCGAATTTTGCGGGCATATCTTGTGTAAGGGACAGAGAATGTACAGCCCTGAAAAATGGTCTGCCATTGAACAGTGGCAATGGGAGGGCATAAGGACTCCAAAACATTTACAACGTTTTTTGGCTCTCACCCAATGGTACCCTATTTACATGCGTAACCAGGGGTGGGATAAGCGAGCGTTTAGCGACTGAACGGTCGTTTGTTTGTTACGCTTAGGGAAATTTATTAACAAACGACGTTTTAACAAACGACAGCCCGCAGGCCCCCGCCGCGGCGTAGCGCGCGCACTTCCTCTGTGTTTCGTCCGATGTTTTGCGTTGTCAGAGCCTATGAACTGAAGGATTTTAAAATTCACAAGATTTCAAAAACCACAGGTACAGAAAATTGATGCATGCAAGAAAATGTTAACAGACCGTTTTTTCTAACATGTCCATTCTTTCACAAGCGTGTCTGCAGGAGTCTGCAAGCAAACATGCACAGGCAACATAAGCCGCTGATAGGCACACCCGAAGGTCCCACAGTGACCAGAACAACGCATCGTGCAAGATAAGTTCACCGAAAGAAGGGCTGAGTGCCGCCGTGAGAACAAGAATCAGCCAATGACAGATCATGAAGATCAGGATCGACCTGAGAAGTGACTGGCGCGTCGCCGTCGACTTACCTGAGGGTATATGCCCTACTGCCTGTCACTGTTGTGGCGCAACGCGTCGAGTTGAGCGCCGCCGTGAGAACAAGAATCAGCCCATGGCAGATGATGAAGATCAAGTTCGACCTGAGAAGTGACTGCCGCGTTGGCGCAGACTTACCTGAAGGTATATGCCCTACTGCCTGTCACTGTTTTGGCAGAACGTGTGGAGTTGAGCGCTGAGCGGAGTGCTCAGGTGCAATGGTAGATCAGTGAATGACTACTGCTCCTCGCCCTCCTCATCAGAAAACTCAACAATAGGCTCGCGATAACCTGTGCGACGAGGCTTGGAGGTTCTGGTACACAGAGACCAGCTTGGTAACTTTGTCATTGTACAGCCTATTGCGGCTCTTGCTGTGTAGAAACCAAAAGATGGACCAGTTGCGCTCAGCGTCAGAGGTGACACAGGTAAGAGAAAACACGCGCTTCAGAATACCTTGGAGCTCAGGCACGCCACCACCCCAGAGGTCCCACCAACTGAGCGCACTGCCTCTTGTAGCTTCCTCTGTCCAAGAAAGAGAATCTGAAAAGTCACCACACTTAAGCCGATAGTCCTGAAGCTGTAGCAAGGCCTTAGAGGCTTTATCACCTGCAAAAGCATGCATAACAGTGCGCAGATCCTTCAGCAGTTTTGAACACTGCCAATTTGCTGTGGCGTGCAACTGAGGATTGCAAAGGTATGCTACAGAGTACACAGGTTGGTGCAGGAACTTCCACCTGTCAATCACACAGGTTCGCAAGTACTTAAGATCGCTGGCTGAGAACATCATTTTTTGAGGTGGTGCCCAGTTCTCCACGTGCACTTGGAAGTTCCAGATATCGTGGTACACCCACATTACGTAACCTGGCCCATCCGTGTCTGCAGGACGCATCAGCTTCCATAGTGGTCTCAGCAAGCTAGTGAACATCTCCATTTGAAGCCACGTGTCTGGATGCAACACCGTGTCCCTGAGATCACTGTCCTCTGCGAGCCATTCAGGGTCCACAACTGCAGCCTGCAGGGCTGCCTTGTTCTTCAACACGCAGCGCACAGTGATGAAGCGGCTGCTCATCCTTGTTTCTGCAGGTAGTGGAGCTGGGGCACGCTTCATGTTCAGCGCCAACTGCTTGTCATCCACCAGATCTCTCGGCCGAGTCCTGTTCTTGAAGCACTTCGCAATGAGCACTGCAGTGTCAGCAGCATTCTTCGTGGGACCAATCTTCAGCATGTCCTTGAACAACAAAGAATACGAATGCAGGACACAGGCAATCTTTGTGAGGTAGCCCATCTCGTCCTTGTTTTTGGAGTCCAGTACAAGGTTTGCAGCACTCATGACACTGGCATTGTCCTGCACGATTGTAGTAAGTTGGCTGCCAACGTTCAAGCTCTCGTAGATCTGCTTTGCCTCCACCAGTTTTTGGGCCACATATTCAGCATCTTTCTTCACCAGGTTAAGATACTCGGCATGCATGAAAACGGTGCCCTTCCTGCCAGTAATAGTGTAATTGAGCACGGGTTGCCATCTGATATTCGACCAACCATCACTGGCCATTGTTGTGTAATCATCGTTCGCAAAGTATTCTTTGAACACCTGTGTCTCCAGCGTCTCATATTCAGTGTCAAGAGCCTTCCCTATTTTCTTGCGATCAGTGCCCCGATTTCGAAGCCCAGCGACGATGAAGCGTTCAAACATAATGAAGAACTCGTCTAACTCTGGGTCTTCAGTAAGGTGAAAGGGGACTCCTGCATGGAACACGAATGAACTCCACTGTTGATCAAGGTCTGACCGCATTTTCGTCTCCATGGCTGCAATGGATGTTTGTTTTTTTGCTGCTTCCGCTCTGTTCAGCACCCTCCAGCACTCTCTTCCTCAGCTCAGCATTCGCTGCCTTGGTCTTGTCCAGTGCCTTCTGCTGGTCATCTTTTTCTTTTCTGTGCAACACCATCTCGTTAGAAACGGCGTCAGGGACGGATTTGCAATCAGCCACATTCTTGCTGCCACCTGATAAATGGTCCCGTGCACGACCAGGGGCAATCAGGCATTTCAGTGTTTTGTCGCAGTAGTTGCACGTCCAATCAGTGGGGTGATTGACAGCGTCCTGACGGTGGAAATATTTTTCTTTTGTCTGATCTTTCATTATGGCGTCTGCAGTACAGGAATCAAAATTAATTAACTGACTCAGATCTGATGGGTGTCTAGAAAATCTGACAGGACCTCCCCTGGTGGCGTGCCACCAACAGGTGAGTTTGCTAAGCCACCGAGTGTGGACAGCAGTCCAGATCTGGATGGCCCGGCCCTGAAGATCAGAAAATCATTCCAGCAGGAATTTCATTTCAAAGAATGTGATGTTGTTTGTTTTTGTTGCATATAATAGGGACATGTCACCTGATGACATCATCAGCCCTGACATCATCCGTGACATCCTCAGTGATGGCACGAAAAATTTTGGAAAAAATTGAGAAAAAAACTTTTGGAATTTTTTTTTGAAAAAACATTTTGGAAAAAATTGTGAAAAGGACTGATGGGGCAGAACAGAAACAAGCAAACCATTAGAAGCAAACCGAAAGGACATTAACAAGGGAAAAAATTAACAAACGACGTTCGTTTATTTTCATCGTTCGTTCGTTCGTTCGTTTGTTCGTTAATTTTCCAAAACAAAATTAACAAACAACGTTTGTTAATCCCAACCCTGTGCGTAACCATGCAAAATTTGCCGGCATTCTGTCCGAAGCGCTCAGGAAACTGCCAGAGCCCAATGCCAAAGACCGGGTGAAATCCTCACAGCGCCATTAGGTGGTGTGCACACGAGAGATGAGGACAGGTTTCTCCCAAATCACACGTGGAATGAGCAAGGAGGTCATTCTGCACATCCCGGATGTCAATAAAAGATTTGTTCTCCGGGTATATGCCAGTGATTACGCGGTGGGGGCAGTGCTGGAGCAGTATGACTCCAGGACATGCCAGACATGTAAGACAGGACCCGCATGCTTCGATGAATGTAAACACTTTCGTGTAACCCAATATCCGTTTCCATCACTGGCCATCGACTTCGTGTCGCTGCCAGCAGCTACTGAGTCAGGGCAGGTGTTTGATCAGTGTAGGGTCATTGTTGACTGGCTTACCGGTTATGTGGCAGCAGTGCCATGTCATGCCTTGGGTCTGGATGCCATAAAGGCGGCAAATTCATTTTGGCAATGCTTTTTGTTTTTGACGGGCATTCCTAGGGAGATCGTGAGCGATAATGATAATGTTATCACCACTGACTTCTTCCGGAGTTTGTGTGAGCGTCCGGGCATTGAGACCCACAAAGGGGTGATATATAGGCCATACAGCAATGAACGTGCCGAGGATGCAGTCACGTCAGTTGTAAATGTGCTGCGTTTATACCTGGAACAGCCCAAGGCGACGTGGGTGCTACCGTTGGCACTAGCACTGTCGGCCATAAATGACTTGCTTGGCATTCACAGCCTATATAGCCCACATACGACTGGTTTTTGGACGCGACCCTATAGGCTTTCGCGATTGTCCACCAGTGCAGACAGACCATGCGGAAGACGCTCCGAAGGGAAGTGCAAAACAGGATCACTAAAATTCACAAGGCCCAGATGGAGAAATCTCAGCAGAAATTTTCAGCACTCAGCCTGGCGCCTGGCGATAAGGTGTGGGTCAGGAACCTGCCTGGAGAGTCTAACCTAGACAGAGTCTGGTAGGGCCCTTGCGAGGTGGCGAAGATGATCTCTTCGTCAAGAGTGGTGGTAAACACTCCGCAGGTCGATCCGATTCTGTCCACCAGCAGACTGAAACTGTACCTCCATCCGTATGGAGCACCAGCTTTTTTTTTAAGGCAAGGCGGTCCCTCGCCGAAGAAACACAAAACGTTGCTGCCATGCGAGGTTCACCGAAGGACTGCCGCATATGTACAAAGAGAATAGAGCCTGCCCAAGGTGCAGAGCAGAGGTATGCAGCACCCGCTTCTGCACACCCCTTCAATTGTTTCTCTAAAGGAGAGGTCACCCCCCCTGTTATTGACCAATGGGAGCCTACAAAATTTTTGGCGACCAGGCCGTATCCTAATGGTGTCAGAAAATGGCGAGTAAAGTGATCAGGACACGACAAGCCCACATGGGAGCCTGCCAGCAGTTTCATGAATGAATTGACCACGGACTGGCACGCCTTTATCGATAAGAAGGGGCTCAAGCTCACAGTGGATGACATACTAGCTATGTCGTGAGTGGTAAGTCGACATCCGGACCCTTCCCGGATGATGTTGTGTGCATGTACTGCATGCTCTCTCTCTTTATGTCAGATCATTTTTGTTTCCTGTCACAGACGTTGACGGAATTCTATGCTGGACATTATCAGTGAACGGGGCGAAGCAGAAGTGAATCACAGAAATAAAATAAGCAACCGGGACTTTGTACATACTCAGTCAGATTGCAGTTTTCCGTTGCACTAGGCTCAGCCTTCACTGGTGGTTTGCTGAATTTTGTTTGCACATTGACTGCCCCCCACCCCCCTCATGCCCGACAGTGCAGATGAGCATGTGGAGCCTGGCCGTGCTGCGGCTGATGCAATTCTCAGGTGCCAAGCTACCTTTCGGCTTGGGAGGGGAGTGTAGCAGGCAGCACTCCGGCGAATGTCGACGACACAAGTCGCGACAGTGAGGTGATGATGACAGACTGACAGCATGGAATACGACAGTTTTATCCTTGCAGTGAGTTGGAATCTGCTTATTATCAGATCACGGATTTTTCTGTTACTGCAGGTTCCTGTATGTAATATTCGAAATGTCCTTGGTGCTCGTCCACTGATCTGTTTGATATTGGGTAATTCTAGTACAAGAACGCTAAGGAGAGCTTGGAGTAGTGCAAAGTGCGAAGCACCTGTTGCGGAACTGACGCCCGAACGTGAACAAATACCTGTTTGGAAACAGGCCCTTGAACTACAGCTTCAATCCGAAGAGTTCTTCAAATCCCTCCTTCTTCAAACAGAAGCCGACGAGTTGTTCAAGATCCGGGAGCAGTTCAACAACGACATCGCAAAAGTACAACGTAACGTAAGGGACAAAACGGCTACAACCAAGGCGAATCTCTTCAAAAAAGAAAAAAGAATGCGGCACCATTTGAAAGGACTCCATGAAGACCAGTTTGACACATTTGTTTTTGTGCACTAAACGGCGCCTTCTGGTGGCTGGCGAGGCCGTGCTCGATACATCTGTTGACCTGCACTACCACATCCGCTATATGGGAAGAACTGGCGACACGTACCTATCCAGGGCCGAAAATTATGTATGTTCCTATGTGACACAAATGCATGCGGACGTTTGTGAGAGACTGCTTCGTCATCACCGAGCTTCCTGATCAACTTTCAACGCTGACAGAGGAGCCATGCACGGCTAGCGAGAGAAAACACATGGAAAACCACGCACTGCCGACACTAATGGGCCCGAATGAAATGTGCTTACACAACCCTCACCCATATTCGCTGCTACAGGTTCGATGCACAACAGCTGCACAAATTCTTTTGAGGTCGTAATCAGCGAAATATTTGAAAAAAGAAGATCAGTGCCCTCTACTTACCAACTTACATGGAGCAAGCATGTGATTATGTGATATTTTTAATTTCTCTATGTTACCAGCCCAGTCGTGAGTCTCAGTGAAGCTTAGTGCTGGCTGTCAATGGAGGCATACATGCTAGCAGCTTGCTTTTGAGTGCACGTTATGTTGCTCTGTCACATTAAGGTGAACTGGTTATATGATGAACTTCGATTACCTTTCTACCCATTTGCCTTGCACTCTGTCTCTTTTTTTCGAAACCAAATGTGGATTTTGCCGTAACGGTGAACCTGCAAGAGCTTTTCAAAGGCAGAGTTTGAGTGGCAGCTCACGAGATGAACTCCAAATTTTGGTTCTCTTTTCACATCTGTACAATGCACTTTTTTAAACAACTGAATATCCACCCATTAAGTTTCCATCTACTGTCTGCATTTGTTTTGGTTTTATTTTTCTTGAGCATGCTGAAATTAACGTGCTGTTTCTACAAAAACCATCTTGAGTCTACGCTGGTGGCTTAAAGGCCTCAAGAAAGCCGTCACATAATGATTTCTTCACAGCGAGACTTATTTTTCTGTACGGCGAATACACCCTTACACACAACACACGGCCTCCCAAGCTCTCCACCTACATTCAGGTTCCTTTGGGTAATTCTGTGGCACCTTTGGTGCGGCGGGCAGCCCCTATAAGTTGGAAAGCATGTTGATACCTCAGTGTTCTTAGTGCGTCAAACTCCTAAACTCTCATTGACAACTTTGAGATGTTTTCAAAACTACCTAGACGTAGCATCCTCATTCTGATTGGTGAGGCTAAGTATAAATAAATGCACGGAATCTCGAACTCGGCAGTGGCGGGTGACAGAATCAGCATCACGTTTCGGAGTTGGGGCCATAGCGACCATGGAACATGGTGACTCCCTCATTAATGCTCAGGCATTGTTAATTATTTGAAGCACGTCGATAGCAAGTAGTGTGAAGGTGGAACACTAAAACACATTGCGCAGGCACTGCAGGAACAATCTCATGGTCTCTCTAGTGAGTGCTTAAGAGTACATGCTATGCAAACATGCACGGGGTGGTCGACAGAGACTAGTGCACTACTCGATTCTAAATTTCCCCAGTTTCTCTAGACATCAACATGTTACTATCAGGACAGACTCGTTCCGAGCATCCAATGATTACAGGAATTGGACAAGGTTTCCAACACGTGGACTGAGTTTCCTCGATAAGAGGGTTCGCACCACAGAAGAAACGACTGGAATAAGTCGACAAACACTAATCTAAGCATGCGGTGGAAGGGATGACTCTCTGTGATGAGAGTCCCTAGACAGTAGTCCCTTGTGATTGGTCCCGTCCCTAGTGTGTATCCATTCCCTTCTTTTCTCAGCCTTTTTTATGTCATATGGCGTAGGATATTTCTGGCCCTCTACCGCTACAACATCAATGGTCAAGACAGTGTGGGATCTTATTTGCAATCTTACAACCTACATGTTCGGAGTGGTCTGCTCCCAAAGCAATATGGCACTTGCAGACAAGTGGTCTCCAGGTCTTTCAATATTGTCATCGCTGCTTGTGAGCTGATTTAAGTGATGTTACTTTGACGGGGTGGTCAATGGTCAAATTGGCCTCTGGTATACCTTTGGAGATGGAGACTTCAATAACCAATGCGTTGGCGGTCGTCCCAGATGATGCAACCGACGTTCTCAGCATTATTGGTGTACTGTTATTTTTGCTCCGTTGGGTGTCAATGCGCCGTTGTCAGCAGCGGTTATAGTTGCCTGCAACTGATTGTAACGAGAGCATTTTGTCTTACTATTGTCTATTCAGGTGGGTAGCAATGCGTGGTCGGTTACCGGGAACTGGTTACAGCTTCGTGCTTGCGCTTGCTACCCACATGCTCAGCATTGCTCTCTCAAAGTGATTACTGAAAGCGACGATATGCTGGTGTTGGCCGCTGACGTGCGACTTTTTTGAGACATCTACTCGATCTATATCTCGGTTATCCATATGAACAAAGGACCATGCAATTCTGATAGTCAATATGTGTCTGGAATATCTCTCTTGTGGTTTTCCTTGAGAGCATTATTGGGGCCTGCATTACGTGGTTCAAGGTGCTGTTGGATAACAGCAGCTGTGAGTTCAATGCAGTCAGGAATATTTTCACGCAGGCCGCTGGCTTGCAACTGTTTGACTACATTTGCACGAGCAAATTCATGGTCGTCTGCCCCTAAGCGATTAATACAACTGGTGTTAATCTGCCATGCGACGCTGACTTCCGAGTGCTTTACTATATCTGTACGATCCACTTCTTGTTTATCTGTGCAATTTTGATGGTCACTCTCTGTCCATGAAAATTCTTGAAGATGTATACTCAGTGTTTTCCCCACATATCATCACCGGTATCAATGAGCTGTTCGTCACCGATGGCTGAAGTTGATGCGTCTGATTGGTGTCTGATATTATATAGAGATTGGGCATTAATTACCGCGGCGCTTTTTGGTTGTTGGTGGTTCAATTTGCTTTTGAGCATCAGTGGCAGTGAGTCTGGTCTGTGATGTTTGTCCGCGGTCATCGATGGTGCGCGACGCCTCAATAGCAGCTGCATGACAAGGCTCTTGGTTCTCTATATCTCTGTATTCTCCTCTCGAAGCAAATTTGGCAACGACAGGGTCGGCTTAATAATGAAAGAAGAGATCTCATACTCTTGAGACGGTTAGCATTGCAGTGATATCACACAAAGCAATGCCGTTTCACATAAAACTTTCGCAAACGTTGACAGAGAGGGCAAAGAGGGGAGGGCAAGAAGAATAGTGAACTGTGAGCAAAAAGTGAACTGTCATCTGCTTCAAACATGACCCAAATCACGGTGTACAATGCCAGCTGTACCCCCCCGTCTTAGCCCACGCAAACTGCACGCTGTTTTTCACCTCAAGGGCGGCATTTGTGTGCCAAAAAAAGACGCGCAGTTTCCGCGTGTTTCCACCTGAAAACTGAGAATTAAAAAACGAAGGAATCTCAAATATTTTTTTTAGGCTATCAGCGGAATGCAAGTAGTCAGAGGTATGAAAAAAACCTTTTTTTTGGCATGTTGAGTGCGCGAGGCCTCGCGCACTCAATTATGCAGAATGTGTATTTCCCAATGGTCCTGAATAAACAGTATTCCATGCCAAATGAGGCTCTGCTGTCTTCATGGGTGCCTCATGGTGTACCGTTCGGGTCATGTCAGCAGCAAGATCTGGTCAATCAATGGACGTTTTGTACACGCCATGCACTATGTAAGGTGTAATAGATCTAAAAAGGTGGGTTGCCCTCAGTCCTTGCTAAACACACAATTTTCAGTTAGTTTACCTACAAATGAAGTGCCCAGCCTCCCATCTTTTGGGGCTGTACGACAGTTTGTCAGAAGCGCTAGGACGTATGAAGCAAGTGCTCTAGAGGAGGATAGTCTAATCGCTGCTCTTGAGCTCACTGTTTTCACAGGATTCCAAAAGGAAGGAATCTCAAAAAGCTTTTTGGAAGCTATCGGCAGAATGCAAGTGGTCAGGGGTATTCAAAAACCCATGCTTCTAGCATGTTGAGTGCGCGAGCCCTCGCGCACTGAGTGTTCCGCTGTGCAAGTCTGTAACCCACATTGAATCTTGCAGTTTTGCTTTTGGTCCATCCTTGCTTCATGCCGCTTCTGATGTCAAAAAGTGATCTCAAAAAGGCCTGAAAATCTCACTCCAGCTGGCTGAGTGCGCGAGGCCTTGAGCACTCAGCCTCCCATAATAAGTATTTTTTCATGTGGACATGTACAGGATGTGTGAACAGCGCCCATCTTTAATGGTTTTCCAGACGATCCAAACATTGGTATTCTTCAAATTAGCCAACAAAATGTTATTTCGGGAAAAATGACTGGTGAACCCTCTGATTTTGGACTAAAGAATGGTTATTTGACCCCCCTAGAGACAGCAGAAAATGAGCAAAACTGATGAAAAATGCATTTTTTGGGAGGGTCTGAAAAACAGTATTTTCAAGATGGCAAAAAAAGCTATTTTTTTCGGTGACAAAATCTAGGTGCTTAGGTGAAGAAACGGGGGTGCAGTTTGCGTGGGCTAAGCCTGTGTTACACCCCGAGACACAATATTCCCCGTATGCTGTGTATTGATGCCAGTGTTGACAGAGAGGCTGAGCTAGGGCAATCCGAGTCTGCCACAGATGTCTTGCATTAAGCATGTGCCGAGATTTGCATCGGGTGTGTATACGGTGTCAAATGTATCAAGGAAGGCAAGTTTCATACAAAAGCAGTCTACCCATGCCATCGTGCCTCGTTACACTTATAGCACACACATTCATGCTAGTTCACTGCGAAATGTCGCGAACGTTGACAGAGAGGGCAGAGAGCAAAGGGCCATAGCAATAGTCAACTGCTGGAGAAAAGTAAACTTTCATCTCCGTCAAGCATGAGCTAGATCGCTGTGTACAGTGCCTGCTGTACCCTCCCCCCCCATTGTTAGGCCCCAAGACAGAGTATTGCCTGTATGTTGTGTATGGAAGCTAGTCTTGACAGAGAGGCTGAGCCACATCAATGTGTACAGAGTTGCATGCTAGGGCACCAGCTACCTGTCAGAGCGCCATACTCAACTAGTGACACCCAGCTTGCATCTTTTGTGATTGCCCTCGGGCACGAAGGGTCAGCCTTGTTTTTTCTTATTTCATAGTGCCATAATGGTGTGTATGTTTTTTGAGCAATCTCACCAAAAACAACACACATAAATCTCTTATATTGTCACTGCTCGGAGTTGTACCAATTGGCTCCAATAAAAAGATCTTTCGGCTCAATGATGATTCTGTAGCGGTCCTACTGGTGTGAAAAGCGAGGTTCAGACACGTATTTTACGCTAGCCTCGGAGACACACGGGCAGACCGAGCCCTTGCTAGTGGGCAGACCGCGACGGTTCCTTTTTGCTTTTCTTCTTTTTAGTTTTACATTTTTCTTTTGTGTTTCCAACCATGAATGAAAAAAGTAACAAAAAGTGCTTTTCCAATGATTTAGGGTATACTTTAGTTGTATTAGAGGTGCTCTGAGCACTCTTGCATTTTTATCTTAGCATTGGCCTAGCCAAAATGGGTGATAACACATTTTGACCTATAGAACCAAACACTCAATCAGGATGTAGTGTGGACCCCTTAATCCCCAAGCTATATGCACTAAAACATCTTTTCCCGGGTGACTGAGGCACTGATATACTGAAGGCAGATCCTATGAATTTATCTATGTTTTCTCATGAATTCTTAGCTATCCTAGTGGTATGCACCCTAGGGGGCTGGGGCACCTCTTTTTGAGGGGTCCTGGGTTCAATACCCAGTCAGCCCAGCTAAGTAGGAATGTCCCATGTAACATGGCAGTGACCTCAGCGCCACAAGCCATGCCACCTCAGCACCAATGGGACCCAAAAACAAAGAGTGCACATGTCTAGATGGCACTATGGAAGAGTGTGAGCCCAAGGGGCAGTTTTCCAATCAGTTTTCTCAAACATGTAAGATATTTCATCCTGAGTTGCTTTGAATGTAAATTGCTGTGGTCTATTGTTGATAGTTGTCTTTATCTAACTCATTGTGACTGCAGCCCTTCATGCTTTGATCCTGTTTATCTTCTACTTGCTTATCTCTGGCTTGCGTTATCCTGGAGTGGTTGTATTTCAACAAATAAAACATTTTCCTCATGAAAAACAAGCAGCAGGAACCCTACACCAGCAGCAAGCAGCAGGAGAGGCACATCAAAAACACAGTGCTGAAAAAACTATCAAACTTTCTCGTAGCAAGAGGCAGACAGTCTCTGCGTACCGGCAGCAACCTCGTGCCGTACATCCAGTGCGCCAAGTACTGTCATAAGCAAGGAGGGCTAGAATATGGACACAAAGAAGGAGCACACCGACGCGAGGACGGCGCCTGAGGCACCAGCAAGGCCAGCACCTGGTGAACCTGGACCTGGACCTAGTGTTGTACCTTCGGTGCCCTTACATGGGCCAGTGGATGTGGTTGATGACTCGCTGGAGGCACTTCAGTCGGCCTTCAGGGCCCTCTCAGTCGAGGAGGTGGACACCAACCCCGTGAAGAGAAAGAGAGAGAGAGAGAGAAGGATGCAGGAGAAAGCATGGAAGACGAAGGAGTAGACCATGGGCAAGACCCGACGAGTGAGTCGACCTTCGAGGGCGCATCAAGCGTCTCTGGCCTCCACACATCACCCTCTCCTACAACCACCAAACTCCCACCTCGGGACCCAGCCGCTGCAACATCCAAACCCATAAGCACCCCGCCTATGGCTGAGAGCACAGGCTTTACTGGTATGCCTACCTACCCTGCCTATGGTGTGGACCCATCTACCACTGCGTTTCCACAGGCAACTACTGCCAGTGGGCAAGTGGCCTCCAGTTCTGCGCCGTGCTGGTATGCGGCAGACTATCACCATCCTCTACCCGCTACGGGAGCCTATGTGGATGTTCCTGGTTATGCAACCCTGAGTGGGCTGAGGAGAGGCCCTGAATCATGCGGGAGCAGGAGTAGAGGATCGGGGAGATCCTCCAACAGGTCCCTGACTCGGTCGGAGATCAATGAGGCACTCCGAGGAGCCACCTCTAAAATTGTGGGTGATCTCTCTCAAGAGATTCGGGCTAAACTGGAGCCCCTGATTCCACCCCAAGCGTCCCCTACCATTTTGGGAGTTTCACCCCACCGAGTACAGGCCAATCACCGGGTGGCAGGGTTGACAAACAGCCTGGGGAGCCTGAGGAGCCAACCTATGCCGACCCCTGCTGTGATACCGAGAAGCCCTTTCATACCCAGAACGGCCCAGCCTCCCTACAGCCACGTGAGGAATTCCATGCGATCCGAGCTGGACCGGCTGGGGCTGACAGCCCTAAGGGCTATGGTTGACGTGGAGCCCTATCGCTCTAGTGACCTAGGCGGAGACCCCTCTGACGATGAACCTCCGTCTATGACTTCTGCTTCGCCCTCGGAGGACGACGACCCTGAGGACCCCGAGAACCCGAGTGGGCGGAAGAAGAAGAAGAAGAGAAGACCAGGCGCCCTGAGGGACGCAGGTCTCAGGAGGCTAAGGCAATTGCGACCTCCAAGATCGTGGTGAACTTGCCTGAGTTCACAGGCAAGGATCTCAGCGAGTTCGCTGAGAATTTCTGCCGGTTCCTGCGAATGACCGGCCAAACCCATGCGAGTGGGCGAGTCAAGTGTGATCTGCTCCTACAGTGCTGCAAGACCAAGTACCTGGAGAAGCAGGTCAAGCAGATCGTGACTAAGTCCGCCACCTTTGCCGACGTGTTGGTTGCCTTGGAGAGGCAGTATCCTACCTACGAAACCGACCTCTCCCTCAGGGCCGAGATCCAGAACCTGGCCGTGCTGCCCAATAACCCCAAACCTGCCAGGGTCACCGAGCTACTGGCTGACCTGGATCACTGGGCTGGACGACTGACGCCTGGTTCCTACAGCAGCGACGACGTGCTTTTTTGGTTGGTGGCTAAGCTCCGTCGGTCAACGGCAGAGCGCAAGGGTAGAGCCCTCAACTACAAGGATTTGTCTGTGCTACTCTTGGAGCTGGCGCTGGAGAAGGAAAGCGACCAGCACCTGAACGCCTACAGTCCTGGAGGAGGAGGCTCTGGAAGCCATGGGAAAGGGTACCAAGGACCCAGACCTGGACAGGGGACTACCCCCAAGCACCCCCGTATCATGGACAATGTCAAGGAGCTCTTCTGGTGTGACACCATAGATGAGCATGGCCACCTGCAACACGCCCCCGACTGCGAGCAGCGAGACTGCTTCGTAGTCCAAGGGAAGAGGCAGGAGACCAACACCGGCGCCAAGCCTAAGCTGCCGGATCACTACAGGTGTACTATCACCTGTGCCTTCTGTGGAAAGATGAAGCACTACGAGGATGAGTGCTACCACAAGCAGCGCCTGTCGGCAAAGCTGAAGGGCGAGGATCCTGGCAAACGCTCTGGCAAGGGCGGTGGCAAGAGCAACGGCAACAACTCCGGCAAGGGCAAGTCGAAAGGACGTGGAAAAGGACAAGACAAGAGCCTAGGTGGACGAGGAGGAGGCGCTAACCGCCAGCCTGACAAGGACAGCAACAACCCGGACAAGAACGGAGGCAACCCGAACCCTAATCTAGGGGGGAACTCCAAGCCCTCTCGAGGGCAATCTGGTCCTATCACACGCTCGCAAACTCAGGCCCAGCGAGAGCAAGGGGCCAAGCGTGAGCATGAAGGTGGTGATGACGGCAACGCCAAGAGGAGAAGCCGTTTCATGAGGATGGCCCGCAAATTGCGGAACAAGGGGTTCAAGGTGACCTGTCACGCGGAGTTCTGACGGGGACGCTCCGGTGGGGCCCTGTACCTGGTTTCCTGGGTACGTATCTGACTAGGGGGACGTGAATGCCTGGGGGTACTGGATACCGGAGCCACCATATCTATAGTGGCCAAGAAAATTTTACCTTGTGGGAGCCTGAAGAACACCATGACCACCGCGGCTATACGAATGGGGGACGGACTTGTGGTGCATAGCTGCGGGGGTTGTGAAGTGGAGGTACCAATAGGCTCCCGAACTATCGTGCATCAGTTCTATGTGATGGACACTGAGGCGTTCGACTTTGTACTGGGGACTGACTTCTTCGTGCAGCACTCCCAGATACAATCCCTGACGCTGCAAGCGCCCTAGCTCCTCTTCGTGGACCACGGCAATGGCAGAGAGTCCGTGCCACTGGAGCAGTCGGAGTCTACCTCGAGCTACCTGAGGGTATCGAAGGAGGAGCCCTCAAACATGATGGCGGCCTCCAAAACTGAGGACTATCAACTAATGGGGGAAGTCCTAGACCAAGGTCTGAAGAAGTTGGGTACTCCAGAGAAGACGTGAGCGTGGAGTTGTTCGCCAGCGACAAGCAACATGTCTTGCACCTTTACTGCAGCAAGGGGGGAAAGTGCAGCTACAAATTTTACTGGCCCTCTTTCGGGATGGCCTACGGGAACCCCAGGTTCAGTGAACTGGGGAAGGTCTTGACCAAAGTGGCCCTGGAACGTTCCCGTATGGTCCTGTGTTCCCCCGATTGGGGAGCCCATGGGGGCAACGAGTACTGGCGAACCCTCCTAGACAGGCTGACTATCAGCTCTGTTCGGTTACCTGATGAGGCCATCTACGTGCCTCTGGGGCTGAAGACGCCCATCGGGAAACCCGGATGGGGAGGTATGCTAAGCGTGGTGGATGGGGGTCTTACCTCTATCCCCTGGGAGGACCTGGACTCAAGTCTTGTCCAGGCTATACAACGAGAGAGCGATGGACTCACCCTGGGTGACTTGAAGGATCGACTACGACCTCAAGATGCTATTGAGACTATACCAGGGGGAGATGAATACGTCGAGACTAACATCAATGCCCCCAACTCTCCTTGCCATGTACCTGTTCTTCATCGAGTCTCTGAGTGTGGACTATCCGAGCTCCCCAGCTCTATCCACTCAGATGAGAAAACTCAGCATGACGCCTTCTTCGTGCAGACATGCGCGGAGGAAGTGGAGAACGCCGAGTACGTCGCCCCACCGAAGCCCCTCCTCTCCATGAGGGTGGAAGACCCCGTGGACGAAGAGCTGGACCCCCGATCCAGGCTAAGGGAGTACGTGGACTCCAACAGGAGGTTGGTGGCAAAAACCCTATGCTACGCTAAGCCTACCAACAGCTCATGGCCACTGAAGCAAGGACGTATGGGAGATCTATCCCAATTGAAGGAGGACCTCGAACAGAAGATCACCACCTGGCAAAAGGAAATAGATCTTAAGCTCATGAAGAGCGTGTGGGGTACCCATGTGAGGACCCCAGAGGAGGACGACCTCTCGGAGGATTGTGTATGTGAACCCCCTCGAGCGTGCCTATGTTGCCATCGTCCACCGGAGATGGTTGAACGAGACCTACTATACGCCTACCAAGGGTTGAAGGATACTACCAAGGGCGAAGAGTCGGTGGACGATCACGTCCTGGCTTCTATTACTCAGGGAGCAAGCAACTTACACTCTGACGAGGACATGGAGGACAAGATCAAGCTATTGGACCCGCGGGCGCAGACGCTTATAAGAACCTATCTGGAGGTGTTCCGGGAACTACCACCCCCAGCCTCATGTGACAAGCTGGTACAGATGGACCTCAAGCTGAAACCCGGGTTCGTGGGTCACAAGATCCGGAGGAGACCCTATCCGGCTCCTAAAGAGCAGGCCGACAAGATTGAGCGACAGATACAACAATGTATCGACGCTGGCCTAGTCCTGGAGTACAAGATCGGGGACTACCCCCAACACTGCAGCCCCTGTTTACTGGTTGCTAAGCCTGGGTCTACAGCCAAATGGCTGGTAGTGGACTACGGAGAGCTGAACAAGAAAACGCTGAACTACTCAGGGTCCATTCCTAATATGGAGTCTACCCTTGAGAAGATAGCCTCCTGTCGCTACAAGACCAAGATGGACAAGAGGAGCGGATTCTGGCAGGTGGACCTGACGCCCAACGCTCAGGAGCTACTAGCCTTCATCACCCCTCAGAAGAGGGAGTTCAAGTGGAAGGTCATGCCCTTTGGCGTGGCCAACGCACCCGCTCTGTTCCAAGAGCTGATGAACAAGATCTTGTCCATCCTACGACGAAGACCCAAGGTGCAAGAACTCATATCCCGTGGGGCCCAGATGGAGGCGCACATCGATGATGTATGCCTCGGGACACATACCCAGGAGGATCACCTCATCCTCTTGGGTGAGTACTTTTCGGTCTGCAAGGAGAACCACACACCACTCAAGCTGGAGAAGTGTGAGTTTATGCAGGAGACCATGCAGTACCTGGGGTTTGACGTTGGCTATGGGTTGTGGACCCCAGCGGCCTCTAAGGCCAAACCCCTGATGGACGCTAAGGTACGACATGAAGACCCCAAGAAAGGACTCCATGATGTACGCAGTTTCATTGGGGCGTGCAACTTCTATCGCCGCCACACCAGGGTCCCCCCTACACGGGGAGAACACCGCACTGTGATACGGTGTCCATCCACAGATAGAATCTTGTAGGGCCCTATATAGGGGTCATCGCTGGTAGAGCGTCGCCAGGCGGGTAGTCGGCTGTGGTGCACCAGCACCCAGTTCCCCTCTTGGTAGGTGGCTGGTACTCGGTGCTTGTTCTTCTTGTTCCACTAACGCTCCCTCACTCTCTGGAGCATAGCCTGGGCCTTGTCGACCTTCGCTTGTTGTTCTGGAACCCACTCACCCACAGAAAAACGGGTGTCCTCGGGATAGGGAGCATGTAGCAACCACGCCGGGCGCCCTAGGAATAGCTCATGGGGCGAGTAGCCAGTCGCCGAACTCTCTTGGGGGTTCATCATCAAGGATATGACGGGGAGTAGTCTCACCCAGTCTCTGGTGCGTTCAGTTTTGCACCATATCCTTACATTCTCCTCGAGGACACGAATCTGTCGCTCACATAGGGGGTTGCTCGTGTGAGAATAGGGAATCCTCGTAGACACCTGGACATTGAGGGATCTCAGGACCCTCTGGTACCAGCCGGTATCTGAGCGTACTCGTACGTCGTCATCGGAGCTGATCTCCTTGGGCGCCCCATAAACACAAAACCACTCCTCCAGGAGTATCTTGATAGTCTCCTCCCCGGTAATGTGCTTGGTACATGGGAACACCCTGGTAAACCTGGTCAGCCCACAGGTTACCACGAGGGCGAAATCATAGCCCCCAAACTTGGGCATCTCCGTGTAGTCCAGGTAGAGAACACTGTTAGCATAGTGAGGGATGGGCAGGGTCGAGTAGAGACCCCTGTCCCTGATATCCCCGGGTTTGCAGGACGTACACGGGCAGTTGTCCAGGATAGGCTGGAGGGTCTTTCGCAGCTGGTCATCAGTCCACGTAATGTGGAACCACTTCTTGAATAGCCTCAGGGTACGGTCAGCACTCACATGACCGCTGGACTCATGGGTCCACTTCAGCAGCGCAGGAACTCTGTCACTGGGTACCACGATGCGGTCCTCGTGCCAGAGGTAGCTCTTGTCCCTCTTCCGCTGTTCTTGGTTGACCAGGAGGGGTTCAAGGGGTTTCTCCAGGCGCTTGTAGATATCCCCGAACTCCTTCAGGTACTCCGCTTGTTGGAGTCCATCTAGGGGGCGTATCATAGTCATGTTGAGGTCCAAGTGTACGTTCATACGGCTGAACGCCTCCTTAGCAAGCGCTTCAGACCGGGCACCAATCAGGGCGTCGAAGTTCTGGCGGCTGATGTAGTCTGCACATTCGTTCTTCACTCCCTGGATATGGTGTACCGTCAGCCGTAGTTGGCTGAGGTAGGTCCACCAGCGCCGTAGCTTGGCCTTCTCAGGTGGGGGGCCCTTCTCGAAAGTGCGGACCGGTTCTTGTTCGCATAGCCAGACCACAGGGTTACTCCCCAACAGTCGTGCCTGAGAGGATAGCTCCAGCATTCCCGCGAGCAATTCCTGCTCATAGATGGAGTAGTTCCCCCTGGCCTGGTTCCATTTCCAGTTCCAATGGCCCAGGGGTACTAGGACCCACGTGTTGTCAGGGCAGCTGTGCTTGAGGGTTCCATCTCGGTTGAGACGTTCAGTCACCCATTGGGAAATAGCCGAGTGGAACTCCTCCTTCTCTAGTGCTTGCCATTGGAACAACGTTCCACCACCGCCCACATTGCTGGCATTGGTCACCAGGATAGTCTCATTTTGTGCTCTCGGCACGTCCAAGCACTTAGCGTTGGCCACCTTGTTTTTGAGCTCGTCCAACGCTTGTTGCTCTTGTGGGCCCCAGCGCCAAGTAGTACTCTTCTTGATCGGGTCCGTCAGAAGGGCGCTGGTGTAGGTGAAGCTTTTGATATGCGCTGCTCAGCGGCTGAAGCGCTACTATGATCCCGAAGACCTCTGTGGGGAGGAGTGGGAGCTGAACGACGAGGAAATCGCCGCCCTAGAGCTACAGGGGGCTGCCAGCCCTATGGAAGTTGAAGGGGAACTCTCCGACATGAACGCCGAGGAGATGGCTAAGGAGGGCTTCTACCTGGTGAAGTCTGTCCTACGCCGCCGCTATCGCCAGGGTTGGCGTTTCCTCACCCTCTGGGAAGAGTTGGGAGTCGAAGAGACCACCTGGGAGCCCTTCTCTGTGTTTGTACTACCTGAGGGACGCCTAAACTCAGTTGTGGTGGACTACTTGTCCCAGAACAACCTGGGTGAGTTGCTGAGGCTCGCTGAGACGCTTGCCTCCCAGACTAAAGCTAGGGACTGAACCTTACCCTTACCTGCCTAAGCGTATGTGTGAGTGTGCTATTCCTAAGGTCCTGAGAGCAAGCTGCAGAAATGGTGTCCTAATTATACCCAAGTCTGCACTCTTCCTAAACCTGGAGGTTGTCTTACCGGTGCCACGTGGTACGCCCCGGGTCTTTCCTCCCCCAAGCGCCCAGTTTCTGTGCTGCCGCAAAACCTCCGGGGAATACCCAGCATACTAAACCAGGTATTGTTTTCCCTACCTATCTGACTACTATAGGGGAGGGGTGGCCAAAAGCTATGAAGGCTTGAAAACGCCTATTTGCTACGATGGCCAAAATCTAGCCTAACCTCTGCCACTGCCCACCAACCCCGCTAAAATTGCAGGAAAAAGGCGCGACAGTGACACCCGCACTACAGGTCCTACGCACTCTGCAGTGGCACCATCCTGGTGGGCGAGCACTTCTGCAACTGGCTCAAGCCACCACTCAGGACTACCACTCCTACACGCACGCTCTACTGGGTGGTGTTGAAGGAGAAGTCACGAGCCCTAGCGGCTCACCTGTGAAATGGCAAGCGAACACAGTGCTACTAAGCATCTGTGGCCTGACAGGGACGCCACAACGCGTTTCCCTGCTAGGGCTTGGAGAGAAGGAGTGCTCTTGGGGCGTGCACAGCGCATATGTCGATGGAGTCAGACTCCTGGCCCTGCCACAGGCAGAGGCGGAGTTATTTGTTTGTGTGATCAGCGCCCTTGTTTAGCAGGGCAGGAAAAAAGGGAACGGTGCTGCACCAATCACCCTGACCTTCCCACCTGCAAAGCAAAGGCAGATGACTGAGGTTTGCAGCTGAGGAACCAAGACTACCTCAACGTATTATACGCTTCTGTAATGGGTTTGACACGGTGTGGGAGCGACAGAAATCGCGTAGGAAAAGTGCCAGATCATGTTGCAAAGGGCACTGCAGGCAATATTAAAATGCGATGTTGCACATGACAATTAAGTATTAAAATTTCATTGTTTTTAATTGTTATGTATCCATTTTCATGTTTGCACAGAACTGCAGTTGTAACATGTAGTGATCGTGAACGATTTGATGCAGTTCTGTGCTTACCTTGGGTATCTGGGGAAATCAGCACGGTGTTCACTGTCGCAGAGAAAATAGACCTCTAGGAGTTCAAGATCATTACACAACTGCAGTCGATTACCGTGTTTTAAGTGAACATCAAGAGCGCTGGTTGATTCTGTCTTCGAGAACATTGGTTGATTCTGTCCTTGAGACCGTCTTTGTAAACTCCGCTTCTCAAGACAAGGGCTGTAGCGGCGTGCTATGCCTTGCATGAATTGTGAGGAATTCAAGTGTGGTGGCGCAAGACGTCTTCGCGGTGAGCGTGAGGAGCTCCGCCACGAAAACAAGGCGTTACAGGAGGAGATTGAGGAGTTGGAAAAGACTTTGCGGCGCGTGAGAGGAGGACGCGACGACGCGGTGACCGAAGAGAAGAGTTTGCGCGCCGCCATTGCAGCTGGGAGACCACAGTCACAGCGTACGGGGCCAAAGAAGACTCACAGAGGTACAAGGTCGGCGAAGAAAGCAGATTAGTTGTGTGAAGCGTGGGGCTTTCGTGCTGACCATTCACGTTGGAGCGGCACTACTGAAGGAGATTTGAAGGAGAGCGCTGTAGCGCTGTGGCGAACGCGGACGCGAGTAAACGAGACGCTGTGGGGTAGCGCTGTGTTAAACGCGAAGTGCCCCGTGTTTTCAAAGTCTGTTTGCTTGTTGAAGTAAGTCTAACTTTCGGTCTGATCATCTATTATCATGTCATTTGAGTTGGGGAGCTGTCAGCGCTGAACTGGGTGCGTGTGTTGTGTACGCCCGGTGTTTGTGTTCCTGCGCCGGCAGTTGTGATTTGTCTGTGCGCCAGCGACCAAGCGTGCGCGTGTGAGTGCGTCTGCCTACAGTGGTGCGTGCCAAAGGCGCCACGAGCCTGTGTGCGAGCGTGGAGTGGACAGCCTGCACCTTCGATGCGTCGCGTAAGCCTACTGTAGTTCGAGTGTGTGCGTGCGATGCCGGGTGTGTGTGCGTTGCTACAGGCTCTCCCCAGGTTTGAGGTCGCGCTGGAGGCTGCTCTATGGGTACGAGCGACTGCCAGCACGACTGCAGGGTATGCAGCCATGAAGTATGCATATTTTGCAACGATGTATGTTCCTTTTGTGTGTCTCACCATATGTTTATACCTCGCAGGCTTAGAGATGCATGAATCTGATGTGAATGTCAAAATTGAGTTGAGGTTTGAGGTTTGAGGTTCGATTTTGCGGGTACTAGACGCCTTTCGGCCCCGGGGGGCCACCTGGTCGGGCCAGGTGATATCCTCCCCACCGGGTCCTAGTGGGGGGCCCTCCACGACGCACCTCCTGCCTTCTGGCGGAGTCCCCCGGGTTCACAAGGCTCGGAGCCCCGTCCTTCCCCGGCTTCCCCGTTTCGCCACTCCCCGGTCAGTGTATCCATAATTTGCAACGATGTATGTTCCTTTTGTGTGTCTCACCATATGTTTATACCTCGCAGGCTTACAGATGCATGAATCTGATGTGAATGTCAAAATTGAGTTGAGCCTTCGTGGACTCCTTTGCCCCAACAGTGCTGTACAAGGCCTTGTTATTATGAATATGTATGCAAGTTTGTCTCCGTTTGTTTTTTGGTGGGCCCTGCCTTTGGTGTCATCAGCCCTGACCAAAGGCTGAGTGTCTGAGACCATTACGTGCACATGCACCATTGAACTATGTACAGTATTGTGCACGGCACCACTGTGGTGCGAACCCTGTGGGGGACACAGCAACACGCCACATTTGTTGTTGTGTTTCTGCTGATTGCTTGTTTGTGTGCCAAAACTGCAGGGTTTTGAAAAGCAGTGCTGGTTTTCCCCTTGGCTGGGAGGATTTTGCAATGTTTTTTCAAAATTTGTGTGGTTGAACAAACAAAAAGCACAGCAGGGATTATTATATCATCAAGGACAGGTGAATATCAACTGTTTTGGCAGGGGAGTGTTACCACACCCCCTGAATGGGAATGGGGTTTTTAAAAGCTAAATATAGAGCAGGCTTTTCCCCAACCCCAAACAGCTAGGCACACTTTCTGAATGTCTATTTTGTAGGAATCTTGGAAAATGTAGTGACAAACCCACTATTTGTTTGTCAGCCCAGCTCCACCTTTGGGTTTCAGAGCTGTAGCTGAGCTTGGCAGGGGAGTGTAATGGGTTTGACACGGTGTGGGTGCGACAGAAATCGCGTAGGAAAAGTGCCAGATCATGTCGCAAAGGGCACTGCAGGCAATATTAAAATGCGATGTTGCACATGAGAATTAAGTATTAAAATTTCATGGTTTTTAATTGTTATGTATGCATTTTCATGTTTGCACAGAACTGCAGTTGTATCATGTAGTGATCGTGAACGACTTGATGCAGTTCTGTGCTTACCTTGGGTATCTGGCAAAATCAGCACGGTGTTCACTGTCGCGGAGAAAATAGACCTCTAGGAGTTCAAGATCATTACAGCTTCTCAGGTAGCCCTATAATACGCTGTCCTCAAACCTCAGTACAAGCAAGCAAGCTTAAGGAACTCCACCCGTTCTCTTATAGAACGTGGGGTGGAGCCCTTGGGTAACCTAAACAAGGGTTGTACCGAGCGCACCACGTGTGGCCTACCCTTTAATGCGTGTGTGAATGCACAAGCATGCACCAGTTTTCCAACGTGTCAACAACCTTGTACCATCTTTCCTTTTTCCCATCAATCTTATCCACAATCACGAACTCCACCAGGGGGTGGCCCCACCTGGGCTTACCTACCTTACCTACCGCTGGAGAGTGAAGCAAGGTTAGGGAAAAGCGAGACACAAACGAGAAACGACGCTTTGCATATGTGTGTATGTCTAATTCATGAACTTACCTCTAATCATCTGCAATCTTCTAATCTACCCCTCTATCGTTTGTCAGCGCTGCTACCAAGCACGGTCACGGAGACACGAGACGAGCAATGTGCATGCTGCATACGAGACGAGCACACCTGTGGTTTATACCTGATTCATTGAAGTCCTTCTGTTGATTTTCCAATTCTTGAATCTTGAATTCTTTCTGTCAATGTGGGTGGAATCTTTATGTTTGTTTATTTATGTGTGTTTCGTCATTTTCGTCATTCTGCGTAACATACGTTTATAATCTTATTAATTCTTTATTTTCCGGCGTCTGGCTAGGACCCGCTCCTGCGCGCCGCCTTTTTCTGCGTGGGAATTTCTTGATTGAAAAAATCAAGAGATGATCACAAATTTCATAAAAATGTGCATCTAATGCACAATGGGTTTCTGTTCAGGTATGTGCATTCAGAAAAATTCTAGGCCGTCATTTGACGGATTCAGGTGTTGTCGCTTCGCGTTTGCGTGGATTCGTACCTCATCCTCCCATTCCTCTGTTGTACAGATATCTTCGCAAAGCTTCTCTGAGTAGGCCGCTGTTCGGGCCGAAAAGCAGCAGCAGAAGACTGAACCAGAACCAAGACCCCTCCAAGGGGCAATTCTAATTTAATCGTCGCCCCCTCGCCCCAGTACCAGGACAAGTGTCTCCATCAGGTTCGGTGAGACTTAGACCGAGCGTCCTATGAGCGTCTAGCGTTGGGTTGTGTTACACGGCAGCTTGGAGGGAGGGATGCATATCCGTATGGTCTTTGCATGCCCTACTCTACCCCAACCAAGCCACAGGAACCCCTGCAGCGCCAAGAGCGCTGACTTTTCTGTTTGAAATTGTCATGAACAGTGCAGCAAGAGTCGCTGGCCATGGTAAAGCGCTCTTTTCCAGTGTCAGGGAAGCTATAGGTATTTTAAAGTAGGTGTGGAAACGAAGGAAAGGCCAAGAAAAAATCCCTTTTTCCTGAAAATGCGACAATGGTGGCCACGACAGCACAAGGGGGGAGTAAGAAAAAGTGCTTTTCCTCTGCTTTAGGGTATACTTTAGTTGTATTACAAGTGCTCTAAGCACTCTTGCATTTTTATCTTAGTATTGGCCTAACCAAAATGGGTGATAACACATTTTGACCTATAGAACCAAACACTCAATCAGGATGTACTGTGGACCCCTTAATCCCCAAGCTATATGCACTAAAACATCTTTTCCTGGACGACTGAGGCACTGATATACTGAAGGCAGAGCCTATAAATTTATCTATGTTTTCTCATGAATTCTTAGCTATCCTAGTGGTATGCACCCTAGGGGGCTGGGGCACCTCTTTTTGAGAGGTCCTGGGTTCAATACCCAGTCAGCCTAGCTAAGTAGGAATGTCCCATGTGACATGGGAGTGACCTCACCGCCACAAGCCATGCCACCTCAGCACCAATGGGACCCAAAAACAAAGAGTGCACATCTCCAGATGGCACTAGGAAAGAGTGCGAGCCCAAGGGGCAGTTTTCCAATCAGTTTTTCTCAAACATGTAAAATATTTCATCCTGGGTTGCTTTGAATGTCAATTGCTGTGGTCTATTGTTGATAGTTGTCTTTATCTAACTCATTGTGACTGCAGCCCTTCATGCTTTGAACCTGTTTCTCTTCTACTTGCTTATCTCTGGCTTGCGTTATCCTGGAGTGGTGGTATTTCAACAAATAAATCATTTTCCTCATCAAAAACAAGCAGCAGGAACCCTACACCAGCAGCAAGCAGCAGGAGAGGCACATCAAAAACACAGTGCTGAAAACACTATAAAGCTTTCTAAAAATATGGTGAAGAGTGTGTTTTGGAGAAGACCACGAGTGCGGTCCCCACCGGTGCGAAAGGCAAGGTCCCAACCGTGATCCCTGTAGCAAGGTCGACACGGAATGGTTTTGACCGAACCCATACCATTGGTAGACGGTAGGCGTGGTCCTCCTCACCTTTCAATGTAGTCCACTATTTAATGGTTGGTCTATACCAAGTTGGCTCTTGCCAGTTGTGATCGTGCGCAGAAATGTGTCTGTATGCGCCAGGTACGGTCCCCCGGTCGGCTAAGGTATCGGAGTGCTTTTCAGCGAACCTCTTTTTGGGTTTTTGTTGTTACTTGGCCAACATGTACAAAAAAACCGGTGCCGGTTGCAAGCAGCGACTCGGGAGATCCCTTTGTACATGACCTACCTAACCTTCTGAAGACGGTTGACATGTGTACACAGAGCTGACCTCTTGGACCTCGGCTCGCCATGAACGCTCGTCTGCTCATGGTTAGGCCGCTATGGCATGATTGCCTTTTCTTTTCTAAAACAAATTGGCTCATTGGCTGAATCCAAAACCCGGGAAAGCACCCTGTCACCAGCACTGCGCTTGTACAACAGCATCATGGAAAAGGAAATGACAAATGAACACGACTGCACTGCACAAAAGACACACAAAACAACCAACGAATGTACTTTTAGGCAACATGATCAAGCAACAGCATATGCCCTAAAATAGGCATCCGACCTACCATACAATCCTCTGCAACCTACTCATCGCAAACCCAGACAACCACAAAACTTCAAGCGAGCCGCATCAATTATTAATTATTTTGAGCACTTTTGGACGGCAAAATGTGCTTCTTCTCACAAGTGCAGCAGCACAAAAGTGTCGTGTGCCCATCACATACCATTGCACACTAAGAGAACGGGAAAAAAAAGGCAATCCGTGTGCAACTTGGTGAAAAAAATTTCATCGGGGGGGGGGGGGGCATGTTTCTTCGTTCGAGAGGGGGAATCATTCGCGGGGAGCATTTCATTTTTCCAAACGGCGGTGGGGGGGTATTGCGATGGGTGTCCACTGGCATGAGGAGGGGAAGGGGGGGGTCAATTGGTGCAATACACGCAATGGTTTTGGCACCCATGCAAGCTAACGAGGTCCATATGTCCAAATAATGTTGCACTCTCCCATTATTTCCAATATGGATGCCGTCTTAAAAATTTGAATGTCTAGAAAGCACCTCATCCTCCGTATCTACCAAAAAAAATATGTGGTGTGCACAAACGTTTGCTACACATCTAGTATTCAATGGTTTAGGTATATGCGGTACAATTTGCCCCGTTACAATATGCACTCCACCTCACAAGACGCCCTGCCCCTATACCAAAAAACTAAAATCACTTAGAGTCAACACTGCAGTGAAGTTCAGAGGGTTCATGCCTGTGTTTACACCCGTGAGTCCATAATGATCAGGTTGCCCGCAGGGACGAAGGCAGGGTCTTGTGTCTCCGAATGTCACATCTTGGGTTTTGGAAAGTAAAACCAGGTAAAACTACAAGCGTCCAGATCCGTGGTCAGGGCTATTCCCCTCCACCAGTGCCCACACGCCCCCCCCCATCCCAAACAAATAAACTGCAGACAGCCCCAGTAGAGAACTTGAGGGGAAGCCCCCGGCCTGTGACTTGATGTCTACCCCCCTCCTCTGCACGGCAACTGACTGCATACTTGACAGCCCCTGACAACAACAATGTAAAAAAAAATTAAGCTAATTTTATTTATGTGCTGTGCCCCCCAGCCTACCTTTGCGACTATGACCCCTTTCACGTCAGGGCTGTTTACTACCCCCCCCAGCCTGAAGCCATGCACGTGCATCCCATCCCTCCCCCCCTTTTTTCTTTGTTCCTGTCCTCTCCGTCCCGTCCAAGGGTACATGGACTAGCGAGCGGAATGGGCCAGATACCGTGCCGCCAAGGTAGGCTGCGAGGCCCTGTGGACGGTAGATGGTGTCCCCGACCGCGCTGGTCCTTACAAGGCACCCTGAGGCTAATCATGGCAGACATGGTCCCACCTAGGAAGGCTCATGGCTCTAAGGATGGCAGACCGCGTCCGTGTCGCACCTCACGACTAGCCGTGTAGTCTCCGCTTCCAAAACTAATCATCCTTGCCCATAGGGACAGGTCGGCTCATTGCTTCTGCACCCAAGGGTACCTGTATGATAATCAGTCCTGCAGCTGGTAACTAGTTTGATGAAGTGAGGGGCTAGGTGGGTAAAGCTCCAAGTGGCGAACGGGAACCGTCGGCGTGCATGACCTCCTATGTACATAGAGCGGCTATCCTTCGATGAACTTCGGCTCGTCACGAACGCTATGCCCGTGATCAGGCCGCTCACTTTGTTGAATTTGCTGTGTTTCAAAAAAAAAAACTAAAATCACTTATTGCATGCACTGCGGGGAAAAAAACCATAACAACACCTACAAACCCTAACTTCGGCAACCCTCCCGCTCCTCCTGCCTTTCCTCCAACCAACCGAAAGACATGCCCGACTAAAAGGCACAAGTGTGCCGAAACAGAGCTCTGCCCAAGACACCATTAGCAGTAGCAGTGTCCGCAACTCCACACATCTACGTGACATTCATCATGGGTTTCGCCTTACAAGTTGTCCTTGTTCTCACTTATTTTGGTAGTGGACTAAATGGCATGTCCGAGAACTCAGTTGAATTGGCTTGTGTTGTGGGCAAAGCCGTGCAAGAGGAAATGAAAATGGAGCTCATCAATCTGTCTGCCAACATTTGCCCACAATGACCATTGGCCTTCATGCGACAAGCCTTCCTTGGCAGCCTGTTGGAAGACAAAGGATGTGCTACCCAATGTGCAAACGAGGTACCTTGGTTCTTTGTACCCCACCGTTGTTGCACAGGCCTACAATCATTAAGTGGGTTGTGACATGTCGTGCCTGTTTTGAAAACCTAAATGAGCATCACTATTCAGCTAACTCCGTCAAGCCAGTCAGCAGTAATGGTTCTTTTGACCAAGTCAAGTCAAGACACGAGGTGCACCCCTCTACCTCCCGCCGTGATGGTGACTAAAATGGCAGTGCAAATGATGTCAAGCAAGACTTACACCTGGGTTCGAATCCACATCGCTCAGCACAACAGCGCTACACGATGCAGTAATTGCATGATTGATCAATCGTGCAAAGAGTGTTGTGGATCAAACCTCTTCTGCACCAGAAGATGCCATGTAAAAAAGATGCGTAATACTAGACTTCTTGACTTAATTGTGCACCACGCCAGATGGCAAAGAGCACATTGTGCAAAGGTAGTGGGTTCCATTCCCACCCCATCATTGTTTTTGCATGACTCAGTCATGACTCAACTGTCGGTCATGATCTCCGGTCAGTGACTCTAGTCAGCCATCAGTCATCAACTTTTTGGCTCAATCAAGACTCAGTCAGCACTTGGTGGATTTTACTCAGTAAACCCAAAAACATCTCCGGTGATTGACTCTAGTCAGCCATTAGTCATCAACTTTTTTACTCAGTCAAGACTCATTCACCACTTGCTGGAGTTAACTCGGTCAACCCAGCACTGATGGGCATGTCCAATTCGCGGGTGGTGGTGTGGTACAGCCTTGAAGCGTCCCTCAGTAGCCCTAGGGGGAATCCTTGCACTGCGCGCGCACTGCGCGCTACTTTTAGAGTAGGTCCTCCCTAAAGAACCCCAAGGCACACCCCTTCCAAATGCCCTCAGATTTAGGTCACCCAAACTGCCCTAGCTAAAGACAAATGCAAGCTACCTTCCCCTCACATAACCCATCATGCAAAATGCGGAAAGACACACACATATCTTCTTTTTTGTTCAATTGTCAACTAAATACAAAATCAGAATGCTTCGGAGTGGCGGCATTTGAAAGCTCACTCACCCTACCAGGTAGTGCCAAGGCCTCATATGTGTCCACCTCATCCTCCACTGGACCGTGGGGCAAAGTGGCTTGTAGGAGGGAATCCAGGTCAAACTCCGGTTTCCACTTGTGGTACAACCACGCATCCTTATCAGCAGTGATGCGGCCTCGCATAGGGCATTCGACTGTGGTCAGGCAAAAACCGGGGAGTCCGTTACCCCAACTCAAGGGCCCACACCAAAGTGTGGGAGTCCATGGTGGGGATGAGCAAAAAAGTGTGCAAAGGGGCGGAAATGGGTGAAAGTGGGTGAAAATCCAAAAATGCCATATCCCCAATGTGGAAGAAGCATCAAAACCTACGCTAGGGGCAACAATGATGCCCTAGTATCACAAAGTATGGGTCTCCAGTACGGCTAGACGCCCAAATAGTTGCATTGCGCCCGCACTGCGCGCGCAGTGCGCTTAAGGCGCCGCCCTAGCTACAGAGCTAGAATTCTTTCGCAAGGCAAGGCAAGCCCCCGCAAACCTTTGCAAATATCCCTGCGACGGCGTGGGGGAGCATCCAATGCTGTGTCTCTGGCAGGTGTGCCAGCTTCAGTGTGGCCACCAGTTACCACATCGTACAACCTTGGGAAGCTTAGGGGCCCAATCACGCCTTGAGGGGTTGTTGCAATGTTCAATGTAATCTTAAAACAGGCGGAGCACGCTACGATGGTATTCAGTGACAGTGCTGAGGGGCATCGCATGCAGTGCAGGATGGGGTTTATGAGGGGATTGCGGGGAAGTTGCATGGCACACCAGCCTGCATCATCTCAATTGAACTAGAAACTGTTGAGCTTGGATGTGGACATGTCAAGAACTGCAGCACCATCGACAAACTATCTGTCCCCAGTGTCACACTTTTTCACCCAGCACTATTTACACATCTTACAACAACTGTTCCATTCAGCACTACAGGCGAATGGTCATACATCCGAGCCGAACTGCCAGTGAAAACTGGCATGGTCCGAACTGCACAGGTCATGAATACTATACTGCATTTAGCAAATGAGGGCTGTCCAAATGTTACCAATGCTGTTTACAAAATTGGCGGTTGGCACTGATGTCGAATAGGCTTCCCACCAAAAGAGCACACAATGTCATGTCCCCTATGTGAAAAAACAAATTCAATCCAGTGGTATCTTCGGAATTTGTTTTCGCCAGCACTGTCTGTTGCTTATTTCTTTTGGAACACTCAAACCTTTCTTTTGGCTCAGCATCTGCTTTAGCTTGCAATCTGTTTCTTTCACAACACCAGCAAAAGAAAAGGAAAAGAAGAAGAAAACTAGGATGCTAAAACTTTGGTCAGTCACATCTTAGAGAAAAACACCGAGATTCAAGTCCTGAATCGAGAGAGGCAAGGTACTGCCTACACTCTCAGTACACCTGCTGTTCCAACGACAGACAGAGGGCTGCCTCATGGATAACCAATGCAGATCCTGTCAAGATCAAAAAAACTCTGAAGGCGATTGGCACTGGTGTTAAAAAAAGTAGCCCCAAGCACTGAAGGGGTTGAGGGTGGAGTGGGGTGGAAGTTGAGTCGTTAAGTGGAACTCTGGTCAGAGGGTTCTTGGAGGGCCAGAAAGCCATCGTTCCCTTGCGGCCTGGGTGTTACAGAGCGCTGTGCCTGTCTCTCTCTCCCTCCCCCCCTCTCTCCTTAAACGCACGCATGACACACAAATGGACAGGGGCCATGGCCCATCACCTCCACAACTCATGTGGGCCCCAGTGCAGGAAGCGGACCGCCGAGAATGTCCGGCGGCACAGTAGAGGACTGGTTTCTCAGCCGCCGGTGCGCTGCCGGAGACACTAAGGTGGCCCTGGGCAGGCAAAACACGGCTTCAAGTGCTGGAATAGGAGCAGGGCTGGGCCGGGGACGTGTGACACTCTTGGGCACATAGGGTGAGGGTGGAATTGGCAGACGTGGCTGAGTGCCAGCTTGGACGACCAAATGCCGAGGCACAGGCCGAGCCCTTGCAGATGATGAGACCTGGCGCTTGCGCGGCGCCTGCATCCCACTTTCAGCTGGAGAGGCTGAAGGAGGGGAGAGCGGCGGGGAGTCCGCAGCCTTGGCAGCATAAGGGTTAAGGGTCCCCAGCAGCAGTCCCCCAACGTACCCCTTATGCACAGTTCCAGGGCCATTGCTGGAGATGTCGCCGTCCAGTTGCTCAGCAATACGTGCCTGCAGCCGCCGGGCCTTCGCCTGCCGAGGGGTTTGAGGGCTGGCAGATACCTGGGGGGGATGCACAGGTGGGTGCGTAGGGTGGGGCCGTGAAAGGGGATGCTGCTGTCGGTAGTCCCGCGCAAAGCGCATCTGCGCTTCAACGATATTCATGAGCTTCTGCTGCCGCAGTTTGGCCTCATCACGCGTGAAAGCGCCAATCACCTGTCGATGTGTGTGAATGCGTGTGTGAAAGCATTGAAAGCAACCACCAGCATTTACTATACAGAGCAGCAGCATCTGTAATGCTTGGTTTCCGGTCATAATAGAGAGAATCTGCCCACCAGAAATGTCGAAAGGTGTGCCCAGGTTGCCAGGGTGTTAACAGAATGGGGTTTTCTGTGGGTTCCAACGAGCACCAAGCTCGTCCCAAGGCACAGTCGAAACATATTGCTGCTGCTGCACTGAATCCCATGCCCATGTGCCCCCAAGTTTGGCAGTAACCATATCTACACACAGATGCTTGGAAAGTGCAGCCCCTTGTGGGTACCATTTTTGTGGACAAGCAACCCCAACTGGCTGTTGAATGGTGGTTTTTCCTCTTGATGAGAAGTATTCTTGCCTGTGGTGTGCAAAAAATATCCACCAGTAACCAACGTTCACTTTTCACAAATGCACGTGCGTGTGTGCCAATAGCTCATTGCCTAGCTGTGGGGATGATTGTGACAGCTCTCAGTGCAGCAATGAAATGTTGGATACAGGTTGCACAGGGTTCAGGTCCCTTTAATTGCTGCCTTGGCATCTTCATTTCTCTCTCCCATTCCTCGGCATGACGCAGGCATATTGTCCGTTTGCCCTGCTCTGTTCTAATGTCTATCTGCAACCGTCCCATCAGATCCACTTGTGCCTCATGGATGATTTGTTTGCTGCTTCCCTGGGGCTCTCCCGTGTCAAATAGCAGTCCTGGTCAAAATCTGCACCCTCGTTTACCCAGTGACACTGCACCAACCAAGGGAGAGCAACTTAAAATCTCATGTTTTCACCAATTGGGCAAGGCCCGTCAAAAACACCGGAGTGCTCATCTTGGACTGGAACCCAAAATGTTTTACGCCATTCTTGACACCAACACCTTAGCCAAACTCATCAAAGAAAATTCTCATTTGGACCATTTGAGGTCATGACAATGAACGAGCTCCACTCAGTCAACATAGGGAAACATGTTATGGTCGCCGAGGTCTTTTATGAGCCCAGATGGCCCTTGGGGACCCTTGGGCCGTTGTTCACTGATAATTTGGTGGCAACGGAAGAATGTGTAAACGCATGGGGAGCCATGCAGCACCAATTGGGCCCTTCCAATGGTGCTTATTGGCCCCTAAAAGTGCCATTTTGGTAGTTGCACTATAGTGGGCAAAACGGGGCCCAGGACGTTCCCTAACCGAGAAAAAAAATGAAATGGGATGTTACACCAAAAACTGTGCTCGGCGGGTTTCGAACCGCCGCCAGTGTGTTTGCAGCCGCAGTGTTCCACCAACTCGAACAAACCCAGCTGGTGCCAAGGTAACAAAATATCTATACAGGACACACCATGTTCAGAAAAAAGTCCCAACCCACTCCCGGTCTGCCTACCCACTCTTGGCCTGCCTAACCAGGACTGAATATTGGGACCGAGCTGATGGGGAAAGGAACATCACCTTCAAGGCATTTTGTGGCTTTAGACGCGCCAAAATCGCTTACAATGGGCTCAAAACGGGCTCATTTCACTTGTTTATGCACCCCAAACGGTCTAGTTATCATTTTGGAAAAACGCGTTTTTGACCCATTTTTGACCCTTTTTGGTCCCCAAAAAGCCCATTTTCAAGGCTTTTTGGAATTTTGGAGCGTCATAACGGGCCACCATGGGCTCAAAACGGGCCAAAAACACTTGTTTGGGCACCCCAAGTGGTCTAGGAACAAATTTGGAAAAAATGATGTTGGACCATTTTTGGACCCACAGATGACCCATGTAACCCTACCCTGGCACCACACCACTCTGTTGTGCCAAAATGGGGCATCGAAGGGTGATGACAATATGGAAAAAGGCTTCAAGGTGATCCCATTCATCGTTATTCAGCACCACAAGGCACTTGCGAATCCTGTTCCCGGCCGCCACCGTTGAGTTTCTTGCTCAAACTCTGTGTGATTGTACTTCACACTCATAGGTATCATCCACCAAAAATTCAGCCGAATCCGAAGCACCACAAGAGAGTTCTGATTTTTCCCCATTTCGCGCGTGCTGCTGCCTGCTTGCTGCTGCTGCTTGCTGCTGCTAAACCTAAAGTCCATTTTCAGGGCTTTTTGGGAATTTTGGAGGGTCAAAACGGGCCACCATGGGCTCAAAACGGGCCAAAAACAGTTGTTTGAGCACCCCAAGTGGAAAAAATAATTTTGGACCATTTTTGGACCCACAGATGACCCCCGTGACCCTACCCTAGCACGTGCACTGTGCACGCTGAACACCACTCTGTTGTGCCAAAATGGGGCATTGAAGGGTGATGACAATGTGGAAAAGGCTTCAAAATGATCCCATTCATCGTTATTAATCACCACAAGGGTGCCCCATGCAATCCATGGCCATAAAACACGGCACAAGAAGGTGTGATTTGAAAAGGCATGCAAAAAGGGTGCTTTTGAGGCTAATTTTGCGGTATTTTGGGCCCACAAAGAGGTCGTTGAGGCCCCTAATCGGGTACATAACACACTAAACGATGACGAAAGGTGTTTGTTTATCATTTAGGTTAGTTCTAATGCAGATGGACCCCTTCACGCATATCCTAGGCACCCAAGCTGCAGAAAAAAAGGCATCTTTGGCCATTTTTGACAGATTTTGAAACGGAGGTCCGCCACTTGCGAATCCCGTCGCCGATCGCCACCGCCGAGTTTCGCGCTCAAACTTTGTGTGATTGTACTTCACACCCATAGGTATCATGCACCAAAATTTCAACCAAATCCAAAGCACCACGACGGAGTTCTAATTTTTCCCCATTTCGCGCGTGCTGCTGCTTGCTTGCTGCTTCCTTGCTTGCTGCTACTAAACCTGGTAGGTCCACCCTAGACACTAAAAAGGGTTATAAAACCAAGACTGGTTCCACCAACCCTAACCCTAATCAAGACTGAATATTGGGACCGAGGGGAACAGGAGCTACACTAGCAAAATGGGCCAAACAAGGGGGGACATGGCTGAAAGGTTGTTAAAATTCCCCATTTCAAGAGTTTTTGGGAACTTGCATGGGCTAACATGGGTCAAAAGTAGTTCAAAATGGCCTGAAACCATTTGTTTGAGCACCCCACTTTTGGACCCACCTCTGACCCCCGTAACCTTACCCTAGCACGTGCATGGTACATGCATCACCACTCCGATGGGGGATTGAAGGGTTTTGACTGGGCACAATTAGGGTGAAAGTGGTCTGCTTAATAATTATTTGTCACCACAAGGGTGCCCAAAGCAATACATGGCCCACAGCACTTGGGGCTGCCTTTTGCCACTTTCTGTGGTGGGGAAAGGGCCTCCTTTTTTTCAACCCCAACTCAAGTGGCCCCACTAAAGCATGGAACTCCTTACCACCAACTCACAATAAAAATTCGGGATGACACTCAAAAGTGGGTACCTCACACTTGCCATCTTGGGGGCCCAAGGCGGCGCACCACCTACGGATATGTATATATATATATATATATATATATATATATATATATATATATACATACATATATATGTATATATTACTACACCCCTCTCCCCTTAAATCTAGCTAACAAGCAACAAGCAAGCCACAAGCAAGCAACAAGCAAGCAACAAGCAACAAGCAAGCAACAAGCACTTCTCCTTTCCGTTTTGGCCATTGCGCGGCCTCATCGCTCCGGGCTCTACACTACTCTAGCCATCCTAGAGCCTAGGTGGTGGCCTTGCCAAATCCAAGTTTTCAGCCAAAAACTCACCGGTGGCGCCCCGGGGCGGGGGCGCCAAGTCGGGAGGTGCCCTCGCAAAGCTGCGCCCCAAAACAGCCTTTTTTGGCCCAAAACGGCCCCAAAACCCAGTCGAAACGGCCAAACGAAGGCAAAGAGTTGCTACATTGCATGTGCGCCTCAATTGTCCCGTGAACAAGAGCCCTTTGTTGCCCTCTAACTCCACGATATGTCCGAAAAACGGCCTAAAAATGGCCAAAAATGGCCCAAATGTGCGTTATTTGTGTCCAACACGGCCAAAACCAAAAAATTGCAGTATCTTGGGCTATGTGGCTCAAAGCCAAGTTCCGAGGGCACCTATTCCACCCGTAACCCCCCACTTTTTGTGGTTTCCAACACTCAGAATTGCCCAACGAGACCACTACAACCCCGTAGCATTGGTCACTGTGTGCAGCCGGAGGGCAGCACAGCCCGCGCACAGTTGGGGCCAATGGTGGGTCCACCGGGTCCCCGGGGCGAAAAAAAATTTTTTTTCAAAGTTGTTCCTAAACCACTTGGGACGCTCAAACAAGTGTTTTTAGGCCGTTTTGAGCCAGTGGTGGCGCGTTAGGGGCCATGGAAAATGCCCAAATGCCTTGAAAATGGGCCGTTTCAAGACCAAAAATGCGTCAAATGGGTCAAAAAGGCATTTTTCCAAAAGTGATCTTGGACCATATGGGATGGTCAAACAAGTGTTTTTAGCCCATTTAGATCCCGAGGTCACGCGTTTTGGCCCATGGAAAATGCCAAAATCCCTTGAAAATGGGCCGTTTTTGGACCAAAAATGGGTCAAAACTGGGTCAAAAACGCGTTTTTCCAAAAGTGATCCTGGACCATTTGGGATGCTCAAACAAATGTTTTTAGCCCATTTTGGGCCTAATTTAACCCAGTTTAGCACCTTGCACCACATGCATGCACCAAGTTGTGCCCTTCCCATGTAGCTTAGAGCCGTATGGTGGAGCCACCTAGAGTTGGGGAGAGGGGTCCGGTTCGGACGCCCCGTGTGTGGTACCATTTTGGGTGGTGCACATACCCCCCTATTTTGAACGTGGGGAATCCAAAAAAAGAGGTCCCGTTGCTTGTTGGAACGGTGGCGAGGCTGTACGGCTCGGGAAAGCTGGACACTTCTGCCTGAAAACTGTAAATCTGGCTGCCCGGCTGCTTGCTAGTTTGCTGTGTACTTACCTTGTGAACTTAATTTCTGGAACATATCGTTTCGTTGGGGAAAAATGCCGAGGGTAAATTGATGTGTCTCGATGTGCTGATTTTGAAAATCTAGGTGTTTCCTTGTAACTCCAGGATGCAATGCACGAAACACGAGAGACCCCAGTTCGCGACCTGTGTATTCTGCACAGATAGCCTTAAAATCCTGGAAGTGTCCGACTTCCGTGCTGATTTCCGAAAAAATATGGTCTCCGACCCCCCCCCCTAACCCATACATATACGAAAAGCCCATTTCTTGGAGATTTCAAAAAGGTAAAGATACCCCCGCCTACGGAACAACATTTTTCCGAAAATCAGCGCGGACGAAAAAATTCCTGCTAGCTCGCCACCTGTGTATTTTGCACAAACGGCCCAAAATCCTAGAAGCGTACTTCAGCCCTGATTTCCGAAAAAATATGGTCTCCTACCCCCCACCCCCCAACCCATACATATCCGAAAAGCCCATTTCTTGAAGATTTCAAAAAGGTATAACATACCCCCCCCTACGGAACAATGTTTTTCCGAAAATCAGCCCGGACCGGAGAATTCCTGCTAGTTCGACAAATAGACCCCCCCCCCTGTCCAACGCCCGTATATATATTACTACACCCCTCTCCCCTTAAATCTAGCTGACAAGCAAGCAAGCAACAACAAGCACTTCTCCTTTCCGTTTAGGCCATTGCTCCGCCTCATCGCTCCGGGCTCTACTCTACTCTAGCCATCCTAGAGTCTAGGTGGTGGCCTTGCCAAATCCAAGCTTTGAGCCAAAAACTGACCGCTGGCGGCCCGGGGCGGGGGCGCCAAGTCGGGAGGTGCCCTCCCAAAACTGCGCATTTTCTGCCCCAAAATAGCCTTTTTTGGCCCAAAGCGGCCCCAAAACCCCGTCAAAACGGCCAAACGAAGCGAAACGGTGGCTACACTTCACGTGCGGCTTGACTTCACCGTGTCAAAGAGCCCTCTAGTGCCCTTCAACTCCACGATATGTCCGAGAGACGGCCCAAAAAGGCGCCAAAAAGCCCCAAAATCTGCGCCATGTGCACCAACGGCCCGAAACCAAGAACAGGCCGTATCTTGGGCTACGTGGCTCAAACCCGAATTCCGAGGGCACCTAGTCCCCCCGCAACCCCCCACTTTTTGTGGTTTCCAAGCCTCAGAATCGCCCAACGAGCCGCCTAGACCCCCGTACCAGTGGTCACTTGGTGAAGCCGGAGGGCAGCACAGCCCGCGCACAGTTGGGGCCAACGGTGGGTCCACCAGGGTCCTCGGGGCGAAAAAAATGATTTTTTTCAAAGTTGTTCCTAGACCACCTGGGATGCTCAAACAAGTGTTTTTAGCCTATTTTGAGCCCGTGGTGGCGCGTTATGAGCCATGGAAAATCCCAAAAAGCCCTGAAAATGGGCCGTTTTGGGACCAAAAGTGGGTCAAAAATGGGTCAAAAACGCATTTTTCCAAAAGTGATCCTGGACCAGTCCAGATGCTCAAACAAGTGTTTTTAGCCCATTTTGAGCCCGTGGTGACGCGTTTTGGGCCATGGAAAATGCCAAAATGCCTTGAAAATGGGCCGTTTCAAGACCACAAATGCGTCAAATGGGTCAAAAAGGCATTTTTCCAAAAGTGATCTTGGACCATATGGGATGGTCAAACAAGTGTTTTTAGCCCATTTAGATCCCGAGGTCACGCGTTTTGGCCCATGGAAAATGCCAAAATCCCTTGAAAATGGGCCGTTTTTGGACCAAAAATGGGTCAAAACTGGGTCAAAAACGCGTTTTTCCAAAAGTGATCCTGGACCATTTGGGATGCTCAAACAAATGTTTTTAGCCCATTTTGGGCCTAATTTAGCCCAGTTTAGCACCTTGCACCACATGCATGCACCAAGTTGTGCCCTTCCCATGTAGCTTAGAGCCGTATGGTGGAGCCACCTAGAGTTGGGGAGAGGGGTCCGGTTCGGATCCCCCGTGTGTGGTACCATTTTGGGTGGTGCACATACCCCCCCTATTTTGAACGTGGGGAATCCAAAAAAAGAGGTCCCGTTGCTTGTTGGAACGGTGGCGAGGCTGTACGGCTCGGGAAAGCTGGACACTTCTGCCTGAAAACTGTAAATTTGGCTGCCCGGCTGCTTGCTAGTTTGCTGTGTACTTACCTTGTGAACTTAATTTCTGGAACATATCGTTTCGTTGGGGAAAAATGCCGAGGGTAAATTGATGTGTCTCGATGTGCTGATTTTGAAAATCTAGGTGTTTACTTGTAACTCCATGATGCAATGCACGAAACACGAGAGACCCCAGTTCGCGACCTGTGTATTCTGCACAGACAGCCTTAAAATCCTGCAAGTGTCCGACTTCGCCCTGATTTCCGAAAAAATATGGTCTCCGACCCCCCCCCCTAACCCATACATATACTAAAAGCCCATTTCTTGGAGATTTCAAAAAGGTAAACATACCCCCCCCTACGGAACAACATTTTTCCGAAAATCAGCGCGGACTAAAAAATTCCTGCTAGCTCGCCACCTGTGTATTTTGCACAAACGGCCCAAAATCCTGGAAGCGTACTTCAGCCCTGATTTCCGAAAAAATATGGTCTCCTACCCCCCACCCCCCAACCCATACATATCCGAAAACCCTATTTCTTGGAGATTTCAAAAAGGTATAACATACACCCCCCTACGGAACAACGTTTTTCCGAAAATCAGCCCGGACCGAAGAATTCCTGCTAGTTCGACAAATAGACCCCCCCCCCCCCTATCCAACGCCCATATATATATATATATATATATATATATATATATATATATATATATATATATATATATATATATATATATATATATATATATATATATATATATATATATATATATATATATATATATATATATATATATATATATATATATATATATATATATATATATATATATATATACATATATATATATATATATATACATATTACTACACCCCTCTCCCCTTAAATCTAGCTAACAAGCAAGCAAGCAACAACAAGCACTTCTCCTTTCCGTTTAGGCCATTGCTCCGCCTCATCGCTCCGGGCTCTACTCTACTCTAGCCATCCTAGAGCCTAGGTGGTGGCCTTGCCAAATCCAAGCTTTGAGCCAAAAACTGACCGCTGGCGGCCCGGGGCGGGGGCGCCAAGTCGGGAGGTGCCCTCCCAAAGCTGCGCATTTTCTGCCCCAAAATAGCCTTTTTTGGCCCAAAGCGGCCCCAAAACCCCGTCAAAACGGCCAAACGAAGCGAAACGGTGGCTACACTTCACGTGCGGCTTGACTTCACCGTGTCAAAGAGCCCTCTAGTGCCCTTCAACTCCACGATATGTCCGAGAGACGGCCCCAAAAGGCGCCAAAAAGCCCCA